>CM076849.1:40516702-41178456 GCA_039519185.1 Astragalus membranaceus | reverse complement strand
TAATTATTCCAATAATTATACTTGTTGGAATCACCTTGATGGACAATTTGAGCTTGTGCATTGTTGTGAACCCATTTTCCAACAGGGGAATTCATTTGTGGAACGAAGGATTTACCAAACAGTCTTATGGATCCTTTCTTTCCTGGCTCTTGGCTTGTCGAAGGCTTAGTTGAAACATTAGCCTTGCTAGATGAAGGCTTAGTCGTAACATTAGCCTTGTAACCAGGGAGCTCAGTGTTGCCAAAATCAAAAGATGGCCTATTGTCAAGCCATTTCCTTTTTCGATGTTCCTGATCCTGGTACCCTTCAACAGCTTTGGCTGCTTCTTTGTCGAAAACAGCACTGCACCTAAGACATAACATGACCTCAGAGTTATTCCATTTACATCTGTTGAGGAAATCTATCAATTCCTCTTCAGCTTTTGGGAACACAGCATGTAGTTTCCCATCATATTCTTTCAAGGTTATCTCTTGTTTCTTCCCTTTAGCATATATAAAACCTTCCAATTTCTTGGTGGAGGATTTAAGTTTCTTTGGAGGATCCTTCATTTCAGCATCTACCATGTTTATATTCATTTCGAAAGGTTCTGTATACATAGCTTCAGCTTTGGGTAAAGGGTCATCTACAACTTGCATTTGAGTTTTCATCTTTCTATCTTCAAATTTTAGTCTCCCTTCTTCGATTGCTTTTTGCACAAGATCCCTGAAAAGCACACAACGGTCAGTGTTATGTCCCAAAAAATTATGGAACTTACAATAACCCTTTTTCTTTCTCTGGTCAAGAGTTGGTACTCTTAAGCCATTAGGTACCAATATCTGACCATCTTTCACCAACAAATCAAATATTTCATCACATTTAGTAACATCAAAAGTATATGTTTTAGGCACAAATTTGTCATTTTTTGGCTCAATAGGATTTTTCCCATTAGCAGGCCTTAGTAATTTACAAGTATAAGGAGGACCAGGCTTGAGTTCAGCCACATCTATCTCCTCTCTTTCGATATCACTAAGTGTGGTGTCGAATTCCTCTTCGACGTAGGCTACTTTTTCTTTTTTATGAAACCTATTTGACGTAGACTTTTCTTCTTTAAGCCTTTCTACCTGTCGAACTCTGTCAACTAATTGGGCCATATCCCTTAAATGAGATGTGTCCAATTTCTTCCTGATTGAATAATCAAAACCACCAGCAGCCATTTCGACAAGTTCATGTTCAGGCACTTGTGTGAAACAACGAGCCTTTAGCAGCCTAAATCTATTCAAATAGTCATCAACAGTTTCAGGCATTTTACGCTGAACACTGGCCAATTCTTTGAGAGTGATCTTAGATTGGCCCATGTAAAACTGCGCATGAAACGCTTTTTCTAATTGCCCCCATGTAAAAATAGAACCAGGGGGTAATGTAGTAAACCAAGTAAAAGCATTTTTTGTTAAAGAATTTGGGAAATATTTCATCTTCAAATTCTCATTTTGGGCTATATCCCCAGACTCAGTCAAAAACCGAGCAATATGTTCGACAGTAGATTCTTTTGTGTCACCACCAAACTTAGTATACTTAGGAACTTTCCAGCCCCTTGGCAACTCAGTTTGCAACACATATTCACACAATGGTGATATGAAATTTGGCCTATGTAAGCCTACATTAACGCCATTTTGTGTCAATATAGTTTCTACTAAAGTGGCTATGTTATCTTGAGCGCCAACATTATTTTGTTGCACTTGTCGAACAACTTCATCAGCATTCTGATTTCGATTTACCAGAACAACTTCAGGGACATGATTTGCCATTCCCTGTCGTTCACCTACATTGACTGGGACTTCGACTGGAATTGTTCTTTGGGTATGAACAGGTAATCCATTATTTACTGTATTAGGGACCTGCCTATTACTAGTATTTGGAGCCCCAAAGAAATCTGCAATTCGACCCATTTGTTTTGCTAACATTTGGTAACTAGTATCAGTATTTTGAATCAATGGATTAAAAACTGTACCAATTTGTTGGGTTAACATATTAACCATATCATGATTGCTCTCATCAACTTGTTGTCGTAAGGCAAACAAAGATTCATTGGTTAATGCCGTAGGATTTCGACCCATTACACTTTCAGAAGAAACATGTACAGGAGACATAGTCGAAATATGTGGCATTCCAGTAGGCATGCCATATGATCCAGAAGGAAATGCAGGAAAACTTACATTATGAAAATGTGGATTTAAACCGCTTCCTATTGCCATATAAGGACTATGAAGTCCCATATGTAACGGCAAAGACATAGGCATAGATGCCATGTTTGACTGCGTTGATCCAACGTTAGTCATTGATACTGAAGGAACGGTTGTTGATGATGATGGGGATATTGTTCCCACAACCACCCCTGCATTTACGTTTGCAGAGTCTACTATTGTTCCCTGTTCTTGTGGAACCACAGGATTAGAGCTAGACGCATTATTAGTATGACGAACCATTTTTCCACTTCTTAAGTGCATGCAAATACAAACACATCAAAGAACATAGAAAAATTATGTATTAAAGGCAAACTGTCCCACCGGGCGTGCCAATTTGTTTGCTGGTGTTTTTAGCAAACAATCACTGGTTTTATTAGAAATGTTTGTGAGATTAAACCAGAAATCTCTAAAGCAATTGCCTTTAAACACCACAGTTTGTCAACAAATATATTTTAAAAGGGAGACAATTCACCATGAAAGTGGGAATCAAAGTAAAAGAAGTGATAAAATGGAACGCAGAAATGTAAAATAACTTGTATCGAAAATAATAAATTGCATTGAAATGTAAAGAGAATGGTGTACAAATTCACATACGTTGTACAAGAATTCTTTTGCTCTGTTTTCGCTGTGACTTGGAAGTTAGAGTTTCAGAATTGTGTGTTTGGTATAATAATTTGCCACCCCTGATTTCTACGTAGAAACCCTTATTTATACAGAAAATAATGACTGAAATGTAAACTGCTATGGACACGTGGCCACGTCTTATTACCCCATGATGGACTTCGTGCCACGTTCGGCGCCACATATTACCCACGTTGAATTAACTGTAGTCTTGAAATTCGACACCACTGTCTGCTAGTAACTGCTTGACGAAATCTTGAATACCCTGTCCTGTCGAAAACTCTTCTCTGTCGAAATGGTGAAGACCTCTTCTGTCGAAAACATGCTAAGATGATATAAATGTCACTTATTCTTTCTGAAGGCAATATGAATGCTCTTTAATGACAAGTCAAACCCTATTAAATAACCATTCAAAAGCCTTGTCGAAATTCTAGGCTAACAACTGGCAAATTATGATGAAATGATGTTACGATGTTGATGCCTCTATTTATTGGCTGGATTATGGTACCACATGCATTATAGGGCGGTGGCCCTGAGTTGAGTCACATTCCGCATCCATGTTGCATACCTATGGGTATGAGATGATGTTGACTGCTGTTAAATGATGAATTGATGCTATGACCTGAATTACATATTGTCTTTCATATGTCTGATTATATAGTGCGATATCTCACCCCTTTTGTTTGAATGTTACCCCGATGTTGGTAACGTGCAGGTAATCACGAATGAAGGCTGTTCACCTTCGTTTGATCGATTCGGTATCGTCGCTCTGATATGTAACACTCGGAGGGGAATGAACACACGTTTTAATATTGTTGCTATGTTATTTCGTTGTCGAAACTTTAAGTTGTTACGTCGTTGTTTTTGAGCTGTCTTGAGTTGTTAAGACGCCACGTCTATTCGAATTAACTTGTTATGAATCCGCTGCGTAGTAATTAAAGAGGAATTATTTTGAAGACTAAAAGGTTGTTTTATCGGTTCATCCGAAAGCGCTATGTATCTGTTTTCAAAAGCGAATTAACCCGTCTATTGTTTTCACGAAGCAAATGTGGCCCTCCATTGTTTGTTGAAAAAGATTTTTATGAACTCTGATTTTGCATTATTTTACCGGGTAGAAATGGGGTGATACACTGCACATAGATGAATATGCAGCATACACTCTGTTATTCAATTCAGATTTCAGCCTTTCCAAAGGCTGTTTTCCTAGCACACGAATAGTGCCAGTTCCCATAGGTCTTTCAATTCTAGTAACCACAGAAACTTCCTTAGTTTCTGTCTTAGGTTCAGTCACAGAACTCACAGATTCTAAATTTACACATTTAGAAATCACAGTTTCTGAAATCATAGTTTCAGAGTTCACAGAAACTACCTTAGTTTCTGTTTCAGCTTTAGAACTCACAGAAACTATCTTAGTTTCTGGTTCAACTGTAGTCACCGAAACTTCCCTAGTTTCTGTTTCTTCTAATTCACCAGTGATCACAGAGACTTCCTTAGTCTCTATCTCCTCTGGTTCATCAGTAATCATGCTAAAAGCTACATGGTCAGATTCTGAATCAGAATCTTCTTTAGCCACATTGGCTTCAGTGTCAGTTTCTTTGGACTTAGAGTCCTTTCTAGTAGGGCACTCAGTAGCATAGTGCCCATACTTATCGTATCTGTAGCATTGCACTTTAGACTTGTCTTTCCTTTTAGATGCATTGTTATCTCCCTTATTGAAATCAGATTTAGAGTTAGATTTACCTGACTTACCTTTAGACCAATTAGGCTTACCTGATTGGCTGCTGTCTGTGGCTCCTTTCTTACCCTTAGCTTTGGTGAATAATGCTTGGTCTTCTTCTTCTTCTTCACCTTCTAGAAGATTGATCCTTAGCTCCTTTGCTTCAAGCTTTGCTTGGAGCTCTTCCACTTTAGAGTCAGCTGGTAGAGTTGTATCTTCAATACTGTTGACTACCCAGCCAAACTTCTTAGTCAATGACCTTAGGACTTTCTTACAGATCACATTTTCTATAAGAGTTTCCCCATACATTGTCATAGTATTAGTGATTTTCTTTAACCTTATAAAGAAGTCAGAAATGTTACCAAGTGGCTTCAGTCTCAAGAGGGGGGTGAATTGAGATTTAAAAACTTTTCAGATCTTTCAAAAACGTTTTTCCCCTTTTCAATGACTTAGATCAATTTTCGCGCAGGTTAAGTGGAAGCGAAGGAATTAGAATATAAAGCAGTAAAGCGGTATAACAGTAAAGCAAGAAAGCAGTAAAGCACACAGAGATTTATCCTGGTTCGGTCACCTCCTAGTGACCTACGTCCAGTCCTCTCACCCTTGTGAGATTTTCCACTAACCAAAACAACAAGGCTTACAGGTGCCTTGGGAAACCTTTACAGACTCAGGCACTCTCCTCCTAGGATACCCCACCTATGGAAAGCCCTCAAATCTAATATAACAATAACAAGAGATACCCCACCCTTGTTACAATCAGCTGCCCCAGAAAGATACCCCACTTCCTAGTACCAACAGCTACCCTAGAGAGATACCCCACTCCCTAGTACAAACCACAAACAATTAAATAATAAACAATTGTAAAGACAGAAATACCTCTAATGAAGGCAGATATTACAACTTGAAGAATGCAACCCCAACTAACTCTTAGCAACAGATCAGCTCAGACGGACCAACGGTGCGTGATGAGCAAAAGTAAAAGCGTGAAGAGTTTTCTCAAAAGTTTTCTGATTCGTGAAAATGGGTTTTGTGAAAATGAACGTAATGCAGTGCCTATTTATAGGCTATGAAAAAATCAAGTTTACGTTAAAAATAGTGTAGGAATCGATTCTTTGTTGAAAGCATTTGATCTAGGAATCGATTCATTTAAGTGAGGAATCGATTTTGATTTGTTTGAGAAATAGGGACAATCGATTCTTGAGGACCATGGAGAGCTAGGAATCGATTCTGTACTTAGTGAAAATTTGTATGAATCGATTCTCAGCTTGCCTGAGACATGTAGGAATCGATTCTCAGTTAAGTGCAAAAGAGTGGGAATCGATTCTTCCTTTAAAAATGTTTGGCTCAGAAATCGATTTTTGTACTGAAAGATACATGAAGTGAAAATCGATTCTTCCTTTTGATTGGCCTGAAAATCGATTTTGATGAGTGTATATGCAAGATGAAATCGATTTTTATGTTTTAAAGATGATAAGTATGTTTACGTAAGTATGCATGCATCTTTGAAAAACTTGTGAGTGTGTGAGATTTTGACATACGAGCTGACCTTTGAAAGAGCTTACACTTTTTCCTAAGACACACCCAAACCCTAAGGACTACCCTTATATTTAAGGACTACCCTTAAACTTGAATCTTCAATTCTTGAGCTTGTTTGTCTTGGATTGTGACTTTGATGTTTAGTCACTTTTATTAACTTTGACCATCAGCTTTACCTTTGTCTTTTTCATCATCAAAACATATTCTGCAATATTAGTTTACCTGTAATACAAGGTATCCACAAGAAATACACTCCCATTCCTTCATCCTTAATGTTTCATATTGAGCTCTTAGAGCCTGCAACTTCTCTTCTTTGATAGGAGCAGCCCCTGTGTAGTATTGTTCTAAGGCTTCCCAGGCAGCCTTAGAAGTCTCTAGATTCCTTATCCTATCAAAGTTGGTTTCATCACATCCTTGATGAATGAGATACATAGCTTTGAAATCCTTTTTCTCATTTTCAATGAAGGTGTTAGTTTGGGCAGGAGTAGGATTTTCAGGCAATGGCTCAAAGCCATCTTTGACTATTCTCAAGACCCCATGACAGCCAAGAACTGTCTTCATCTGAATGCACCATCTGTCATAGTTTTTCCCATCCAATTTAGGGACTTTTGTGTTTAAACCTGCACTTGTCATCTTACAAACTGAAACTTTTAAACACAAAACAATTAGCCACTGCTGCTGCACAGTTTCACACTTGTGCGGGCTTTAAAATAGGAAAGATTTTAAAGAAGCTTTAAAAAACTGACACACACAGCGACTTGCTATGTATTACACAGAACTTTTTCTTGACACTTAACAAGAACCTTAAAGAAAACTAAAAGAAAGAGATAGAGTTAGAAATTTTCCTGTTTTCCCTGGATTGTTACCAGCTCATTGATACCATGTTGGATTTGCTAACATTTAATTGCTTTTCTTTCAGGTTGCAAAACAGATAGCAGGGGTGTGCAATTAGCACTTCTCAGACCCACTTGACCGAGCCCACAACTTTACAAAACAGGAGTGATCCACCTTGCTCCAAACTGGATTTTGCGGAACTTGAACCCGTTTTTTGTGTATCAACACGCGGATCCTATCTGACCCGTGGTATAAAATCCTTTCTTTGACCTAACCGGTCAGATTTTCAAGACTCTCCTCTCTCTCTTCTTGGTTCCACGCTGTTCTCTGGTTCGTCTTCTTCTTCGTCTTCTCTGCTAGGGTTTCACTGCTCTCACTGGTTTTCATTGATTGAAGTGATGAAAGTCTTCACTCTCTCACCTACGATGATGCGTGATGATGATGCAAAACCCCTATGGTTTATGCACTGAATCGCCGCAATCTGAGGTTCGTCGCCTATGAACCAAGTTCTGTATGTTCACTGGTCAGGACTGCTTGAAACTTTCAACGAATCGTACCAGACACTGCACAGAGGTATGAATCACTCTACCGATCTTTTATTTCTTCTGTTTTTGCTTTGATTCAGAAACCCTAGTATCTGAATCTTGTTCTTTTTCAGGAACTGTGACTTAGGGTTTTAATCGGACACTGCCACTAAGGTAAATCACTGAACTGATCTTTGAAATCTCTTTTGTTGCTTGATACAGTCACTATTGCAGAAACCCTAATTTCTGCTTGTTGATGTTTCAGGTACACAGCTTCTGAGGTTTTGTTGCGGATGTAACAACGAAGGTACGAATAGCACAAACTTTGCTATTTCACTTTGTTTTACACTTTATCTCGCAAAAACTTAATTTCCTCTTTACTGTTTTCTTTGTATGAACCACGAATGACTGAAATGATAACCTGAGAGTGCACACAGGATTTCAACACTATGAAATCCTCAACCAGTGACCACTTTCACAGGTAATTTCTTCTCCTTTCCTTTCTTTCTGTTTCTGTTCTAACTTTTCTGGTTGTGATACTTAGAACAACACCTAACTTGTGTTGATTCTCTTGTTTGCAAGGTGAACACACACACTCAAACTCTCACGCCCAGAACTCAAGAAAGAGATGCACATCAGAAGAGAAAACAGAGAAGAAGACTTAAAGAAAAATGTAAAGACTTTATTTACTTGTAAAACTGAAACTATAAAATTCAGTGTTTGTACATATGTATTTATAGGCTTTCACTGGTCAATCATAGCTGTTAGTTAGAGTTTGTTGTAGCTAACAAACTCAGTTTGTTAATCAGTTTAACAAACTAGTAGTTAGTTAGTAACCAACTTTGTTACAGCTGTAAGAAACAAACTGTAAACAGAAACTCATTTGATATTAATTCCAACGGCTAGTTTTCTGTTTAAAAGAAGCTGTTAGAGTTTTTAGGGTTTTGCTTAAAAACCCAATAATCCTTAGATGATGTCAATTGAATGATTACCAACTAGACCAACTTTCGTTGTCTGATTTTAATTACACTAATATATATTTTCACCTTTTTTTGACTATATATATTTTCAACTAGACCAACTTTTGTAAGTGAGTCAAAGAATTAATTGTATTTGGGCTAGTAAGTGAGTGAGAGTTGGGTTTTAGTTGCATTTGGGCTAGTAAGTTAGTTAGGAAGGTTGTAAGTCAATAAGTCTTAGTGTTACTTGCGGTTTGGTTTGGTTTGGTTCGGTTTCTATAATCAAAACCGCGAACCGAACCAAACCGCGCGGTGCAATGAAAAAAAGAACCGAACTAAACCAATAAGAAGCGGTTTTTTGCGGTTTTCGGTTTGGTTTGGTTCGGTTTGCGGTTTTCTATTGGTTTTCGTTCGGTTTTGAACACCCCTAGTTCCCCATTCCTCAGAGAATAGGAGGACCACGACCCGTTCAAAAACTAGTGAAATTATTATAATACTCTTATTTCTGAAAAATAACTACTAAATGACTACTAAATAGATAGAGAGCACTACTTAGGTGCACTACCATAGACACAAACACCATTTATTTTAAAAAAAAAAATATATATAAAATTTTATTTGAAACCCAACAATTGCAAATGGTTGGTGGAAGTTTTCCTATTTTTTCTTTAAAGTACAGCACCATCAACACCTATATTACTGTACCTAAGTTTTATCCAAATAGATAAACATTTCACGTAAAACTATGTCATTTGATAGTGTAGTGCGCTGGTTTAGTTGCCTTCTTTTCAGCGTTATTGGGTTTTATTCTCTCTTGGACTAGTTTTTTTTTTTGTTTTTCTTCGATAAAATGCATAAAAACTAATTTAAAAAGCACCAACTGGATCGAACTTCGTCCCTTAAAATTGCAACCCGATTTACATTTTTTTTGGTAAACCCGGGTATCCTCCACGGCGACTGTGGAAACTATTCCCTCGAGGTACTGAAGTTCATTTAAGGGCTGACCTCTCCCAAGCGATGTCTCTCCATACACACCGGACAGGGATCGAACCCCTGACCAAATGTTTAAGGGGCCCAAACAACTTACCACTTGTGCCACACCCACTTGGTACCAGATTTACATTTTCGCCAAATAATAATTCTTATATTTATTCATATTTTTAATATTATACAATAACTTTGTTAAACAAAAATATTATATAATAACATTTTTTTTGCATCTCTTATATTAGAATGAGAAATTATGAATAAGTGGTAGATAATTCCCAAAAAAATATGTGAAATCAGAACTAAATTTTTAGTTATTTAATTTTGTTTATAAATAACTATTAACTAATAGGCTAAATTATACTTTTGGTCTCCCTGATAAACTCCAATTAAGTGCATTTTTAGAGATATTTCTGAGTCACTTTTAGAGCAATTATTAGTAATAATATAAATTAGTGACTCAATTTTCTCTATATTTTGCAGAAAAGAAGAAAAGATAAAAAGAATGAAAAAACATCATTTAGAACCACATACAAGACAAAATTATATATATATATATATATATATATATATATATATATATTATATATATATATATATATTTGGTTGGATGACAAAAGAATTGAAAGAAAGGAACTAGGGCAGGAATGAATTGCAAGGCACCACTACAACAGAATTGTAAAAAAAAGGGCACACCATTTAGTGGCGCTTTTTAAGAAGCTCCCCTGATGCCCAAATACGGAGGACCTTTAGAGGCACTTTTTAAAAAGCGTCTCTAAAGGCGCTTCGTATTTTGAGCATCAGTATCACAAGGAGAGATTACTGATTGTGATGGCCCGAATGACATCCTTGGTCGTGCATTGGCAATTGAAGAGTATTCAGGTCGTCTACGGGGTTTGGGATTTGGCATTTCTCCAACCACTTTTTGGGGTTCAAAGAGGCAAAAGAAACAAGAGACACAAGAAAGTAGAGAAAGAAAACGGTTGGAATCCATGGTATTGATGCTACGGGAAGAACTTAATGAATTAAAAGATAAATGGGGTCCAAGGACCGATGATGTACCATCTCCTAACCCAAATAGCTTCAGGGATAGTTGCAATATTGCGTCCAATGAGGTAATTATTGTTGGACCGTCTTTTTATTTTTTACATTTTACATTTGTAGATATTAATATTTGGTTATTTGGTTATTATTTAATTTAGGGTAACAATAACAATTGTGAAAGATGCATGCTTACGTTGGTCGCAAAGGGCTTTGTTTGTAACAATGAGGACTCCGCCTTGCACAATCTACCCATGCCTCGAAATCACGTGAGAGTTAGAGTTGAGTTTGTTGTTGTGGAAGATGCATTATTGCCGGTACCAATTGACACTGCACAGATGACTTTGTTGACTGTGAATTATGCACTTGACACCTTTGTGACATGGCCAGCAAATCTTATCAATGTATGGAGCAATTAATATATTTGTTAATAATTCATTGGCTTATTGTCATATATTAATAACTAATTATATTTCTAATATAGGTAAACAAAGCAAGATCTCGGATTTCTGGGCATATTGGCAAATCCCAACCGTCCCCTTCTCTATATACATATATTGTCTTTTCTGTTTCTTGATTTCCTCATTTATTTAGGATTGAGGATCTCTATATACATATATTGTCTTTTGTATGAAGCCATTATCAAATTATTATTCATACTATTCAAAGTTGAAAATCCCCCAACTTCAAATATCCAAAATTATTATTATTATTCATACTATTTGGGATGAAACCATCCTCAACATCATTTCATACCATTTTTTTCTTCTTCTATAATCTATCCTTTTCCGTTTTATTACATTAAATATCCAAACAAAAAGGAAAACTAATGCTTTACTTTGTATATTATAATCAAACAATAAAAGTCTTACCACCGGCTTCTCCTTCAAATCCTTCAAGCAAAATATTTTTAAAAATACTTTTCAGTTTTTATGAAAATTATTTTTTCTAGAAAAACATTTTAATTTTTTTTCACATTAGGTCTAAAAGAATATTTTTAATAAATATTGATATTATATATATATATATATATATATATATATATATATATATATATATATATATATATATGGATGGATTGGATTGGAGTTGTTTGTAAAAACTCTAATGGATATATATGGATAAATGGATTTCTTCAATCCATCCATTAAAATCCAAATCCATGTCCATCCAATCCAATCCATCCATTTTGACACCCCCTACATTTTATATTTAATTGTGTACATTATCTAGTTATGGCCAGAAGTCATATGGTAGTGTGTGTACTTGTTATCAACTTGCAACCAAAGGTTTGCAAAATGCAATTGAAGGCTCCGGAAGAGCTAGTGTATTGGTAATTACCTAGAGAACAATTTTTTTACACATTTATATAATATTATAATCTCTCAAGTCTCATAGAAATTTACTAAGTTTTAAGGATATCCGTCCAAATAGATATCATATTGACACAAGAAATGAAGGAGATGTTGAATATCTTTATATAACGAGACATACTTTGGATAAAATAAGTGTAGTGGAAAAACTGTTTATTTTTCCTCTAGTTTATACTACACTTATATCAGTGCAATTGAAGCCCATTTTGTAAACCAGAAGTTTACAAATCACAATGAATTAGTTGTTTGGCATGACCGGTTAGGCCATCCCGGGTCTATAATGATGCGAAAAATAATTGAAAATTCATGTGATTATCAATTGAAGAACCAGAAGATTCTTCTAGCTAACAAGTTCTGTGTTTCTCTTGTTCACATGGAAGTTTATAATTAGACTATTACCACAAAAATTAGAAGTCAGTATATCAAATTTTTAGAACGAATACACATGGTGATATTTGTGGGCTAATACACCCACCATGTGTATCATTTAGATATTTTATGATTTTAATTTTAATTGCTGGATAAACTAGATGCACAAATATATTTGTCGTCAACTTACAACTGGAAGTTTGTGAGATTGTTTGCTACTCTAACTTCACTAAGATCTCATTTTTCTAAATTATCTAGAAAACATCTGATGAATATTGAGTGTCTATTATAATTTATATTGGACATCACATAGCATATGTTTAATAGAGTATCTTGCACCAACACTTGGAGACTTGTAATAGTCTAGTTCATGATTTTCATTTGAGGAATTAGATTTCCCAATATTAGGGGAGAGAATAAGTAGTTGGAAAAAGAGATCATTTGGAATGAGTTCCCATTTACTCATCTTGATCCTTGAACTAAACAATGTGAACTAGAATATCAAAACATAATTCATTTGCAAACCTTAATATTGGATAATTAAATAAAACGGATGTCCCTGTTGGATAATCTATTATTGCAAATGTCACTCAACTACACCTGAAGCGTGGTAAATCAATCAGTTCAAAAGATAAAAATCGTCGAACAAGAAAATGAGCTAAAAAGAAAAATGGTCCAAGCAAGGATATAGAAACTCTAAAAGAGTCTTTGGACAGAATTGACATTTTAGTTCCAAAAGAATTGATCTGGTACCATAAAAAAATACTGAAATTAAAGAGATCTCAATGAGTTATGTCAAGAATGAAATACGACGGAACCGAAACGAAGTTAACACTGACAATGCTTTTGCATATAATATAGAGCTAAATGATAGTGAGGAACATGAACCCAAGTCTAATAAAGATTGTCGACAAAGTGAGAAGTCGTTAGAATTAAAAGATAAAAGTGAAGCAGAATTAAACTCGTTTTACAAGCAAAAAAATTTGGGTCTGTAGTCTAAACACCTCAAGCATGAAACCAGTTGGTTAAAAATGAGTTTTTATGCAAAAACGGAATGAGAATTATGAAATTGTGAGAAACAGAGCTCGAATTGTTGCTCAAAAGGATTTTCGCAAAGGCCTAAAATTGATTTTGATGAGGCATATGCGCGTGTTGTGAACGCAAGTACTTTTCGGTACTTAATTAGCCTTGTACCACATGAAGAGCTCAATTAAATGTTGTTACCATTTATTTATATGACTCATTTGATAGTCATAAGTATACGAAGCTCCCCGATGGATTTAATATTTTAAGACACACTTTTCGGATTCTTGAGATGATAACTCTAATTGAATCAATCCCTCAATGAGATAATATAATTTGAACACAATTGGTATAATCGTCTCAATTCATATTTTAAAGGAGAGATATAAAAATGACATCACTTGCCCATATAGTTTTATGAAAAGATCAAGATTTTTTTTCTGTAGTTTGCTATTATTGAAACTTCTGAAAAGCTATCCAAAATTATAGATTAAAGAAAGAGTTCTATATGAATGACCTCAAATTATATATGATGAACTTTTAAGGTTGACATGTGATTGACCTCTACAAGGAAAATCCTAGAAAGATTCAGATATAAAGAAATATATTCATATAAATTCTTTTGAAAAACAAAGCTTTGTCTTGATCCGGAGAACAATTACTTATTTAAATTTTTGTTTAACATGTTATAAAGAACTGATTTTTAATTGACTTAAGTACATGAGTTGTGGCAATACAATAATATATATCTCGGTACATGAGTTGTGGCAATTAAATAATATATATCTCGGTCCCGAAGACTATAACCTAGTGCTCTGAAAGCATACAAGTTACTAAATGCTACATTGGGTTGTTCCACATTCTCATTATTACTCCTTATAGTAATTGGGTTGTTAGTGGTTTTTTATGATTGACCATTTACTTACCAATCTACAGTCTAGAATCAGGACTTACTCTTATGTGTAATGATATACTCGTCTAGAGATCGTACAAATATATTCATCTTCTCTCCTTCTCTCATTCTCGTGTCCTTCCTCTTACTCTATTTTTGGTATATTTTCTTAACAAAAATTACATTATTTACTAAAGTATGCTCTTCTAGTTTATAAATAGTGTTACTATTTGAGCATGTTACAATAAAAATGTTCAACAAAGACTGAAGAGTAAAAAAGTAGAAAAATGAAAATTACCATTAATTATGGAGGTTTGCCTCCAATAGCATGTGATTTTGACAACATGTGGAGGGACGCACATCTTTCCCCTGCACAATAGATAAAAAAAAAGCTATAATCAATATTCAAGACAAGAAATTTGTGCAAAAAAGTGTGATTTAATTTCTTGTGCAAAAGTTTGAAGTCTAAAGCAAATTAACTTTTAACTCATAATAAGATATCATATTGTAATTTAAAACTTTTAAAATATCATGACATAAACTATAATCAAATAACTACCATTTCACTAGTGAATTCTCATCAGAATCGTCCATCCCAGGACCATTGTCGAAAATTGAAATCTTTTCATTTGTCACATTTACTCTGCAAATCTTCAAATCCACATGAAGTACACATTTACCAACCAAGCAAAAGCTAAATACAACTAAAACCAACGTACTTTTCAACCTTAATTGTAGTAAAAAAAAGGATGAAGATATTTTATGTTAAAATTGTGTTGCTGATTATTCATCAAACAATCAACAACATTAATTGCCATAAGAATTGGGAATATAAAATATAAATGACACTTAAATATCATTTTAATCCTTGTAAATATATTTTCATTTTAGTCTCTGCAAATTTCAAAATCATCACTTTTAGTCCCTCAAGTGTTTTTTGTTTAGAAATGCTGATGTGGCTTTTTTGTTATGTTGATAGGGATCAAAATAAAAAAATAGTTATATTGGAAGAGACCAAAATTAAAATTTGTTATATTTGTACGTAGAAACTATAAAAGAAGCCACATCAGCTTTTTTAAACACAAAAAATACTTTGAGGACTAAAAGTGATGATTTTATAAACTGCTGAAATAGGACGGTAACATAAGACAATGGATTCATTTTAAAAACACAAAAACTATTTCCTATATAAAGGACTAAAACGAATATTTCAATGTCATATTGATGTAAAGAGGTCATACCTGATTAACTTCCTATTATTTTCCTTGTTATCCCATACAGCTTGCAAGGAATTATCCTGATATATGAAAAATGGTGTTAGTGTCAGATATACAAAACATTTATAAAAAAAGTTTTTTTTATTAGAAAAAAGGGTAAAATATGTTTTTAGTCCCTACAAAATCGGCTCCTTCTAAGTTTAGTCCCTACATTAACGAAATAGGAGTTTTGGTCCTCATCTTATTTTTCCGTTTTCAATTTTAGTCCCTCATGACTTTTAATAGCGCTTCAAAACTTTTAATAGCGCTTATAAAAGGTCAAAAAAGCGCTATTAAAAGTTTTGAAGCGCTATTAAAAGTCATGAGGGACTAAAATTGAAAACGGCAAAATAAGATGAGGAACAAAACGCCTATTTCGTTAATGTAAGGACTAAACTTAGAAGGAGCCGATTTTGTAGGGACTAAAAACATATTTAACCCTAGAAAAAACTCACAATTAAGTGCGCAAGTGCCGCTTCAAATGTGTATTCTTCAGGTAGCTCCCGAAGCAAATCTGTATCAGGAGTCAAATCCCACATATTCTGCATTTCAATTATACAGGTGTACCATATATCCATCAGGCCTAACTCAACTGACAAATATCGAATTTATTACGCCAAATACCATGTTACTGGTTTGAACTCAGAATCTCATAGTTGTGTGTGAGTTTCAAGTAGCACTTGCCACTCCTTCTACAAACAAAAAAAATTCTCCCTCCAACCAGTTTTCAATGGAAAAATATACTCTTCTCCCCAAGAGACTAAATTACACTCCGCTCGTCTTATTTACAATCCGCGTTACATTCTCTCTAGCTGTGACAGATCCAGACTTTTTATATTAGTGGGGGGAAAATATAGTTTAAAATTTATTTTCAAAAAATATTCGAAACATTTACAAAATACACAATTTCACTATAGCAAAATTTTATAATAACTAAACTTCTACAAATTCCATAACTAAAAAGATAATATTAGTACGTACCAACTTATTTTCTTTTTTATTTATCTCTTGTGAATTTTTATATTTATTTTACAAATTAATTTTATGGGAGAAACTCTTTTTTATGAGGGAAAAATAAAACTATTATTATAAATATAACCAAAATAATTTTTCATATGGGGGAAGTGCCGCCAATTAAGCTAACATAGATCTGTCCCTGCTCTCGAGGACTGTTCCAGCCCAGTATCAGCAAACAAGGGCGGCACCGGGATCAACGGTTAGGATCAATACAGTTTGATCCGACGTTCTAGGCTCAACCTAGGCAGGGAACTTCCCCTCTCTGCGCCTACAAATACAAGGCTACCCTTCTAAATCAGGTATGTTTTCCTACTAAGTATCTCTATACCATTTTTGTTTGCTTACTTTGGCATCAGAGTGTCTGCAGGTACCAACCCCGTCGAGGTCCAACCTCGTGGGAAGACTACTCCAAGCGAATTCATCTGACCTCTACCATGGGGAGGCTGACTTCAACTAACAACTCTACCAACTGCTACCTCGAATTCCGACCTCGATAAGCAAGGTACACGAGTTCGACCAAGCGCTCCGTCCTTGGTGAATTGGTTCAAAGCGGGTACTCACTCGCTCACGACCCCAGATCTAACACGAAACAGATCTCCACTTATCCCGATCCCGGAAATAACACGAGTCTAATAATCGATGACCTAAGCTCGAAGCGAGTCCCCAAGCAAAGATCAAACACGCGAGAAGAAGGACCATAAGATTGGAGTCGTTCGGAGTCACAATCAGCACCACAGCCTCAAGTCATAAAACTATAGCCACTTAAGCCGAGGTTGCACTATCGTGACCGACCTCGACTTGGGGGGCAAATGTTCCGGACTTGGCCAAGCGGCACAATCCGTACAAAAAGCTGCCCAATCCAGTGCTTGATCCGGCCCAGTATCAGCAAACAAGGGCGGCACCGGGATCAACGGTTCGGATCCTTACAGTTCGATCCAACGGTCTAGGCTCAACCTAGGCAGGGAACTTCCCCCTCTCTGCGCTTATAAATACAGGGCTACCCTTCTAAATCAGGTATGTTTTCCTCATAAGTATCTCTATACCATTTTTGTTTGCTTACTTTGGCATCAGAGTGTCTGCAGGTACCAACCCCGTCGAGCTCCAACCTCGAGGGAAGACTACTCCTAGCGAATTCATTCGACCTCAGCCATGGGGAGATTGACTTCAACTAACAACTCTACCAATTGCTACCTCGGATTTCGACACCGATAAGCAAGGTACACGAGTTCGACCAAGCGCTACGCCCTTGGTGAATTTGTTCAAAGCAGGTACTCACTCGCTCACGACCCCACATCTAATGCGAAACAGATTTCCACTTATCCCGATCCCGGAAATAGCACGACTCTAATAACCGACGACACAAGCTCGAAGTGAGTCCCCAAGCAAAGATCAAACACGCGAGAAAAAGGACCATAGGATTGGAATCATTCGGAGTCACAATCAGCACCACAACCTCAAGTCATAAAACTATAGCCACTTAAGCCGAGGCTGCACTATCGTGACCGACCTCGACTTGGGGGCAAATGTTCCGGACTTGGCCCAGCGGCACAATCCGTACAAAAAGCGGCCCAATCCAGTGGTTGAGCTGGCCCAGTATCAGAAGACAAGGGCGGCCCCGGAATCAACGGTTAGGATCGATACGGTTCGATCCAACGGCCCGGGCTCAACCTAGGCAGGAAAATCCCCCTTTCCACGCCTATAAATACAGGGTTACTCTTCTAAATCAGGTTCGTTTTCATCATAAGTACCTCTCTACCACTTCTGTTTGCTGACTTTGGCATCAGAGTGTCTGTAGGTACCAACCCGCTGAGCTCCAACCTCGGGGGAAGACTACTCCAAGTGAATCCATCCGACCTTAGCCATGGGGAGGCCGACTTCAACTAACAACTCTACCAACTGCTACCTCGGATTCTGACACAGATAAGCAAGGGAGAGAACAGGGACACTTTTTCTTTATTTGTGACTCTCAAAATTATTAACATATAGTTTAGGATCCCTAATATCAACTATGAGATAATAAAAGGTAAAATAAATTGTTCTGTACCTAGCAGTATTTTGGTCGGCTGCTGTTGGTAGGTCTCTTGCTGCCCTGGCAGGAGGTCAGTGAGCGCCCGGGGGTACCTGCAAAGCCACTCCGACGCTCAAGTCAGTATGAGAATAAGCTAGTGAATTTGCAAGGGAAGAGTGTGTACCGTATAAATGGCTATGCGAGCCGGTATTTATAGGAAATCGATGCTCGTCTGTGGACCGTCGGATTATCAGAATCGATCTGAACCATCCAAGCGTGGTGGCTTTAGTTGGGCTTGTATGTAGTGGATATGGGACGAATCGATTGGGCTGATCCATATCCAATTGCTAAACGCACCCCCTGGTTTTGCTAAATGGACCTCTCGGTCCAGTCCAGACCAGTTGCCCCCCAAGCCGAGATTATTCCGGAGGATGGTCTTGGCTTGAAGGATTTTCGTCGGTCTACCGGATGGGTGAAGTCGCGTGGGACACTGCCTCTGTCACGACCGTGTTTTATCATTTTCACTCTCTAGAGTAAAAAAGAGAAATTTTTTCTTTGCCGTAATGCGTTACTCTGTCTGTCTTGTCGGGTCGTACAGGATCACTTCGTTGCGACCATGACTCAAGTCTCCTGTGGGGTAAACCTTGTGCCAAGGGTCAAGCTAGGGTGCCGTATCCTGATGTTGGCGCCCTCCTGGGCGCCTTGTGCCAAGTGCTACGTTCTGCTGTTTGGGCCCTCCGAGGCGCCTTGCTGGATGCTTGTTCGGTGCGTGCGTACGCTGGGTGTGTCCTCGTGGAGCAGGATTGTTGCGTCAAAGACACACTTAGAGCAAGTGTACTCTATCGCAGAAGTAGTATAAAAAGTATCGTCTCCACAGGGATTAACTAATAAGTACCAAACTACTTAAGATTAATTATTATTTAGACCAATGAATATTTGGTGGTTATAGAAACTAAAAATAAAAAGAAATAAATAGCAAGAATTAAAATGTAAAGTTTAACCAATGGAGAGAAGCCTAGGATCACGGTTTCACTTGCAAGTTTCGATTCCTCTATGTCTAATTCTACCTGAATTCCATGTTTTATTCAATTACCAATCCATTTACTAAAACTATTAATCCGTTTGGTCATTCGCGATTAATATTCTTTTTCCTAAATTAACCCTTGTTTGGTCATGCAAGAATTTAAAGCCAAGAAAAGCATAAAGAACAAAAAGGTTGAATGATTGGAAGACTAAATTAACGTTTGGTCATGCATTAATCTTAGTCTCAATTATCCTATAGGTCCACCAACTAATTGCAGTACGGTCGCTGATCAACTAATTGATTATGAACATGCAAAGGGTTGTCAATCCAAATTATGTGATAAAGCAATAGGATAATATTAATTGAAATAAAAACCAGGAATTCAAACCAGAAATTAGAACATAAAAAGGTCTCTAAACAGGCAAGATCCACCTAAGACCCTAGAAGAGGATTTAGCTATCCATAGTGTTCGAGATCAGTAAAATAAAATTAGGAGTCATAAATTACAGAGATAAAAATACCCCGGAATAGAGAAATTTCTGATCCTGAAAATTTAGTCTCCTTTTTCTGCTCTAGAATTCTCTCAGTGTCAAGAACGGGTACCCAAAACTCCCTCTCTCCAAGCCGGCGCTACTATTGCTGTGTGTGGTTTCTCTTCTCCTTGAATTTCCGTTTTTCTCTCTGTGCGGCTGCGTTCTCCTTTCTTCTTTTAATTATCAAAAAATAACTCTTTGTTGTTGTGCGGCTCCTCTTCAACGGCTCCTGTTCCTTTTCTTTCTTCTTTTCTGATTGTTAATTCTCCAACAAGTTTAGGTGCCAGCTTCCAATTCCTTTGGGCCATTCAAATTGGCCGTGGCCCTTTTCCTCAATTCATGGGCTTTTAGCCCTTTTCTTTTAACAATTGCCAATCAATATATATATATATATATATATATATATATATATATATATATATATATATATATATATTAACTTTTTTTGTATTTTCTATCTTTCTGCAAAATAAAGAGGAAACTAAGTCAATGATTTTTATAATTAGTAATACTTGTTCTAAAAATGACTTAAAGTGTCTCTAAAAAATGCACTAAATTGGAGCTTATCAACTCCCCCACACTTAACCTTTGCTTGTCCTCAAGCAAATTTCCTGGCTCAATGAATTTTTCAAAAAAGTAACAGAGACAGCCAAATAAGGGATCCAAAATTAAAAGCACAATGATAGACAATAGACAGTATAGCACAAATGAGGTGTCAAAAGGTTGCCCAATTAGAGGCTCATGTCCCCGAAGAACACATTTTTGTGAACAAAGGCACTCGCTCACAATCTCTCTAAGTGTTTAGGAACTAGTGAAAATATACACTCAAGTGTCAACAAAATGCACATTACCATATGTTTGTAATTTGACCAAATCTCCACTAAATAGTTCACATGCATGCAAAAGATGGGGTTTCATGGGTTGTAATGGGGCCAGGGTGAATTCATGCAGGGCAGGAAATAAGAAGCAAGGGATAATCAAAGGGCTAAAAACAATAAACAAATAGTTACATTTGAAACCAAATATGGAGCTCCTATTTATTTTACAAATTTTGTCCAAAGTCCAAGTTAATTTCAGTTTCATTCTTCGCTCTTCTTTTTTCTATTAAGTCGACTCTTTTTGATTTGCTTTTTCTCTTGAGTAGACTCTTTTGTTCTTTTTTTTTGGATTTACCCTTTGGCTCTTTCATTCTTTTGATGTATGTGCCTTTTTCTCCTTCTTTCTTTCCTTTTTTATTCATCATTTTTTTTGGAGGAAAAGGTAAGTACATGAAAACTCATATTTTGATTCCTTGTAGGAGAATGTTCTTGTAAGCACGTGATTCACTCTTTTTTTTTTCTGACAAGATAGACAACTAAAGTATAGGACAAAATTTCAGTCCTAACAATATAGACAACTAAAAATATAGGACGAAATTGTAATTTTCAATAGTTGCTCCACATTTAATTCCAAATGGTTACCATAAACAAAAAAAGAAAAATTATATCTGGGTACCAAAGAAAAAAAAATATAACAATTAAGCTCAAATGGGCCAACTAAGGGATAAATTCAACAAACAACTTCAAAGGCCAGAAAAATACCTAAATTCCCCAAATCTTTTTACATGATGCAAATCAATTTTCGCCTTGAAATGGTCAAAAGACAAATTCTAGAATGTAGCACATTGGGAAAGACACTCATAGAAAGAAAAAGGGGTAAAAGTTTATGATTTAGTATCAATCCCCTTATGAAGGCTCAGATCTCACATTTAGAAGCTAGTTCACAAAAAGTACTCAACAGGGACAAATGCTAATTATCAGCTTCCTAAGGGCATCCTCACAGTTACAATTAAGCACAAGTCTGTCAAGTAAATTAATTATGGGATCCCCTAAAGGCAAAATATCTATTTTTTTAACTTTAAGCATAATTCATTCAAAACAAGCCAAAAAAAAATGCTATCAACATATATGGTGGGTAGGTGCATTAATAGAGATCAAGTGACAAAATAAACTCTCCTCCCCCACACTAGCATGAAGCATGGTCCTCAATGCGAAATGATCAAATAGAAACCAAAAGAAATAAATGAGAGAGAGAGTAATAGTGACTTCCCTGAGAGAGCTTGTAGTCCAAGCTTATCTCTAAAAACAAAACAAAACAAAAATGAGAGAAAATAAAACACAGGTTGCCTCCTGCGAAGCGCTTGTTTAACGTCCCGAGCCTAACGGTACTAGAGTCAATCCTTGAGGGCAGTGACATAGCTCACTTGACTTAGCCCTTCCTTAAAATGCTTCACACGCTGCCCATTGACCTTAAAAGTGGTACCATCTTCATGAGATACCTCAAGCGCTCCATAAGGAAAAACTTGAGTAACAGTGTAGGGTCCATACCACCTTGAGTGTAACTTTCCTGGGAAAAGACGCAAACGTGAGTTATAAATTAAAACTTTTTCACCAACATGGAATTCACGCTGCTGGATGCGCTTATCATGCCACTTTTTAGTCCGCTCCTTATATAACTTGGCATTCTCATAAGCTCTCAGACGGAGCTCATCCAATTCATCAAGCTGCAACAACCTATTTTCACCTGTAAGCTGAGCATCAAAGTTTAGAAATTTTAAAGCCCAAAGTGCTTTATGCTCTAATTCAACAGGCAAATGACATGATTTTCCAAAAACAAGACGGTAAGGAGACATCCCAATGGGGGTTTTAAAAGCAGTTCTATAGGCCCATAGTGCATCATCAAGTTTCAAAGACCAATATTTTCTTGATGCACTGACTGTCTTCTCTAAAATCCTTTTCAGCTCTCTGTTTGAAATTTCAACCTGGCCACTAGTTTGTGGATGGTAAGGAGTTGTCACCTTATGAGTGACACCATATTTGCTCAAAATATTTTGAAATTGTTTATTGCAAAAATGGGTGCCACCATCACTAATAATTGCTCGGGGAGTGCCAAATCTTGTAAAAATATTTTTCTTTAAAAATCTCACTACCACCCGAGCATCATTAGTGGGTAAGGCTACAGCTTCTACCCACTTAGACACATAATCTACAGCAACAAGAATATATTGATTTGAAAAAGATTTAGGGAAGGGCCCCATAAAGTCAATACCTCATACATCAAATATCTCACAAACCAAAATGTTGTTTAAAGGCATCTCTTGACGCCTAGAAATATTGCCACTCCTTTGACAACTATCACAAGCTTTCACAAATTCATGAGCATCTTTAAATATAGTAGGCCAATAAAAACCACATTGTAATACTTTATATGCAGTTCTATTTGGGCCAAAGTGGCCACCTACCTCTCTAGAGTGACAATGCTCAAGGATAGAAGTTACCTCTTCCATAGGTACACAACGCCTAATAACCTTGTCTCCACATACTTTAAATAGGTAAGGGTCATCTCACAAGTACTGTCTAGCATCAGAAATTAATTTCTTCTTTTGCTGAAAAGAAAAATCAGGGGGAACAACCTTACCCACCAAATAGTTGACAATGTCTGCAAACCAAGGAATACTAGAAATAGCTAAAAGTCTCTCATCAGGGAAAAACTCCTTGATCTCCCCATCATTTGAGGCCTGCATCACACTGTGGTCAAGCCTTGAGAGGTGGCCAGCTACAAAGTTCTCTGAGCCTTTCTTGTCTCTAATCTCCAAGTCAAATTCTTGTAGCAACAAAATCCACCTGATTAACCTGGGCTTAGCATCCTGTTTTCCAAGCAAATATCTAATGGCAGCATGGTCAGAGTAAACAATAACTTTAGAAAGAACAAGGTAATGACGAAACTTGTCAAAAGCAAACACTGCAGCTAGCAACTCTTTCTCTGTGGTAGTATAATTTCTTTGAGCATCATCAAGAGTGCGACTAGCGTAGTAAATGGTATAGAATACCTTATTCTTTCTTTGCCCCAAAACAGCCCCCACAACAGTATCGCTAGCATCACACATAATTTCAAAGGGAAGCGACCAATCGGGGGCAACAACAACAGGGGCACTAATTAATTTTTCCTTTAAACAATTAAAAGCCTTCAAACAAGTGTTAGAAAAATCAAAAGTGGTCTCCTTAACCAAGAGGTCAGTCATAGGTTTTGCAATTTTTGAGAAGTCTTTAACAAACCTCCTATAGAAGCCGGCATGGCCTAGAAAACTACGGACCCCCTTAACAGAATTGGGTGGGGGCAACTTTGCAATTACCTCAACCTTTGCAGGATCAACTTCAATGCCTCTAGTGGACACCTTATGTCCTAGAATAATGCAATCTTGTACCATAAATTGGCACTTCTCCCAATTGAGCACTAAATTGGTATCCATGCATCTCTGCAACACTGAATTCAAGTTATGTAAACAATTCTCATAAGAGGATCCAAAGACAGTGAAATCATCCATAAATATCTCAATGCATTTTTCAACCAAGTCAGAGAAAATAGCCATCATGCATATTTGGAAAGTGGCAAGGGCATTACATAAGCCGAATGGCATCCTTTTATATGCAAATGTTCCATATGGGCAAGTAAAAGTAGTTTTTTCTTGATCTTCAGAAGCCACTGGTATTTGCAAATAACCGGAATATCCATCCAAACAACAATAATAATCATGACCTGCCACTCTCTCAAGCATTTGATCAATAAAGGGAAGAGGGAAGTGATCTTTTCGGGTGGCATCATTTAATTTTCTATAATCAATGCACATACGCCACCCGGTAGTTTTCCTAACGGCAATTAAGTCATTTTTATCATTCTCCATTACAGTAGTACCTCCCTTTTTAGGAACACATTGAACAAGACTTACCCACTTACTATCAGAGATATGATAGATGATACCTGCATCAAGAAGCTTAATCACTTCCTTTTTTACCACCTCTTTCATGTTAGGATTGAGGCGGCGTTGAGGCAGTGCCCGTGGTTGGTAATCATCCTCCATATAAATATTGTGAGTGCAAATTGAGGGGCTAATGCCTTTTATATCATGAATAGACCAACCAAAGGCCTCTTTGTTGGCCCTTAATACCCTCAAAAGCTTATCCTCCATGGTGTCTGTCAAATCTGCAGAAATAATCACAGGCAAAGAGGAAGGGGGGGTGCAAGAAAGCATATTTTAAATTTGAAGGAAGAGGCTTTAATTCAAGATCAGGAGCCTCTTCAATTGAAGGTTTGGGATTTGGAGTATTACCCCATTCCAATTCCTCAAATCTATGGTTACTCCAATTTTTCTGAGGATGGTGAGCCTGCAAAAACATTAAGAACTCTTCTTCCTCACCACCTGCAATATGCCAAGTCCCTGCACAGTAAGTACTTTTTCTAGAGGGTCCTGAATTCTAAAATCATCAAATTTTTCAGAGGTAACCACATCATTAATATCCATAGCTTGAATGAAGTTACAAGAAGAAAATGAGGAAGGATTTTTTAATGAGTTCAAGACTTGAAATACAACTTTCTCATCTCCAAACCTCAAAGTCAATTTTCCCTGCTGAACATCAATTAAGCTTTTTCCTGTAGCTAAGAAAGGACGCCCCAAAATAATTGGGACTTCCTCATCTTCTTCCATATCCAATACAACAAAATCAGCAGGGAAAATAAACTTATCAACCTTAACTAAAACATCTTCCACCACTCCAAGGGGGTGGGCAATGGATCTATCAGCTAGCTGCAAAGTGATGTTAGTAGGATGTGGTTCCTGCAAACCAAGCTTTCTAAAAACAGAAAAAGGCATCAAATTTATACTTGCTCCTAAATCACATAAAGCCTTTTCAAAATGAGAGTTACCAATTGTACAAGGGATAGTAAAACTACCTGGATCTTTAAGCTTAGGTGGTAACTTTTTTAGAACTCTAGCAGAACATTCCTCATTAAGCCTAACTGTCTCAAAGCCTTCTAACTTCCTTTTGTTAGAAATAATTTCTTTTAAAAATTTGGCATATTTAGGCATTTGAGCAATAGCTTCAGCAAAAGGAATGTTGATATGCAGTTTTCTAAATATTTCAAGAAATTTGGCAAATTGCTTATCATGGTGCTCATTTTTAAGTCTTTGAGGATAATGAACATTTACCTTTGCTTGCTCATATTTTTCCCTTTCCTTTTTGCTTTCCTCAGATGTTCTCCCCTCAGTAGGAGCTTGTATTTCTTTCTCGGGCGCCCGTCCATCTTGATTGTTTTCTTGAACCAGCTCTTTGCCACTCCTAAGAGTGACAGCCTTGCAATGCTCATTTCTTGGATTAGGCTCAGTTTGGGTAGGTAGTGAGCCTTGAGGCCTTTGAGACAACACACTAATGAGATTTGAGATTTGGCTCTCCAAGCTTCCAAATTTTTCATTTGTCTGCTGCATAAACTTTGTCAACACATCATTGGTATCCAACTTTTTCTCCTCTTGCTTTGCACATGTGGAGGCTTATAGGAGTTCGAGCTTTGCTCCTTTTGTTGTCCTCCCCAAGAGAAATTAGGGTGATTTCTCCAATCCGGATTGTAAGTGTTTGAATAAGGGTCATTTTGGGTCCGGTTGGAATTCTGAACATAATTGGCCTCTTCAGTTGAGGTTGTTGGCCGGCCCTGTGCTTTTATCAGTTCTTCAATGGATTGCAACCTCTCATCAGTCCTGTCCATGTAATTGGCTAAAACACCCATGCACAGGTGTCCAACTTTTTCCATGTATCTAACTAAAGCCTCTTGCATACCAGGCCTTAACTCACTTTTCTTCTGACCAAGATAGTTGACTTCTTCAGTTAGGCCTCCCCAGAGATTATTTGTGATGTCACTAGTGGAGGTAACTATTGGAGTAGATTGATCTTGTACCTTCTTTATAGATTGCACCTGTTTAGCGAGAGCATCCAGCTTTATGTTAACATTAGTGTAATCTTCGACCTTGTAGATCCCAGCTGATTTCTTGATGTGTCTGTCACTTGTCTCCCATTGGGCATTATCGGCTGCTATCTCTGCAATTAAGGCATATACTGTCGCAGGTTCCCCATTCATTAGAGAGCCCCCACAAGCCATATTAACAATTCCCCTATTTTGAGAAGATAATCCGTTACAAAAATATTCAAGCAATTGCCACTTCTCAAATACATGATGTGGACAACTTCGGAGTAAGTCTTGAAATCTTTCCCAAGCTTCATGCAAAGATTCTTGCTCGAGTTGACCAAAGCTGATTATTGCACCTCGGATCTTAGTAGTCTTACCTGGAGGAAAATATTTGGTCAAGAATTTTTGCTTCAGTTGATCCCAAGTGGTAATGGACTCAGCATGTTGAGAGTCTAGCCAAGCAGATGCCTTGTCAGCCAATGACCATGGAAACAGTCTCACTCTAATGGCATCAGGAGTGACACCATTACAAATTACTGAGTCTGCTACCCTCAAGAAGTTTCTAAGATGGGTGTGCGGGTCTTCTGTCGGTGCACCTCTGAACATAGTCGAATTTTGAACCATTTGAATCAAGCTGGGTTTGAGCTCAAAGTTAGTAGCTTGCACAGGTGGATTGACTATGCTTGTAGTGATAACCGCTGTGGGAGTAAAGTAGTCCCGAAGTGTTCTTCTCGGATTGGCAGCCATCACTCTTGTCTCTTTTCTTATCCTTCGAGCAGTTCTTTCAATTTCTAGATCAAAAACCAAAATAGGCTCCTGGGAGCGGGTGAGCATGCACGAGCAATAATAGTAATAAAAATAAAACTGACTAATAAAATAAAACTAAATATAATTTTTTTTTTCTTTTTATTAAATTAAAACAAGAATTAAAATAAATGTCTAAAGCAATAAAAAATCTTTTTCGTTTAATATTATTAAATTAATCCCCGGCAACGACGCCAAAAACTTGCTGCGTCAAAGACACACTTAGAGCAGGTGTACTCTATCGCAGAAGTAGTATAAAAAATATCGTCTCCACAGGGATTAATTAATAAGTACCAAACTACTTAAGAGTAATTATTATTTAGACGAACGAATATTTGGTGGTTATAGAAACTAAAAATAAAAAGAAATAAATAGCAAGAATTAAAATGTAAAGATTAACAAATGGAGAGAGGTCTAGGGTCACGGTTTCACTTGCAAGCTTCGATTCCTCTATGTCTAATTCTACCTGAATTCCTTGTTTTATTCAATTACCAATCCCTTTACTAAAACTATTAATCCGTTTGTCATTCGCGATTAATATTCTTTTTCCTAAATTAACCCTTGTTTGGTCATGCAAGAATTTAAATCCAAGAAAAGCATAAAGAACAAAAAAATAGGTTGAATGATTGGAAGACTAAATTAACGTTTGGTCATGCATTAATCTTAGTCTCAATTATCCTATAGGTCCACCAACTAATTGCAGTACGGTCGCTGATCAACTAATTGATTATGAACATGCAAAGGGTTGTCAATCCTAATTATGTGATAAAGCAATAGGATAATATTAATTGAAATAAAAACCAGGAATTCAAACCAGAAATTAGAACATAAAAAGGTCTCTAAACATGCAAGATTCACCTAAGACCCTAGAAGAGGATTTAGCTATCCATAGTGTTCGAGATCAGTAAAATAAAATTAGGAGTCATAAATTAACATGCCGTGGCCCTTTTCCTCAATTCATGGGCTTTTAGCCCTTTTCCTCAATTCATGGGCTTTTAGCCCTTTTCTTTTAACAATTGCCAATCAATATATATATATTGACTTTTTTTGTATTTTCTATCTTTCTGCAAAATAAAGAGGAAACTAAGTCAATGATTTATATAATTAGTAATACTTGTTCTAAAAATGACTTAAAGTGTCTCTAAAAAATGCACTAAATTGGAGCTTATCAAGGATCTAGCGCCCTCATGGGCGCCATGGGCGCCTTGTCATGTTGTCTTGGCTGCCGCCTCTTGGAGCAGGATCTGATGCCCTCATGGGCGCCATGGGCGCCTTGTCATGTTGTCTTGGCTGCCGCCTCTTGGAGCAGGATCTGGCTCCCTCATGGACGCCATGGGCGCCTTGTCATGTTGCTGAGACAAGGTTTTGCGAGACAAGGTTTGGTGCCCTCGTGGGTACCTTGGACGTCTACACGCTGGGTGTCTCCTCGTGGAGCAGGTTTTGTGAGACAAGGTTTGGTGCCCTCATGGGTGCCTTGGACGTCTACACGCTGGGTGTCTCCTCGTGGAGCAGGTTTTGCGAGACAAGGTTTGGTGCCCTCATGGGGCCTTGGACGTCTACACGCTAGGTGTCTCCTGGTGGAGCAGGTTTTGCGAGACAAGGTTTGGTGCCCTCACGGGTGCCTTGTGTGCCTTGTTGCACAGTGCTGTCTGCCCCCTTGCGAAGGAATTGCTTCCAGACCACCTCCTGCCAGGCGCCCTCATGGGCGCTGCCTGTTTCTTCATTGGCGCCCTTCCAGGCGCCTTCGTGGGCGCTGGATGCTCTTCATTGGCGCCCTGCTAGGCGCCCTCATGGGCGCTGGTTGCTCTTCATTGGCGCCCTGCCAGGCGCCCTCATGGGCACTGGCTGCTTCTTCATTAGCGCCCTGCCAGGCGCCCTCATGGGAGCCGGTTTGTGTGGACGTGTGCTCGGCACTTTGCTTTTTTGTTCACGTGCTCGTGCACGATGTTTTTTTTTGCTCACGTGCTCATACACTCTTTTATTTCCTTTCATGCTCATGCACTCACATGCTCATGCATCCTTTAATTTTTTTTACGTGCTCATGCACTCTTTTATTTTCTTACTGGCTCATGCAATCTTTTATTTTCTTACGTGCTCATGCACTCACATGCTCATGCATCCTTTAATTTTCTTACGTGCCACGCTGGCTGCTTTCGAGACAAGGTTTTGGTGCCCTCATGGGTGCCTTTGGCGCCTTGTTGCACAGCGCGGGCTGCCCCCTTGCGAAGGATTTGCTTCCAGACCACCTCCTGCCAGGCGCCCTCCTGCCAGGCGCCCTCCTTGCCAGGCGCCCTCCTGCCAGGCGCCCTCCTTGCCAGGTGCCCTGCTGCCATGCGCCCTCCTTGCCAAGCGCCCTCCTGCCAGGCGCCCTCCTGCCAGGCGCCCTCCTTTCCAGGCGCCCTCCTGCCAGGCGTCCTCCTGGGTGCCGGCTTGTGTGGACGTGTGCTTGGCACTCTGCTTTGTTTTTGTTGCTCATCCTGTCTCTTAGCCTGTTTTTCTTCTTGATGAAATTTCAGGGCTCGCTTGGTGCCGAGGGGAATTGCTTATTCTGTCCTTACCATTATCTGTTTTTCTTCCTCTTTATCAAGCTTGTTTCTTATGATTGTAACTGGCGCGCGTTGGGTGGCCTCGGGCGCCAGTCATCACCTTGCGCATCTGAATGTATAATCTCATACCGCCTCGTGGGAATGTTAACTCTAGGGGCAGTTTATCAGAATCGATCTGAACTTAACTCGCCCATCAGAGGTTGTGACACGTTTAAAGTCACTTCGCACCTCGTGGTACTCTGGGGCAGGTTATCAGAATCGATCTGAATTTAACTCGCCCATTAGAGCACTACAAAAAAATGCAGTATTAGCGACGGATATTAGCGAGGGATACCAAATCCGTCGCTAAATCCAACTTAGCGACGGATTTAGCGACAGCCAAATCCGTCGCTACAAGATGCGCCATTTTTTTTTAAATTCAAATCCGTCGCTAACAGGAATTTTCGTCGCTAATGGTCCGTCACTAATGCTGACGTGACCGTTGGCAGACCTTGGAAATTGTAAGATTCCCAAATCTGTCGCTAATCCCCAAATCCGTCGCTATTATTCAAATCTGTCGCTAAATATCCCTCACTAATTTTAATTAAATTTTCCTATTCCGTAACACACTCTTCTCTCACCATTCACTCTCACCTCACTCACTCTCACCTCACTCACACTTCCCTCCGTCGCAGCACGCCACCACAACCCATTCCCCTCCCTCCGTCGCAGCAAGTAACGCCACCATTCTCTCTTCTCTCACATTTCACTTTCTTTCCTCTTCTCCATTCTTCTCTCAAAACAGCGAACCACACCACCACCGTCCATGCCACCACCGTCCACGCCACCACTGTCCACGCTACCAAGGTTTGTTTGTTCTCACTCTTCTCTCTCTTTCTCTCTCTCTCTCCGAACCTTCTCTCTATTTCTCTCTAATCGTTTATCTCTCACATTTCCCACCATAGGCACAAATCTATTTCTTACCACCCACCGGAGTTTGCACAGTTACCGGACAGCCACCGCACCGGAGTTCGCATAGGCACAAAACGGTTAGTTTTTATTTATTTTTGTTTTTAGGAATGATTTTTGTTTAGTTGTTTTTAGTTGTGAAATGTGAGTTTTAAATGTGTATGTTATTATAGAATAAATTTTTGTTGTTTGAAAGATTAATATTAGTGTTTAGGATTGTGAATTTTGAAAGGTTGTTGTATGTGTTTAAGATAGTGTTTAGAATTGTAGAATAAAATTGTTGTTGTTGTTATTAATTAGAAATGTGTAATTGGAATTAAATTGAAATTGAAAAATGTAATTGAATAACGTATGAAAAGTGTATGTTGTTGGATATGTTAATTGAAAAGTGCATGTTTGTTAGAGTTGTTAATTGAAAAATGTCTCTTTGGAATTGATAATTGGTGACAAGTGTATGTTAATTTTGAAATTGAAATTGTGTTAAATTGTTGTTTTGATGTTTGATGAACCCTAGGTTAGATGACTATTTGATGTTGTTATTGTGTGTTGTTGATGGAAAAGGGTGAGGTGCTTGCTGTCCTTCACCCCCATATTTTGCTCGAAATCATCTCCATTGAGATAATTGCGAGACTATACTAACAATTTTAAGGTTGGGAGTTAGAAATAACTTCCTTCACTACTTATATGGAAAAGGGTTTTGTCTGATCTGTCCTTAACCGACATATTCGGCTCGAAATCATCTCCACTGAGATCATATCGATGCCACTAACTTGATAGGTTATATTTTAGGTTTAGTTGTGGGAATCTAACGCATTTTTTTAAATGCGTGTAGATGAATTGGAATCAATTGAATCGTAGTTGGGTGTATGGTCGGTTATATCCGAGAAGAGCATTTTTGAAGGAAACTTTTGTAAAAGGGGTTGAAGAGTTTATTAGGGTAGCGTGGCAACATGATAAGGCTAAAAAGGAAGGGGGGATTAGATGTCCATGCCTTAAATGTGACGGTATACCTATTACACCTGATGATGAAATTAGGGTGCACTTGTATCGTATCGGGTTTAGGCCTAATTATTGGATTTGGGTGGACCATGGAGAACGACTTCCAAATTTTGACTTAGGGGATTCTTCAAGCAGTCCTAGTTTTCATGTTCCATCTAATGAACAATTTGAGTCGATGGAAAGCATGATTTGTGATGGTCTCGGAGTGAATGTGCCATTTGATGAGCCTCAATATGACGATCATGATGAACTTCCAAATGAAGAAGCACAAAGATTTTATTGTTTGTTAAAAGAGTCAAACACACCGTTGTTTGATGGCTCGCCAGAGTCAAAATTATCAATGTGTGTGAAGCTTTTATCTCTCAAGTCCATGAGCAATATTTTTGAGTTGGGTTTAGATTTTGTGACTCAAATGATGTTGGACGGGACACCTAATAAGGATAGTTTGCCAAAAAGTTATTATGAAGCAAAGACGTTAGTTTCGAAGTTGGGATTGGAATGTAAGAAGATTGATTGTTGTGAGGATGGACACATGTTGTTTTACGACAACGAATTTGGTAAAACCGATGGTGCGCTGCAGGCTTGTAGATTTTGTGGAAAGCCGAGGTATAAAGTGCATAAAGGGGAAAAACGTAATTATAAACCCATTCTTGTAAAGTCGATGTTCTATTTGCCTATAGTTCCAAGATTGCAGAGAATGTTTGCATCGCCTGAAATTGCAAAAAAAAGACGTGGCATTATGAGAATAGGAATACCTCGGACATTTTATGCCATCCATCTGATGGTGAGGCGTGGAAACACTTTGATCGAGTGCATTCAGATTTTGCCTCTGACCCACTGAATGTTCGACTTGGTTTGTGCTCTGATGGATTTACTCCATATATCCAAGCATCAACGTCGCCCTATTCTTGTTGGCCAGTCATTGTTACCCCTTACAATCTTCCTCCTGAGATGTGCATGACTAAACCGTATATGTTTTTGACTTGCTTGATACCTGGTCCATCCAATCCAAAATCTAACATTGATATCTTTTTGGAACCTCTAATTGATGACCTCAAGAGATTGTGGCAGGGTGTTGGGACATATGATGCAGCAAGAAAGAAGAATTTTATGATCAGAGCGGCATTGATGTGGACAATTAATGACTTCCCGGCTTATGGTATGTTGTTAGGTTGGGGGACTCATGGTCAATTAGCATGCCCCCACTGCATGGAACACACAAAAGCGTTTACGTTGAAATACGGGGGAAAGAATTCTTGGTTTGACTCGCATCGTAGATTCTTACCGCCAGATCATGTATTTAGAAAGAACAAAAGGGCATTCAAGAAAAGGGTAGTTGAAACAGATGTCCCACCGCCTTTGTTGACATTGGGTGAAATTTGGAGTAGAGTTATGAATTTGCCACAAGCCACGGAGGTAGGTGTGCTCTCCTGATTGGATGGTTATGGACGAGTGCATAACTGGACAAAAAAAAGCATATTTTGGAATCTCCTATATTGGAAAGATAATCTGTTGAGAGACAATCTCGATGTTATGCACATTGAGAAGAATTTCTTTGACAACATATGGTTCACCGTGATGAATGTGAAAGATAAAACCAAAGACAATAATAAGGCTAGAATGGATTCTGCTCTTTACTGTAGCAAAAGTCGTTCCAATTTGAATTTGGTGCCAATGGCTAATGGCAAGATGTCAAAACCCAAAGCCAAATATTGACTTACACCCGATGAAGCAAAAGATGTTTGTCGATGGTTGAAAGGATTGAGGATGCCAGATGGCTATTTTTCTAATCTTGCAAGATGTGCAGATGTGAACACCGGGAAGATGTATAGGATGAAAAGTCATGATTGTCATGTATTCATGGAGTGTTTGCTTCCAATTGCTTTTAGTTCATTGCCAAAGTGTGTTTTGGAACCACTTACTGAAGTGAGTCAATTTTTTAAAAACATGTGCTCTTCAACATTGAGAAAAGATGATCTTATTAAGATGGAGCTGAATATTCCTTTCATTATCTGTAAGTTGGAGAGAATATTTCCTCCTGGTTTCTTTGATTCTATGGAACATCTTCCGGTTCACCTTGCATATGAAGCAAGGCTTGGTGGACCAGTTCATTATAGGTGGATGTATCCATTTGAGAGGTAATTATCAATTTCAACATTTTAATTAAAGTGCATATTTAGTATGACTATTTATTTAATCAACTCCCCTTCCTCCATATATTTAGATTGATGGGTGATTATAAACGATCGGTGAAGAATAAATCTAGAGTCGAAGGATCGATCTGCGCAGCTTACTTACATCGTGAAACAATTTATTTCTGTTCTCATTATTTCAACAACTTTATGTTGTCAAGAAATAATAGATACGAAATAGAGGTTGAAGAAGAAAGACATGCCCTCACTTTATCTGTGTTTAGAAAACCTGGGCGCCTCTCGGGAAAGAAGTCGACTCAGTGGTTATCAAATATGGAGTATAAATCAGCACATATTCATGTCTTCATCAATTGCACTGAAGTTAAACCATATCTTGAGTAAGTGTGCTTCAATTCAGTTTTCAATACATAGACATTTAGAGTATGAAGTTATATCATGCCTTGACCAATTTTCATTCTAAAGAGTATGCATAATTCTTTTTCAGTGCATTCTTACAAGTTGAGGGTAAACGCACTGAAGATTCTTCTATTCGTAAAGTTTTCCATCTTGGTTTAATGATAGAGTAAGTAAATAAAATTAATGCTTTAATGTCTAAAGTTCAAAGTAGATATGAGAGATGACTTATTTTTTCCATATGTGATTACTTAGGTTTATGAAGCGGAACCAACTCCCATAATCCAACATTTGAGGAACTTAGCTGATGGTCCTTTTCGTGAAGTTAGTGAGTGGCACACGTACCTCATTAACGGTTATAAATTTGACACCCAATCATGGAGTGAGGTAAAAAACAATTAATAGTGGGGTATATGTAAAAGGGATTGCAGAAGGAGCTGAAGATGAGTACTATGGGGTGATCCAACACATATATGAACTTGAATACAAATATTTAGACTATCAAAAGAAAATTGTTTTGTTTTATTGTAGTTGGTTTGATCCATCGGTTAGAGGAACGAAATTGAATCCAAAATGTAATACTGTGGACATTCGAATGGATAGAAGGTATAGAGCCTATGATCCGTTTATCATGCCTGAAAATGTGAGGCAGGTATATTATGTTCCATATCCATCAACTCGGGAAGGATATTGTGTTGCAATTAAGACAAAACCACGGGGTCGCATTGAAGCCACTAATGTGGGGGATGAGGTTCCTTATCAAGTGGATGAAATGTCGGGCGTCAATGAGGTAATTGAAGTTGAACCAGTTGATACCTTATGTGATGATCGACTCCACATTGAAGATGTTGAACCAGTATTAGAAGAAAAAATTGGAGTATGTGAAGAAGATGAAAAAGATGAAGATGAGACTGAAGATGTAGAAGATGTAGAAGATGAAGAAGATGAAGACTTTTTTTAATCTTATTAGTATCACATAGATAGTTTGATTAGTTTTAATCTCTGCATGTTGTTGATTGTTCATCTAATTTTAATTATTAATATATTTCACATTTCGTTTATCATTATTGCACGTTGTTGTTGTATTTAAATTTATTTATTAATATATATCATTATATATTTTTGTTGCGTTTCGTTTTTCATAGATATGCATCCAGGGGGAGGTTCTGACCCGCCGAGAGATGTTAGGGGGAAGAAGATAGCTGAACCTAGAAGGCGGCGTCGAGTTCGTGAGAATGTACTTAATCTAGAGGATACATTTTTGGGGATGCCCCAGACCATCACTACTGCTGGAGGAGCTGGGACTTCACGTTTTGCTGCAGCTGCTCCACCTGCTGGTCATTCTTCCTCCGGCCCCAATTGGTATCCTAGAAAACCCATCTGGCACACCAGCATCCTATGGGTATTTTCCACCTCTGCAGCATCCTATGGGCACACCGGGAGGGTATATGGTTCCACCTCTGCGACATCCTATGGGCACACCAGCAGAGTATATGGACCCACCTCTGCAGCATCCTATGGGCATACCAGTCGGGTTATCTATGCCTACACCCCAGGTACATACTGATCAGTCCCTACAGGATGATCATTCTGACCCCCAAGGTCATACTGATTCAGAGCCATTATCATCCGGGTCGGAGGATGAGCAGGTGGTTGTCGACCCTGATGGTCGACGTCGCAAAGTCATATATCCCTTTGGCGATGCATAAGTATTGTTTGACTTTTTTTAATTTAAATTAATTGTTTGTTTGGCGTGTATATATGTTTGTTAATTATGCAACGACTTAATTATGCGGGTTTGTTAGATCGAAGACTGCTTCATCAGCGATCACTTATGTCATTAAGAAACTCTATTTTGAAGAGTACCATGAAAAGGTGATAAAAATTGATAAGAGGAAAAATAAAGATTTTGTGGACTTGTTTAAGGTAAGTATCAATTATGTCATTACCTATATTGATAATTTATTGTTTAATGTTTAATATAATTACTAATACATATTTTGATTATGTTTAATACAGACGAAAGTGACTTGGAGACCGGAAGATGATGAATTGGTGCATAAAATTTTTTGAACTAGATTTGCAAAGCAATTGGCGGACTTGCTCTACAAATTGCGCCGTAAAAATGAAAGGCCGAGGTATATCCCTCAAGAAGTCTGGGATCAATACCAGAAAGTTTGGAGAAGTCAGAAATTCAAAGCCAATGCTGGAAAAGCGAAGGAAAATCGGAATTCAGAAAAGGGTGGCTCACTTCACACTTGTGGCTCCGTCAACCAAGCTCAGCATGCTATGAGATTGGTAGGTTATTTTAGAAATATTTGTACTATTTTACTTTAATTAGGGCGATTAGTTACCAATATTTGAGAATTTGTTTCATTTTTACAGAGTAAGAAGGCTGGACGCCCTCTTACTATTGCTGAGCGGCATAGGGCCACACATGTCAGGAAGGATACCCAGACTTATGTTGATGAGCGCTCGAGGACCACTCAGGTAAATATACAATTGATTTGTATTATATAATGTTTTCTTAAAATGGAGCGCTTATTATGCTATGTTTTGTGGTTATGCAAAACAGGAGAAACATGCTGAGACGATGTTTGAGCCGACTCAGGGGAGCTGGAACCCTGAGTTACTTGGTCCAATGTCTCCTGAGATCATTGTTAGACTTGAGAGTCTATAAAGTAACCTTAGAGGGGGGGTGAATAAGGTTATAGGTGATTAATGGATTCTTTTTCAATTTAAAAAACTTTTTCGATATTGGTTTGGATTAAATGCGGAATAATAATATTTGACCAATATAGAAGGAGAAGAGGAGTAGAATTAGATGATGGACAGATCAATATTGTATACAGCAATAAAATAGATAATGAGAAGAAGGATATAGAGAGATCAGGATAAGATTACAATATGATATATTTGCACAGTTATATTGAGAAAATGATAAGCAGTTATATCAAGTATATGATAATAATATTATAAGCAAATAAAGTGCAAAATATAAAGAGATAGAGAAGAGAGAGACACAGCAATTTAGCGAGGTTCGGGATAAAACCCCTACGTCCTCGGCCTTAGGCTTTTCAACCCTTGGACTTAGTAACCACTATATTGAAGAGAGTTTGATACAAACAGTCGACCCCAATATAAGTGAATCTCAATTCCCCTGAATTGAGAACCTAAGCACTCTTGCTAAGGATTTCTAAACCAACTCAATAACCCTATTGAGAGACCCAAGTACACAGCCCAGGTTTTCAAAACACCAACTCAATCACTTGATTGAGAGACCCAAGTACAAAGCCCAGGATTTCAAAAAACACCTACTCAATCACCTGATTGAGAGACCCAAGTACAAAGCCCAGGATTTCAAAAACACCAACTCAATCACTTGATTGAGAGACCCAAGTACAAAGCCCAGGATTTCAAAATAACCACTAGAACAAAATAAGAATTACACAATTGAGATCTATGGATCCAATCACTTCTTAGTAATGTGTCAGTTTAGAAACTGAGAGAGATGAGTGATATTAGGATTTTAGATGCTCTAAAAATATGATATGGAATATGATCTTGCTTTTGCAAAGGCTTCACAATTGATATGACAATGAGAGCTTAGATTTGCAAAAAGCTTTTATGAAGATAAATATGATTTTCAAAAACAAAAGACTTTTAACAAGATCAAAACAATGAAGCTCAAGATCTTAAATTTAGATTGATAAAAAAGCTTTTGAAGATAATATGACAATTTCGAAATCAAAAAAGCTTTTTATCAAATAAAACAATGAAGCACAAGATCTTAGATCTAGATTTATAAAAACATAAAAGCTTTTGGAAATGATATGACAATTTCGAAATCAAAAGCTTTTAACAAAATAAAACTATGAAGCACAAGTATAGATCTAGAATCGTATAGAGAGAAATTGTGAGATGAAGAGATTGGTTTCAAGGTGAAGCTCAACCAGGTATTTATAGGCTTAGGCACCGTTGAAATTTTTGAAAAGCATTTAATATGAGTGAAGAATCGATTCAATGATCAAGTTAAAATGTTGATGAATCGATTCATTGCTTTTAAAAAATAAAAGAATCGATTGTTTGTTTCTTTAGAAATAGGTGAGAATCGATTTTCAGGACATCCTGAATAAGGTAGGAATCGATTCTTACTTTGTTTAAAATGAGGAGGAATCGATTCATAGCCTATAGGATTGCTTGAAAATCGATTTCATAGTCTTTTGAAATAGAAGGAAATCGATTCTTACCTTTGGCTTGAGAATATGTAGAAATCGATTACATGCTTCAAACATAGGATAAGGAAATCGATTCTTGGCCTATAGGTGAGCCTAAAATCGATTTCATAGCCTATATAAATTATATAAATCGATTTCATAGCCATTGGAACAAAATAGAAAATGATTTTTGATTTCCACAAAATCGTTTTTAGGTTCAGGTGCCACCTTATGCATGCATGCAATTTTGTGAAATATTTTTTCAAAACTATTTTTGTGCATCATGCATGTTTTGAAAAGTCATCTCTCTCAATAGCTAAAGTGCCACACACTTTAGGTGATAGGACCTTTACAAAGAGTCCTAAAAAAGGCTTAGACACAAAATAGGGTTTTGAACTTCTTATAATGCTTCTTCTTCAAGCTTCTCCTTTTTTGAGTCTTCTTCCTTTTAAATTAAGTCCTGCACTTTGCTCAATGTGAAACATTAGTAGATATATGTAATTTGTTATCATTCAAAATAAAGGACTGTTTTACCCTTGGTTCAACAAACTCCCCCTTTTTGATGATAACAAATTACATTATGCATAGGGATTGATAATAATGAAAATTCTTTTAAAAAAGCTCCCCCTAAGCATAAGCATATATTTTCTCCCCACATATAATAGTAGCTTGCATATTTTCTCCCCCTTTGTTTTCATCAAAAAGGAGGGGGGGTGAATACATACAACATAAACTTGCATAATAAATAAGCAGCATTTGCATAGCATATGATATATCAAAAACAGTAGTTCATGCTATGCTCCCCCTTACTTGGTGATCCCCCTTAATAATTTTAGAATGCAAGGCTTTAGTAAAAAGAGGGTGGATCATCATGGTTTTAAAAATATGATACCCAAGATAATCATCCTTGGTTCAACAATATAGGTATCATTTTTAACAAAAAATATGTTGCATCACAAAATCCAGCATAATAGAGAGAAGAAAAACTTTGATGCACACAAAGAAAATTTATTTTCACAAAAGTGATAAATTATACTTAAGGTGAATAGAACTTTTCCACTCTAACCTTCACCGGTGATTCTTCCTCTATTGTTGATATTACTGGTCTCATGACTGCTGTTTCTGAGTATTAAGAATCTTTTTGCGTCTCCAGTCATGAACTTTGAGTCTCTGCTAACAAGGTATTGATCTGTCCCCCATACCTTGTAGCATACCTGCACTAAGATCAAGTAGAAAATTTTGGTACCCAATTCTCTTTGGGTCCTTTGGGGTTAGTCATCAAGGGGGTTGCTTTCACAATCCACCTTGGTTTCTTCCAAACAGGTACAAGGGTTCCAAGCTCACATATTTTACGGATAGGGCATGAAGAAGAGCTATGGTTTCCCTTTTGGCAATATGTGCATTTGAAGATAGTAGGTTTATGATTAGAAGTAGAAGCTACAAAGGTGATATTTGAGCTGGAGGTGGTGGAATTACCTTGGTACCCAATACCTCTCCTATCAACATATTCATGTTGGGAGTGAAGTAGCTTGGTTAAGGTCTTTTCACCAACCTCAAACTTTTTCAAAGATTCTTTCAAAAATTCATTTTCAACCTTGGTTTTTTCAAAATTTTGTTTAAGCTCAAGAAACTCAAGGTTGACAGATTTATGTAGTTCATTCTTTAATCTATCTACTTCATTTTCAAGTGTCTCAATTTGAGTGAGCATGCTTTTGTTACTCTTTGCCAATTTCTTAGATTTTAACAAAAGAGTTTCATGTTCAGAATAGAGAGCATCAAAAGCCTCACTTAAATCGTGACTACTATACGCACCATCAGATAGATCATCATGTATAGAAGAATCAGAAAGACTAGAAGAGTTAAGGCTTACCTTAGATGAGTCATTTGCCATATGACAAACACCATTTGCAATTTGCTCTTCTTCGTATGTGTCACTATCAGAGCCAAGACAATCCCATATAGTAGCCTTAGGTGTTTCACATGCCGTGAGACAGATGGCATTTGCAACTTCCTCTTCTTCACTGTCAGAATAGTTGTTCCATGTAGCCTTCTTAGCTTTCTTGGATTTCTTTGAGTTATTTCTCTTTTCAAGTTTGTTGAATTTCATGAATTCTTCAAATAATTCAGCCATGTCTTCATCATCAGATTCTTCTCCAGACTTACTTTGTTTCCTTGCTACTTTAGGAGTTTTAGCAGCAAGGGCAAGAGATTTCACCACTTCCTTTTCTTGATTCTTTTTAGTAGCCAATACTACCTCAAAGGCTAGCAATGATCCAATAAGGTCTTCTTGAGGTAAAGTGCCAATGTCTTTGGCTTCGGTTATAGCACAAGTCTTAGGGAAGAATTCACCAGTTAAGGATTCAAGGATCTTTCCATTCAAATCCTTGTTGGTGTATTTCTTTCCTAAGGCCCTCAAGTTGTTTACAATTAAATTTAATCTCTGATGCATTGCTGCGACAGACTCACCTTCTTTCATTTTAAAACTTTCATATTCAGAGGTGAGAATTCTAATTTTAGTATCTTTTACCTGGCTTGTCCCGACATGAGTGGCTTGTAGGCAGTCCCAGATTTCCTTTGCACTTTGACACCCTTTTACTCTACCATATTCTTCTTCACAGAGTGATAGATGAAGGATATTCATGGCCTTTGCATTTAGGGATATCTTGTCAAGCTCAGATTTTCTTAACTCACTCAGGTCGATGGTGTAGATGTCTTCTACCGGTACTTCTTCAGCTTTGCCGGTGGCTTGAATTTTTGAAGTGTCACCATCAGTATTACCTGGTTTTGTGATCTTGATCTTCATCGGGATTAGAGGACCATCCACTATGATTCTCCATAGAGTGAAGTCAATTGCCTGCACATGACATTTCATACGACTACTCCAGTAATCATAGTTAGTACCATCAAATAGAGGAGGCCTATTAGAGGACATTCCTTCTTTCATGAAAGAACCCATAATTACAGATATGTAAAGGATAAATTTAGAATTGCGAGATGTAAAGCTCTAATATGCAATTCCTAGCTACTGATACCACTTGTTAGACTTGAGAGTCTATAAAGTAACCTTAGAGGGGGGGTGAATAAGGTTATAGGTGATTAATGGATTCTTTTTCAATTTAAAAAACTTTTTCGATATTGGTTTGGATTAAATGCGGAATAATAATATTTGACCAATATAGAAGGAGAAGAGGAGTAGAATTAGATGATGGACAGATCAATATTGTATACAGCAATAAAATAGATAATGAGAAGAAGGATATAGAGAGATCAGGATAAGATTACAATATGATATATTTGCACAGTTATATTGAGAAAATGATAAGCAGTTATATCAAGTATATGATAATAATATTATAAGCAAATAAAGTGCAAAATATAAAGAGATAGAGAAGAGAGAGACACAGCAATTTAGCGAGGTTCGGGATAAAACCCCTACGTCCTCGGCCTTAGGCTTTTCAACCCTTGGACTTAGTAACCACTATATTGAAGAGAGTTTGATACAAACAGTCGACCCCAATATAAGTGAATCTCAATTCCCCTGAATTGAGAACCTAAGCACTCTTGCTAAGGATTTCTAAACCAACTCAATAACCCTATTGAGAGACCCAAGTACACAGCCCAGGTTTTCAAAACACCAACTCAATCACTTGATTGAGAGACCCAAGTACAAAGCCCAGGATTTCAAAAAACACCTACTCAATCACCTGATTGAGAGACCCAAGTACAAAGCCCAGGATTTCAAAAACACCAACTCAATCACTTGATTGAGAGACCCAAGTACAAAGCCCAGGATTTCAAAATAACCACTAGAACAAAATAAGAATTACACAATTGAGATCTATGGATCCAATCACTTCTTAGTAATGTGTCAGTTTAGAAACTGAGAGAGATGAGTGATATTAGGATTTTAGATGCTCTAAAAATATGATATGGAATATGATCTTGCTTTTGCAAAGGCTTCACAATTGATATGACAATGAGAGCTTAGATTTGCAAAAAGCTTTTATGAAGATAAATATGATTTTCAAAAACAAAAGACTTTTAACAAGATCAAAACAATGAAGCTCAAGATCTTAAATTTAGATTGATAAAAAAGCTTTTGAAGATAATATGACAATTTCGAAATCAAAAAAGCTTTTTATCAAATAAAACAATGAAGCACAAGATCTTAGATCTAGATTTATAAAAACATAAAAGCTTTTGGAAATGATATGACAATTTCGAAATCAAAAGCTTTTAACAAAATAAAACTATGAAGCACAAGTATAGATCTAGAATCGTATAGAGAGAAATTGTGAGATGAAGAGATTGGTTTCAAGGTGAAGCTCAACCAGGTATTTATAGGCTTAGGCACCGTTGAAATTTTTGAAAAGCATTTAATATGAGTGAAGAATCGATTCAATGATCAAGTTAAAATGTTGATGAATCGATTCATTGCTTTTAAAAAATAAAAGAATCGATTGTTTGTTTCTTTAGAAATAGGTGAGAATCGATTTTCAGGACATCCTGAATAAGGTAGGAATCGATTCTTACTTTGTTTAAAATGAGGAGGAATCGATTCATAGCCTATAGGATTGCTTGAAAATCGATTTCATAGTCTTTTGAAATAGAAGGAAATCGATTCTTACCTTTGGCTTGAGAATATGTAGAAATCGATTACATGCTTCAAACATAGGATAAGGAAATCGATTCTTGGCCTATAGGTGAGCCTAAAATCGATTTCATAGCCTATATAAATTATATAAATCGATTTCATAGCCATTGGAACAAAATAGAAAATGATTTTTGATTTCCACAAAATCGTTTTTAGGTTCAGGTGCCACCTTATGCATGCATGCAATTTTGTGAAATATTTTTTCAAAACTATTTTTGTGCATCATGCATGTTTTGAAAAGTCATCTCTCTCAATAGCTAAAGTGCCACACACTTTAGGTGATAGGACCTTTACAAAGAGTCCTAAAAAAGGCTTAGACACAAAATAGGGTTTTGAACTTCTTATAATGCTTCTTCTTCAAGCTTCTCCTTTTTTGAGTCTTCTTCCTTTTAAATTAAGTCCTGCACTTTGCTCAATGTGAAACATTAGTAGATATATGTAATTTGTTATCATTCAAAATAAAGGACTGTTTTACCCTTGGTTCAACAATCATGGCTTTGGCAAACCGCAATTGGGAGAAGTTGGTAGGGGGGATGTACAAGAAACGTATGTATCGTACGGGGCCCTTGGCTCCAAATTTGAGATTGAGGATGATCAGTTTGACATCAGCGGACCCTCCTCTAGTAGTCGACCTCCTCGTCCTTCAGGTGAGACAGAGCAGCTCAGGCAGCAGATGGAGGAGATGCGTGCTCAGCACCAGCAACAGATACAGGAGATGCATGCTCAACATCAGCATGAGCAGCAGAAGCAGAGTCAGACTATGAAAGATATGCAGACAGACTTCTTTAGGTTTGCACGTCAGCAAGAGAAGCTGTTAAAGTACTATAAGAGCATGAAGCCAGATGCCTCTGAGTCTGAGGAGTCCGAGTCTGATGATGGCTCGTTTTAGTATTATGTTGTTATTTGCTGGTTTGGACATGTTTAGAATTTGGATTGTTATTGCTGTTTTGAAGTTGTTTAGGATTTGGATATTTGGTATTGTTGGTTAGTTTGGATGGATTTTATTTGAGTACTCAAAATTTTGGATATTTGGTATTGTTGGTTAGTTTTTATATACTTAGTACTAGTTTGCATTTTATTTGAGTATTCTCAAAATTGTGATGCATTTGATATATATAGTTATTAAAAGAAAAAAACAGGTTTTCAAATTTGGACACGTGACTAAAAAATAAAGCAGTTTTTTTTATAAAAAAATTAAATTAGCGGCGGATTAGCCCTCACTAAAATCCGTCGCTAATTAGCAAGGGAAAATCCGTCGCTAAAATCCCTCGCTAAATTCCGTCGCTAATTTAAAAATATTCTGTCGCTAAATATTAGCGACGCCCTTTTTAGTGATGGAAAAATTCCGTCGCTAAGCCACTTTAGCGACGGATTTTTGAGGTTTAGCGACGGAAATTTAGATCGCCTATCCTGCTTTTTTTTGTAGTGGAAGTTGTGACACGTTTAAAGTCACTTCGCACCTCGTGGGACTCTGGGGGCAGTTTATCAGAATGGATCTGAATTTAACTCGCCCATCAGAGGTTGTGACACGTTTAAAGTCACTTCGCACCTCGTGGGACTCTGGGGGCAGTTTATCAAAATTGATCTGAATTTAACTCGCCCATCAGAGATTGTGACACGTTTAAAGTCACTTCGCACCTCGTGGGACTCTGGGGGCAGTTTATCATAATCGATCTGAATTTAACTCGCCCATCAGAGGTTGCGACACGTTTAAAGTCGCTTCGTGTCTCGTGGCAAAGTTAACTATGGGGGCAGTTTATCAGAATCGATCTGAGTTTAACTCGCCCATCAGAGGTTGCGACACATTTAAAGTCGCTTTGTGCCTCGTGGCAAAGTTTGCTCTGGGGGAAGTTTATCAGAACTCGGTCTGATGATAACTCGCCCATCGGAGGTTGCGGGGCCAGTGGCCATGGTTTTCCATCTTCTGTTGATAGCGCCCTCCTGGGCGCCTTCTATGGTACCAAGCCTTGTTTCCTTTTTGCGCCTTGGTGCTGGGTGCCTGGGTGCCAAGTGCTAGGCACCCCCTATGGTGCCATGCCTTGGATCCCCGCCGGGTGGGTTCCGTGACCTTGGTTGCTTTGCTATAGGAAGACGAGCGCGCCATGACACCCTTGACTCCCCCACTTGGAGAGATGATCTTGGCTTTGAGCTAATGTTGAGGTTGCCCCTGCGATCCAGGCAGTCCCTCCCTGCATGGTATGTTGGGTCTCAAACTTGCATCGCTCCACTCCTAACTATGAAGCTGGACCCTTTTTCTTTCTTGATCTTAAGGAATTTTTCTTTGGGAACAAGTGTTAATGCTAGTCAACTGGAGCAAAAACTGTAAAAATGAATTTTTGTATCATTCATATCGAGATTTTACATTATGCCTTCGTGCTCAAACAACAAAATTCATAACTAGCCCTCGGCTCAAGTCCTGATGTCATCATCTTCTTCATTCACGTACTGGGCGAGCTTCTCTTCGCAGATCATCTCTTCCATGTCATCCCTGAGGGTGTTGCATTTGCTGGTACTGTGCCCATAACGAGCCAGATCACTCTTCTCGCTGCCAACCTTGGCCTCCTCTTGGTAGGACATGCTGTCTTCTTCATAGTCCATGTACTTCTTTGCCTTCCGAAGGAACTCGTACAAGCTCCGGGGTTTATTAACCCCCATGTCCCTTTGAAACAGGCTTCCCTTCTTGAGGCCATCCTTCATCCAAAAGAGCCTCCTCTTGTCTTCAAGGTTCCTGACGTTGGCAGCCTCCTTGTTGAACCTTTCCAGATATTCTCTAAGGGTTTCTTTCTCTCCCTGCCTGATTGCCCTGAGAACCTCTTCAGATTTGGGTTTCAACCGGGAGGCAGTAAAACGAGCTGTGAACATTCTCGCCAGCTGCCCCCATGAGGAGATGGAGTTCGGCCTTAGCTCTTGAAACCACTCTAGTGCGGAAGTTCGAGAGTGAGAGGGAAGATTTTGCAGTGAATAGGCTCTCTGGCGCCTCTATAGCGCATCATCAGGGAGAAGTGTGCCAGATGGCGGTCTGGATCTCCGCTTCCGTCATACATCTTGAGGGTTGGCAGCTTCTCCAAGACCCTTGGGATTCGACATTCATCCACCCTTCGAGTGAAAGGTCCTTCTTCCGAAAACCCTCTTGAGTTTCAGGGGGAGGTGTCTTCATAGTCCAACTCATGATACCTGCGTCGGTTGGGGGATCTCCTCGATGGCGATCCCCGGTGGTGCCTCCGATGGGTATCAACCCGGTTCCTCGACCTCTTACGAAAATCAGGGGATGCGCGTGAGGAGGTCCTGGAGTGGGAGTCGTGAGGCTGGTAGGTATCATCTGGAGGGGATGTTGGAGATAAGCCTGACCGTCCACGCCTGCGACGCCGAGGGGGAGAGCGATGCACGTGCCTTCTCCTTCGGGGAGAACGATGGACGTGATGCCTCCGAGGGGAAGACCGATGGCGCCTTGAAGTCACCGTTGTTGGAGGAAGGGTTCCCCTGCTGGGTGGAGGCTGCTCAGGCAGGGAGGCCACACGCCTTTCAATCTCCCTTAGGCGAGCTTCCTGCTGCAGCATAGCTTGAGTGCGATTGGCCAGTAGATCCAAAAGTTGACTCACATTCGAGGGCTGGTCAGGCTGACTGGTACCCTCGTCAAGTAGGCTGGCGACGTTGCCCTCTGGAGTACCCTCTGGTCGGGTTGCGGGTATGGCAACGCTTTGAACCCGGGGTCTGTAACACCCTTTTTTCACCCATCGTTTATTCATAATTTATCAGAGTTTTTCCCGCCAAAAGAGTGTCGCATTTTTCAACGTAAAACAAAACCTCGTAGTTTTCTCAAAACATGCAGCGGAACTATTCAACATCGTAAAAAAACATCAACAACCGACAAAGTGCAAAGTGCACCAATTACTAAAAGATTCCACATCAACCGAAATATAATTAAAAACAGTAATCAACCCTTCCCCAAGTGCTACCTATCAGAGCAGACGACACCAGGCAAAAGGAAGACTACAGTCTTCACTCGGGCTCACCTATAAAGTAACAACCACAAAAAGGGGTGAGATTCCATACAATATAAGAAGTGTATGAAAGACCACATACAAAGCTCAAGACATCAATTAATCATAGCAAGCAACATCACTCTTAACAGTTAATAACAGCTAAGTATACATTAACACGTCACTTTCACAACAACACATCACTTTAACAACACATCACAATGGCCAAACAACTTCATTCAATCAGTCGTGCAATATGAATGCGATATGAGACTCAAGCAATGCACATGCATGTGATACCAACCTACGTCACTGGCCAAAGGCCTAATTTTCGTCACTGGCACAAGGGCCTAAAATATCGTCGCTGGCCAAAGGCCTAATTTTCTCGTCGCTGGCACAAGGCCTAATGTTCATGGTATGCATGCGACTCAATGATGTATGCACAACAGTCAAACAATCACACATCAACGCCACTGGCCATAGGCCTAAATCACATCACTGGCCGAAGGGCCTAAAATATAGACAACGCTGGCCATAGGCCTACGACATCGAACAACGCTGGCCAACGGCCGTCACAACAAAACAGCTCAAAGGTGTGGGCCATTCGGCGGTACCCACGACAACACAAACAACACAACATCTTCAGCAATTAACAGCTCTCAACCACAACACTTTTCCAACACATTTAGGGTTGACGACCACTTTTTGAAAAAGACACCGGAGACGCCTCAACGGCATCCTGGACACCAAAACAACTCTAGGGAACAATGTTAGAAAAATAGTTCAGAATGCCTTAAAATTAGAGTATCCAGTTAGGCACCTGGATAAGCTTTCCAAAACATTTTGAAACGCTTCAATCGGACTCCCGAGTCAAAAGTTATTTCGAAAACAGTTTAGGAGAAAAACTAAGACATCCTGAAAATGGCGCCCAGCAACAGGGATCCAGGCGCAGGAAACTGGCGCAGGATTTGGCGCCCAGAGAAGGGGATCCAACCAAATTTTCGCAAAAGTGAACAATTCGCACAGGAGCAAGAATGGAATGACTCAATATGATTAGGCAAGGCATCCAGCAAAGGCACGGACCAAAACACCAAGAGAAACAGAAGAGGGCTTGGCGCCCATGGGTAGGGATCCGAAGACAGCAACACAACACAGAATGGCAACACAGCACAGCAAACTGGCGCCCAGGGGAGGGGCGCCTAGTGACCATCCAGAAAAATGCAGTTTTTTTGACCAAACCCAACGCCCTCAACACCCAAACAACATCACCACCCGGAAACACAACTTGGGAACGCAACACGGGCAGCCAAAACTAGGCGCCCTTGGCGCCCACACACTAGGAACCACACGCAACACAGCAACACAGCGCCACCCAGGGAACATGGCGCCCAGGCACAGGGCGCCAAACTCAGCAACTAGAACATTGGCGCCCATGGCGCCCAAGAACAGTGTTTTCAGCATTTTTTTCAATTTCAAACCACCAAATCATCTCATCAATTTAATTATTCACTAATTTGAACACCAAGATTAAATCACCAATATAAACATCAAATCATCATGGTCACCTCCAATCATTATCAATCAAAACATCATCAAAATCATTTGCTCAAACACTTGACATGCAAAATCAAAAATTCTCAACAACAAATCATCATATGGCAACAATTATTATTATGAGCATCACAACATATCATTTAGGCATAGGAATGTGAGGAAATCAAGTATACATCAAATTACTCAACAAGGCACACAATCATAGGGCATGCGATTTTTCAAGACAACAATATGGTGATCAAGACACCCTAAAACCCCACATGTAGATCCCTCATAAACCCTTATATTGAATTAAATCCCACCCTTACCTTTTAGAAGAATTCGAAACTCTAGCCTTAGGAATGCCACGAAATTCTAGCTTGCCCTTCCCCTCCTTGCCTTGCTTGGAAATCACGTTTTCTTCTCCTTTCTCTCTTGCCCTATGTGCGCCGCCCCCTTGCTCTCACTCTCTCACAAATCCTTTTTTTTTTTTGCTTATGTATGCGCCTATGCCAAGAGATTGGATCATGGGCTATTTACTTATTAACTTGGACACCCCTTACTCAAGGCCTCCTACTTAGGTTTCGCTAATGCTAATCCCTCATGGACCAACCCATACTAATCATGTAATAATAATTAATTCTATTATTATTTTTACCACTTAATCTCTATTTAATTAAATCTACCAAATAAATCTAATCAAATGAATCACACGAATAATTAAATAAGCATTTAAATGAAAATGGGGTGTTACAGGGTCTGCCTCTGGGAGCCATGGAGTAGCAAGAGAAAAGTTCGAGTAGTGATGATGTGAAAGATAGATATCTCCCACTGTGGTCGCCAATGTTCTGTACCTAGCAGTATTTTGGTCGGCTGCTGTTGGTAGGTCTCTTGCTGCTCTGGCAGGAGGTCAGTGAACGCCCGGGGGGTACCTGCAAAGCCACTCCGACGCTCAAGTCAGTATGAGAATAAGCTAGTGAATTTGCAAGGGAAGAGTGTGTACCGTATAAATGGCTATGCGAGCCGGTATTTATAGGAAACCGATGCTCGTCTGTGGACCATCGGATTATCAGAATCGATCTGAACCATACAAATGTGGTGGCTTTAGTTGGGCTTGTATGTAGTGGATATAGGCCGAATCGATTGGGCTGATCCATATCCAATTGCTAAACACACCCCCTGATTTTGCTAAACGGACCTCTTGATTCAGTCCAGAACATAAATATTTTGAATAAAGTTTTAAAACCAAGTAGATCGGTGTTTAAAAGTTCATTTATCTACTATTTTTTAATCGAAATCATAAAATGTTCAAAGTTATTTAGTTGTATGTTTAAAGTTGTAGACAAACTTTCACCACCATTAAAAGGTTCGTTTTAAAATAAGTAGATTAAAGAATAATGGCTAAATTATAGTTTTGGTCCCCCTATTTTCAAAAATTCAGACATTTGGTCCCCTTATTTTAAAACTCAGACATTTGGTCCCCCAATTTTTAAAAATCAAATACATTTAGTCCAAAGAGGGACCAAATGTCTTTGATTTTTTAAAATTGGGGGACCAAATGTCTTTGATTTTTTAAAATTGAGGGACCAAATGTCTTTGATTATTAGCCATAAAAAACTGAAAATTCCTCTTGGGACTAAATGTCTTTGATTTTTTAAATTTGGGGGACCAAATGTCTAAGTTTTAAAATAGGGGGACCAAATGTCTGAATTTTTGAAAATAAGGGGACCAAAACTATAATTTAGCCGAGAATAATTCATGTTCATATTAACATGTCGAGCGAGAAAGCTTGGTTGGTGAACCAAGGGATGCTTAAGGACATTGACTAGGAGGTCTGAAATTCAACTCGACAAACTCAGATATTGAAAGTGTAATCCAAAGGAGAAGTGTAATTTCCCCAAACTAAAATTTATCCAGCAGAAGTAGAGGAACAACAGAAACACTAAACTCAAAGGTTTTTGCAACATCAGTACTGCTCCCATCCTGATTGAGATGAAATACATAAAAAATACAAAAAGATAGAAGAGAACTGAATTTACTGAACCAAATGTTATACCAACTTGAAGGCGTAAAATATGGCACTTGAAAGGCTTATAGTCTGTTAGTTTAATAACATTCCAAATGTCTGCATCAATAGCATCTTTTATGTACAGAGCACGACTTTTCCAATTAATTTCCCTTTTCTTCTTCAATGATTCACAGTTCCTACGAGCTTCAATGTACTTTTTTTGAACAAGGTTAATAAATTCCCCAAAACGCATTTCCTGAATTGTTTCCTGCACTTCCAGTTCTACACACATTCCATTCGGCAGTAAAACCTTGAACCTCCGCACCTTTTCTAGAACTAATGCAATCCTCATCTTCGTTTAATGCCATTTTATTCTTCTGATCAGGTTTACTAGTATCCAGCATCCTTCTTCGTGCTTGTTGAACGTCTTCGTCTTCATGATCGTTTAGCACAAACTTCCTCTTATTAGAGTTTTTATTAACTGGTGTTGTTTCCATGCTCCCACTTCGTAAAGCGAAACCAACAACAACAACAAATAAAACTTCAAAGCAAGTAAACAATGAGAAAGCGGAAAAAGAAATAAAAATGCAATATTATTTCATAATCATATTATATATATATCACATAATGAAGAACAAGCAACTAATTAGCTGACACGTTTCATAATATAAAGGAAAAAATTGTGATTCGTGAATGAATTTTGCATCTATTTACACGAGGAAGATATCAAGGGAATTTTGCATCTATTTACACGCGAAAGATATCAAGGGAATAACCTTGTGATTCGTTTCGTGACAAGACGATGCAAAGAAATGCAAGGTTTTCTAAACAATGCAAAGAAATTAAAGGCTTTCTTCGTTTTTGGGTAGAGAAAAGGACAATGAGTTTTCTCTTTTTGTTCAAAGATGATCCAGGTGAGGATGTGGATCATTCCAACTTTGAATCTTACCCTAGAAACGCACGACTTCCGTAGTTCAAAGTACAAATGAAAGGGATGGAAGTAAGGAGAAGAAAGTGGATCGTAGCGGATTCAAGTTGTGCTCTCAAGAATATTGAAAACAAAATCTGCTCAAACTTTATTGGTTTTCATTAAAATCTTCATTAAAAACACAGTTTTTAACATTCGAAACAAGCATGTGATATGGATTTATCACTAGGAGCAATTGTTGTTTTCTTCGTTATAGGGCTTGATGCCTTTGCAACAAATGATTTGCCAGATGTCTTTCTTGCTGCTTGTTTCTTCACCATGATAAATTTCTGGAAAAGTTATGTAATCGTTTCCGCTTTTCTTGTGATGGTATTGAACACTAGGTCATGAGGATATTGAAAGACATGGAACCGATATGGTTTTGAATTAAGTTATGGGATGTTAAGACTGTTTGATGTTAATGATCGAAATTTTTTAGTTGTGTTCAATATCTAAACAGGAAATATTACTCTGATGTATGCCATTGAAAGAATGTCATTGTATTAACTTGTATGAAAATGATGTACAAGAGATGGTCTTATAGTATTTTGACCAAACGAATCTAACTATGGTTACAAGTTAACTGTGGTACTAACAGAACTAACCACAGTTCCAACTAATCAATAGAGTTGTAACTAAATGATAACTAACTGTAAACAGTTTTACCTAAGGCTAGTTACAAATGTACAATTGACTAATACAAGTGAGAATTGAAACTAAGTACAAATATTGAATGTATATACAGTAATTACAAAACTGGATGTATATCTTGATACTCCCCCCCTCAAACTCACGGGGGATGTTGCACAGACAGCACTCTGAGTTTGGAGCAGATGGAAGAAATAGCTGTGTTGGACAAAGGCTTGGTGAATGAGTCTGCCAATTGATCCATAGCAGGGACATGGAGAACCTACAGTTGTTTGGAGATGACTTTTTCACGAAGGAAGTGGAGATCCAATTCCATGTGTTTTGTACGGGCATGTAAAATAGGAGAAGAAGGGAAAGGAGAGGTATCTGTGTCTGGTGGAACAATGCAGAAGTCATTGAATTTGTAGAGGCCATCAGGTCCAAGGGAGCCCTCAAGAAGCACTCTCTTAGATACCTGGCATTTAACAAAGCATTTAGTGGGGTGGAATTCAAAGAAAACATTGTTGTCTAAAGCAAATTTAGCAACAGAAATTAGATTCTTAGTTAATTTTGGAACATAGAGTAAGTTATTTAGAGTTAAACTAGTATTGGGAACTAAATTGGATCTAATAGAAGCTGAACGAATAGAGGAGATAGAGAGACCTTGGCCGTTGCCGAAAATCACTTGATCAGTGCCTTGATATGGTGTGGACTGAGCTGCAGTTTGTGGTTGGAGTGTCATGTGGTGAGAGGCACCAGAATCAGGGTACCAGCTAGGGTTAGGATAGGCATTAGGTGCAGCATAGAGGTTAGGGTTTTGGTAAATGTGGTTCATGGCCATATGAGCAGTGGGAGGGAAATTAGGGGGAGGTATGAGTTGAGAGAATAATACCTGTTGAGGATTAGCTACAAGAGATCGAGTTTGTATACCATGGAATGATTGATCAAACCGGTACCAGCATCGAAGAGCTTCACGACCGGTGCGGCCACATAGTTGACAGTTGGGGCGAGGTCCACCACGTCCACGGCCACGTCCTCTCCCACGTCAAGAACGTCCACGACCACCACGCTGAGAGGAGGATTGATCATTACCCTGATTGAATTCACCCTGAGTGGAATTAGGTTAGGGTTATCAGAAGTTTGAGCAACGTTGGCAGAGATGACAAGTGTTGCCAATTCTTGTTTGAATTTATCAAATTGAGCCTCCTGGACCATGGGTAAACCTTCAATGGTGTCAACAGAGGGAGGATCAGGCCTGCTATAGATCATCTTCACAAAGGAACTGTAATCTTGGGGAAGACCTTCGAGCATAGCATCGATATGTTCATTTTGAGAGACGGTGTCGCCGATTGCCTTAAGAGAGTCGACGATGGCCTTGATGCACAAAAGATACTTGGAGATCGAGCGAGATTCCTTTTTCGTGTTCTTCAATTCAGATCGGAGTTGGCGTACTTTGGCACGAAGAAGAGACTGGAAGTGTGTGTGAACCTTTTCCCAGACTTTGTAAGAATGTTTGCATCCAAGAACAACATCAGAAAGAAAAGCCAGAAGCCAGGTAAACCCTTCTTGTTATCAGTCGAATCGGGCGGAACGTCGAATGAAATAGGTAGCCGGGTTCTCTTTTTACAACCCTTTTGATATGATAGGCCCGGCCACCTTCCCCCTATCCCTTATGTTTAGGAGCGGGATCCGCCCAAGAACGACTAGTCCTGTGGTGGTACGGAAGGCACGGACTCCGCGAACGTCCCTTTGTTTCGTTCTTCTTGGGTATTGTAGCTGGAATGAAGACACCCGATCGGCCCGACTTTCCCAAATGCCCACCACCGGCCCTTCTCCTTTCCGGGTCTGGATTTTGCGATCTGCTCATTCTGACGCTGGTTAGGATCTCCTATCTATATAACTTCTTCGTCGGGCTAAAAAGATAAGTAAAATATCCTTTTATTTTAAGGCCCTTATTAAAAAACTGTAGCTCGAACGCCCAGAGTCCAGACTTGAACGATCCATTTCTGGTATTCTTCAGTTTCGATTTCAGCAATACGGTCAGCATCGGAGGCATATCGGACCGGAATTTGAGGACTTGCAACGAATCGGTGTAATTTGTGAGCGGCGATGACTCCGTTGACTTGTTGGCTCCACAGAAGGAAGTTCTTGTCGTCGAGCTTCAACGACAAGGAATGAGTGAAATTGACTACCTTGATACCGGCAATGGTGGGGTTAGGTGGAGTGGTGACGATAGGATCGGTGATGGGATCGGAGTTTGAAGAAGCCTCCATTGTTGATCAAGATGGAATAACAGGAATGTAAAGCGGAAGGGAAAAGAAACGCGAAGCGGAAAAAAAAGAAAAGGCTCAAGATACCATAATGGAATATTGAAAGAATGTCATTGTATTAACTTGTATGAAAATGATTTACAAGAGATGGTCTTATAGTATTTTGACCAAATGAATCTAACTATGGTTACAAGTTAACTGTGGTACTATTAGAACTAACCACAGTTCCAACTATTCATTAGAGTTGTAACTAAATGATAACTAACTGTAAACAATTTTACCTATGGCTAGTTACAAATGTACAATTGACTAATACACATGAGAATTGAAACTAAGTACAAATACTGAATGTATATACAGTAATTACAAAACTGGATGTATATATTGATAAACGTGAATCCGTGTTTGTTTGTGCGAATAAGAGTATAAAAATAGGAATGTTAAAATAGCATGACAACAAGGAAAGATAGTACGACAAATGAGGTGATAAAAAATAACTTGCAAAAACTAAAGAGAGCTGTCATTGAGTAAACAGGTAAGTTGGTTGTTGTCTTGTTGTCTAATTCCAAAAAAAATGAAATGTTGGGTAGGATGCATGATATCATGGCTTGTTTTTGTTTGTCTCTCTCATCTTGACGCATTCTGTTTCATTTTATTATTCTCTTTTTTCACCGCTATCTCTCATTAAAAAGGATTTGAATTCCACTATTTTGAGAGAATATAATTTTGTGACTTTTGGATTTTTATAGAGAGAAAGATGAGACACAAAAATGAGATAATATGATGAAGAAAATATTAAATGAGAGAGATAGACACAAAGACACTTTTTTGGGGTCTTTGACCCCCTCCGGTATCTAAAGGAAATGGGTCCTGAATAATCTGGAGTTCAGTCGGGAGTTAAGTAAAATCTAGCTCCAATTTGTTCCATCGCTGGGGATCGAACTCGGTTACTAGCCAAATCCGCCCCTAAAGATGGAGTGTATTAAGTATTAACCACTTACACCCAAACTTGGAGTTAAAAATGTTAATATGTTAGAGAATATATTTTTTGCCTTAAAGTTATTGAATCTTTCACCAAAAAAATCTATAATTATCAAAGCGAGATGATACAAAGTTAGGCAATCAAGTTAATGGGGATTTTTAGTTATTAATCAAAATGAGGGAGAATATTGATCTAATGGATGATAAATGTAGACTTTAACTAATTAAAGTAAATAGGTAAAAACAAGAGAATAAAATGAAACATAAAAAGTTATAAGCTCAAACTCTACTTCAAGTAGCACGGTCAATATCAGGATTGTATTATATGTATTTACATTATTCGATCTTAATTTGGTAGAGAATATATTTTCAGTTTTTTTATTTAATTTTAAAGTTAAAATTGAATAAAATTGTTCTAAGAAGCTCACTTGATTATTACAGTTCAATGTTTACCTTATTTTGATATAAGGAACAACACGAGTTGGGTTGCGATTTTCATACCCGCCTCATTAGACACCATATCCCTCAATTTTCATTTAATCCCAAATTTAACCGGAATGTATTATTTAATTCCGAATTTATGTCAAACACATAAGTTCGGAAGTCTTTTAATTGTGTTTCACAACTTTTAGTAACGGTTTCTGTCTGTGGTTAGGAGTATGATGACCAATTCTTCATTGCCCAAATTTTTGTGGATGTATGCATTAAAAACTTCTACGTGTTTATTAAACAGGGTTCCTAGCAAGGCAGTCCCTAAAACTCCTTTTGAGTTGTGGGCAAATAGGAAACCAAGTTTAAGGCACCTGCATGTCTGGGGTTGCCCAGCAAAAGCAAGAGTATATAATCCACATGAAAAGAAGTTAGACTCTCGAACAATAAGCGGTTACGTTATAGGTTATCCAGAAAAGTCTAAAGAGTATATTTTTTATTGTCCTAATCACAATCAAAGAATTGTTAAAACAGGAAATGCAAAATTCCTTGAAAATGGTGAAGTTAGTGGGAGTGAGGAACAACGTGATGTTGACATACAAGAAGTTAAAGTGAATGCACTTTGCCTATAAGTATTCCTTCATCAATAGTTGTTCCAAATGTTGTTCTAGTTGTTGTAGAATGATCTGACAACAATAAACAAAATTTGAATGATAACACTCCATATGAAGAAATTAACTCACAAAGGACTGAACTAAATGAGTCTCAAGAAGTGCCTTTTAGAAGATCTCAAAGAGAAAGAAAACCAGCAATTCCAAGCTACTATGAGACTTATTTGCTAGAGTCAGACATTGGAATCAATGATGATCCAGTTTCATTTTCAAAAGCCATGGAAAGTGTTGAGTCTGAAAAATGGATCAATGCCATGAAAGATGAGTTAAAATCCATGCAAGAAAATAAAGTTTGGGAAATTGTTGAATTGCCAGAAGGTGCCAAGCGAGTTGGCTGTAAGTGGGCCATTAAGACCAAGCGTGACTCAAATGGCAATATTGAACGATATAAAGCCCGACTTGTTGCTAAAGGGTATACTCATTACGCATTATCATGGCTTTGGTTGCTCATTATGATTTAGAGTTACACCAGATGGATGTGAAAACAGCCTTTCTGAATGGTAATCTTGAAGAAGAAGTTTATATGGACCAACCTCAAGATTTTCCAATTGAAGGAAAAAGTCATATGGTGTGAAGCTAAAGAAATCAATATATGGACTAAAACAAGCCTCAAGGCAATGGTATATCAAGTTTAATGATACCATTACCTCCTTCGGTTTTGAAGAAAATCAAGTTGCTAAGTGTATATACCAAAAGGTCAGTGGGAGTAAGTTTATATTTTTGGTCCTATATGTTGCTGATATCTTGCTTGCAACTAATAGTTTGAGTATGTTGCATGAGACCAAGGAATATCTCTCTAAGAATTTTGAAATGAAAAATTTAGGAGAGGCGTCCTATGTGATAGGAATTGAAATATTCCGTCATAGGTCACAAGGATTGTTTGGATTGTCTCAAAGCCTATATCAAGAAAATTCTTGAGAGATTTAACATGGAAAATTGTTCTGCTGGAATGTACCACTTCAGAAAGGGGACAAATTCAGTCTTATGCAGTGTCCAAAGAATGACATAGAGCAGAAACAGATAGAATCAATTCCATATGGTTCGGTAGTGGGTAGTGTCATGTATGTGCAAACCTGCACGAGACCAGACATTAGTTTTGCAGTTGGAATGTTGGGAAGGTACCAAAGTAATTCTGGAATTGATCATTGGAAAGCTACAAAGAAAGTTTTGAGGTATCTACAAGGAACTAAGGAGTATATGCTCACGTATAGTGTAACACCCCGGAAATAATTTAATTAAATTATTTAATTGAATTATTAATTTCATTGGAAGCGTGATTAAATTAATTAAAATGATGGGCGTTGTTCAGGAAGTGGAACGAGTATTGGGGGTGATGTTGGCAACTCAGGGGTGGTGAAGAAGGGCCAGGAAGCCCAAGCCCAATAGCTTAGGTGCTCCTGAGGCCCCTGAAGCTAAGGGGATAGGGTTTTGCGCCTCACTCCTTGCATCAGAGAAAGAAAACGAAATTTGAGAGAGTGAGAAGAGAGAGAGCATCGTACGGCGCTAAAGGAGAAGAAGGAAGGGAATTCTCTCGAGGTTTCGTTAGGTAAGAGTTCTCAATCCTTCCTTGTCGTTTTTCTTCCTTTCTTAGTGTTGTGACTTTCAAGCCCTAATCTCCGTGTGTTGATTTTCCCCTTGATCAAGAAGTAGGCGTGACTGCGATTTCGAAGGAGGAAGGAGAAGCTTCGTTCATTGTGTTGCTGGGTTTTGTTCGTGACACTTCGTCGTTGTTCCGGATCACACAAATTCGAGGTAAGAGTGAGCGTTTCGGTTTAACATGATTGGGTATATAGTGGGGTTTTGTGGGGTTTGTGGGAATTGATATTGTTGATGAAATTGATGTTAATGGAAGAATTTGATGATTTGATGGAATGAAAATTCGATGGTCCTTGATTAAAATTTGATAATTTATGTTGATGAATTATTGGTGTTCTTTGATGAAACATTAGTGAGACTTGATGATTGATTTGGTGAATGAAACGTGTTTTTGGGGTTGGTGATGTGCGGAAAAGAATTGTGATGTGATCGGGTTGGGCGAAGAATTAAGTTTTTCTGAATTTTCTGCACGTTGCGTTGTTGCTGCCCATTCGCGCGTCACTCGCGCTGCAGTCGCGCTCCAGGCGCAAGCGCGCTGCGCTGTGGCACGTTGTTGCTGCCCATTCGCGCGTCACTCGCGTTGCAGTCGCGCTCCAGGCGCAAGCGCGCTGCGCTGTGGCACTTGTTGCTGCCCAATCGCGCCTCAGTTGCGCCCAGCTCGCGCTTCATGCGAGAGTCACTGTTTCCCACTGTTTTCTGGCTGTTTTCACACTGTTTTCTCAGTTTTTAAAGGTGCTGTTTTCTCCACAAAAATATGATGTTTCCTCCATAAAAATGCGATGTTTCCACTAATAAAAATGTGACGTTTCCAAATTCAAATGTAGTGTTTTCCCAAGCTTGAAAATGTGGTGTTTTCCGAATTTAAAATGTGACGTCCTTCAAATTAAGATGTGATGTTTTATAAATTAAAACGGAATGTTTTTCTAAACTCTAAACGTGTTGTTACCCAAACTTCAAAGGTGATATGTATGATGATGATGTAACATGAATTATGGTGATTTATGACGAATATACTCTATGGGTATGATTATAATGATGCTGTAATGTGAATGTGATGAATTTCGACGAATACACTCTATGAGTGTTTTATGACGATGATGATAAGTACTCCAGGTGAGTGTCTTTTCTTTTGGTGAAATTGCACATGTGTCCATAGAGTCTCATAGCATGTGCACATTGTGACGAATAGGCTTCGGCCTCTTAATAATGACGGTGTGCCCTAGTGGCTTATTATGACGAGTATGGTACCATCATGCATATACCCAGGTGTGGGTTGCATTATCATGCATATTCATGACTGTGACTTGTTGGCAAATTGTGGTTGAGTTGGTGTTTGGCGAATGATGATGTGGTGTTGATAATGATGTTGTGTGACTGTTTGTCTCCATTACTCTACTATGTGCTTGATTATGTTTTGTTGAAATTCTCACCCCTTCTGCTTGAAATGTTGCTCTATTGTGGCAACGCTGCAGGTAACCGCGAGTGAAGGTCTTGCTGCCTTCTGTGATAGCTATTGGGATGTCTGTCGAGTCGCTCTCGGATACTGTAACACCTAGGGGGCGTGGGTGAATTTGATAAACGGTTTAATTAGTTGTTTTAATGATCTTATTGATATATTTGAGACGTGTTTGAGAGTTATTGGTGAGTTGTTGTTTATTCCGCTGTGATGTGAATTTTGAGGATTTGATTTTCCATGAAGGACGTTTTGTTGCGCAAATTTGAAGAGTGAAATTGATGAGTTTGTTTTTAATGAAGTTGTAGCATTTCTTTTCTATCAATGAAAATAATATTTTTAAAAGGGATTACTCTGATAAATGACGTGTAATATAAGGGTAGAAAAGGGGTGTTACATTAGTGGTATCAGAGCAGTTCGGTCTGTCCGGCCGGTGGTTGAGTCGTCGAGTCGAGTAGTATTTTAGTTTGCTACTCGTTTCTAAATTCTGTTCTTTATTGCAGTGCTAGAATGGCAGGACGGAACGATGCTGCACTTGCTGCTGCTTTGCAGGCTATAGCTGGGGTTGTGGGTAACATACCCAATGCTATTGGTGATGGGACGCGTAGTTTGGCTACGTTCCAGCGTGAGAACCCTCCTACTTTTGAAGGCGGGTATAATCCTGATGGTGCCCTTGAGTGGCTAAGTGAGATGGAGCGGATCTTCCGCGTTATGGATTGCACCGATGCTCAGAAGGTTCGCTATGGCACTCATATGTTGAAGAAAGAGGCTTATGACTGGTGGAGGGCGACTAGTCAGGGGTTGACGGTTGCCAATGGGGAAGTTACTTGGGCTGTATTTGAGAGGGAATTCAAGAGAAAGTACTATCCGAAGGATGTCCGCGGGAAGAAGGAGGTTGAGTTTCTGAGACTTGAGCAAGGTAGCATGACTGTAACTGAGTATGCTGCAAAGTTTACTGAGCTGTCTAAGTTTTACCCGCATTATGATGGAGAGGGTGCTGAGTTCTCCAAATGTATTAAATTTGAGAACGGATTGCGTGCTGATATCAAGAGAGCCATAGGGTATCAACAGATCCGTGTATTTCCCTTGTTAGTGAATAGCGCCAGGATTTTTGAGGAGGACAATAATGCCTTCTCCAGAGTTATGAGGGAAAAGCAAAAGAATTTTTCGGGTCGCGGTAAACCATATGATGCGCCTGCTGGTAAGGGCAAAGGTAAGTTTGTTGGTGGGCCCAAGCGAAGTGGGGGAGATGCTGCAGCCGGTGTTACTTGTTACACGTGTGGGAAAGTGGGACATAAAAGTCCAGATTGCCCAAGTGGGGATAAGAAGAGATGTTATCGGTGTGGGAAAGAGGGGCATATATCTTCCGGCTGTGATAAGAAAGAGGTGGTATGCTTTAATTGTGGGGAGAGTGGTCATATCAGTACACAATGCTCCAAACCCAAGAAGGAGAAGTCTTTTGGAAAAGTGTTCGCTCTGGCTGAGTCTGACGTGGCGAATGAGATTCGAGGTACGTGCTATATCAATAATTTTCCTCTTATTGTTATTGTTGATACTGGTGCTACCCATAGTTTTATTGCTGCTGCATGTGTTGAGAAATTAAGCCTTGTTTTATCCGATATGTTGAGGGAGATGGTTATCGATACTCCAGCTAAGGGTTCGGTGACTACCTCCGCTGTTTGTGCCAAATGTCCTGTATCTATATATGGTAGAGAGTTCTTAATTGATTTGATATGTTTGCCGCTGAGTGGAATGGATGTCATTCTGGGTATGGACTGGTTAGTTGATAACCATGTTCATATCAACTGTCGGGAAAGGTCCGTGAGTTTTGAGTCGCTTGAAGAGGAATCTGGGTTGTTATCTGCGGGTCAGCTGCATAGAGTGATGAGAGAAGAGGTTCAGCTGTTTTCTCTGTTGGCGTCGTTGTCTGCCGAGAACCAAGCGAAGATTGATGTGTTGCCGGTAGTGCGTGAGTTTTCTGAGGTATTCCCTGATGAGATTCCGGATGTACCACCAGAGAGAGAGGTGGAGTTTGCTATTGATCTGGTTCCTGGCACTAAGCCTGTGTCTATGGCACCATATAGGATGTCTGCATCTGAGTTGGCAGAATTGAAAAAGCAACTTGAAGATTTATTAGAAAAGAAGTTTGTAAGACCGAGTGTGTCACCTTGGGGAGCTCCAGTGTTGCTAGTGAAAAAGAAAGATGGTAGTATGAGGCTGTGTGTAGACTATCGACAGTTAAATAAAGTTACAATCAAGAACAAGTATCCGTTGCCAAGAATTGATGACTTGATGGATTAGTTAGTGGGTGCTAAAGTATTTAGCAAGATTGACTTAAGGTCTGGTTATCATCAGATCAAGGTCAAGGATGAGGATGTCCAGAAGACGGCATTTAGAACAAGATATGGGCACTATGAGTATTCCGTTATGCCTTTCGGTGTGTCTAATGCGCCGGGGGTATTCATGGGATACATGAACCAAATCTTCCGTGAGTACTTGGACAAGTTTGTGGTGGTTTTCATTGATGACATTCTGATTTACTCTAAGTCAGAAGAGGAGCATGCGGAACACCTGAGGTTGGTGTTAGAAATTTTGAGGAGTCGAAAGTTATATGCCAAGTTGTCCAAGTGTGAGTTTTGGTTGAAAAAGGTCAGTTTTCTCGGTCATGTGATTTCTAGGGAGGGGATTGCGGTGGATCCTTCCAAAGTTGATGCAGTGTTGCAGTGGGAGTCTCCAAAGTCAGTTACTGAAATAAGGAGTTTTCTGGGATTGGCTGGCTATTATAGAAGATTCATTGAGGGGTTTTCGAAGTTGGCTCTGCCATTAACTCAATTAACTTGCAAGGGCAAGGCTTTTGTTTGGGATGACCGATGTGAAGAAAGTTTCAATGAGCTGAAGAGGAGGTTGACTACGTCTCCAGTGTTGACCCTACCTAGTCCGGTTGAACCGTTTGTAGTATACTGTGATGCTTCCAAGATGGGTTTGGGTGGTGTGCTCATGCAGAATGGGAAAGTGGTCGCTTATGCGTCGAGGCAATTGAGAATTCATGAGAAGAATTACCCCACTCATGACTTAGAGCTTGCTGCTGTGGTGTTTGCATTGAAAATTTGGAGACATTATTTGTATGGATCGAGATTTGAGGTGTTCAGTGATCACAAGAGTCTTCGGTATCTGTTCGATCAGAAAGAGTTGAATATGAGGCAGCGCCGGTGGTTAGAGCTATTAAAAGATTATGATTTTGAATTGAGTTATCACCCAGGTAAAGCTAATGTGGTTGCAGATGCTCTGAGTAGGAAGACCTTGCATATGTCGGCATTGATGGCTAGAGAGCTTGAGTTGATTGAGCAATTCAGGTACATGAGCTTAGTTTGTGAAGTTACACCTCAGAGTGTCAGATTGGGTATGTTGAAAATTGGCAACGATTTCATGGCTAGTATCCGGGAAGCGCAGAAGTTAGATGTGAAATTGGTTGATCTGATGAGTGAGATTGGCCGGTCTGAAAATGAGGACTTCGAGTTAGATGCTCAGAATGTATTAAGGTATCGTGGAAGAATTTGTGTTCCCGAAGATGAGGAAATGAGAAAGGCAATTCTTGAGGAAGGGCATAGGAGTAAGTTGAGTATCCATCCTGGAGCGACGAAGATGTACCAAGATCTGAAAAAGATGTTCTGGTGGCCTGGGTTAAAGCGCGATGTGGCGCAGTTTGTGTATTCGTGTTTGACCTGTCAGAAATCGAAGGTCGGGCATCAGAAGCCTGCGGGAATGATGCAACCGTTGAATGTTCCAGAGTGGAAGTGGGATAGTATCTCCATGGATTTTGTGACTGGGTTACCTAATACGGTGAGAGGGCATGATTCGATTTGGGTGATTGTGGATAGATTGACGAAGTCTGCTCATTTCATTCCTATCGGCATTAAGTATCCGGTGTCAAGATTGGCAGAGATCTATATTCAGGTGATTGTGAAGCTGCATGGGGTTCCTTTGTGCATTGTGTCGGATAGAGACCCAAGGTTCACTTCGGACTTTTGGAGTAGTTTGCAGAAGGAGTTGGGTTCGAAATTGAGGTTGAGTTCAGCTTATCATCCTCAGACTGACGGGCAGACAGAAAGGACAATCCAATCATTGGAAGACCTGCTGAGATCATGTGTGCTAGAGCAGGGAGGTGCGTGGGATACTCATCTCCCGTTAATTGAGTTCACCTACAACAATAGTTATCATTCCAGTATTGGGATGGCACCGTTTGAAGCGTTATATGGTCGGAGGTGTAGGACTCCGGTATGTTGGTATGAGACTGGGGAAAGTTTAATACTTGGACCTGAGCTGGTTAGAGAAACTACTGAGAAAGTGAAGATGATCCGAGAAAAAATGAAAGCGTCGCAGAGTAGACAGAAGAGCTACCATGATAAGAGAAGGAGAGATTTAGAGTTTGAAGCGGGTGACCACGTGTTCTTGAGGGTCACACCTATGACTGGTGTCGGGCGTGCGCTGAAATCAAAGAAGTTGACTCCTCGTTTCATTGGGTCGTATCAGATTACGGAAAGAGTTGGAAGTGTTGCATATCGGGTGGCCTTGCCACCTAATCTTTCGAACTTGCACGACGTGTTTCACGTGTCGCAGCTTCGGAAGTATATTGCAGATCCGTCTCATGTGATCCAACCAGATGATGTAGAGGTGCGGGATAATCTCACTGTGGAGACCGTGCCTGTACGAATTGAGGATTGGGAAGTGAAGACCCTTCGAGGTAAGAAGATCAATCTGGTGAAGGTGGTATGGTTTGGGGCAACTGGTGAAAGCCTGACGTGGGAGCTGGAGGATAAGATGCGAAAGTCGTATCCAGAGTTATTTGAATCAGGTATGTTTTCGAGGACGAAAAAATCCTAAGTGGGGGAGAGTTGTAACACCCCGGAAATAACTTAATTAAATTATTTAATTGAATTATTAATTTCATTGGAAGCGTGATTAAATTAATTAAAATGATGGGCGTTGTTCAGGAAGTGGAACGAGTATTGGGGGTGATGTTGGCAACTCAGGGGTGGTGAAGAAGGGCAGGAAGCCCAAGCCCAATAGCTTAGGCGCTCCTGAGGCCCCTGAAGCTAAGGGGATAGGGTTTTGCGCCTCACACCTTGCATCAGAGAAAGAAAACAAAATTTGAGAGAGTGAGAAGAGAGAGAGCATCGTACGGCGTTAAAGGAGAAGAAGGAAGGGAATTCTCTCGAGGTTTCGTTAGGTAAGAGTTCTCAATCCTTCCTTGTCATTTTTCTTCCTTTCTTAGTGTTGTGACTTTCAAGCCCTAATCTCCGTGTGTTGATTTTCCCCTTGATCAAGAAGTAGGTGTGACTGCGATTTCGAAGGAGGAAGGAGAAGCTTCGTTCGTTGTGTTGCTGGGTTTTGTTCGTGACACTTCGTCGTTGTTCCGGATCACACAAATTCGAGGTAAGGGTGAGCGTTTCGGTTTAACATGATTGGGTATATAGTGGGGTTTTGTGGGGTTTGTGGGAATTGATATTGTTGATGAAATTGATGTTAATGGAAGAATTTGATGATTTGATGGAATGAAAATTCGATGGTCCTCGATTAAAATTTGATAATTTATGTTGATGAATTATTGGTGTTCTTTGATGAAACATTAGTGAGACTTGATGATTGATTTGGTGAATGAAACGTGTTTTTGGGGTTGGTGATGTGCGGAAAAGAATTGTGATGTGATCGGGTTGGGCGAAGAATTAAGTTTTTCTGAATTTTCTGCACGTTGCGTTGTTGCTGCCCATTCGCGCGTCACTCGCGCTGCAGTCGCGCTCCAGGCGCAAGCGCGCTGCGCTGTGGCACGTTGTTGCTGCCCATTCGCGCGTCACTCGCGCTGCAGTCGCGCTCCAGGCGCAAGCGCGCTGCGCTGTGGCACTTGTTGCTGCCCAATCGCGCCTCAGTTGCGCCCAGCTCGCGCTTCAAGCGCGAGTCACTGTTTCCCACTGTTTTCTGGCTGTTTTCACACTGTTTTCTCAGTTTTTAAAGGTGCTGTTTTCTCCACAAAAATATGATGTTTCCTCCATAAAAATGCGATGTTTCCACTAATAAAAATGTGACGTTTCCAAATTCAAATGTAGTGTTTTCCCGAGCTTGAAAATGTGGTGTTTTCCGAATTTAAAATGTGACGTCCTTCAAATTAAGATGTGATGTTTTATAAATTAAAACGGAATGTTTTTCTAAACTCTAAACGTGTTGTTACCCAAACTTCAAAGGTGATATGTATGATGATGATGTAACATGAATTATGGTGATTTGTGACGAATATACTCTATGGGTATGATTATAATGATGTTGTAATGTGAATGTGATGAATTTCGACGAATACACTCTATGAGTGTTTTATGACGATGATGATAAGTACTCCAGGTGAGTGTCTTTTCTTTTGGTGAAATTGCACATGTGTCCATAGAGTCTCATAGCATGTGCACATTGTGACGAATAGGCTTCGGCCTCTTAATGATGACGGTGTGCCCTAGTGGCTTATTATGACGAGTATGGTACCATCATGCATATACCCAGGTGTGGGTTGCATTATCATGCATATTCATGACTGTGACTTGTTGGCAAATTGTGGTTGAGTTGGTGTTTGGCGAATGATGATGTGGTGTTGATAATGATGTTGTGTGACTGTTTGTCTCCATTACTCTACTACGTGCTTGATTATGTTTTGTTGAAATTCTCACCCCTTCTGCTTGAAATGTTGCTCTATTGTGGCAACGCTGCAGGTAACCGCGAGTGAAGGTCTTGCTGCCTTCTGTGATAGCTATTGGGATGTCTGTCGAGTCGCTCTCGGATACTGTAACACCTAGGGGGCGTAGGTGAATTTGATAAACGGTTTAATTAGTTGTTTTAATGATCTTATTGATATATTTGAGACGTGTTTGAGAGTTATTGGTGAGTTGTTGTTTATTCCGCTGTGATGTGAATTTTGAGGATTTGATTTTCCATGAAGGACGTTTTGTTGCGCAAATTTGAAGAGTGAAATTGATGAGTTTGTTTTTAATAAAGTTGTAGCATTTCTTTTCTATCAATGAAAATAATATTTTTAAAAGGGATTACTCTGATAAATGACGTGTAATATAAGGGTAGAAAAGGGGTGTTACATATAGAAGATCTAAGCATTTAGAAGTGATTGGATATTCAGACTCAGATTTTGGTGGATGTATTGACACTAGGAAGTCCACTTTGGGCTACTTATTCCTTCTTGGAGAAGCAGCCATATCATGGAAAAGGGCTAAGCAAACTGTTGTTGCTTCTTCCACCATGGAAGCTGAATTCATAGCATGTTTTGAAGCTACAATTCAGGCATTATGGCTGCGAAATTTTGTGAAAGGGCTTGGGGTAGTTGACACTATTGACAAGCTGTTAAAAATTTATTGTGACAATTCTGCAGTAGTATTTTTCTCCAAGAATGATAAATACTCAAAAGGTGCAAAACACATGGAGTTAAAGTATTTCTCTGTTAATGACGAAGTTCAGAAACAAAGAGTATCTATAGAGCACGTTAGAACAGACCTTATGATATGGCTGTTTATGATGTATTTGACCAGGAACTAAGAGGTTACAACCAAAGACATTTAAGGAACATGTACATAGAATGGGTCATGGTTGTCCTTTTGAATGATGTATTTGATACTCTGAGCTATTATGTATTTCTGAACCTTAATAATTGTTTCTAGTTATTGTGCACGTAGTTTTATTTGAGTTATAACATGAATGTCCTAGAAACACTTACAGAACCATAATGAAATTTTATGTGGTACTTAAGGTACTTTCTATAGTAGGGCACTAGTGTTTGTAGTATATGGAAGGAAGTGTGTATTGGAAAGGAATAGATGTCCGCCATAACTCACACTTAGTGTTTTTTTATATTAAAGTAATTGTGAATTCATGTGGATGAGGTTTGATACATTAGTATTTATGTATCACACTTATGATGTGTTTACTCAAATTTTAGGCCAAGTGGGAGAATGTAAGAAGTTACAAGGTTAATGCAAGAAATTGTAAAGTTGTAACATCATATTATTAATTTTGTAACTTTCTATATTATGGCCTAAAATAAATTGAGGTAATAAACAAATATTAGTGGCTCTTAGTGGATTTTAGTGACACTTTCTTTAGTGACATTTAAAATCTAACTATTAGATTGCTTAAAGTCTATAACCACTAGAATGTGAAAGGATTTAATCTCATCTGTTGATTCTGATACTTGATGGACGTCTCAGATTAAATGGCACTATCTATAAATTGGTCATCTCTCTACCCACAAAAGACACCATTTATTTTATGCTTATGTTCACATAATAATTTCCATCTTTACATGTGTCTTAGAAAGGGGTTAAGAGAGAGAAACCAATTTCAATTGTGTTATGGCTTCATCAACAATTCCGGGTATATGAAAATTATAAACTTTTAAGATCCTTATATTGTCTAATGCTTCCGCTAAAAGTTGATTTTGACAATTAAATTTTATATCTTCTTCTTGAACCATCTCATGTTCACCTTGCTTCTGATTTCTTTCTTTTCCTCAAATTCCTCTTGATCCTTCTCAAGGAGCTCAAAAGCCTTATTGGCTTTTTTACCTTCCTTCTTTGTCATCTCTGCATCTCTCTTTCTTGTCTTTGTCTCTTCTACATTCTGTTTTTCTTTCTTTTGTCTTGGAGTCAAGGAATGGGATGTAAATCAATTGCCATAAGCTTTATATGCTTAGAGACAAAAACCTTTCTCTCCATGTGTCCTTCCTCATCTGCCAAAGGTACACTACAGTATCAAAATATCCTAGTGAGGCCCATGTCGTATGGTAGTGATGTAGAGGATTTGTCAAAGCTTGCAGCATTCATCATATGATTAAGAATCATAAAAGGAAGACTAATAGGGGTGTTTTGTAGGAGATGGAATAGGAGGATGGCATGACTAGTGGTGACCTTCTCAAAAGAACCAGAGATCTTGGAAGAAGGGTATGGCAACATAGATTGTGCAATATTCTCACTAAATCTTCAAGAGAGGGGTTTTTCAGAATTTGAGACTTTACCTTCTCAGTAGTGGTATTTGCCTTTGCATACAATCTTCTTCAAAGATTTTCCTATCTTGATCTTTAAGGTTGAGTGCATAACCAACAACTTCAGTAATGATAACTAAATGGACATTGTTAAATGTTGTGGTGATTTTGTGCAAGCCTATGTGCATTGTTACATTGGCATAGAATTCCCTTACTAGTTCTCTATAGACCAACTCTTCTAAAGTCACAAATTCTTCCTATTTCTGGGCAAAGAGAAATGAAGTGATATCCAAACAATTTTTCCATATTTCCTCTAATTCATAAATTCTCCCTACAACAATAGGTTTTCTATCCCACTGTTCTCTTGTGGGACATTTTTCTTCTTTGGAGTTCGACTCTACTTAACAATAGTTGGTGGTTTTTCTCCCTTCTCAACTCTCTCTTCTCTTCTATTATTAACAACTCTTTCTTTTTTCACTTCTTTCAAATTCTCAGTTTTGGAGGAAGGAGTTTGTGTGTCCTTTCTCTTTGAAGGAGCACCTTCATCTACTAGAGCAGGGTCAGTGGTAGTAGTCTTTGATGAACTCCTAGAGGCTACGCGTGATGGACGCCTTGTAGCAGTTCATTTGAACTTACCAGGGTGTGATTTTAATGGTAGAATAGAAACATGGATTTGCAAAGGAGATGGAGGAGGCGTGTTAACAGTTGGTTCGATTTTTTAGGGTGAACTAATGTTCTTCGTTCTTGCCATTGTCGCGCACGAAATGGATTTTGGTTTGAGGTGTGTCAATGTGTGTTTAGAGTGAAGAGAAAGATTAAACTGCTTTTAAGGAAAGAGGAAGAAGGTAAGGAGCAATGGTTGGCAAAAAAACCATTCTAGCCCAAATAAAAAATTTATTTACCAAAATAACACCCTTTTTAGATTATTTACCGAACTAGCACACATCCAAAAATTAGGCCAGAAGTCGCTCCCAAGGGAAACGACTTCTAGACTGCATTTTTGCAAATTTTTTTAATCTTACAGTGCAGAAGTCGCCCCCCGTGGGAGAGACTTCTGAACTGTGTTTTTTAATTTTTTTTCTAATTTATATAAATTTAAATTAAGTTATATTAATTAATTTAATTAATTTAAAAAAATAATATTTATATTTCTAAATTAATTATAAATATTATGGTGATAAAAAAAGTATCGGCAACATCAAGACCATTGAAAAAAACACAAAAAAAACAGTAATTAGACACAAACAAAACACTGTGCACTATGCACAATGTTTTTATATATCTAATTTTTTATTTAAAAAAAAATCTACCGTGTAGAAGAGATATAAAACTACCGTGTTGATGGTGGCCGGCGATTTCGCCTTGAACACTTTTGTACTGCTGGTATTTCTTTATCAGGCGGGGTAGGTGCAGGTGTATAATACACCAAACAGATTATAGAACATACTTCCGACACTAATCAACAGTCAAGATCTTGCCGACACTAATGAACGGTCAAGATCTTGCCACCGTTGATGAAAAGTATCGGCACAGGGGGCTACTCAGTTTTAGGGTTCTAAACCGCTACTCAGTTTTAGGGTTCTAGATTAAAAATCGGTTTTCAGAAAATCTTCTCCGATTGTCTAGAAACCACAGCTATTAAATCCGAAAAAATCAAGGATCATTAGTCCACAAGAAAATATTTCTTTTAGGATTGCAGGGCCCAAAATCTCAAATTTCATCGTTTATTATTTTTTATGAATTTTTTGAATTTTTCATAATCTACCAAAATTCTAAAAAAATTTGTATAGTCTTCTTTCAATTTTATTAGATTTTTAGTGGTGTTGTTATAATTTTTTTGATGACGTTCGACTTGTTTTTTATTTTTTGTCGTAATTTTCGCATTATACGGCTAGCGGCGACGACAATATGCTCTCTAATTTGTTTGGTGTCCACTCTGATTCGCTCGAATCAGTTGCATATCTTCAGAGGCTTCAGGAGCAGGCTTATGCTACCATGTAGAACTTGCCACCACCATGTGGAACTGGCCATGACCAGACTGGGCACCCCCATGTGGAATTTTCGACACTAATAATTGGTCAAGATCTTTTTATTACTCAACACGGTAGTTTTATACCGTGTAGATAATTTTTTTAAATAAAAAATTAGATATATAAAAACAGTGTGCATAGTGCACAGTGTTTTGTTTGTGTCTAATTACGATTTTTTTTGTGTTTTTTTCAATGGTCTTGATGTTGCTGATACTTTTTTTTATCACCATAATATTTATTATTAATTTAGAATTATAAATATTAATTTTCTAAATTAATTAAATTAATTAATATAACTTAATTTATATTAATATAAAGTAAAAAAAGTTAAAAAACACAGTTCAGAAGTCTCTCCCACAGGGGGCGACTTCTGCACTGTAAAATTAAAAAAATTTGCAAAAATGCAGTCTAGAAATCGTTTCCCTTGGGGGCGACTTCTGGCGTAATTTTTTGATGTGTGCTAGTTTGGTAAATAATCTAAAATGGGTGTTATTTTGGTAAATATATTTTTTATTTGGGCTACAATGGTTTTAAGGGGGTTAGTCGTTACATCATAGGTAGTATCCGTTGGGAGCTGTGAAGTGATTTGATGGATGTGTGTGTGTGTGTGAGAGAGAGAGGCTTCTAGCCGTTATTGGTATCGACAATTTTTTTTAGATAGGCAAAGTGGTTAGTAATTAGTGTGTTAGTTGATAGAGGGGAGGGGGGAGCAGGGTTCGAACCCCGTACGCCTACATTTTTCCACCAACGATGTCTCTTTCAGGGCCGTCCCAAACAATTTGGAGGCCCTGTGCAAATCATAAAAGTGGGGCCTTAATTATATTATTACTAAATAAATCACTAAAACTCTGACTTTGATATTTAAATTATAAATATCATCTCAATACAATTTTAAACTAATATCAACCTTCTAGCTACTTAAAAAGAGCCATCCTTCTAGCATTTTTCGAAGCAAATTCGTCAATTAAGTCTTCATATTGTATTGTCTCAAAAAGATCGTTCTCAACTGCTACCAATGCTAATCTATTAAGCCTTTCTTGTGACATGGTAGATCGCAAGTAAGACTTCAACAACAATAAGCATATCATTTGATTGTAACAGTTTGCTAACCAAATTAATTGCGAATAATATTTCAAACCAAATAATTATAGCCATTAAAAACTCAAAGTCACCAATCTCATTTGTTGCTAAGGATTTTGCTTCACTTTTTATTTTAGGATCGGAATCCTTTTCCGACACTTCAAGTAAAGCATCTCTAAAATCAGACATTTGAAGCCTTATAGCTTTGACACTATCTACACGACTCTCCCAACGAGTGGCCGACAATGATTTTGGAGTCAAGCCTTTTATATTATCTTTCAAATTTTGCCATCTCTTAGTAGAATTGGCAAAAATTGTATAAATACGCTGAACAACTCCAAAAAAATCTTGAGCTTTACCACAAGAGTTAGCCATATCACACAATGCCAAATTAAGACTATGACATCCACAAGGAGTATAAAAGGCTCTCAGATTTATGTCTAGAAATTTCTTCTGTACACCTTGATGTTTTCCTTTCATATTTGACCCATTATCATAACCTTGCCCCCGCACATCAAATAAGTCAAGATCAAGATTTTTCAATTCATCTTGTAGAACATCAAAAAGCCCTTGACCGGTTGTATCATTCACATCCAAAAATCCTAAAAAAGATTCCTCAATGCTAACCGGATTTGAAGAAACATCCACATATCTTATAATCAAAGACATTTGCTCTTTCGAATAAACAAGCCAATCTCTATCGCACTCCTCTCTATTTGATAAAACTCTAGTATATAAATTAGCCGTAAAGCGTCTGGAAAATTTATCTTTAGGACCATTGACGTCAATTGAAGAATCTCTTTTAGGACCTTTCTCAAATAATAAATCAATCATTTTAGAATCAAGAGCATTCCAGTTTCTTGGATCAAATATATCAAACAAATGTTCCAATGGGTTTCCTTGCTCAACATTGTTGTTAACATCACCATTTCCAGCATCAACATTTTCATTTTCAAATTCAACATTCTGATTAACATCAACATTCAAATTAACATCATCACCAACTTCAGTAATAACCACATTTTCACGAATCTCAACTTCAACCGGCTGATCATCAACATTCAAATTAACATCATCACTAACTTCATCTGTAACCACATTTTCACTAATCTCAACTTCAATCGAAATTTGTTGTTCTTTTATTAAAAATTTATCAAGAGCTCCCGTTTGAGAAAGAGTTAATTCTTCAATTCTTTTCTTTTTCTTACGCTTCTCACATCCAGATAATTACGCTTTCCGGCTTTGGAAGCATAGTAGAAAAGACAAAACCTGATAATTTCGCTTTCCGGCGGTGGTAGAAACGAGGATGACCGTCAGTCCGTCACGCGATCTCAACTTCAATCCACTGCCAAGTACACAGATAGATATTAAATAGGTTAGTATAATATGTTTGTCTCAAATCTCAATATAATAGTATTTTAAGAATGCCAAGCAAAATTGTAGAAATAAGAATACCAATCTGAATTAATTTATTTGCTCTTGAATGGTTGAGCGATTACTGTATGTATGTGTAATTGGATTCGTGATTGGAGGGTAATGCGTGAATGGATTCGTTGGATTCATGGACAGTTACTGTAGTCTGTAGGTATGCGTGATTACTGTAGGTATGCGTCATGCGTGATTGGATTCGTTGATGGTTAATTAAATAGGTTAGGTATTCGTGTTGTTGTTGGGCTGATGATATGAAGGGGATTGGGAATGGACTGGTATGGGGCTATGGGCCAACAAAAAATTTGGGGCCCCTAAAAATATTTTCTGGGCCAGCCCCTGTGCGCCTGCACAGGCTGCACTGGCTCTAGGCCGGCCCTGGTCCCTTTCACTCAACCACGTGAGCTACCCTTCTGGGACAATTGGTATCGACTATTATTTTTATTTTTTCTTTTTCATTTTAAAAACAAACTTACTAAAGGTAAAAACTTAAGGATAATCATAAAATAAAATATAAATGACATAAAAATAAACAACATATTTTTGGGATTTTTAATCTCATGGGAGAAGAGTGATCCTTCTAAAGGTTGAGAAGGCACTGAATCATGACCCTTCTCATCAGAAGGTGTCTCAATAATGTGCAACATGTTTTTAATGAAGTTAAAACTTTCTTCTAAAAGTGGTTTTGTAAAAATGTCAGCTAATTGATGTTATGTATCAACAAAAATAAGTTCAATATTTTTTTTTGCACATCACATCTAATGAAATGAGGTTTTATATAAGAGTAATGTTATGCGGCCAAAGTTAATGGCACTTGTATCATCAGAAAACATTGGAATACCTGAGTAGTTTAGTGAGTAGTCTTCAAGTTTATTCTTCGTCCATGAAATTTGACAACAACATCCTGCAGATAGGGGTGTCAAAGGGATCCAGTTGTCCACCGGATATCCGGTCCTTCCATAACAAAATCTATCTAATTCGTCCCTTACAAAAAAAATATATTAATGGATTGGATTGAATCCACCCACTTATTTTGTGGATGGTTGTGATCCATCCATTATATTTTTTAAATACGTTAGATTACAATAACTACAAAATCAAAATCCATTAGATAATCATAAAAAATATTTTTTTACCAGAAATTTTTTACAATAAAAAAATCCATCCATACAATATATATATATATATATATATATATGTAGGGAGCATATCAGGTGAGAACTAGTTCTTACCCTGAAAACTAAAACTGTAAACTTTTAATTATAACCTTTATATTAAAATTAACGGTTCAGATTACGTCACTAATTATAACCTTTATAACCTTTGGATGTTATTCTCTTTTTTTTTTCTTTTTCTAAATCCCACCTCCAATTAACATTCAAGAGAGTAACAGTATATGAGAATTTGAAGAATGAAAGTTGTTATTATGATATTGAGTCTTTGGCTTGCATTTTTTTCCCATTGATATTGTTGAAGCTTGACTACAATGAATATGTTTGGATAGTCATTTACATATATATAAAGGAGACTTGCACTCCTTTTTTTTGAAAACTTCAAGTGTCAACTATCAACTTTAAAGTAAATTAATATGGAAAATAAATGATCATTACTTCCACCAAAATAAATAAATATATAGTCATTTACTTTAATAGAAGAAAGGCTTTTCATATTAAATATATGCTAAAAAAAATAGTACAGTCTAAAAAGTATAATATTGTATACCTCAAAAATGTATAATATTATATAATATTAAACGAAACTTTAATAAGTAATCATCAAATTGTTACTACAATAACCATCTAATTATCAAATATTTAATATTCATATGAACACTATGGCAATTCATGCTACGACATTTGACTAAATCATGTCGAATATATATATATATATATATATATATATATATATATAATTTATTAAGCAATATAATATTTATTCTCCAGGTGAGTTCAAAATTAACATTAAAATATGACAATACCAATAAACAAATATATTTATGTTTATACTACTTGCTGATTTTTATTTCTTATATACGAGTATGAAGGTAGAATGACATATGCACCATGCCTCATTAGAATGACAAAATGAACATATATATGTTTTTAATTGAAATATCTCTTTTCATGGTAAATGTTTAATAAACTACTTTGATAAAAAAATATATATGTTTTTAATAGAGATATGTTTTATAGAGTGAGTTAAAAAGAGAAGGTAAGATATATAATTAGTTTTGGAAATATATTTTTTAAACGAGTTCAATAACACAATGTGTCCAATAACACAATGCATTTTAAACGAATTCAAATATATTTATTTCATCAAAATTATTTCGTCAACAAATAAGACAATTCTTTTATATTTATTTTACGAAATTAAGTTCACACAAAATATGTTATACCCATTTTTTATATATAACATAATACACATAATTATCTATTTTAAGTTCAATCAAAACTATATTACAAAATAACTTAACAGAAAATGTCTATTTTTACATCAGCCTTTTTTGTGTATCACCACTTCACATAATCTCAATATCGTATTTATTTTTTATATTCGAATAATCAAATATACACCTATAATTTTTTAAATATTAATTATTAATACATAATTATAAACATCCCAAATAAATACAGACAATGCTTTAAACATACAAATTGATTAATAAAATACTTCAAAATTAAATTAAAAAAAGAAGTTGTATAATGCCCTTACAGATATATTTATATATTATTTAACATACTCATTATTTTATTATACATACTTCTGTTTAATATGATATAATTATATATTTAACCAATTTTGTTATTTTCACTCAAAGTAAACATATTTTAAAATTAAAATTACAAAAAAAATTAAAAAAAAAAATGTATTCCCGTGCAGCGCACAGGTCATACATATATATCAGAGCGACGCCGACCAGAGTGACGCCTGTCATCGACACACTATAAAAAAAAGCGGATTAGCGAGGGAATTTATATTCCCTGGCTAATTCAGTCATTAGCGACGGAAATGTTGTGTCCTTCGCTAATTAGCGATGAAATTTTGTGTCCCTCGCTAATTTCTGACAGTTTTCAGATCATAGGGCTCTGTGTAGGTGATTAGCGACGGAATTTTCAGTCCCTCGCTAATTTCTGACAGTTTTCAGATCATAGGGCTCAGTGCAGGTGATTAGCAACGAAATTTTCAGTCCCTCGCTAATTCCCTTGCTAATTTTTTGACTTTTTAGCTTATTTATCCTCTCACACACACTCTTCTCTCCTACTCTCCTCACACTCTTCACTCTTCTCTCCCACCTTCCCATAACTTCCACCACCACACCACCACCGTCACCTCCTCTCATTCTCACCCTCTCTCTCTCACCCTCTCTTCCTCCCTTACTCTTCTCCTTCTCTCACCACCCTAATACCCTTCACCTCCACCACCACCACCACCATAAACTCCTCTCCTCTTCCTCTCCTCTCTCCACCTACAAATTTCTTTCCTCTTTCTCTCTTCTTCATGCTCCACCTTCCACCAACACCACCACCACCGGAGCTCCTCTTCCTCTCCTCCCTCTCTCTCTCTTTTACGATTTCCCCTTTCCCTCTTCTTCTCTCCACCTTTTTTCACCACACCACCACCCACGACACCACCACCACCACCCTCTTCTCCTTTTCACCTTCTTCCTCTCCACTACCACAACCACAAATAATAAATGTAACATCCCTGATTTTTTTAAAGACTCGTATTATGATGCCTAGGACCGATTAATTATTTGTGGGAATAGTTAGTCGTGTCTCGGTGAATTATTATTCGAGGAAAAGTCCAAGGAAATTCCATTCCAAAAATTACTTGTGGCTTAGTCATGGTTAAGTAAAATATTTAAGCTGAAGGGCATTATTGTACTTTCACACCCAACCACTTAGTAGCTGACCCCTTTTTAACATTCAGCCACACTCCCAAGTACTTAGCCATTCCACCAAATTTTAGAAATTGAAAAGCTGAAGAACAAGGGGGGAGAGAGGGCGTGAAAGAGGAAAAGAGAAGGAAGGAGGGGCTCATCTCAAATCCTTCTTGCATGTAAGTGTTTTAACCTCCTCTCCACTCCATTTTAGTTTTCCTTTCCAATGGTACCACTTTCAAAGCTTGATTCTCACTCCTTCTCTCATCTCCATTGATGCCCATGAAGCTCCAAGTGGTGAAAATGGTGGAGCTATGTGTTGATGGCTTGCATGTTCAGTTTTGCTGTTAAGAGGGGGAAACCTCAAGCTTGCATTTCGATTTGGGAGGGTTGTGAAAGAATAGGTTGCTGTTTCAGTTGCTCTAGTTGTGGAGGTTGCCGTTTTGGAAATCGGTTCGAGCTCTAGCGGGGATCGTTCGTGTACTTTCGTTTCGGTGACTTCGCTCTCGACTCGACTCTCGAACTTCGGTATAACGGGTGAGTTCTACTCACGGATTAGGGAACCAAATTTTGATGAATTGAACCCTAGACATAACCTGATATGTTGTTGAAAATATGCCTTGGAAGCTAAATTCTGAGTTTTTGGAAAATAGGTGTTTTACGGTTTTGAAATCCATAAACGAATCGAAATGGTTTTTGATGGAAATTTTGAAATGAAAATATATTCTGGAATGCCTGGATATTTTCTGAGTTTCAGGAGTGATTGATATTAGGAATCGAATTCGGGCGGAAACGGAAAGCGGAATTGAGAAATAAGCAGAATTCGGTAACAGACACAGGTCGCACGGGTCGTGCGCCCCTGGGCACGGACCGCGCGCCTGCTACGGGTTGGTTCTGTTAAAAAATAAAACGGGACGCACGGGTCGTGCGCCCCTGGGCACGGACCGTGCGCTCCTTTCGGTTTAGCTGGGTGATTTTAATAAATCACGCACGGGTCGTGCGCCCCTGGGCACGGACCGTGCGTGAGCTTCTGTCACCGCTTCTCGATTTCTCGTTCCGGAGCTCCGTTTGATCCCGAACCTTTTCTAATCTCTTTCTCAACCATTTAAAAAGGAATTGCCTTACTGAAAACAGTATTTTGAACTTGTTCACCCATGTTTATGAAAAGAGCTCCGAAAGCATAATTGTTTAAAAAAAACGAAACCCTAGTACGCGTGTGAGTACACCGATTGACGGACTGATTGAATATATATGTTTATATATGTCAAATGAAAATGATCATAATGCCGGAGGTCTAACTTGTGAATTCCTCAAAACGGGTTATAGATCGATATGGATATTGTTTATCCGATTTTATGTAATTGATCCATTTGGTGATCGAAAAGATATAAATTATCTAACTCTCGAGAATTTGATGCATATTGTCATATGTATTACGTTGGGTGACGACCCGACAAGTAGCATACTAGGGAGGGTAGTCATGACCCCTTACCTAGGCCCTGTATACGTTTTGGCGTGGTCAATTCGTGGGTTATCGGGATTCGTAGTCGTTGTACAGCCGATTTATGCTAAACTAAAATGAAAACACGATTTGCCGGGATTCGTAGTCGTTGTACAGTCGGCATTTCGTTTTATAGCTTATGATTCGGGATTCGTAGTCGTTGTACAGCCGTTTCATGATAAGCTAAGATAAGAACACGATTTGCTTGGCATTTCGATTAATAAATAAGACATTGTTATGTCAGATTTGATAGCGGTTTAATGAATTGAACCGAGTGTCAGTGAGGGGGCACGGTAGGACTCACTGAGATAATGTTATCTCACCCAATCCATATTTGTTGTTTTTCAGAGAAGCAGGGAAAAAGGAAGGCTATTGTGCACGAGTAGTTGGTATACTCTTGGAGGTGCCGAAGACTTAATCGTTGGATCCTTTGTTCTTTTGTTGTCTTATTGGTTGTATAAACTTGTATTGATTATGAGTTATATGAACCGTTTTGTGTTTCTGTTTGGTATTTGGACTTGGATATTGTAATCCATTCGGTGTGTAACCGATAAACTTCTATTTGATGAAGTGATGTTATTCCGATTATGTTTTTATTTCGGAAAAAGTTTGTATGTCCAATATTTAAACAGGAACTGTGTCCTCTGAATTTTCCGCATCTGTGCACTTTTGGTGTCTCTACATGTTAGAAATACCGGGGTGTTACATTTGGTATCAGAGCGGTTCGACCTAGTCGGACTTAGTTGCTAAGAGTCTTTTACGTCTTCTGAGTCTGATTTTTCTTAGTATGCTATTAGACATTGAGCCTGATCAACTTAATACTTTGTGCATACTTCGCAGAATCATGGCTGGGAGAGGTAGAAGAAACCCACCTGTTGATCCTCATCAAGAATGGATGCAGACTGTCATCGAGACTCAGCAAAAGATGATGAATGACATGATGCTAATGCAACAGCAACAGATGGCTCAAATGGCTCAAATGCAGCAGATGCATCAGATGCCTCAACCACAACCAGCTGAGCCAGTTAATGTGCCAACACCTGAGGATCCCAACAGGGTGTATTTCCGGTTTCTGAAGATGAAACCCCCAACCTTCAAAGGAGGATCCGAGGCAATGAAAGCCCATTTCTGGATAGATGCCATGGAACGGATCTTTGATACATTGCAATGCAATGAAGGAGAAAAGGTAATTTGCGCTGCTAACGCTCTGGACGAGGATGCTCACACTTGGTGGGTTAACGCTCGTAGAATGCTTCAAAATCAAGGAACTCCTCTTGAGTGGAGTAATTTCAAGGAATTATTTTTGAGTCATTATTTCCCCGACTCCCAAAGACTTGACAAGCAGATGGAATTTCTGAGTTTGAAACAGGGAGAGATGACAGTTGGGGAATACGCTGCAAAATTCGAGAGGTTGTCACAATTCTATGAATTGGGGGCAACCGCTCCTGATGATAAGTGGAAAATGGTGATGTTTAGACAAGGTCTTAGAGGCGATGTGAATCAAGGTCTCAGTTCTTATTCCATGACCACTTATCCTGCTTTGGTTCAACAGGCTCATTCAGCAGAGAGCGATCTGAAAAGAATGTACGCTGAGAGAAAAGATTTCTGGAAGGATAAGAGAAAGAGTAGTGAGTCAACTACATCAAACCCTAGGTACAAAGGGAATTCAAGCAAAGGGAAACAGACACAGTCAAGCAACACCGTAGGATTTGGCAAGTGTGATGTGTGCAAAAAGAGTCATCGAGGAAAGTGTCAAGTCGGGCCGAACCAATGCTACCTTTGCAAAGAAGTGGGTCATTATGCTAATAATTGTCCATCAAGGAAAGCTTTCTTGGAGTCCCCTGATGCTCCGAGGCAGGCTCGAGTCAACACTTTGGATGCCAAGACCATCAAGCCAGCGGATAATCTTATAAGGGGTACAGGTTCTCTCTTTAATCAAACTGTTAATATTCTGTATGATTCTGGTGCTACTCACTGTTTTATCTCTGAAGCATGTGCTGCTATATCCGAACCCAATCACCATTCGTACCAATCACCATTTGTACTGCTGCAATCACCATTCACCATTCGTACTGCTGCAAAAGGGCGGGTGCGAACCCAATCATTATGCCTTAACTGTCTGCTCACCATAGGAGGCAGGGACTTCGTTATTGATTTTATCTGTCTGCCTATGAGAGGAATGGAGATCGTTTTGGGAATGAATTGGATGACTTCCAATCACATTACTATTGACTGTTTCAACCGTGCAATTAATTTTCCTTCTGAAGTAGCGGAACATTCACTACCTACAGATGATGGTGTTATTTCGTTCGCTTCAGCCAACCAGTCGCTATTCCAAGGTGCAGAAGCTTTTGTTGTTATTTTGTCTGCATCAACTGAAACTGAATTGGATTTATCATCTATTCAAGTTGTTAATGAATTCTTAGATGTTTTTCCCGAGGAAGTCTCCTCTTTGCCTCCAGAACGAGAGGTAGAATTCTCTATAGATTTGGCGCCTGGTGCAGGGCCAATATCCATAGCACCATATAGGATGTCTCCTCTCGAACTGAAAGAATTGAAGTCCCAACTTGAGGAATTAATTTCCAAGAAATTTATTCGACCGAGTGCTTCGCCATGGGGTGCTCCGGTATTGCTAGTCAAGAAGAAGGACGGAAGCATGAGATTGTGCATAGACTATCGTCAGCTGAATAAGATCATTATCAAGAACAAGTATCCATTACCAAGGATAGATGATCTACTTGACCAACTTCGAGGTGCTCAAGTTTTCTCCAAAATTGATCTAAGGTCAGGGTACCATCAGATCAGGGTAAGAGCCTTAGACATTCCGAAGACTGCTTTTCGTACGAGGTACGGACACTACGAGTTTGTGGTGATGCCTTTCGGATTGACTAATGCTCCAGCCGTATTCATGGACTATATGAATAGAGTATTTCATTCTTACCTAGATCAGTTTGTGGTCGTCTTTATTGATGATATCTTGGTTTACTCAAGGTCAGTTGAGGAGCATGCCCAGCATCTCCGCTTTGTCCTAGGAGTGCTCCGAGAGAAGAAACTTTATGCTAAACCGTCGAAGTGTGATTTTTGGATGTCCGAGGTGAAGTTCTTGGGTCATGTGATTTCCCAGGAAGGGGTTGCAGTTGATCCCAGCAAAGTGGAAGCAGTGTTGAACTGGGAACGACCAACGTCAGTAACTGAAATCAGAAGCTTTCTGGGTCTAGCCGGTTACTATAGAAGATTTATTGAAGGTTTTTCACAATTGGTGCTTCCACTTACTCGATTGACTCGCAAAGGTCAGCCGTTTACTTGGGATGCCGATTGTGAAGAGTGTTTTCTTGGTTTGAAAGAAAAGTTAACTTCTGCTCCGATCCTAATTCTTCCAGATCCGTCATTGGGATTTCAGATTTACAGTGATGCATCTGGGAAGGGTTTAGGATGTGTTCTCATGCAGAATCAACACGTTGTGGCTTATGCATCTAGGAAATTGAAGACGCATGAAAGGAATTACCCAACTCATGACTTAGAGTTGGCGGCTATTGTGTTTGCACTGAAAATTTGGAGGCATTACCTTTACGGTTCTCGTTTCGAGGTTTTTAGTGATCACAAGAGCTTGAAGTATCTGTTTGACCAAAAAGAATTGAATAACAGACAGAGAAGGTGGACTGAATTTTTGAAGGACTACGACTTCGAATTGAAATATCACCCTGGGAAAGCCAATGTGGTAGCGGATGCCCTGAGCAGGAAGTCTATCCACACGGCAAGGTTAATGGTTCACGAGATGGCTTTGTGGAAGTCATTCAGAGACTTGAAGCTCAAAGTGGTTGGAAAGAGGGACCGCATAGTGTTGCGGCATATACGGATAGCCAGTGTGCTAAGGGAACAAATCCGTGTAGCTCAAGGAGCTGATATGAAGTTGCAGTCTCAGAAGGGATCGCCAGATTTCACTGAGGATAGTGATGGCGTGATTTGCTTTAATGGGAGGATTTGTGTTCCCGATGATGATGATATCAAAAGGCAAGTATTGGAAGAAGCTCATAGGAGTCAGTACTCCGTACATCCGGGATCCACCAAGATGTACCGAGACTTGAGGTTGATGTATTGGTGGCCTGGGATGAAGGTCGAGGTTGCAGAATTTGTTTCTCGGTGCTTAACTTGTCAGAAGGTTAAGGCGGAACACCGAAGACCGGGCGGTCAGTTACAACCGCTGGATGTGCCAGTTTGGAAGTGGGAAGATATCTCAATGGACTTTGTTATGGGTTTGCCGAGGTCACAGGCCGGCAATGATTCTATTTGGGTAGTGGTGGACCGATTGACTAAATCCGCTCACTTTATTCCCGTTCGCTCGACTTATAAGGTTTCCAAGTTAGCAGATGAATATGTGAAGAACATTATCAGACTGCATGGAGTTCCAATGAGCATTGTGTCAGACCGAGATCCCAAGTTTACTTCCGGGTTCTGGAGAGCATTGAATGAAGCTTTGGGAACAAGGGTGCTGGTTAGCACTGCTTATCATCCTCAGACTGATGGTCAGACGGAGAGGACTATCCAGACTCTTGAGGACATGCTTCGAGCTTGTGTGCTCGACAGTGGGAGAAAATGGGAGGATCATCTTCCGTTAGTAGAATTCTCCTACAACAACAGTTACCACTCCAGCATTGGAATGGCTCCTTTTGAAGCACTTTATGGTAGGAAGTGTAGAACTCCCTTGTGTTGGTGGGAGATTGGTGAAGATAAGTTTTTGGGACCCGATATGATTCGGGAAACTACTGAGAAGATCAAGTTAATTCGAGAAAGGATGAAGGTTGCTCAGAGTCGGCAAAAGAGCTACGCTGACAACCGAAGGAGACCGTTGGAGTTTGAAGTTGGTGATCATGTGTTCTTGAATGTTTCTCCAACCATAGGCACTGGAAGAGCCTTGCGAGCGAAGAAGCTCAGTCCTCGATATGTTGGACCTTTCCAAATCATCGAGCGGATTGGGCCCGTTGCCTATCGCCTCGCATTGTCTCTGGCCTTATCAAACCTCCATGACGTGTTCCACGTGTCTCAGTTGAGGAAGTATGTTCCCGATCTGCATCAACCGTTGAGTGTTGATACCATTGACCTGCAACCGGATTTGTCATTCCAACCTTATCCTAGCTACATCTTGGAGCGTGGCGAGAAGACGCTACGGTCAAGGACTATTCCTATTATCAAAGTGGTCTGGGATGGATTCTCAATCGAGGAGGCTACCTGAGAACTGGAAGAAGACATGCGCAATCGATATCCATATCTCTTTCAGTAAGGTATGTTTCGTCAATTTTGAGGACAAAATTTTTAAAAGTTGGGGAGATTGTAACATCCCTGATTTTTTTAAAGACTCGTATTATGATGCCTAGGACCGATTAATTATTTGTGGGAATAGTTAGTCGTGTCTCGGTGAATTATTATTCGAGGAAAAGTCCAAGGAAATTCCATTCCAAAAATTACTTGTGGCTTAGTCATAGTTAAGTAAAATATTTAAGCTGAAAGGCATTATTGTACTTTCACACCCAACCACTTAGTAGCTGACCCCTTTTTAACATTCAGCCACACTCCCAAGTACTTAGCCATTCCACCAAATTTTAGAAATTGAAAAGCTGAAGAACAAGGGGGGAGAGAGGGCGTGAAAGAGGAGAAGAGAAGGAAGGAGGGGCTCATCTCAAATCCTTCTTGCATGTAAGTGTTTTAACCTCCTCTCCACTCCATTTTCGTTTTCCTTTCCAATGGTACCACTTTCAAAGCTTGATTCTCACTCCTTCTCTCATCTCCATTGATGCCCATGAAGCTCCAAGTGGTGAAAATGGTGGAGCTATGTGTTGATGGCTTGCATGTTCAGTTTTGCTGTTAAGAGGGGGAAACCTCAAGCTTGCATTTCGATTTGGGAGGGTTGTGAAAGAATAGGTTGCTGTTTCAGTTGCTCTAGTGGTGGAGGTTGCCGTTTTGGAAATCGGTTCGAGCTCTAGCGGGGATCGTTCGTGTACTTTCGTTTCGGTGACTTCGCTCTCGACTCGACTCTCGAACTTCGGTATAACGGGTGAGTTCTACTCACGGATTAGGGAACCAAATTTTGATGAATTGAACCCTAGACATAACCTGATATGTTGTTGAAAATATGCCTTGGAAGCTAAATTCTGAGTTTTTGGAAAATAGGTGTTTTACGGTTTTGAAATCCATAAACGAATCGAAATGGTTTTTGATGGAAATTTTGAAATGAGTATATATTCTGGAATGCCTGGATATTTTGAGTTTCAGGAGTGATTGATATTAGGAATCGAATTCGGGCGGAAACGGAAAGCGGAATTGAGAAATAAGCGGAATTCGGTAACAGACACAGGTCGCACGGGTCGTGCACCCCTGGGCACGGACCGCGCGCCTGCTACAGGTTGGTTCTGTTAAAAAATAAAACGGGACGCACGGGTCGTGCGCCCCTGGGCACGGACCGTGCGCTCCTTTCGGTTTAGCTGGGTGATTTTAATAAATCACGCACGGGTCGTGCGCCCCTGGGCACGGACCGTGCGTGAGCTTCTGTCACCGCTTCCCGATTTCTCGTTCCGGAGCTCCGTTTGATCCCGAACCTTTTCTAATCTCTTTCTCAACCATTTAAAAAGGAATTGCCTTACTGAAAACAGTATTTTGAACTTGTTCACCCATGTTTATGAAAAGAGCTCCGAAAGCATAACTGTTTAAAAAAACCGAAACCCTAGTACACGTGTGAGTACACCGATTGACGGACTGATTGAATATATATGTTTATATATGTCAAATGAAAATGATCATAATTCCGGAGGTCTAACTTGTGAATTCCTCAAAACGGGTTATAGATCGATATGGATATTGTTTATCCGATTTTATGTAATTGATCCATTTGGTGATCGAAAAGATATAAATTATCTAACTCTCGAGAATTTGATGCATATTGTCATATGTATTGCGCTGGGTGACGACCCGACAAGTAGCATACTAGGGAGGGTAGTCATGACCCCTTACCTAGGCCCTGTATACGTTTTGGCGTGGTCAATTCGTGGGTTATCGGGATTCGTAGTCGTTGTACAGCCGATTTATGCTAAACTAAAATGAAAACACGATTTGCCGGGATTCGTAGTCGTTGTACAGTCGGCATTTCGTTTTATAGCTTATGATTCGGGATTCGTAGTCGTTGTACAGCCGTTTCATGATAAGCTAAGATAAGAACACGATTTGCTTGGCATTTCGATTAATAAATAAGACATTGTTATGTCAGATTTGATAGCGGTTTAATGAATTGAACCGAGTGTCAGTGAGGGGGCACGGTAGGACTCACTGAGATAATGTTATCTCACCCAATCCATATTTGTTGTTTTTCAGAGAAGCAGGGAAAAAGGAAGGCTATTGTGCACGAGTAGTTGGTATACTCTTGGAGGTGCCGAAGACTTAGTCGTTGGATCCTTTGTTCTTTTGTTGTCTTATTGGTTGTATAAACTTGTATTGATTATGAGTTATATGAACCGTTTTGTGTTTCTGTTTGGTATTTGGACTTGGATATTGTAATCCATTCGGTGTGTAACCGATAAACTTCTATTTGATGAAGTGATGTTATTCCGATTATGTTTTTATTTCGGAAAAAGTTTGTATGTCCAATATTTAAACAGGAACTGTGTCCTCTGAATTTTCCGCATCTGTGCACTTTTGGTGTCTATACATGTTAGAAATACCGGGGTGTTACAATAAATATATAAAAAAACATTAATAATATATAAAACAAACAAGCCATTCAGCACTGGACACGTGTCAGTCAGTATTTTAAAAAGTGCACAAATTTTGAGGCAATCATTAGCGAGGGAATTAGCGAGGGATTCAAATTCCCTCGCTAATCCCATTAGCGAGGGAACCAGTCCGTTGCTAATTCCCTCGCAAATGACCATTAGCGACGGATTTAGGTCATTTTGCGAGGGAAATTTCTCCCGCTAATGACCAGTTTTTTTGTAGTGACACATATCGGTATCGGATACGTGTCCGATACGGGTACTTACCCTATTTTGGAGTATCGGGCAGGGGCGATTTTAGGGCCCAGCTAGCCCGGGCACGCGCCCGGGCTCAACTTCTACTTTGTTTGTAAAGCCCCCAACCCAATAGCTGATTTTTAGTCATAACCAGGGACAAAAATAGTAAAACAGTGGGTGTGAAATAAAAAAAGAATGGTCCAGCCCAATGTAAAAAAAAGTAAAACCCAAAAACTAAATGAAACCCAAAAGCCCAATATATATAAAAAACTAAATAAAATAAACAAAGCAATTAAGCAAACACAACACATTCCTCTCTTTTCTCATGACAAACAGAACCCCACCCCCCCCCCCCCCCAATTTCCTCTCTTCTCTCACGACACTCTCCCTCTCCTTTTCTCACTTTCTTCTCTTCTCTTCCACCATGCCCTCCTCCATTTTTCTTCTTCTTTTCACTTCAAGTAGTCCAATCCAAGCTTAAATCATTTACATTTGAGCTCTATTTTAAGGAAAACCAACTCATTCCTCTCTTTGGGTAGTATTTTGGAATTAGTTGATGATGTCAAATCTCGGTTGGCCACATTGAGAGATAGTGGTTGGGATAATTTATTTTTTGTTGTCCAAGAATTTTGTGTTGCTAAAGGTATTCCGGTGCCAAATATGGATGAAGAAATACCAATTCGGGGTCGTTCAAGAAAAGAAGGGAGAACTATCCCTAATCTTCACCATTATCGTGCAGAGATTTTTTATGTTGCTATTGACAAAATATGTGTGGAGATGGATCACCGGTTTAGTGAAGGAAGTAACAATGTGCTGAATTGCTTCTCATGTCTTGACCCCAAGAACTCTTTCTCAAGGTTTGATATTGATAAACTTGCTCGTCTTGCTGATATTTATCATGCTGACTTTTCTAATGATGATCGTGGAACAATAAGAGAGCAACTTGACAATTATGTACATCACATGAAAATGCATGCTTCCTTTACTTCTTGTGAAGATATTGAAAGTTTGGCTATGAAGATGGTTCAAACTCAAACATTTGGTATTTCCATTGGTCTACAAACTCATTGAGTTGGCTTTGCTGTTGCTGGTGTCGACAGCATCCGTTGAAAGAGCTTTTTCAGCAATGAAGATTATCAAGTCTAAATTACGCAACAAGATCAACGATGAGTGGTTCAATGACTTGATGATATGTTACACCGAGCGGGAGATATTCAAGTCACTTCAAGATGTTGATATTATGCGAACATTCACCCGAAAGAAGTCTCGGAAAGGGCATTTACCTCCTAATTTTATTTAGCACTCTATTGACAGGTTAGATTTCATCTCTCCTATTTAGCACACTTTATGATTATTTATATATTATGTCATATGTAAATTGGCGGAAAATTTTCTTGCCCAGGCTCTAGAAAAATCCTGGCTTCGCCATTGGTATCGGGGCTTCCGATATGAGAACCTATCAAGATTTGAAGAATGCATTGGAGTGGCCATTGAGCCATGCATAACTCCTCCCTCGGGCCATTAGCATAAACCCCCCATCTTCAACTTATTTTCCTTGTCGAACCCATGTCACATTATAGTTATTACCATGGTTTATGGTGATCATAAATTACATACTTCCAATGCATCCCCATAAAGTTTCTACAAATAAATGCATCCCCATTTAACACTAATAACATGTAGGGAAGAAAAGTTACACGTTTTCTTAATTCCCGATACGTCGCTAACATCAAGATCACTAAAGTATGTAACGTAGGCAGCAACTACGAATGTAGACCTTATCATTTCTCTAGAGTGGATGGTTAAATTAATTTTTTTAAAATTAAATCAACAACAAAAATGTGTTCAAAATTTTCGCAAAAAGAGTATCTAACAATGGTTTTCTCTAGTTCTTCCAATAAGGGTTACATGTTTTCTACAGCAGACAATATGAATCTGCATGAATGTGAGTCGGGTGTAACGAAATTCACATTGTACTAGTCATGACGTACAATAATGAAAATAAATTAACTTCAAATCAAGTCTAAAATCAGACTAAATTATCAGGTTGAAATTTAGATAATGCACACAAATGTGTACAACTAAGTAACCGGGGATATAAACTTGCTGTAACAGTATCAAAGAAAATATCAATGGAAAGCTGCAGCTTCTTCTCTGAAGTGTGTGATTAAGTTCTCCATACTTATGTGTACACTATGGTCTCCCTTGTCCCTTACTCGCACACTCACCTGGAACAAAGAAACAACACCTCTTATTTTTCCTCCGGAAGTAAGAGATTCATCAAATCATAGCGACCACATAATTAAAGTACTTTTCTAGTAGAGGAAATGAAATAATTAATAGTTTTGGCTACGACAATCTCTGAATGCAGGTTCCTTAAGATAATTGTCCAAGACTAATGTGGTTAACTTATTCATTCATACATATCAAGAACCACTGCTACAAATGAGATAATACTTTTGATAGAAACCTCTAGAGATTAATAGGCAATACAACCCTAATCGGAATTCTTGTACATCAAATTTAAGGGGGTAGGTTCAGCGAAATATTAACAGGCTCAGTCTCTTTCAACTGAATTTATGACGATAAGTCTCAAACTCTTTCTCAGTTTTTGAACTTGAATGATGTTTTATGTGGTTAATCATGGTATTGTCAATCGAACTATTCACAGGATTCATAAACTGAATATACAACTATTTACGTTCAGCCTATATATTCAGACCACCTCCAATTAATTCCAATTGAATGAGGTTTGAAAGTTCAACAAAAGAAGTGATTAACTACTAGCCCTAGGTCAAACATCAATATAAAGAAATGCATGCTACACGAAAAACATGGAATTTACTGATTAGGGGATTTGGGAACATAACTAGCAGATTGGAGTTAGAATTCAAACATAGAACCAATTTAATAGTTTTCAGAAAGTGAAAATAGGAAGAATCCTACTCAATGCATCCGATACACCGATGTCTATCTATCTTCACAAATTGGCCATGGCAGTTGCCAAGAAATCGATCCACCACACTACTAGAAAAACAGTTTTTAGCGTCGGCCAAAAGCCCATGCTAATAGGCCAAAAGCGGACGCTAACTGTGAATTAGCGTCGGGTTAGCGTCGGCCACGTATCGACGCTAAAATGTTCGAAGGTAATTGTAGCGTCCCGTTAATTTAGTCGACGCTAATTTTAGCGTGGGCCTGACAGACCCTAAAGCCGACGCTAACATTTGGACCGACGCTACAAAGTCAACTAAATTTAGTCAACGAAATCATTAGCGTCGGCCTGGCCGAAGCTATTTAGTCAACGAAAGAGAGTCAACAAAAGCATTTGCGTCGGCCTGGCCGACGCTATTTAGTCAACCAAAATAGTCAACAAATTAATATGCGTCCCCGAAGCCGACGCTAAAATCCATCTTTGGTAGCGTCGGAAAGGCCGACGACGCTAACTTTGGTTGTTTTTTTTTTAAATATAATTGTCCTAATGCTTTTACCCTGTACCCTGTGTCTTTACTACCACCACTACTCCTAAAGCATTTTTAATACAATCATCCAGCATACCATATCAAAATGCTTAATACCATAAAACAAAATATTCTTGAAACAACAAAATATAACATATTCTTGAAACAACAAAATATAACATAGTCTTGAAGCTCCAAAATATCAAATGTTTTGTCATCCTACAAATACATAAAAGTACGTAACCGTAACAACATCAAGTCTCGCCATCAAGTGAGTCTTCATCCAAATCTTCATCATAATGAGGATGAGAATGAGAATGGCTAGCACCACATGATCCACGCTCCAAAGCATCCAGGCGATCCAAAAATAATTTTCTCATCTCATCTAAATCATTTTGGCACTTCTGAGAACGCTCATTCGCCTCTTGAGCCTGGGCTACTGCATCTTGAGCAATCTTCTCAGCTCTAAGTCTAGCTTCCCTCTCTGCTTCCAAAGATATCCCAAACATGAAACGAAAAGGATTCTGGGATTCTTGGATAAGCGATTTGGACCTAGGTCGGGCGTTCACAGATAAACCTGTTGTGCCATAGAGGCGACCACGGGTGGGAGGCCCTGCAGCCAACGTCCAGCACTCAACTGCTACCGCTCCATCTACCTCTTGAACATCATCTCCAACCAAGTCAACCACATTTTGTTTGTATGTATCCTGAACAAACAGAACATCAACAACAATTAATTTTTAGGGCAGCAACTGGAGCATCATGGCATAACAGCATGTGGAAAAAACAGAACATAGGGGACTTGTTAGTATTCTTCATTTTGATTTCAAATCAACCCTGGCAACAAATCTTAAAACAGAACAGCTCATGGCTCAAGCCAATAAATAAACTTCAAGTCCCCTATGAATCTGGAAAATCCTAAATCCCAAATCAGTAAAAATCCCAATATAAGGTTCTACATAAATTTTTACAATTTATAAACAACTATCAATTTCAATCTAGTGTAAAACCAGTAAAACCAATACACCAGTTCAATCAAAAAAGTAACTTGCTACCAAGGTAGTCAAAATCGAGATTATACTTAAATCGTGTAATCGTAACTATAATCGTAAGATTATACAAAATTCATCAAACACATATATTGAAGGCATATTATCTATATATGCTCCAAAAATTTAATTAATCTTAACATTGATAAGTCATAAGTTCATAAAACACAACTAATAGGCTTAAATACAGTTTTGGTCCCCCTATTTTGACCAATTCACGATTTTGGTCCCTAAAGTTTTAATTTGACGATTTTGGTCCCCCTATTTTCCCAATTTAAAAAATCATAATCCCCCTCTTAAATAAGTCAAAATTGAAACTCAGTTTGACTCACTCATCCTACGTGGCAGTCCACGTAGACTGCCACGTAGGCGCACCCCCTACCCCCACCCCCACCCCCCCACCCCTTCTCCTTCCTCGTGAACCCCCCTCCCCCTTCACTGTTCCCCCTCCCCCCTTCACTGTTTCCTCTCCCACCCCCCACCCTCCACTGTTCCTCTTCCCACCCCCCCACCCCAGAGAGTTCGCAGAGAGAGAGAGAGAGAGAGAGAGTTCGCAGAGAGAGAGAGAGAGAGAGAGAGTTCGCAGAGAGAGAGAGAACGGCGAGCGAGAGAGATGGAGATCGAAGGGAGAGCGACGGGGGGGGGGGGGGGGTGAGGGAGACAGAGAGAGATCGATGGGGGGTGGGGTGGGGTGGGGAGAGACGGTGAGGGAGAGAGAGAGAGATTTGGTTCACGGTGGGGGGGTGGGAGGGGTCACGGTGGGGAAGGGGGGAGGGGAAGAGGAACAATGCGAAGGGGTGGGGGGGGAGGGGAAGATGAACAGTGGGGGTGGGGTGGGGGGTGGGGGGTGCCACGTAGGCTGCCACATAGGACAATAAGTCAAAATTGAGTTTCAATTTTAACTTATTTAAGAGGGGGACTATGATTTTTCAAATTGGGAAAATAGGGGGACCAAAATCGTCAAATTAAAACTTTAGGGACCAAAATCGTGAATTGGTCAAAATAGGGGGACCAAAACTGTATTTAAACCCAACTAATAAGTGTGAAACCAGTTAATCAATTTAATTTAGCAAGAAACTTTTTGACAGGTCCTATCCCCCTCAGTTGTAAAACTCTTCAAAATTTGCAATCCCTTGATCTCAGTTACAATTTATTATCAGGGTCTACTCCGGATTTTGTTGGAGAATCCAAAAATTTGACTTATATAGACCTGTCTTATAACCTACTAACAGGAAAAATTCCAATTTCCTTGTTCAACCTTGTCAACCTTTTAGACTTATCATTGAGCTATAACAGGCTCACAGGAAACATTCCTGAACAGATAGGAAATCTGAAATCTCTTACAAGTCTTCAACTTAGTGGCAATCAGCTCACAGGGCATGTTCCACTGTCCATATCAAAATTACAGAAACTTTGGTACCTTAATGTGTCGAGAAATGCGCTCTCGGATCCCTTACCAGCAATTCCTATCAAGGGTATACCTTCCCTTTTGTCCATAGACCTGTCTTATAATAATTTCAGCCTAGGATGTGTTCCTGATTGGATTAGAAGCAAGCAACTCAAAGATGTCCACCTAGCTGGGTGTAAATTGAATGGAGATCTTCCACACTTTACCAAACCAGACTCTTTGAGCTCCATAGACCTATCAGATAATTTCCTAGTTGATGGCATTTCAAATTTCTTCACTAATATGTCCAGTTTGCAAGATGTCAAGCTCTCAAACAACCAGTTGAGGTTTGACATTTCAAGAATAAAGTTGCCATCTGAGTTGACTTCCATAGATTTGCATTCAAATCTACTGGGGGGTTTTCTGTCATCAATCATAAATAATGTGACAAGCAGCTCTTTGGAAGTCATTGATCTATCAAACAATCTCATCTCAGGTCCCATTCCTGAATTTATAGAAGGGTCAAGCTTGAGGGTGCTAAACTTGGGAAATAAAAATATCTCCGGTTCAATCCCAGTTTCAATTTCAAATTTGATAGAACTTGAGAGATTGGACATTTCAAGAAATCACATATCAGGAAATATCCCTTCAAGTCTAGGCCTGTTACTGAAACTGCAGTGGCTTGATGTATCCATAAACAGAATAACAGGACAAATTCCAGGTAGCTTATCACAGGACAAATTCCAGGCAGTGGCTTGATGTATCCCTTCAAGTCTAGGTCTGTTACTGAAACTGCAGTGGCTTGTGTATATTGTGTGGATTGGTAATTAATTAAACAGTTTTCTGTGTGTTATTGATTAACTGTGAAACCAGTTTTTATCACGAACCTGGCTCTGTTCTGCCTCTGTTTACAAGCAAAGCAGAGTACAGAAATAAATAACTTACAAGCAAAGCAGAGTACAGCAATAAATAACTTACAAGCAAAGCAGAGTACAACAATAAACACATCAACACATCAGCAGAAGATGAAACACATCAGTTAAGAAAACAGACCAAAACACATCAACACATAAAATCTACTGTCTTGTTTCAAAACAACTTCAGCAGAATTTTGCAGTCCTAATTACCATCCGAAACACATCAACACAATCCTAATTACCAATTCAGCAAATACACATCAGGTCCATTCACTATAATAATTTCAATTCAGCAATCCTAATTACCATCAACAGAGTCCAGAAAATACAGAATTCATCTAATTAACAACAAATGTAATTCAGAGTAGTGGCAACAACTTACATAGGTAGTTTCTGCTCGATGATCAACCCAAACACCGGATTTCTTCTTGTGGGTTATCAAAAATAATTCATCTGGCCGCACATCTCTATTATACTCATTGCACTACAAATAAAATAAAGATGCAATTGATCAACTCAAAGAAATAATTAATGATAAAGTACAAAACAAAGCAGTCATTAAAAAGTTATTACTCAGTTTAATACTTACAAGCTCAAGTGCCAAGTCAACGTGAGCCTTGCGGCCTGAGGTGTGGACCGCTCCACCTCTTGTTGACGCTCTATTAACCTTGTTTTGATTGGAGAGGTCCTTGAATTAACCTTGGAATTTCTAAACCACAATGTAACCTTTAAACTTCCTATTGCAACACCCAAGACCAACATGCATCTACAAAGCTTCAAATCTAATCTTTAACCCCACATGCAAACTCGAAGTGAGGTGAGGAGAAGGGTTGATCAAGTTGAGTTTTGTGCTTCTAATGGGACTCTCTGAGGGATGGAAACTTAAGGAAATAAATTCAATAAGAGAAGAAGTTCAGTTTTTAGATAAGTTGGGGATGATTGAGGTGAGGGTTTTGGAAGAACTCCTCTTTCTCTCTATTCTCTCAAACTCGACTCCCTCTCTCTTTTCTTATATTGATGAAAATGTTGTGTCTCTTTTTTGAAATGAGGGAATGAGGTGTTTTAAAAAAAATTCAGCTGAGGTGGTTTAGATAAAAAGAAAATACCCATTTTACCCTTATGTTACTCGCACCCTACTATTGCTCATACACTACCCAACTTAATTTACTCAAACTAGCACACAAGCATTTAAGTATTTCCTTTATTCATGCAATTTAAATCATCAATTATTGACTCAAACAACAATTAACCAAATACGATTAGCAACAATTAATTAAAATTATTCACTAATTAAAACAACTAGAACAGTCGCTTTGGGGGATGTTACACTCTCTCTCAATAAGGATGGTTTTTCATTGATTTTTCTTCCTCTTCAATTTAGTTCGAATTAGTTTTTGTTTTGAGTTTGACTGAAATCAATTTAGTTTTGGTATGAGACCTTTATGATTATATCTATCATTGTGATTGTTTTATTCCTTGAAGTTAGAGGAACAAGTTGATTCCCAACTAGCCATTGCTCCAAGACTATTGAGCTAGCTCTAACAACATACGTCATTCTAGCGAATTCAATAAAAATATATATTAATACTAAGCAAAGTTTCCACTTAAATTTAATAAAGTAATTTTCTATAATGTGCTCAAAAGTGACCTTCGAAAATATTATGAATAAAAGTGACCTTAATAACATCTTAATTAAAAAATCACCCACCATATTATTGACTTAAAATGTGATATTACAGCGACTTTTGTTGCCGCGATTGACTAGATAAGGCAACTAACTATATTGGTTGCCACAATTACTTATACCAAAAAAAAATTATTAGAATAGTAATGACAATTGTTGTTGTGAAAAAAGATAAGGCAACAAATGTATTGGTTTCCACAAGTTACTAATACCAACGATAAATTATTAGCAAATGTATTGGTTACCACAAGAAATATTTCCACTTGAAAATCATCACAATAACGTACATTGAAAATCATCTTACAGACACGGGTTTGAATGGTTAATGAGACATTTCGAGAGAATTTGTTGTTCCAACTTTCTTAGTTGTTTTTATTGCAACAAACATTAAGAATTTGATAAGGCTCTCTAAAGCACAGCTATTATAAAAGTGATATTTGAAGATAGAAATTAGAAATTAAGATGAACTGGAAATATGGAAACTTTTGAGAGTCGTTGCTTGCTTTTTATTATTTCTTATTATGACTGTTTCAATAGGCTCCGCCTATTTAGGCTTCTTTTTATTAGGCATGACCGAGATGTAAAGATAACTGTGTTTCCATAGGCTCCGCTTAACTAGGCTTTCTTTTATTAGGCATGACCGAGTTGTAAACATGACTGTTTCAATAGGCTCCTCTTAATTAGGTTGCCTTTTACTAGGTCTCACCATGATAGTTGAGTGAGATGAAAATATGACAATGTGAGTAGGCTCTTCTACAACTACAATCTAGGGTTATGGTGGGGGAAAAAATCTCACTAGGTACCTCATTAATTATAAACTTGTGGTGTTTGCAGAAGTGTATCTAAGAAAGACGATTGTGTTTATCCGGAATTTGGGCTTTCTTAAAGTTCACTGAGTTTGAATTGGTTTATAGCAACAAACACAATGTCTATCTTTTACAATTGCATATTTCTTTTTTGGCATATGCTTGTAACCATAATTTGACTTGGTTTTTCTTCCGTTGTGGAGTTGGACGTTATATTTGTATATGAATTGAGTACCCTTTGTATTTGGCTTTAAATATATAAATTATGCTTGCCTTTCAAAAGAAACAACCCCCAATAGAATTATAGTATTGTTTCTTTTGGTAGCTAGAGATCATAGTCACAAGTGGATATACAAAGAACCAAATGAACCAGAAATCAACTTTTTGTCAGCATGGCATAATACAGCAGACTCGGTGAGTGATTAAAACAAAGCAAGATTTAATTATTAATATATAATCTTAGTTACTAATTGATTTAAGAAAAATGTATTGTACAATTTTGTAGTACTAAAACATATCCTAAGTAATGCTGACTTATATGACCATTTCCACGTGGCACCAAAATTAACGCTTGAGAACCGTTCCCTAAAGTGAAAAAACCGTTCACTTTTCTTTCGGCAACGCTTTTAACTCATGGCTTTTGTGAGCGTTAATTCTTAGCAAAGGCAACCGCCAACAAAAAACCATTGCTAATGAGTGACAAAGACAACAGTTTTTTCTCTATTCTATGACAACAGTATAAAACCGTTGCAACCAATGACAAAATTGGAAACCATTTCCTAATAAATTTGTTACCTATCTTTATCAAATATAACATTTCAAAATCATTGCCATAGATAATAGAAAATGAAAAACAAAATCAGTAAATTATAAGACGGGTCCATTGTAACCAGAAAAAGTAAATGTAACCAAGAAAATAAGAGGGGTCCATTTCATTTCTTCCAAACAAAAAACTTTTGTGTGACATCACTCAAATTTAATGATAAAATCAATTAAATACACAATACACAATGTCTTGGATTTGCTAAATAGAAGTATCCACTTAGCAGTTAACATCTCCGTCAACAAGTTTCTCACTCTCTTTGTACAAGAGCCTTCCATTCTCACTAACTACTTCATAAGCCTTTTTTTCTACCTGAAAAAATTTGTGTGATATCACTCAAATTTAATGATAAAATCAATTAATTACACAAAAAAAACAAAAAAAAGTTCTGCCTATACAATCATAGGCCACTAATCTACCAGCAGACAATCTGGCTTCACCTGCCAGGAAGCTTGAATGTTGTAATGTGCCCTTGTTATTCTGCCCAATATAATACGTCTTGGATTTGCTAAATAGAAGTATCCACTTAGCAGTTAACATCTCCGTCAACAAGTTCCTCACTCTCTTTGTACAAGAGCCTTCCATTCTCACTAACTACTTCATAAGCCTTTTTTTCTACCTGAAAAAATTTGTGTGATATCACTCAAATTTAATGATAAAATCAATTAATTACACAAAAAAAACAAAAAAATTTCTGCCTATACAATCATAGGCCACTAATCTACCAGCAGACAATCTGGCTTCACCTGCCAGGAAGTTTGAATGTTGTAATGTGCCCTTGTTCTTGTGCCCAATACACAATGTCTTGGATTTGCTAAATAGAAGTATCCACTTAGCAGTTAACATCTCCGTCCACAAGTTTCTCACTCTCGTGGTGTTCTTCATAATTATCCATTTGTTAGATTCATATTTACTTGTCCAAAAAGACACAGAATTCTTCATTCTCCTTGAATCTTATCAGTAGAAGAAAGGTTGATTGCTATCACAATGTAGCCATTTGACATAATAAAATTGAAGATTATGTCTATTGCGTTGTCAAGGGTAACTTATTATGATACAAGTCATATAGAATTTACCTTGGACTTTGACTTTGACTTATTATGTCCCTCCACAATTGACTTTGACTTGTCGTGCTTGACTCAAACATGGAGAGGAGAAAAGTGAGTTGGGTTCCCCTTCTTCCGGGGGGTCTTTCTTCTTCATTTCTTTATGGGAAGGATTCCCTTATGGACTGGGCCAAAGCCACCCTGCCCAAGGATGTTTCTATCCGCAAATCCATCGGTAGTGGAAAAAATAATTGCTCAAAAGTGAAGACAACAACACCGTTGTTTCTATAAGAGAGGAAGGGAGGGGTGGCCGACGCGGCGACCAAGTCATCAGATCTTGTGGCGGTATTGTTGATAAAAGCACGTTGCTCGATTCTTGTCGGTGTTGTACCGATAGGTGTGGGGACTTCTTGCGCAAAATTAGCATTTGTACCTTTGTTGGAATGGTGCTCACCTTTGTTGGAATCCGACTCGTATGCCATAACTCTAGCATTGACTGTACTATATCGCTCCGATTCCTATGCCATAATAACTCTAGCTCTAACAAACTTGTACGACCAAGTCTATCTATTTACCAATTAACTCATTCTTCCATTTCTTCTCATCATCATCATTATTATTATTATTATTTTTATTATCATTATTATTATTAATATTCCCTCTGGTACCTATTATAAGAAGATTTTACAAAAATCACAAAGACAGGTTATTAAATGCGATGCAATTTAAGCCTTATCCTAAATATATCCCTAGCATTAAATTTTTTATACCCACTATGTGACTTTCTAGTAAACCTATATCTCACATTAAATAGGGGTATAAAAGAAATTTTAACAGTTAATGTGCTTTGAATAATGTATCTTTTTCTTATAATTAGGACAGAAAAATGTTCCAATTTTTTTTATAATAGGGAGCGGAGGGAGTACTATATACTATCATTTTTTTTGTTACAAAAAGTTTAGGTGAGTTGGGCTCCGGGGCCTCACCAGGGTTAGGGCATGTCTCACGTCCCTTTGAATGCTTACATAGGTACTTACATATCACTCATCAAAGAGGTCCTCACATCGGTAATGGGAGTTAAACCCACGCGCTTGTGGGGAATGAGCTAACTCATTACCAACTAAGCCAACCTCCATTGGCGTACTATATACCATATAGTATACTATATACTATCTAGTATACTATATAGTACAAAGAAGGATTAAATATGTTGTTAGTCCCTATAAAATTTGGTATTTTCATTTTAATTTCTTCAAAAATTGCCGCCTAAGGTTGGTCCTTACTGATGAACAAAAAGCGGCAACCAAAAGTAGGAGACTATTAATAGGGGACTAAACCCGAACAAACCAAATTTTGTTGGGACTAACAACATATTTAACCCTTGTTTAACCTAGACAGTATATAATAATAATAATAATAATAATAATAATAATAATAATAATAATAATAATAATAATAATAATAATAATAATAATAATAATAATAATAATAATAATAATAATAATAATAGAGAAGAGAAGAGAAGAGAAGAAATAGAAGAACAAATTTATTACCCAAGAGAACTTGGATGAGATGGTAGGAGTCTCTTTCAACTTAACCAAGGCCCTAGGTTCGAATCCAGCATTGGACATGCAACAGTGTTAAATCACTTGAGGGTGAGCTTTGGCGCCCATTGTGGTTCTACCCGACTCAAGGGTTTAGTCTCTACAATTTCGCGCAGAGGTTACCCGGTTTATAAAAAAAAAACGAATTTGTTGTAAATTAGATAGACTTAGTCGTACGGGGTTATTAGAGAGCTAGAGTCATGGCATTTGAATCAGAGCGAAGTATTAAACAATCAATGCTAGAGTGGTTATGGCATAAGAATAGACCAAAATAGTACACAATCAATATAAATCAGAGCGAAATAGAAGCGCTTTTACAGGTCACATTGTACTAGCGTATTTTCATAGATCACATACATTTGGGCAACTTTAAAAGAAGTACCGGCATAGGTGGGCAACTTTTAAAGAAGCGCTTTAATAGATAAGCCACAATCATTCACAAAGAAGTGTTGTCGTTGGTTATTTTTTCTTTAAAAACAATTATTTTAACTTTTATACTAGTTTTAGCCATTGAAATCAGCCAAAATATCATTTGAAGTATAAAATTTCACACACACACACACTTATATATATGGGATAAGATATACACCATATGTAAGTCAAAAGACTTAAACCTTGCTTAAAACAAAGACTTAAAACGAAATTTTAACGCTTAAATCTAGTACATCGTATGGTTAGAAATAGTCCACATGTCAACCTAAAAATATTTGAGAGAGGCACGTGACTACTGTTGTAACGCCCACTGTTAATTTCATGGCTTGACTGTTAATTTCTTATTTGTTTGAGTTAATTTGAATATCAACTTGTTTTAAATAATTGTTTAAGAAAGTTTATTTTAATTATGTGTGATTAGATATAATTATTTTGGGGATTAAAAAGGGTTAGAATAAGAGGGAATAATGCCCATTAGTTATAGAAACCTAGAAAGACCATATTGCCCTTACTAACACACCACACACCTTTCCTGTTAAAACAAAACACTCAGCATCCTTGTCCCCTCAAGAACATTCGAATAAGAGGAAAGAAATAGAGAGGGTGAGGGGGCTTGTGAGAGAGAAAGGGCGTCGGAGAGAAGAGAGGAGATGGAGGTCATCTCTCAACGCATGTGCTAATTTCTTTCACCATTAGAATCCCCATGAAATTCCCTTTCCATTGATACCATTCTCAGCAATATAAAACTCCTTCCTCTCACTTTCCCCACTTGAACCCTAAGAGCCCAAAATGGGGGAAACTTGAGTTCTTTCACTTGCTATTCGATTTTGAGTTGGAAGTATGTCATTGGGACTTGGTTGCTGCTCATTTGGGTCTATTGGGGGAGCTAGGATCCTTAGGATAAGAGTTGTGGAACTGGTTGGAGGGTTTTGGAGCTCATGAGTTGTTCTTCGAACCTCAAGGAAATCGGTTTTGGGGCGTGTTTGCGTTAATTGTTGATTTGAGAATTTGTTCACGGCACATTGAGGTGAGTTCTAGGTTTTACTGTGTTTTGATTCTGTATAAATACATGTGTTGTTGTTCCTTGGTGAAAATATGCTTTGATGGCTGAATTTGGTGCTGATTGGATGCTTATTGTGTTGCTAATTTCACTGTGTAGAGACATTCTGGGTAGGTTAGGTTTTCGGGTAACTGGGACTGTTTTACTGGTTGAAACGTTATGTGTCTTACCTTTCTAGAAACAAGATTTAATTCTTGTCATTTTGGATTTGGTTTGGTCGCATTTGGAGTAGTATAGCTCCACTTATGGGTTCCACAAGTTAGAGTAAAATTATGGGAACAATCTGGACATAGGGTCAGTGTTTTGGGAATGGTGGTTTCAATTGATCTCCTTTTTGAATGATTTTTATTTCATTGAAAACTATACTTAATTTACTACTGTTTAGGATCAAGTTTGAGATATTTGAGTAAGTTTTGACCATTTTAGAAGGATTGCAATCTAGGTCACAGTTGCTGCCCTATTTTCTAGACCTACTGTCTTATTTGCGAAAACTGTACTAATTGACTCATCATTCTGAAATTTTAAAAATATAGACAGAAACTAGACTTCATAAGCTTTCCGTAGATAGGTCGCTCGCTAAATTCCGATTTTGTTTGGTAGGGTAAATACATTGTTGAAGTTTATGCATTTTCGATTTACGTGTGAGATCACTATGTATCCCATATATATATAAGGGAAAATAAATTGACTAAATAATGGAGGGTGTACTCGGGGTCAACGACATGGACTGCTCCCGGGGGCTTCATGGTTCAGTTACCCGTTAAATTGGCGAGTGTCGAATTCCCTCACCGTGTACGCGATAGCGTTTATATTATGTAAATCTATCACGTTAGGAGAGATGCACTCTAGGCTATATTAATTAAAATTGAACAACTGAGAGTATTATGGTAAGGGGTTGCGAGAACTCACCGAGATTATGTAATCTCATTCCTCATTGTTGTTGACTTTCAGATTACAGGTGAAAGACTGAGGTAATTCAGGCAAGGGCAAGAGTTCCGCTAGTTGAGGATCTCAGTTCATGGCTATCATGTTCAGTTTCATGTTTTAGTATAATGTATTATGGAGTCTATAATTAGTCTTATTCATGTCAAGTATCAGTCTCAAACCGCTTTGTATTAGGGATTGTGCACTTATGGGTAATATGTACTTCTATTGACTTATGTGATGTGTGAAACCTTTTCCAAACTTCATGGTATTTTGTATGATTGAGACATCACTGGTTATGGAGTTATATATGTCGTTATGATTTTTATCCATTCCGCTTAGTGCACCTCTGATTTTGTTAAAAGGTAATATTCCGCGTTTGTATGGTCGACTACTAACTAGGGATGTTACAACTGTGTTGAAATTGTTAACCATATAATTGATTTGTTTCACTTGCAGGTTGCCAATCACAAATTTGAGAGGTGCAAAGAGTAAAACAAAAATAGGTGATAACTCTTAAAAATAAGTTATTTATGCGAAAACAAATGAGAATTAAGCTTGTTCAATGGTAGTTAAGATAAATAAATAGAGTATTTTTATATGATTTAATATAAATGTGTCCAGAGTGTTTAAAATGTGTTTTGGGCACTTTTGGTGCCATTTTGTGGGATTTCACTCTTTATTTAGTTGTGCAGGAATATTTAGCTCAGGTGCTGTGCCGAATGCTGTGGTAGCACAAGAGCAGCTCAGGGCGTAGAAAAAGGAATTAAAGTGGTCTCGGGTGTTAAAGTGAAGCAAATAGTGTTTTGTCATATGTAAGGGTGTGCAAAAAGGAATCTGCACATTAATGGGCCACAAAATGACAAACTTTCCTTGCTTTTTGGGTTGGCAGCACTGTTCCGAATTTGCCTTGGCCCAATTGGTACTTGGAGAGGGAAATTAGTATAAAAGGCAAGGCTTAACCTAAAAAGGGCGTGCCCCCACTCATCCATACCATCCATCCACGAAACCCTAGCAGCCGGCATCACCCCATCTTCATCCATTCCACCTCCATCACCATTTTCGGTACCCAAAACTCCACTTTTGGAGCTAAGAATTCACATTCTGCAGCACTGTTTTTCAGCAGCACAGCACAAATTCGGTGGAGCAGTTTGGCAGCATTGGAAGCTTATTTTGAGTTCCAATTTGTTTGTAATTCCTTCCCTCCTCTGTGTATTCGTTATCTACGCTGCAATTGTGATTATCATGACTTCATTTGGGGTAACTGGGTACTACTTTGTCATGTCTACGCTCATTATAAGCTAGATCCTTTTAAGTCAACACTATGTGATGTATTTTGGAACCAAATGGTTTGTAGTATGATTAATGTTTGATCCTTCATTAACTTGTGCGATTTAATGTCATACACCCTTTTTGAACTTGATCACTTTGACTAGGGTAACGTGCTTTAACGTCTGGAAAGAATTAACGCGCTGATTTCACAAGTTAATATTGTTTGAAGAATAATAGGAATATTATTCTTTCCTAACGAAGAATAGGGATATGAAGTTTGGGCTATAGTGTGAACTGAAACAGGCTTTTCAACCTATACGTAATGAACCTCAATGGGAGCTTAGGAATAAGGAAACCTTGAAAACATTACGTTTCACAGTGATAGGAATATCCACTTTCAATTCTGCGCACTGAATGCTATCACAGTACTGATCACAACACCGATTCATTTGGGGAAAAATTACTGAACTAAGTCTTGGCTGTTTCTATCCATTTTTACATCTTCTAAATTACTTTTTACTGTCATTTCAACTTTAGTTTACCGTCCTAATTATCCTAATCAAAGGTGTTACTTGTTACTTTATTGTCTCACTAACTAGATTGGCTAAATTGGGAATTTGTGAAGTTACTTGCACAACAAGTTTTTGGCGCCGTTGCTGGGGATTGAAAGTGTTGATTTTCATGAATTTTTCATTTTAGCTAGGTAGTTATTTGAGATTCCATCCCTTTTGTGTGCTTGTAATTAGGAGCAAAATTTCTATTTTGTATTGTGTTGTTCTTGATGTTCTTAGTATTACTAATTGTGTTTGTGTTTTTTGTGAAAGAAAAAAAAAAAAAATATATATATATATATATATATATATATATATATATATATACACCTCTAGCCATGGAACGTTGGTATTTTGACTCTATGCAAGCAAGAAGTTTCCGAGTCCAACCACAATCTTTCAGGCACGGTTGCTATGGAGGTGATTATGAAGGGGGCTGTTTTGGGACAAGTTTCACAGCCCAAAATGTGAATTATGCCATGACAAATTTCATGTTCGAGCAAGAGACATACTCTCTAGCTCAAACCGAAGGATTCCATGAGAACATCTCCAACTTCCAAAAATTTGTGGCTCAATCCCTTGAGGCTACCAAGGTGGATAATGACAACTTTCAAGTGTCATGCCAGAATATAGAGGCTCACATTAGAACAATTATGGAGCATCTAAAAAAAGAGGGTTGTGTTGAAGAAGTGGTTGAGCTAGAAGAAAAGATTTGTGTTGAAGAGGTGGTTGAGCAAGAAACAGAGAGTGTAGAGTTGGAAACTGAATGTGTCCATTTGGAAGTAGTGGAGGAAAAAGAAAAAAAATAATGTAGCAGTAGTAGTAGAAGTAGAACAAAAAGAAAAAGAAAAAAATAGTGAGAAGGAAGAGAAGCCAATAGGGAGGCGTGAAGGGAGTTATGTGACATTTAAAACCCAACCCGTGGTAATAGAAGACAAGAGTCCTCTGCACAATAAGTCCCATTTTTCTCAAGAATGGAAGAATTCATATCCCAAATGCTTAGTTGTTGGGGCATGTGAACACTTTCTTCCCTATGCCAAATACATGGGATTTCTGCACAAAGGAAGAAAGCGGATGGATGAGATCTTTTTCTTGTCATATTACCCACCATAACATGTGTGTTAAAGGGGCAAGTCTAGCTAAAGACTATAAATTAAGCGCTGCTGGGAGGAAACCCAGATTCTAACCTTTTTAGTTTGTTTGTTGTTCATTTTCATTTTTAGGAATCAAATTGGTGGGATGCCTGCTGTTTTGGGGTTAATTCTTCCTATTTTGGAGTTGTTTCTGGTGTTATGCATTGGAAGCTGTTGGAGAAGGTGAAAAAGCCAATTCGGACTTGGAAATCATGGGGGAGACTGTGGCAAAGAAGCCTATGACCATTTTTGAATCCCGAAGGAGTGCCAGGCTAGATCCAGGGAAATAACCCCACCCTTTGTTATTTGTTTTTGTCATTTCCATTCTATTCAGCTGCTGTCCTGTTTACAAATTTCTGTTCTGTGCACTGAATGGAGCTAAGAATTTCTGTTCTGTGCAATGAATGGAGCCGCCATCAACCCATCTACATCCATTCCACCTCCATCACCATTTTCGGTACCCAAAACTCCACTTTTGGAGCTAAGAATTCACATTCTGCAACACTGTTTTTCAGCAGCACGGCACAGATTTGGTGGAGCAGTTTGGCAGCACTGGAAGCTTATTTTGAGTTCCAATTTTTTTGTAATTCCTTCCCTCCTCTGTGTATTCGTTATCTACACTGCAAGTGTGATTATCATGACTGCATTTGGGGTAACCAGGTACTACTTTGTCATGTCTACGCTCATTATGAGCTAGATCCTTTTAATTCTAGACTATGTGATGTATTTTGGAACCAAATGGCTTGTGTTATGATTAATGTTTGATGCTTCATTAACTTCTGCGATTTAATGTTATACACCCTTTTTGAACTTGATCACTTTGATTAGGGTAACGTGCTTTAACGTCTGGAAATAATTAACACGCTGATTTCACAAGTTAGTTTAGTTTGAAGAATAATAGGAATATTATTCTTTCCTAACGAAGAATAGGGATATGAAGTTAGGGCTATAGTGTGAACTGAAACAGGCTTTTCAACCTACATAATGAACCTCAATGGGAGCTTAGGAATAAGGAAACCTTGAAAACATTACGTTTAACAGTGATAGGAATATCCACTTTCAATTCTGCGCACTGAATGCTATCACAGCACTGATCACAGCACCGAGTCATTTGGGGAAAAATTACTGAACTAAGTCTTGGCTGTTTCTATCCATTTTTACATCTTCTTAATTACTTTTTCTGTCATTTCAACCTTAGTTTACCTTCCTAATTATCCTAATCAAGGGTGTTACTTGTTACTTTATTGTCTCACTAACTAGATTGGCTAAATTGTGAATTTGTGAAGTTAACCATAATCAATCCTCGTGGGAATGATGTTTACTTATCACTTTATTACTTGTTAGACTGTGTATACTTGCACACGTTTTTGCACAACAACAGGCAGGCCCAATTTTTAACAACAACTCACACGGGTACCAAAAATTTCACACGGAACCCACTGGATCTTTACTTTTGCAACACACGGGTTTGCAACTGGATCCGGGTATAACCCGGTTGTCTTGAACAAAAGACAGCAAACCCTAGTTTGCATTCACTATTACTCACTCTCTGGTTCTTTTTCGTTCGTTCTCTCTTCTTTTCTCTCAACCGTTTGCTAGGTTTTCCTTGATTTCACCAGAAACACAGTGATTGAAGCTTCAAATTAATCTGCTTCAATCACTCACAAATGGTGAATACAGCAACGAACCACCGATATCCCTATGGTTTTGATTACAATCCACCACAAGATTTTCACTTCTGTGAGTTCTCACTTTGCGAACCACTTGTTCGTGAAACTCAAGTGTTCAATGCTTGAATCGTTCAACCAATCAGTGATTCACGACTTTACGAAGGTATCAATCACTTCTAATCTATTCTTTCGTTTTTCTTTTGCTGTTTATTCAAAAATCAGAACCCTTATTGTTGTTTCTTTTTTCGCAGGTTTTCTATCACCAAGAAAAACTCATACGAACACTCATCTTTCTTTTCACTTTACAAAACTGAGTTGGTATTTTGACTCTATGCAAGCAAGAAGTTTCCGAGTCCAACCACAATCTTTCAGGCACGGTTGCTATGGAGGTGATTATGAAGGGGGCTGTTTTGGGACAAGTTTCACAGCCCAAAATGTGAATTATGCCATGACAAAATTCATGTTCGAGCAAGAGACATACTCTCTAGCTCAAACCGAAGGATTCCATGAGAACATCTCCAACTTCCAAAAATTTGTGGCTCAATCCCTTGAGGCTACCAAGGTGGATAATGACAACTTTCAAGTGTCATGCCAGAATATAGAGGCTCACATTAGAACAATTATGGAGCATCTAAAAGAAGAGGGTTGTGTTGAAAAAGTGGTTGAGCTAGAAGAAAAGATTTGTGTTGAAGAGGTGGTTGAGCAAGAAACAGCGAGTGTAGAGTTGGAAACTGAATGTGTCCATTTGGAAGTAGTGGAGGAAAAAGAAAAAAAATAATGTAGCAGTAGTAGTAGAAGTAGAACAAAAAGAAAAAGAAAAAAAATAGTGAGAAGGAAGAGAAGCCAATAGGGAGGCGTGAAGGGAGTTATGTGACATTTAAAACCCAACCCGTGGTAATAGAAGACAAGAGTCCTCTGCACAATAAGTCCCATTTTTCTCAAGAATGGAAGAATTCATATCCCAAATGCTTAGTTGTTGGGGCATGTGAACACTTTCTTCCCTATGCCAAATACATGGGATTTCTGCACAAAGGAAGAAAGCGGATGGATGAGATCTTCTTCTTGTCATATTACCCACCATAACATGTGTGTTAAAGGGGCAAGTCTAGCTAAAGACTATAAATTAAGAGCTGCTGGGAGGAAACCCAGATTCTAACCTTTTTAGTTTGTTTGTTGTTCATTTTCATTTTTAGGAATCAAATTGGTGGGATGCCTGCTGTTTTGGGGTTAATTCTTCCTATTTTGGAGTTGTTTCTGGTGTTATGCATTGGAAGCTGTTGGAGAAGGTGAAAAAGCCAATTCGGACTTGGAAATCATGGGGGAGACTGTGGCAAAGAAGCCTATGACCATTTTTGAATCCCGAAGGAGTGCCAGGCTAGATTCAGGGAAATAACCCCACCCTTTGTTATTTGTTTTTGTCATTTCCATTCTATTCTGCTGCTGTCCTGTTTACAAATTTCTGTTTTATGCACTGAATGGAGCTAAGAATTTCTGTTCTGTGCACTGAATGGAGCCGCCATCAACCCATCTACATCCATTCCACCTCCATCACCATTTTCGGTACCCAAAACTCCACTTTTGGAGCTAAGAATTCACATTCTGCAACACTGTTTTTCAGCAGCACGGCACAGATTCGGTGGAGCAGTTTGGCAGCACTGGAAGCTTATTTTGAGTTCCAATTTTTTTGTAATTCCTTCCCTCCTCTGTGTATTCGTTATCTACACTGCAAGTGTGATTATCATGACTGCATTTGGGGTAACCAGGTACTACTTTGTCATGTCTACGCTCATTATGAGCTAGATCCTTTTAATTCTAGACTATGTGATGTATTTTGGAACCAAATGGCTTGTGTTATGATTAATGTTTGATGCTTCATTAACTTCTGCGATTTAATGTTATACACCCTTTTTGAACTTGATCACTTTGATTAGGGTAACGTGCTTTAACGTCTGGAAATAATTAACACGCTGATTTCACAAGTTAGTTTAGTTTGAAGAATAATAGGAATATTATTCTTTCCTAACGAAGAATAGGGATATGAAGTTAGGGCTATAGTGTGAACTGAAACAGGCTTTTCAACCTACATAATGAACCTCAATGGGAGCTTAGGAATAAGGAAACCTTGAAAACATTAAGTTTAACAGTGATAGGAATATCCACTTTCAATTCTGCGCACTGAATGCTATCACAGCACTGATCACAGCACCGAGTCATTTGGGGAAAAATTACTGAACTAAGTCTTGGCTGTTTCTATCCATTTTTACATCTTCTTAATTACTTTTTCTGTCATTTCAACCTTAGTTTACCTTCCTAATTATCCTAATCAAGGGTGTTACTTGTTACTTTATTGTCTCACTAACTAGATTGGCTAAATTGTGAATTTGTGAAGTTAACCATAATCAATCCTCGTGGGAATGATGTTTACTTATCACTTTATTACTTGTTAGACTGTGTATACTTGCACACGTTTTTGCACAACAACAGGCAGGCCCAATTTTTAACAACAACTCACACGGGTACCAAAAATTTCACACGGAACCCACTGGATCTTTACTTTTGCAACACACGGGTTTGCAACTGGATCCGGGTATAACCCGGTTGTCTTGAACAAAAGACAGCAAACCCTAGTTTGCATTCACTATTACTCACTCTCTGGTTCTTTTTCGTTCGTTCTCTCTTCTTTTCTCTCAGCCGTTTGCTAGGTTTTCCTTGATTTCACCAGAAACACAGTGATTGAAGCTTCAAATTAATCTGCTTCAATCACTCACAAATGGTGAATACAGCAACGAACCACCGATATCCCTATGGTTTTGGTTACAATCCACCACAAGATTTTCACTTCTGTGAGTTCTCACTTTGCGAACCACTTGTTCGTGAAACTCAAGTGTTCAATGCTTGAATCGTTCAACCAATCAGTGATTCACGACTTTACGAAGGTATCAATCACTTCTAATCTATTCTTTCGTTTTTCTTTTGCTGTTTATTCAAAAACCAGAACCCTAATTGTTGTTTCTTTTTTCGCAGGTTTTCTATCACCAAGAAAAACTCATACGAACACTCATCTTTCTTTTCACTTTACAAAACTGAGTTGGTATTTTGACTCTATGCAAGCAAGAAGTTTTCGAGTCCAACCATAATCTTTCAGGCACGGTTGCTATGGAGGTGATTATGAAGGGGGCTGTTTTGGGACAAGTTTCACAGCCCAAAATGTGAATTATGCCATGACAAAATTCATGTTCGAGCAAGAGACATACTCTCTAGCTCAAACCGAAGGATTCCATGAGAACATCTCCAACTTCCAAAAATTTGTGGCTCAATCCTTTGAGGCTACCAAGGTGGATAATGACAACTTTCAAGTGTCATGCCAGAATATAGAGGCTCACATTAGAACAATTATGGAGCATCTAAAAGAAGAGGGTTGTGTTGAAAAAGTGGTTGAGCTAGAAGAAAAGATTTGTGTTGAAGAGGTGGTTGAGCAAGAAACAGAGAGTGTAGAGTTGGAAACTGAATGTGTCCATTTGGAAGTAGTGGAGGAAAAAGAAAAAAAATAATGTAGCAGTAGTAGTAGAAGTAGAACAAAAAGAAAAAGAAAAAAAATAGTGAGAAGGAAGAGAAGCCAATAGGGAGGCGTGAAGGGAGTTATGTGACATTTAAAACCCAACCCGTGGTAATAGAAGACAAGAGTCCTCTGCACAATAAGTCCCATTTTTCTCAAGAATGGAAGAATTCATATCCCAAATGCTTAGTTGTTGGGGCATGTGAACACTTTCTTCCCTATGCCAAATACATGGGATTTCTGCACAAAGGAAGAAAGCGGATGGATGAGATCTTCTTCTTGTCATATTACCCACCATAACATGTGTGTTAAAGGGGCAAGTCTAGCTAAAGACTATAAATTAAGCGCTGCTGGGAGGAAACCCAGATTCTAACCTTTTTAGTTTGTTTGTTGTTCATTTTCATTTTTAGGAATCAAATTGGTGGGATGCCTGCTGTTTTGGGGTTAATTCTTCCTATTTTGGAGTTGTTTCTGGTGTTATGCATTGGAAGCTGTTGGAGAAGGTGAATGTAACATCCGCAAAATAATTAACCGAATTATTTGGATGTTAACCCAATTGAATTAATTTAGTACTTGACTGGTAAATTTACTGAGTGCTAAAATTATTTATTGGTTGTCATCGGATCGTTAACCGGATAATACGGACCAAGGAAGTTTCGGAATCGAAATAGGAGATTTAGATCAATGTGGTAATTTGACCACGTTACCAATTATATATTAAATAAATATATGTATATACGTGTAAGTGTGTGAATGTGAAAGGAGAGAATTAAATAAAAGAAAGGAAAGAAGAAAGAAGAAAACGAGAAACAGAGAAGGAAAAGAGAGAAAAGGGGAGAAAAGAGAAAGAAAATGGCGTGAGGGAGAAGAGAAGAGGGAGAAGGGAGACTTCACCGAAACGACTTCCGTCCAACATGAAAAATGTTCAGCGCTACTTCCTCTTCGTTTTGGTACCAAAATCTTCATCATCAACTCACTCTCCTCAAATCCACCATTTTCGAAATTTGGAGAAAAGTGGAGGTTTTGTTGTTCAAGCTCAAAGGGAAGCTTTGGATGGTGTTTGGGAGCGAGCTTAAGGTGGATAGCGCAAATATTGAAGTCCGATTTGGAGTTTGTGAAGAATCAAGGGGTTAGGGAGCAAATTGGGGTTTTGTGAATAGTGACTTGAGGTTGAAGAAGATGATGAATAGTGTTCATGAAGAATTTCGGGAAATCGGTATTTCGGTCAAAAAGCGGTTTCGTGATCGAGTGGGAAGCTTTGGAAGCGGATTGGGTGTCACCGGAGCGGGGAATGTTCGTGTGGTTACTCGGTGATTTCGGCTCGATCGTGGATCACGCGTCAAAAGTGAGTTCTACTCACGTTTAGGATTTTTGTTTTTTTCGAATTAACTGTTTTACCGCTTTCGCTGGACTGGAATATTATTTGGTAATCGAGTTTGAGAGATTTTGGGTTGAAAACCGATAATTGGAAAATATGTCGCGTTTTGATACAATTCGTTTAAAATGAGTTTTTGATTGATTGTTTGATGTTGATTGGGTTTGATTATATGTGTGTGAAAACTGTTTTCAATCGGAACGAAAATCGGAATTAAGCGGAATCGCGATTTTCGGGCGAAACCGCCAAAATCTGCCCTTGACAGACCCCCTGCTGTCAACCCACGCGCCACTTGCGCGCGGCGCGCCACTCGCGCGCCATTGGGCAGAACCTGCTGTCTGTTCGCGCGCCTCTTGCGCGCGGCGCGCCACTCGCGCGCCAGTTGACAGAATTTCAGCAACCAAACACTGTTTTTCGTTTCGCAATAACTTTTGATCCGGGAACCCGATTGAGGTGTTCTCAGGGGCGTCGGAAAGCTTATTCAAAGATCTATCTATTTATATAAATTAAATGGCATAATGGACTGTCTTTGAAGTTGTAAACTATTTTGAAAAACCGAATAATAGTACTCGTGTGCGAACATATGTTTTATTAATAATAAAGCGGACTATGAGTCCTACGTGATATGGTTTAACCGACGCGAGATGATTATTATTTAAATCATCTAAAACGGTCTATAATTCACGATATATAAATTATATCGATTAAAGGAGTCGGCCACTGAGGGTGGTTATATATGATTATAGATATATATATATATATATATATATATATATATATATATATATTATATCGAGTTTGGGTGACGACCCATGTTAACATACTAGGCGGGGAAGTCATGATCCCTTACCCTAGGCTCTGAGGCCAATAGCGGAACTGTTATTGGATAGGGGTTCGCCGGGAGACGCAAATAGATTGCAGCCGGTGTTATGTTAAAAGTGTTGTACTATGAATACCGGGAGACGCAAATAGATTGCAGCCGGTGTTATGTTAAAAGTGTTGTACTATGAATACCGGGAGACGCAAATAGATTGCAGCCGGTGTTACGTAGAAGGGCCTAGGATGCTAGTTCATCGGGAGACGCAAAAAGATTGCAGCCGGTGTCTTACTAGATCGAAGCCTTATTGTATGGTCCACCGAGATTAGCAAGCGGATTGCGGTCGGTGTTGTGTCGAATCATAAAAATGTTTTGAATGAACCGAGAGTGCTAGTAGGGGTCTCGGTAGAACTCACTGAGATTGTATCTCATTGTTTATATGTTGTGGTTTTACAGATAACAGGGAAAGTGGAGATCCAAGAGGCACGAGTAGGTGGTACTCGGATGGTTGATGAAGACTTAGCTTTTATGCTTAAGTTATATTTTCCCCTTGTTAGTTATGTATCACAACATTATGGCTTTAGCTGTTGTAAAAGTTATGTATTTATTTCCGCTTTCTTGTTTGATATTGAACACTGTATTTCACTGATGGTTTATGGTCTTAGTTATGTTTAAGACTGTTCTGTGGTTATTCAGTGAAAATTTTGTAGTGATGTTCAGTATTTGAACAGGAAATATATCTCTGATGTTTTAGGAATGGTACACTTGGGTATTTTTACTCGATAAAAATACCGGGGTGTTACAGTTGGTATCAGAGCAGTTCGACCTAGTCGGACTTAGTTTAGGGTTGAGTCGATTCCTTGTTAGTCCTTTTTGTAATTACACTTGTGATGCTAAGAGACATTGAGCCTGATCAACTTAATACTTAGTGCATCATAAGCGGAATTATGACTGGATGATCAAGATGCAATCCTCGACCACAATCGGAATCTCCAACCGGTGCATCCTCAGGAAAGGTGACATGACGGCGGGAGAATACACCGCTAAGTTTGAAAAGTTGTCTCAGTTTTACCAAGTGGTAAAGTAAGCTTCAGATGACGAACGGAGAATGCAGAAGTATAAGACGGGCATAAGTGTTTTTATGATTTAGGGTCTTAGTTCTTATACTATTACCAATTATGTTGCCTTAGTGCAATCAACCTATGTCGCCGAGGATGATCTCATAGGAAATATGGGAAAGGAAAGGAGGTAGTTGAAATATCAACTCCGAATGCAAAGTCCTAAGATAATTTCATCAAAGGAAAAGTAGATGCAATTCTTTGATTCTTCAAAGGTCAGAAGATGTTCTAATTGTGGAAAGCGACACAATTTAGAAATAGTAGTATATGCGGAAGATGGTCACTATGCAAAAGAGTGCCCTGCAAGGAAAAGTTCCCGGGAGTCACAAGCAGCTCCAGGACGAGGACGAGTCAACAATCTGGATGTTTAGACAGTTACAACTGCAGACAATCTACTGAGGAATATGAGATCAGTTCTCAATAACTCAATCAGTATATTATATGATTCGGGTGTAACCTATTGTTGTATATCCCGATCGCATGTGAATCGGTTGGGATCAGCCTTATCATCGCTATCCGAGTCGATAACTATTTTAACTGCTGCTGAGGGTCGTGTCCAGACCTAATCTTTGTATGGAATTGTCTACTTGTCATACGAGGCAGAAATTTCGTTGTAGAATTTATCGTTTGCCTATGAGGAGTGTGGACACCATTTTGGGTATGAAGTGGATGACTGCAAATCATGTTGCAATCGACGGTATTAATCAACTATCAGCTTCGCTTCAGAAACAGTTGAATTGTCAAGGACAAATTCTGAAGCGGTTACCTAATTCACCTTAGACGGTCAATCTTCATTCCAAGGTGCGGAAGCACATGTTAGTATGTAATCTGCATCCACTGAAACTAGTTTAGATTTGGCGAACGTTCAGGTCGTGAATGACTTTCTGGATGTTTTCACGATGAAGTTCTTCTGAACCTCCAGGGCGAGAGGTAGAGTTTACGGTAGAATTGGTTCCTGGCACGGGATCAATATCTATTGTTTGTTTCTTTAGAGTTAAAGGAAATGGAGTCTCAACTTGAAGAGTCGATGTTAAAGAAATTCATTCGACCGAGTGCTTCTCTGAGGAGTGCTCTGGTGTGGTTAGTCAAAAGGAAAAATGGTAGCATGAGATTGTGCAATGATTATCGACAACTCAACAAGTGACGATCAAGAACAAATATCCTTTTCTAAGGATACACGAATTGCTGGATCAACTTCGAGGTGCTGCAGTGTTTCTAAAATTAATCTGAAGTTAGGATATCATCAAATGAAAGTTAGAGCCTTAGATATTCCGAAGACAGCTTTCCGTACTAGGTATGGACATTACAAGTTAGTAGTGATGCCTTTCGGTCTACCTAATGCTCCAGCGGTATTCATGGATTACATGAACCGAGTCTTCCACGCGTACCCTGATCAGTTTGTAGTCATTTTCATTGATGATGTCGTGGTGTACTCGAAGACCATTGAGGAGCATGTTCAACATCTCCGCATTGTTCTGAAAGTACTCCGAGAAAAGGAGTTGTACTTGAAACCTTCGAAGTGTGATTCTTGGGTGTCAGAGGTAAAGTCTTTGGGACATGTGATTCCCCAAGTCGGGAGTTTCTGTAGATCCTAGTAAGAAGGAAGTGGTGTTGAATGGGAGTGACCGACATCAGCCGCAGAGATCAAAAGTTTCTGGGTCTAGCCGGTTACTATAAGAGATTTGTTAAAGGGTTCTCACAGTTAGTTTTCCACTTACTCGGTTAACTCGTAAGGGTCATCCGTTTACGTGGGATGCCGATTGTGAAGAATGTTTTATAGAGTCGAAGATTTTGACTTCTGCTCCAATCCCGATTCTTCCGGATCCATCATTGGACTTTTAAATTTTTGATGACGCTTCAGGGAAGGGTTTAGGATGTATTCTAATGCAAAATCAACAAGTGGTAGCTTATGCGTCCAGACAATTGAAGACTCGTGAAGGGAATTATCCGACTCATGATTTGGAATTGGCAGCTATTGTGTATGCACTGAAGATTTGGAGACGTTACCTGTATGGGTCTCGTTTCGATGCCTTTAGTGATCACAAAAGTTTAAGGTATCTGTTCGATCAGAAAGAACTGAGAAGCAGGTAGAGAAGTGTGTTGAGTTTCAGGAGGATTATAAATTCGTGTCGATGTAGCATTCAAGAGAGGCTAGTGTTGTAACTGATGCACTGAGTAGGAAATCCATCCACATGGCCGAGTTTATGATACATAAGATGGAATTATCAGAGTCTTTCAGAGACTTAAATCTGAATTCAAGACCAAGGAGAAACCGGTTAGTGTTGAGCCATATGAGGATCTCTAGTTCCCTAAGGGATTCTATACGCTTAGCACAGGAAGTTGATGTGAAGCTACAATCACAAAGGTATTTCCAGATTTTACCATGGATAGTGATGGAGTCAGTTGTTTCAACGGTAGAATCTGTGCGGCCGATGATGAGAACGATAAAAGGCAAGTGTTAGAGGAAGCATACCGAAGTTTATATTCTGTTCCAGGGTGTACAGAATATAAAGCAGATGTATCAGTGGCGAGGTATTAGTTTGTTAACCTCTCCTTTGTGAAGGTTAACAAGGAGATAGTATTATGTGATTCCGTTTGACAAGCCAAACGTGAATACGAATATGAAAATGAGGTGTCTGTTGACTGTTTTTCACATTGCGAATAAGCACCAAAGGATTAATTGATGGATCTGCTGCAAGGGACTGGAATTTCCGAAGTGAAGCTTGGCGTGCGGTGTGGTAGTTTTGAAAAATCGTTTTTGTGAAAACCCGCATGCTAAAGTTAATTTTGGGAACGAGTTAAAAGGCTAATAGAATATGATTGAGGAGGAAAATCCTAGGAGGATTACTTAGGTTGAGGGGAAGCTCTCAACGCTATTGAATAATTCGGAAAGGAGCTCTGAGTTCTGTTTGATAGTGGTTTGGACAACAACTGAGGTGATTTTCATTACGTTCAATTTATTTGATGTCCCCGTGGTTTATTTCTACGTTTAAGGTCAGAGCTTTTGATAAAACCCAAATCTCATCTTTTTGAAAAAGTTTTACCTCGAAGACTTGGAAGCGAGTCAAGAAGTTTCACAAGTGACTTTTTCGTCACATTGTCGGTATGTACGAGAACCGTTAAGGATATTAGAAGATTTGTTGAGAAAGTGTTTACACCTTTCGAGGAAATCGTGTTTGTTTTTACATCTACCGAGGAGTACTTTGATTTGGATAAATCAAGTTGGGGAGCAAGTGAGGAATGAAGCTTCGGAAGTGTTTTCGAACGCGGTGCCGAGCCTATGTAGGCGAAAAAGGAGTTTCTCGTGTTGATTCGTAACCAGAGAGTTCGTATCAAGGTAGTAGTGGATCATACTTGGAGATTGATGTGCCCACCAGGGAAGAGTTCCTACGCTCATTTCGTTAGTTCGAGATTGTTTTTCAGCAACTTAAGACCTTTCTGAGAATGTCGATTCTCGATTAGTCAGATGAAAGACTTGACGAAATTTTGAGGACAAAATTCTTTTAAGTTGGGGAGAATGTAACATCCGCAAAATAATTAACCGAATTATTTGGATGTTAACCCAATTGAATTAATTTAGTACTTGACTGGTAAATTTACTGAGTGCTAAAATTATTTATTGGTTGTCATCGGATCGTTAACCGGATAATACGGACCAAGGAAGTTTTGGAATCGAAATAGGAGATTTCGATCAATATGGTAATTTGACCGCGTTACAACAAATATATTAAATAAATATATATATATATATGTATACGTGGGTGTGTGTGAGTGAAGAGGAGAAAGAATTAATTAAATTAAATAAATATAAGTGTGTGTGTGTGTGTTAATAAGAAAGGAAAGAAAAGAATTAAGAAAGGAAGAAAAGAAAGAATGCGAGAGAGAGAGTTACAGAGAGGAGAGAAAGGGAGAAAGGAAGAGAATGGCGTGAGGGAGAAGAGAAGAGGGAGAAGGGAGACTTCACCGAAACGACTTCCGTCCAACATGAAAAATGTTCAGCGCTACTTCCTCTTCGTTTTGGTACCAAAATCTTCATCATCAACTCACTCTCCTCAAATCCACCATTTTCGAAATTTGGAGAAAAGTGGAGGTTTTGTTGTTCAAGCTCAAAGGGAAGCTTTGGATGGTGTTTGGGAGCGAGCTCAAGGTGGATAGCGCAAATATTGAAGTCCGATTTGGAGTTTGTGAAGAATCAAGGGGTTAGGGAGCAAATTGGGGTTTTGTGAATAGTGACTTGAGGTTGAAGAAGATGATGAATAGTGTTCATGAAGAATTTCGGGAAATCGGTATTTCGGTCAAAAAGCGGTTTCGTGATCGAGTGGGAAGCTTTGGAAGCGGATTGGGTGTCACCGGAGCGGGGAATGTTCGTGTGGTTACTCGGTGATTTCGGCTCGATCGTGGATCACGCGTCAAAAGTGAGTTCTACTCACGTTTAGGATTTTTGTTTTTTCGAATTAACTGTTTTACCGCTTTCGCTGGACTGGAATATTATTTGGTAATCGAGTTTGAGAGATTTTGGGTTGAAAACCGATAATTGGAAAATATGTCGCGTTTTGATACAATTCGTTTAAAATGAGTTTTTGATTGATTGTTTGATGTTGATTGGGTTTGATTATATGTGTGTGAAAACTGTTTTCAATCGGAACGAAAATCGGAATTAAGCGGAATCGCGATTTTCGGGCGAAACCGCCAAAATCTGCCCTTGACAGACCCCCTGCTGTCAACCCACGCGCCACTTGCGCGCGGCGCGCCACTCGCGCGCCATTGGGCAGAACCTGCTGTCTGTTCGCGCGCCTCTTGCGCGCGGCGCGCCACTCGCGCGCCAGTTGACAGAATTTCAGCAACCAAACACTGTTTTTCGTTTCGCAATAACTTTTGATCCGGGAACCCGATTGAGGTGTTCTCAGGGGCGTCGAAAAGCTTATTCAAAGATCTATCTATTTATATAAATTAAATGGCATAATGGACTGTCTTTGAAGTTGTAAACTATTTCGAAAAACCGAATAATAGTACTCGTGTGCGAACATATGTTTTATTAATAATAAAGCGGACTATGAGTCCTACGTGATATGGTTTAACCGACGCGAGATGATTATTATTTAAATCATCTAAAACGGTCTATAATTCACGATATATAAATTATATCGATTAAAGGAGTCGGCCACTGAGGGTGGTTATATATGATTATAGATATATATATATTATATCGAGTTTGGGTGACGACCCATGTTAACATACTAGGCGGGGAAGTCATGATCCCTTACCCTAGGCTCTGAGGCCAATAGCGGAACTGTTATTGGATAGGGGTTCGCCGGGAGACGCAAATAGATTGCAGCCGGTGTTATGTTAAAAGTGTTGTACTATGAATACCGGGAGACGCAAATAGATTGCAGCCGGTGTTACGTAGAAGGGCCTAGGATGCTAGTTCATCGGGAGACGCAAAAAGATTGCAGCCGGTGTCTTACTAGATCGAAGCCTTATTGTATGGTCCACCGAGATTAGCAAGCGGATTGCAGTCGGTGTTGTGTCGAATCATAAAAATGTTTTGATTGAACCGAGAGTGCTAGTAGGGGTCTCGGTAGAACTCACTGAGATTGTATCTCATTGTTTATATGTTGTGGTTTTACAGATAACAGGGAAAGTGGAGATCCAAGAGGCACGAGTAGGTGGTACTCGGATGGTTGATGAAGACTTAGCTTTTATGCTTAAGTTATAGTTTCCCCTTGTTAGTTATGTATCACAACATTATGGCTTTAGCTGTTGTAAAAGTTATGTATTTATTTCCGCTTTCTTGTTTGATATTGAACACTGTATTTCACTGATGGTTTATGGTCTTAGTTATGTTTAAGACTGTTCTGTGGTTATTCAGTGAAAATTTTGTAGTGATGTTCAGTATTTGAACAGGAAATATATCTCTGATGTTTTAGGAATGGTACACTTGGGTATTTTTACTCGATAAAAATACCGGGGTGTTACAGTGAAAAAGCCAATTCGGACTTGGAAATCATGGGGGACACTGTGGCAAAGAAGCCTATGACCATTTTTGAATCCCGAAGGAGTGCCAGGCTAGATTCAGGGAAATAACCCCACCCTTTGTTATTTGTTTTTGTCATTTCCATTCTATTCTGCTGCTGTCCTGTTTACAAATTTCTGTTCTGTGCACTGAATGGAGCTAAGAATTTCTGTTCTGTGCACTGAATGGAGCCGCCATCAACCCATCTACATCCATTCCACCTCCATCACCATTTTCGGTACCCAAAACTCCACTTTTGGAGCTAAGAATTCACATTCTGCAACAATGTTTTTCAGCAGCACGGCACAGATTCGGTGGAGCAGTTTGGCAGCACTGGAAGCTTATTTTGAGTTCCAATTTTTTTGTAATTCCTTCCCTCCTCTGTGTATTCGTTATCTACACTGCAAGTGTGATTATCATGACTGCATTTGGGGTAACCAGGTACTACTTTGTCATGTCTACGCTCATTATGAGCTAGATCCTGAAAATATAGCAACCTCTGCTAGGGTTTGGCAAATATAGCAACCTCTGCTAGGGTTTGGGAAGAAGACACTCTTCGTCCTTGCGTACTCTTCGTGGATCCTTGATCTGTCTTCGTTGATCCTTGATCTGATTCCTTGATCCACGTCGTGTTCAGTTTGAAGGTTTATGTTCCAAGGATTTAACTCTTGCGACGTGTGCATCTGATGCGGATCAGGCTCCAGGCGTTGTGCAATCTCTTGCAACGTGTGCAGTCTGAAGGTTCATTACGTGTTCAGTTTGCTTTCACGTGTGGGGTGAATTCGCTTTAGTTTGAAGGTTTTATTTTCCAAGGATTAGTTTGCGGCTTTTATTTTCTAAGGATTAGTTTGCGACTTCCAGGTTCGGTTCTGTCGCTTCCTTGCTTTGCTGGAGCGGTGGCTGCAATCCTGCAGCGCTTTTTCTGGACTTGGTTGTTGCGCTAACAGGTTTGGATCGGTTGCTTTTTTGCTGGTTCAGTTTGGTAAGTGTTCCGCTACCAGTTCTTGTTGGATATTTATCGTGATCTTGCTGCCATAGTGGTTCGGTTTGATCTTGGATGCTGTCTTTTCGGTGCTAGTTCTTGCTGATCTGGGCTGCATGCTATGGACTTCTATCCGTGGCCATGCTTGGCCGACTCAACGCCGGTAGCAGCGCCGCGGGCTCAGCCCCAGGCAGTGTCCGCTACCAAGTCCTTTGCTGCTGCGCTAACAAACTCATGTGTGATTCCTCCAAATCAGTTGCCAAAGCCTTGCATTAAAGGTGATGCACTTACTATCAAGATTACGGAAACAGAATATCAAGAAGGAGTCAAAGGGTGCAAGAATGTATTGCATGGCCGCCTCACCCTTTCTAAAGGGGATTCTCCACTAAAGATTAATGATTTAAGGGCAAAACTTTTGCAAGAATGGAAATCCATTGGATCTTGGACAATGGTCTCTTTGGGGAAAGGCTACTACGAATTTTGCTTTCAATCGTTCGAAGAGATGCGTAGCCTTCAAGCAATTGGAACATGGTCGTTGCACCCGGGTTTTCTTCGACTCTTTGCATGGACGCCAGACTTTGATCCAAATAGGATCCGCAACACCAATGTTCAATGTTGGGTCCGTATTCATGGATTGGCTCGTGAATACTGGCGTCCAATCACTCTTTTTGAGATTGCCGGGGCAATCGGGGGTCCTATTGCTTTGGATGATGCCACAAAGAATCGCACATTTGGCCACTTCGCAAGAGTTCTTGTTGATATTGATTTGAATGGAGATCTTCCGGAGCGTATTATGGTTGAGCGTGAAGGTTATGCATTTTACGTTGAAGTAGTTTATGAAAGGATGCCTCATTTCTGCTCATATTGTCATATTATTGGGCATAATTATTCCAATTATAAGCAAGCCCAGAGTAAGCAGGAACCTCGGGCGCAACCCACGGTCAATAGGCAAGTTTGGGAGCCAAAGAGAAAGAACGACCTCGATGCAATTAATGTTCGTGACATGCAGACGCATGATGCCGGGAAAGAAACTCAGGTTAAAGGTACGACTACATTTAGTGCTAATGTTGTTGATAACACTATTGGTAATGGTGCAGGTAGTGATCTTCAAAAGGAGAATGTTGATGGTATTGAAGCCTCTACAGAAGAGCTAGTGGAAAAAGATAATCACTCGCAGCGTTCCGGAGACCTCATCTCCATTGAAGAGATTACAATCCCAAATCAGTTTGGAGGCCCTAATAACATACCTCATGATGATATTAATCCTCTGCTTGGATTTATTTGTTCCCCAAGTGGCAGAGCTCCAACATTAGCGCAGAATGGGAATTCCCCGGATCCAGTTCTAGTTGGTGACTCTCAAATGAAAGCAGCCTTCGAGGTTGATAGAAATCGAGTCCAAGTGGTTGCTGACAACGAAGCTGCTCAAGTTGTGATTGATGATTTAAACATCATTCAGCACCCCTGGGCTGATTTAGTTGAGGAGGAGGTTAACATGGAAAAAGAAAATGCCCAGTCTGATGAGGGCTCTGACTTTGAGGTAGTTCGCACCAAGTCTCAGAAGAAAAAACAAAAGCAGCGGCAGAAAAAGAAAGCTATCTCCCCAATTACAACCCGTTCAAGGGCAGGATCTCAAAGTCTTGCTCAATGAAGTGCTTATATTGGAATACAAGGGGCCTGGCTAATCCCCCCACAAGATTAGCTCTTAAAAAGCTTTGTTCTTCTAAAAAGCCTGATTTTGTTTTTGTGTCTGAACCTTGGTGTTCTTTTGATGATTTTCCGCGCAGGTATTGGTCTCGTTTTGGTATGAAAGTATTTGCTACTAATGACAGGAATACTTTAATTCCTAACCTCTGGTGTGTCTGTAAGGACAACTTCAATCCAACTGTTATCGCTAGCTCAGATCAGCATGTTTCTTTTACAGTGGAGGTTAAAAACACTACAGTTGGTATTTCAGCAATCTATGCTTCTTGTAGCTATCTGGGTAGGCGATCTCTCTGGCAGGATCTTTCTCTTCTCCAGCAAACTTATAAAATCCCTTGGTGCTTTATTGGGGATTGGAACGCGATTTTGGGCAGCCATGAGTATAGGGGAAATGGTACTCCATCTAATACTGCTTGCGAAGAGTTTCAGAACTGGACCAATTTGAATAACTTGATTCATCTGCCGACGCGGGGTGTTCAATTCACTTGGTCTAATGGCCGTAAAGGAAGGGCTTTCACGGAGAAAAGGCTTGATCGGGCTATTTGCAATGACGCTTGCTTTACTTTTTATACAGGTATCTCCTGCTATACTCTTACTAAATCTAAATCTGATCATTTCCCTTTACTGCTTGATCTTCAGCTTACAGATGGTGCTCATCCCTCCTCTTTTAAATTCCTTCGCACCTGGGCGAAGCACCCTGAATGCCTGAATGTGATTAAGGAGGCTTGGCAATCTCATGTTGTTGGCTGCCCGATGGTGGTCCTCAATCAAAAGCTCAAAAATCTCAAGGTAAAGCTGAAGGCTTGGAATAAAGATGTCTTTGGGGACGTTAGTCTCCGGGTGCAAGTGGCGAATGCATCTCTAGATCACGTTCAAGCGCAGATTGATAATGTTGGCTACTCAGAGGTGTTGGATGAGCAAGAAAAAACCCTTCAGCTTGAGCTGCAGCAAGCTTTAGCTTCCCAAGAGGAATTTTGGCTCGAAAAATCTAGACTTAATTGGCACTTGCATGGTGATCGAAACACAAAATTCTTCCATCAGATGGTCAGGATTAGAAATATTACCAAGCAAATAACTGCCCTAAAAAATGGTGATGCTCTTCTTACTTCTGCTAATGATATCGAATCTCATGTTGTTCATTATTTTGAGAATATTTTTGCCTCTAATAATCAATGTCTTGATAATGGTATGGTGGAGGAGATTATCCCTAATCTTGTTACAGGGGAGGAGAATACTATGCTCACCAACGTTCCTAATAGGGAAGAGATTAAGCAGGCCATCTTTGCCATGAATCCAAACGGTGCCCCTGGCCCGGATGGTTTTGGCGCTTTCTTTTTTCAGCATTACTGGGACATCATTGCTGAAGATATGGTGAGTGCGGTTCAGCAATTCTTCAAGCACGGATGGCTGCTTCCGAATTTCAATTCTAATTTGGTGGTCCTTATTCCTAAAGTCAATGGCGCTGATAGTATTGAGAAGTTCCGGCCTATCGCTCTTGCTAACTTTAAGTTTAAGATTATCACTAAGGTGCTTGCTGACCGTCTCTCAAGAATTGCTCCCCGTATAGTTTCATCTCAGCAACGTGGTTTTATTCAAGGTAGAAACATTCCGGATTGCATCTGTTTAACTTCTGAAGCCATTAATATGCTGAATAACAGGTCCTTTGGTGGTAATATGGCTCTTAAGGTTGATGTCACAAAAGCTTTTGACACTTTGGATTGGAATTTCCTTCTGCGAGTTCTCAAGGCTTTTGGTTTTAATAGTAAGTTCTGCGATTGGGTTAATGTTCTTTTGCATTCTGCAAAGCTTTCGATCTCAGTCAATGGCAAGCCCTCTGGGTACTTTAGTTGCAAGCGGGGTGTGCGTCAAGGGGATCCCCTCTCCCCCCTTCTTTTCTGCTTGGCTGAGGAGGTTTTGAGCAGAGGCATCTCCAAGCTGGTGCAGGATGGGAACCTCCAGTTAATCAATGGTCCTAGAGGCACTCAGGTTCCCTCTCATACCCTTTATGCTGATGACATCATGATTTTTTGCAGAGCTTCGCAGAGAAATCTCAATAATCTCCTCAACTTCTTTACTAAGTATGGTGAAGCTTCTGGTCAGATTGTTAACTCTAGCAAATCTACAGTTCATTTGGGCGCCATTCCCAATACCCGGCAGCGTCGCATTGCCGATCTCCTAGGCTTCTCTATTGGCCAGTTGCCGTTCACATACTTGGGTATTCCAATTTTCAAAGGTAAGCCTAAAGCTGTTTATTTAAGGCCAATCGCTGACAAGATTAAAGCCAAGTTATCAGCGTGGAAAGCTTCCCTCCTATCTATTGCCGGAAGAGTGCAGCTGGTAAAGTCGGTTGTGCAGAGTATGTTAATTTACAGCTTCCTGGTTTACAAATGGCCTTCATCTCTGTTGAATACTGTGGATTCTTGGATTAGAAATTTCATTTGGTCTGGTGACGTCAATCAGCGTAAAGTGGTTACTGTGGCTTGGCATAAGGTTTGTAGACCAACCGCTGAGGGGGGTCTTGGAATTAGGTCCCTCAAAGACACTAACAAGGCAGCCTGTCTTAAGCTTAGCTGGGAGCTCAGCATTTCCCAGAACAGCTGGGTTGTTCTGTTAAGATCTAGGGTCTTCAGAAATAATACTGCGATCTCATATCATATCAGTTCTTCATTGTGGGGTCATTTGCGTGATCATCTTTCCTCCATCCAAGAAAACTGCATTTGGCAAATTGGTAAAGGTGACCGTATCAACTTTTGGCTTGATCCTTGGATGTCGGCTCCTCTTGTAAATCTTCTTAATGTCCCTGAGCATCGCCAGCTCTATCTCAAGGCCCGTGTTTGTGACTTCATTCAGAATGGTCATTGGTGTATCCCTGCTTCTCTTTCCAATATCTTTCCTCAGCTGGCTTCTCTCCTTCATGAAAAAGATCTGCCTTCATTTGACTCTCAAGATCAGCTGATTTGGAAAAACTCTACCGATGGTATGCTTACTTTTAAAACCGCTTATCTTCATTTCAGGCCTGTTGGGCAACCTAGTAGGTGGTTCAAGAATATTTGGCGAAGTGTTATTCCTCCATCCAAGTCTTTTCTTATGTGGCGCATCCTCCATCACCGTCTGCCAACTGATGAGCAGCTCAGAAGCCGTGGTTGTGGTACTGTTTCCATGTGTAGTCTCTGTGAAGCGGACTATGAGTCCTCCTTGCACCTTTTCTGTGAGTGCTCTTTTGCTAAGCAGCTTTGGGATTGGCTTAGTGGCAAGCTCTCTCTTAATATTGATGTTTCCTCCCCGGAGACGATTTTTGACGTCTGTCTGCGCCCCTGGTCGGACCAAGTGCAGGATGTTGTTTCCGCTGGGGTTATTAACGTTTTTTGGGCTATTTGGTTCTCTCGGAATCAGATTCGTTTTGACAACAAGAAGATCTTGCCCACTTACCTGAAAAATTTGATCATGGCAAATGTGAACATCTCTGGTAATCTCAGCAAGGGCTCCACGTCTAACTCCATGCAGGACTTTGTGATTCTTAAGGGTTTCTCGGTTGAGTGCAAACCTCGTAAGGCTCCTACAAATATTGAGGTTATCTGGCAGTCTCCTCCTTCCTTTTGGGTTAAGTGTAATACTGATGGCGCTGCTAGGGGGTCTCCTGGTTTAGCTGCCTGTGGGGGTATCTTTCGCGACAGTAATGCTGAGTCTCTTGGCTGTTTTATGCTTCCTCTAGGTACAAATTTCGCGCTTCATGCGGAGCTTGTCGGGGTCATGGTCGCCATTGAAGTGGCTTTCCAAAAAGGTTGGCATCGGTTATGGATTGAGAGTGACTCTCAGCTTGCTGTGATGGCCTTCTCGTCTCACTCAATTGTGCCTTGGAATCTCCGCAATCGTTGGCTTAATTGCATGGGTCTGCTCAAATCAATGACTGTCACTTGCACTCATATTTTTCGGGAAGTGAATCACTGCGCGGATAAGCTTGCGTCTCATGGGATCAACCTGCCTGGTTTCCAATGGTGGAATTCTGTTCCCTATTTCATTAAGGATGATTTTATCCGTAATAGGATTGGCCTTCCTTATTTTCGTTTCAGGCAATAATGTTTTATTTTTGTTTGCATGGGTTTTGGTTTATGTCCCCCCATGTTTCTTGTATTTTTGTTTTTTGTTTATTAATGAAATAGGGGGGAGTACTCTTTCCTTCTAGATGTTTTTATCCCTAAGGAGGGTTTTGCATCAGAAGGTTTTAACGAGGCTCCTTTCCTTTTTGTTTAAAAAAAAAAAGCTAGATCCTTTTAATTCTAGACTATGTGATGTATTTTGGAACCAAATGGCTTGTGTTATGATTAATGTTTGATGCTTCATTAACTTGTGCGATTTAATGTTATACACCCGTTTTGAACTTGATCACTTTGATTAGGGTAACGTACTTTAACGTCTGGAAATAATTAATGTAACACCCCTTTTCTACCCCTTAGTTTACACGTCATTATCAGAGTAAAATAAAATTGTTTTCAAAAATGTTAATTGAGTTGATAGAAAAGAAGTGCCACATCGTCATAAAAATTGAACTTCACAAAAATTCAACACGCCACAGCGGAATAAAAATAATAACTCGCTAAGCCTCTCGAACACGTCGCATATACTCCACATAGTCATTAAACAGTTAAATTAATTAAACTATCAAACTCCAGCCACGCCCCCTAGGTGCTACAGTATCAGAGAGCGACTCGACAACATCCCACAGCTAATAAGGAAGGCAGCAGGTCCTTCACTCGCGGTTACCTGCAGCGTTGCCACAATAGAGCAACATTCCAAGCAGAAGGGTGAGCTCAATTCAATCCATATAATAAATCACATGATAAGCAGTAAGTCAAGTCACGGCACTAGAGTAAACACATCACAAATCATCAATCACGTCAGTACAACAACTTATCACAATGCCATGCGACTATATGCGATGCAACCCCCACCAGGGCATATGCATGATGGTACCATACTCGTCACTGCCACTATGGGCGAACATCGTCACTAAGAGGCCGAAGCCTATTCGTCATAAAATGCACATGCCATGAGACACTATGGACACATGTGCAACCACAAATCATCATAATCACAACATCATCAAAATATGGACCACTAAGGGCAACGTCATTCAATTAGCCACTAAGGGCATCCTCGTCGTAATCACATCATCATCAAAATATTGACCACTAAGGGCAACAACGTCATTTAATTAGCCACTAAGGGCATCCTCGTCATAATCATCACAATCACATCATCATCAAAAATATTGGTCACTAAGGGCAAAAGCGTAAATTAACTAGCCACTAAGGGCATCATCGTCATAATCATCCATTTTGATACTAAAATGTTAAAACTGCTGGTTGTGCGCAAAAGGATTTTCAAAAATAAACTCAACACGGCTTCACAACGTCATGGGATGACTACCGGGGACAGCCTCTTGGGCGCCCAGAAAACACCAGAAAATGATAAGTTTTTATTTTAAAAATATGACACACAGGTAGACAACCGAAAAAGCTTTCCAACGCTTTTTGAAACGTTTAAAACGGGTGCCCGAGTCAAAAGTTATAGCGAAAACAGTTTTTATTAAAAAATCGGGAACATCCTGAAAATGGCGCCCAGGCACAGGGATCCGGCGCCCAGCAACACAGAATTTGGCAACACAGGCAACAGGCGCGCACACGGGCGCCATGCGCCCAGGGCAGCAACACACGCACTGGCGCGCAACACAGCGCCCAGGAGAGGGGATCCGGCGCCCAGAAACTGGCGCAGCTTAGACACAGTTTGATTCCAGAATTTGTCTCAACTTTGGAGACCCATAACTTGAGCTACACAACTCCAAATTGAACGAAACCAGTTCCAAAACGACCGGCTTTAAGTCTATTTTCAAAAGCAACCAGCCACGTAATTTTTGGACTAACAAAACAATACCAGTTTTAGAAAAACCGAACAGTGTCCAGAAATGCACACATATGGCGCCCAAGGCGCCTAGGAGTTACAAAATCTTATTTCTCATCAATTAAATTACTAATTCAACACCAAAATTCAATTACCAATATGAACATCAAATTACCACGGTCATCTCCAATTACCATCAATCAAAATACTATCACAACATTAATCAAACACTTGGCATACAAATCACAAATCTTCAACAACAAGACATCATATGGCAAGGGCTTATCCCAATCATCATAACACGACATCAATTTCAGGTTTATGGCACTATAATTCCTACTCCCACATAACCCCCTTCATATAAACCCATTAGATAAAGGAGCCCCACCCTTACAACCTATCATGAATATCTATTATATAGAAAGATAGAACTCCCCTTACCTTAATTTACCGAAGACAAAACCCTCTTGACTGGAACCACCAAGAACCACCGCAACAAGCTAGATCCCTCCCTTTCCCCTATGGAACTTGCGCAATCCTTCTTGTCTTCTCTCATGGGTGCGGCGCTCATAGCTTAAGCCCTCACGGCTCTCTTCCTTGTTTTTCACCAAATGAGCTAAAAACCCAAAAACTTGGTTTATATATGCGCTTATGTTTGTTGGGTCATGGGTCATGGGCTTTCTCTCCACTTAAGCCCTAATTTAATTAGTTGGTGCCACCAATTTCCTAATACCACACCTCCACTTAATTAATTAATATAATTTCTCAATAATCTAATTATATCAACTAAATAAATTAAATACCTAAATACTTAATTAAATAAATAAATTAAATATTTAGGGTGTTACAATTAACGCGCTGATTTCACAAGTTAATATAGTTTGAAGAATAATAGGAATATTATTCTTTCCTAACGAAGAATAGGGATATGAAGTCAGGGCTATAGTGTGAACTGAAACAGGCTTTTCAACCTACATAATGAACCTCAATGGGAGCTTAGGAATAAGGAAACCTTGAAAACATTACGTTTAACAGTGATAGGAATATCCACTTTCAATTCTGCGCACTGAATGCTATCACAGCACTGATCACAGCACCGAGTCGTTTGGGGAAAAATTACTGAACTAAGTCTTGGCTGTTTCTATCCATTTTTACATCTTCTTAATTACTTTTTCTGTCATTTCAACTTTAGTTTACCTTCCTAATTATCCTAATCAAGGGTGTTACTTGTTACTTTATTGTCTCACTAACTAGATTGGCTAAATTGTGAATTTGTGAAGTTAACCATAATCAATCCTCGTGGGAATGATGTTTACTTATCACTTTATTACTTGTTAGACTGTGTATACTTGCACACGTTTTTGCACAACAACAGGCAGGCCCAATTTTTAACAACAACTCACACGGGTACCAAAAATTTCACACGGAACCCACTGGATCTTTACTTTTGCAACACACGGGTTTGCAACTGGATCCGGGTATAACCCGGTTGTCTTGAACAAAAGACAGCAAACCCTAGTTTGCATTCACTATTACTCACTCGCTGGTTCTTTTTCGTTCGTTCTCTCTTCTTCTCTCTCAACCGTTTGCTAGGTTTTCCTTGATTTCACCAGAAACACACTGATTGAAGCTTCAAATTAATCTGCTTCAATCACTCACAAATGGTGAATACAGCAACGAACCACCGATATCCTTATGGTTTTGGTTACAATCCACCACAAGATTTTCACTTCTGTGAGTTCTCACTTTGCGAACCACTTGTTCGTGAAACTCAAGTGTTCAATGCTTGAATCGTTCAACCAATCAGTGATTCACGACTTTACGAAGGTATCAATCACTTCTAATTTATTCTTTCGTTTTTCTTTTGCTGTTTATTCAAAAATCAGAACCCTAATTGTTGTTTCTTTTTTCGCAGGTTTTCTATCACCAAGAAAAACTCATACGAACACTCATCTTTCTTTTCACTTTACAAAACTGAGTTGGTATTTTGACTCTATGCAAGCAAGAAGTTTCCGAGTCCAACCACAATCTTTCAGGCACGGTTGCTATGGAGGTGATTATGAAGGGGGCTGTTTTGGGACAAGTTTCACAGCCCAAAATGTAAAATATGCCATGACAAATTTCATGTTCGAGCAAGAGACATACTCTCTAGCTCAAACCGAAGGATTCCATGAGAACATCTCCAACTTCCAAAAATTTGTGGCTCAATCCCTTGAGGCTACCAAGGTGGATAATGACAACTTTCAAGTGTCATGCCAGAATATAGAGGCTCGCATTAGAACAATTATGGAGCATCTAAAAGAAGAGGGTTGTGTTGAAGAAGTGGTAGAGCTAGAAGAAAAGATTTGTGTTGAAGAGGTGGATGAGCAAGAAACAGAGAGTGTAGAGTTGGAAACTGAATGTGTCCATTTGGAAGTAGTGGAGGAAAAAGAAAAAAAATAATGTAGCAGTAGTAGTAGAAGTAGAACAAAAAGAAAAAGAAAAAAATAGTGAGAAGGAAGAGAAGCCAATAGGGAGGCGTGAAGGGAGTTATGTGACATTTAAAACCCAACCCGTGGTAATAGAAGACAAGAGTCCTCTGCACAATAAGTCCCATTTTTCTCATGAATGGAAGAATTCATATCCCAAATGCTTAGTTGTTGGGGCATGTGAACACTTTCTTCCCTATGCCAAATACATGGGATTTCTGCCCAAAGGAAGAAAGCGGATGGATGAGATCTTCTTCTTGTCATATTACCCACCATAACATGTGTGTTAAAGGGGCAAGTCTAGCTAAAGATTATAAATTAAGCGCTGCTGGGAGGAAACCCAGATTCTAACCTTTTTAGTTTGTTTGTTGTTCATTTTCATTTTTAGGAATCAAATTGGTGGGATGCCTGCTGTTTTGGGGTTAATTCTTCCTATTTTGGAGTTGTTTCTGGTGTTATGCATTGGAAGCTGTTGGAGAAGGTGAAAAAGCCAATTCGGACTTGGAAATCATGGGGGAGACTGTGGCAAAGAAGCCTATGACCATTTTTGAATCCCGAAGGAGTGCCAGGCTAGATTCTGGGAAATAACCCCACCCTTTGTTATTTGTTTTTGTCATTTCCATTCTATTCTGCTGCTGTCCTGTTTACAAATTTAACATGTTCTTTAAAATCTAATTGTGCGTCTGAATTTTTGGCCTGTTTATACTATGCATATATAAGTCTTTGTCCTCTTGTGAAGATTATCTTAGGCTTTGCAGATTTTGATAAAGACAATGTTTGGGCGGAGTTCTTTCTAAGGTTGTATGCGCCAGCGGAGCGTATGCCAATTGGAAATGAAGAAAGAAGAAAAAAACTTAAGTGAAATTGTAGTACATTAGCGTACATTTTGGTATATTATTAGAATATCAAGAAGTTGTGTAGCTTGTTTTTTTGCATAGATGAAAGTGTAGTACATTTACATACATTTTGGTATGAAATCGAAGAGTTTAACTCTATATTTAAGTGTAAAATTTTAATTATCCGTGTATCTTTTGGCTAGCTGCTGAAATTGTGCTGAAAATATTGGTATCTAAAATACTGCGCTGAAAATATTGCTGCAAAAACCAGGAGAATCAGGAAAATATTGCTGAAAATACTGTGTTGAAAATATGCTGCAAATACTGGCCTGAAAATATTGCTGCAAAAACCAGGAGAATAAAAAAATGAAACAAACCCAAAAAAAAATAAACTCTTTTAAAGTCGGACGTTTCTGTCATCCGACTTTAAAATAACACTTTTAAAGTCGGATTTCAGAAAAAACCCGACGTTAAAGGTTTTCCACAGAGGTCAGCACCGCAGGAAACAGGCCATAATTAAAGTCGGACACACTAATACTTCGACTTAAAAACGTACTTTTTAAGTCGGACCTTAATCCGACTTTAAAAAAACATACTTTCTAAGTCGCTTTGATAGAAGTCGGGTGAATGCCTGACTTTAAATGTCCTGAATATCCGACTTTGAATCCCATTTTTCCACTAGTGAAATCTGCTTCAATCACTCACAAATGGTGAATACAGCAACGAACCACCGATATCCCTATGGTTTTGGTTACAATCCACCACAAGATTTTCACTTCTGTGAGTTCTCACTTCGCGAACCACTTGTTCGTGAAACTCAAGTGTTCAATGCTTGAATCGTTCAACCAATCAGTGATTCACGACTTTACGAAGGTATCAATCACTTCTAATCTATTCTTTCGTTTTTCTTTTGCTGTTTATTCAAAAATCAGAACCCTAATTGTTGTTTCTTTTTTCGCAGGTTTTCTATCACCAAGAAAAACTCATACGAACACTCATCTTTCTTTTCACTTTACAAAACTGAGTTGGAAACCCTAACTGTTTGCTGTTTTTTTTCTTCCACTATATGTACTTTTCTAGTTGTTGAAAACAAACAAAATCTTCACCTCTTGAAGATTCAATAACTCAGTCACACGAAGGTAAACTCCTCTCATTTCCACTTTCTGTTGTTGTTCTTACTTTTCTGATTGTGTGATACTTAGAACAAAAACTGACTGTGTTTTGTTCTCTTGTTTGCGAGATGCTCACCCTTTGAACCACTCTCAAACTCTCACACCCAGAACTCAAGAACAGGCGCAGAACAGAGGAGAAAACAGAATATTGAAGACTTGTAAAACTCAAAACATCAATGTAAATTTTATTGATTGTGAACTGTAATTTAGATTACAATATGTACATGTATTTATACAGCTTTCTCTGGATATTAGCTGTTAGAGGGGTTTGTGTTAGTTAGAAACCCAGTTTGTTGAAATAACAAACTACTTGACAAATTGTTTAACAAACTGGTGAACTGTAAACAGATTTTGTAACTGTCTCATAACTATCTTATAACAGCTATAATAGGTAAATAGTTGTTATATCTATTCTGAGGTTGTTTTTAGGAATTTTGCATTACATTCTGTTGAACCAAGTCAAACACTCTTTGTTTTGTATGATAACAAATTACAATTTGTTTACTAATGGTTATAGTTGAACCAAAGCACACGGCATGAACCAAAGCACAGGGCATGAACCAAAGCGCTTGACATGATATCTTAAAGTGTGGCAGCTCGGAGGAGAAGCTACTCAAGTGTTCAAGACTTATGTGTTATTTTGCTTTCCATAGGACGCGTGTAAGATCCCGTCACTTCAGCTTTATGACTTTTGTAGTTGAGAGATGATCTTTAATTAAAATAGAACCGTTTTGTTAAAATAGAATTGAGCTAGGCTTGGAAAAATCTTTTATATAAAAGCATGTTAAATAGGTTAGGCACAAATGTTTACAAGCATAAAATCGATTATGCACTTTGTTTACAAGAACATGTTATTGGAAGAAAACAATCGATTCTTGACTTGTTTTGTAAAGCACAAAATCGATTATGAGCTTCATCTTGGAAGCACACAATCGATTGATTTCTTAAACGTCTTCTTTTCTTAAAGCAAGCAATCGATTGTAACACTATGGTTTTTAAAGCAAACAATCGATTGTCAAACTCAGTTCTAGAAGCAAACAAATCGATCATTCACTTATGAAGTTGTTTTTATTCAAAGCACAAAATCGATTGGCATGCTAAGTGTTTTCAAACAAACAATCGATTTTTCACTTACTGAGACAATTGAGGGAGATTGAATTGTAGTGAAATCCTTAGCGGGGAGCTTGGTTTCTCAATTTGGGACAATTGAGATTGGTGTGATAGCTATAGGGGATTTGCTTGCTTGTAAGACGTTGAAGAAGTTCTTCTCTTATAGTGGTTATTATCAAGTCCGAAGGTTGCAAAGCCAGAGGCCGAGGACGTTGGGCTTTTTATCCCGAACCTCGTAAAAATCACGGTGTACTTTTTTCCCTTATCTTTACATTGCATTTCCTTTATAATTGTTAATTGTTATTGCATTTGATATTATTGTGCTTTGATATCATTATCATTGTAATTGTTTCTTCCTATTATTATAGCTTGCATAGTTGTTGCATATAGTTTATATCCTTTTTCCATATTCGATTTAAACTAGCATCTTCAATTCTCAAAAATAAAAGATTTCAGTTTTAGCATACTAATCTAAGTTGTATAACGCCGCTTCATCATTGGGCCGCTCGAGGCCGGCCCAGTTACTTCAGTGGGCTGCGGCCCAGTCCAGAACGGTTGCCCCCTAGGCCGAAGCCGTCCATGTGGACGGGTTCAGGCCTGAGAGTGGCTGCCCCCTAGAAGGGTGATTTTCGTTCACCTAACCGCCTGCGCTGAGGCGACTTAAGCTTATACCCGTTCGGCGGGGTCCTTTGTATCCTTATCTGATCGCCTTCGCTGAGGGGACTTGAGCTCGTCCCCGGTTGACAGAATGCATCGTGTCCTTGGATGACGTGGCAATCAGATTCTGACTGACATGACGTTACGTCTTTCAAGGACAATGATGGCGAGTAATGATGCGATGGTTCAATTTCTGAGGCGCGTTTCTGTAGGGGGGGCGACGGGTCGCGTCCCTTCAACTTTCTGCCTGTTCCGTTTGTATATATATGAGGCCTTCCTGTCCTCATTCCCACTTTAGAGTTTCAGTGAATTGCTCTGAGGGCGGCCTCTATTCCTCCGGCAAGCGGTCTAGTTTCCAACGAGCAATCTAATTTCCGGCGAGCGATCTAGTTTCAACCCATCCTTGCTTTGCTTTTTGGGTGGTCTCTCCAAATTATTTCAGGTATTTACTTCCCCTTTCTCATTCCAATTCTACTTTAACCGAGGAGGGGGTGTCGGGCTCGGGGTCGACCTTGTCGCCCCTTTCGTTAATCATCTTCCAGGGGGTCCTGACTTTTATGCCCCCTCCTCGCACGCGATTATTCTGGCGCGGACAAAGCAAACCGCTCGTATCTCAAGTGAGCCTCCCGTTCATTTGGCCGAGCAGGTAACTCTCTCGGCCACTTGTGAAGCGATGATTGGTTTCTCGTCCGAAGACAGTTCTTATGAATATGTCGAGATCGTCGGGGGACCCTCCCTCTTTGGACCTATCCGATCAAAGCTCTTTGCCAGCAGATTCCCCTCCTTCTCCTTCCACTGGTCAGTCGGTCTCCCCCGCATCTGGGAACGATTCCACTCCGACTATCGATGTAACCGCTCAAGATCAGGGCGTCGGCCAAACAGACGAGACGCCGGTTGAGCCCTGTGTTCCAGCTGCCCAAGTTGATCGGGAAGAACCGGACTGGGGAAACACCATAGGTGAAGATCGATCTTAGGTTTCCCTGGGCATCGTTGAAATGGTACCCTCACTATTCAAGCCAGGGGACGAGTTGCTAAGTTACTACGATAGGATGGTGGGCGATCCCGGGCAACGGTAGAGGGTTGAAGTTGCTGCTGAGACCGAACACGTGGTCGTCGTCCCTGCGACGCTTAAATTCACTATGTATACAAATGTCCTCCGTGATGTGGGGATTCTCCCTCCTTTCACTATTTTTCATGGACAAGTCTTGGGCTACCTGGGGGTCACCCCGTCTCAGCTGCACCCTAATACTTGGGCGTTTGTCAAGGTGTTTGCGCTGTTGTTGAGGGCGATTGGGTGTGACTGTTCTCGCTACCTTTCCTTCAGGATTTTCGAACTGAGTAGACGGCCTGAAGCCAACAGTAACAGGACTAGGTGGGAGCATTTGAGTCCTAAGGGTCATCAGGACTTTAAGCTCTTCAAACCTTATTCTTACTCGTTAAAACCGTGGAAGCATTCTTTTCTATGGGTTGTCCCAGTAGGAGACGAGGCCTGCCGGGCGGTTGCCTCTTTGGATAGTCGGGGAAAGGTGACCGGTTTCAAATTTCCCGTGGGGTGGACATATACTCATTACCGCTGTAGCCCGGCTACGTACAGGGCTCGAGCCTGTCTTTCCGAGACCGACTTGGGAACTTTGGAGCTGCTTGGAAATATGGCCTCTTGGCTGAAGGAGGGGAAATTCAAGTGTTATCAGCTGGCCCGTGCTCGGAGTGGTGATGAGTTCAGGGTCGTTCTTGGTGCGAGTGATTCTTGAGCTCCAGTCTTTTTATTCCCTTACTCGTTCATCGTTCTAATTGATTTCTCCTTGTGTCTTTTGTAGGTAGCATGGCTGGTGTTGGGTTCGAGGAGCTGATGAGGAGGGCCAAAAAGGGGAAGAAAGTTCCACCCGCATCCACCCCAGTTGTCACCGTTCCCTCTCTGGGTGAGTTTGGAACCACCACGGGGGTGGATGTGGGCGGAGGGTTCTCCTCGCCCGCTCACAAGAAAAGGGATCGTTCTGGGGCGAAAGCTGCGGGTACCAGTGGAAAGGGTGTTGAGGTTGACCCGCCACTCAAGAAATCAAAACCCTCCAAAGAGAAAGATGTGCAAAAGAGGTCGTCCTCTAAACTTGACCTGGAGAATTTATCTGAATCGGACTTAGATCGCTGTTGTCAGAATCCCCTCCTCTTTGCGGCTGACGTGACCAAGGCGGGGGCGCGCGTGCTAGCTGAGCTGACGCAGGGGGAGGCGGATCAGACTGCAGGTAAGCGCCTCCTTGCCCAAAACTTGTGGTTGGAGAGGGATAACTTAGATAAAACTGACAAGCTAACTCGTGCTTACGACAAATATATTTCAGAGTTCCGAGCGGAGCTGGAGTCCACAGAGAAGAAACTGTTGGAGAAAGAGTCCGCCTTAAAGCCAATCGCTGCTGCTCTTGACGAGACTAAGACGTTGCTCTCTCGGGAAACAAAGAAACAGGATGACTTGAAGACCGCCAAAGCTGAGGCGGATGAAAAAGTGAAATCTGGGGAGCTAAAACTTGGAAGCTTGTCGAGCAGGGTTAAGGAGCTGGAAGAGGAGGTTGTCGTCCTTCGGAGGAATGTCGAGGTTGTGGAGAAAAAGCGGGATGACGTTCAGGGGGCATATAATCAGCTGATTGACTCTACGGTTACTTTGTGCCAGGAGCGATTTGACGAGGCCCTGGAACAAGTTAGATATGTCCACCCTGAACTTGAGATCAATCCCAACATTATTAGTAGTGCTCACTCCCTCCGATGAGGTCGCATCGTTCTTGTCATACCCCAATTTTGTCCGGCTTAGGTCAAAACCCTAATTTTCCACAAAAGTAAGTAAATTGAGGAGTGAGGAGCATTATGCATTGCATTTTTGAGTCCTGAAAGTCATTCCAGAGCTTTTAAAATCATTTTTAGAGTTGAAATACACTTCCTGGATAAATTAGGGTTTTAGGGTCAAAAAGGGTATTTTGGTCATTTCACAACAAAAACGGTTTTTCATCACAAATCACTGGGCAATCATCAGGGGAATTATTTGAGGAAGAATGTGCTTAATTAGATTTTTTTTTTATTTTATGCGCATGAATGTTATTCATTTGCATAAAAGCTCAAATTTAAAGGAACGGGTAAAATGGGAATTTCCTTCAAGGAGAGGTATCAAATCAATTTTGGGAATGGTGGCATCATAGAATTTTGGGCCCAATGATTGATTTCATAAGACATGGCCCAAAATGGTAAGATTTTCATGGAATAATCAAGAAAAGAATAATCAAAATATGGAAGGGATAATGTTGTGCACATGTGAGACAAATAGTACAATTGCCAACTTTTGCAAGTTGGCAAATTCTCACCCTCTCTCCTTGCTAAGGCCGAAGCCCCACTCCCTTCCTCACTCTCTATTTTGTGTTTTCTCCCTATCCTTAATCCATGTGATAAGCGATCTCAACCCTTCATTCAAAATTCAAAGTTCAATCCTAAAGCACTTCTCAAGAACAATGACCAAAATGACCCCTTTGCTTGGTGCCCAAGTTCAATTATTCATTTCCATTTATTTTCAGCTGATTATTAATTCATTTTTATTGCTTGATTACCATTTTAACCCTAGACCTAATCCCATTCTATAAATACCTCTCATATTCACTCATTCCTAACTTTTGGCTCATTCTCTCCTACACTAAAATTAGCACACCACTCTCCTCTCCTCCCCTTTCTCCTCTTGGCCGAAGCTACACCACTCTCCTCTCCTCCATTTATTTTATTTTTCTTCATCCAAACACCACCAATCCATCTCCCCTTCATCCCTTTCTCACATACTACTTCCATTCTCCACTAAAACTCAAGAACTTTCATCAAGAGGGGGTGACCTTCATTTTGGGCGTGGGTTCTTTGTTGGTGTCTTTGGTTGATTTGTGTTCTTGCTCTCCATTTCTTGCATAATCTAGCTAGGATCTAAGGTATACTTTAAAACCCTTGCATCATCTTCAACCTTTTTGCATTAAAACCCATTTTCCTCTTCACTTTTCATTTCGCATATCATTATCATTTTGTTTAAAATGTAGTTTGTTGTTCTTGGTGAGAATAGCCTTAAACACTATTGACAAGCACTTAGGGAGGCTTTGGTGTTTAAGGTGCCTCTCACCCTTGAATAATTGGTTTCATGTTGTTTTGTGTTAATTTCTTGTATTTTTTGTGAAATAAAATGTGAATCCATGCTTGCTTGGTTCGCGTACTATGATTAATGTGTTCTTAAGCTAATTTTGTTGTTCCTCTTTGCTTGATGATGTACAATCTTGGCATCGGTATTTGATTTTGGTGTTAAATGTTATTTTCAACATATTTCACTTGCAAATATTTGTTGATGATAGCAAGATGATTCCTACTTGTGCTTTGTGCACTTTATGTTAAGTAGTTGAAGATTGCTAGATGTGATTCAACCTTGTTTATGTGTTCTCTTATTTAGTCTTATTTTAATGTGCTTATTGTTAATGGTGGATGATCTAGCAAGATGATTCCTACTTGTGCTTTGTGCACTTTATGCTAAGTAGTTGAAGATTGCTAGATGTGATTCAACCTTGTTTATGTGTTCTTTTATTTAAGTCTTATTCTAATTTGCTTATTGTTAATTGTGGATGATAGGCAAGTTGATTCTCACTAGTGCCTAGTGCACTTTTCTCAAAGTGAGAGGATTGCTCTATATGATTCAACTTTGTTTATGTGTTCTTTTATTTAAGTCTTGTTTTAATTTGCTTATTGTTAATTGTGGATGATAGGCAAGTTGATTCTCACTAGTGCCTAGTGCACTTTTCTCAAAGTGAGAGGATTGCTCTATATGATTCAACTTTGTTTATGTGTTCTTTTATTTAAGTCTTGTTTTAATTTGCTTATTGTTAATTGTGGATGATAGGCAAGTTGATTCTCACTAGTGCCTAGTGCACTTTTCTCAAAGTGAGAGGATTGCTCTATGTGATTCAACTTTGTTTTAATGTTTATTTATTTGTTCTTATATTCTAGTTTGATCATTTTTCATTGTTGATGATAAATCATTTGACTCCCACTTGTGCCCAGGGCATCATATTTTAAGTGGTGAAGATGGTTTTAGATGATTCAACCTTCCTCTTGTAATTTTGTTTTTTTAATGAATAAAAGATGAGATTGTAGGTTTATGGTTTAGGGTTCGTGAGGTATTGCAAGGGGTAGGTTACCCAAAACCTTGATGCCCCCTCCTCTTTGATCGTGTTATTAACCTTTGGGCATTTGTTCATATTATTGATTGCAAAGGATAGGCTTACCCTAGTCTTGATGCAATTCCTTTTGTTCATGTTATTGAGAAATCATTGCTCACATGTTCACTAGCTTAACTAAGATCATTCTATGCCTGTGATCAATTGTTTAATTGTTCTTGATGCAACTTAAATGTCTTGATTTAATTGTGTTCCATCCTCTCCACTTGTATGACCTCCTAATGAAGACGTAAGCCTACTTTCTTGTTGTAGCATAGAGTCATTAGGGTAAATACACTCTTTCTTACACACACACACACACATTTGTCTTGAGAACCTTACTTTGCATCCTTGACATTTGAATCTTTGATTGTATTGGCATGTTTAGTCTTAGTTGACGTTCAACAAATGCGTGATTGCTCGATTCACGAATGTGCTTGAACTTTATAACCAATCTTTGATAATAACTTCACTCTTTCCCAAAAACCTCTCAAACTCTTTTCTAACCAATGCAAGTTATTAGTGACTATCACCCAAAGCCTTTGCTTGTTTGATTGTCATGAACGCTATCAAGAGTTATTAGTAATGATCACTCAAAGTCTTTGCTTGCTTGGTCATTATGAAAGCTTTTCCTTTTTCCAAACCCTTTCAAAAGCATTTTCATTTTCAAATTAGAACTACGTCGCTTTGATTCCCATTTGGGATACGTAGGAGCGAGTCTCGTTCTCGTCAAGCGCAGCAAATAAAAGTCATTTTAGCAATCAAAAGCTAGCATTTGCGTAACAAAGAGAATCATTTCTATAAGCTAGAATCATTTTCAAACCCATCGTTGCCAATGGTTAATCAGAACCTTTGTTCGTCTAGCCATTGGTAGCGATGTCTTTTCCCCCCAAAGAACAATAAGCGGTGATCACCCATAGCTTTTGTTAGTTTGATCATCCGTGCTAATCAATCTCTTTCGAAAACCATTTTCAAAAGAGCAAATAAAAAACGAGTTGCTACTAATAGTCAATCAGAACCCTTGTTCGTCTGACCGGCGGTGGTGACTCTCATTTTCAAGAACACTTAGCGGTGATTACCCATAACCTTGGTTAGTTTAATCATTCACTAAATGCTCGTCCTATTTCGAAAACTCACTAAAAAGACAAAAGACAAAAAAACCTTTTCAAAGAATAGACAAGCCAAGAACTACGTAGCTTTGAATTCTCCATCGCACCGGGAGATACGTAGGAGCGAGAGGCTAACTCTCGTCAAGCGCCAAAAATAAAAATTTTCATTAAGTCTTCTCATTCCCTTTTCAATAAAGAAGCAAATTTAAGTATTTTCCAAATCAACACTTAAAACCACACGTTTAGTTAAAGGTTCCCTTTCGGTAGAAAGGAGGTGTGGGGTGCTAATACTGTAACACCCCCTTTCTACCCCATAATTTACACGTCACTTATCAGAGTAATGCAACCCACACCTGGGTATATGCATGATGGTACCATACTCGTCATAAGTCAGCCACTAGGGCACATCGTCACTGGTTTTCGTCAATAAGAGGCCGAAGCCTATTCGTCATAATATGCACATGCTATGAGACACTATGGACACACGTGCAATTCACCAATTCACTCACCCGGAGTACTCGTCATCGTCGTCATAGAACACTCATAAAGTGTATTCGTCATAGTCACCATAATAATATCACAACTTTTTCATAAACATCACATTCAAAATTGGGGTAACAACATCCTTAAATCTTACTTCATACCTTTGTGGTTAGGCATTGGATGCTACTTACCACAAATTGTAATCTGTGGTAAGTGGGGCTTAGTGGCCACTTACCACAGATTCCAATTTGTGGAAAGTGGAATCCAAACAGTTTGATTATGTTCTTGTTTAATTGCCTTAAATCTTAAGTAACAATACACGCTCCTTTCATTTACAAAATGCAGAAAATTCGGTTCACAAACAGCAACTAATCAGAATGGAAACAGTGGCTCTTGTAGGTGTGCAACAGTAGCAAAAACAGTAGTAAAACAGTGTGGAAAGACAGCAGTATTTTCGAGTCCAAAAACAAGAGTAAAACAGTGGCCTTTTAGCGCAAATCAGCAGTAAGATACAGCACGAATTACACGTAAAAGTAGCGCTTCACTTTTATAAAAACAGCAGTATTTTTTTTATTCTGCAAACAGCAACATTATAAATTGAAAAACAGCAACATTTTTATTCTGCAAACAGCAACATTATAAATTGAAAAACAGCAACATTTTTATTCTGCAAACAGCAACAGTATAAATTGAAAAACAGCAACATTGTTATTCTGCAAACAGCAACATTTTAAATGTATTGGACAGCAACATTGTCTATTTTCAATTTCTTGATATCATTCAAATAATTATAATCATATCACTCAATTCATCAAAATCGCATGTCAACACCAACAATTCACCAAAAATCGAAATTAACTACATCACATTCACCAAAAATCGAAATTCACCTCATCATCTCATATGGCAAATCGCATGCCAACACCAACAATTCATCAAAATAACACCACCCTTAATCCAATCCTCTATCCATCTTAACATATACATCTCTAAATCACCACAACACCAAAACCCCATAAAACCCACCACATACCCAATTATATTCAATTGAAACGCTCGCCCTTACCTCGAATTTGTATGATCCGGAACAACAACGAAGGAGTCACGTACAAACCCAGCAACACAACGAACGAAGCTTCTCCTTCTTCCTTCGAAACCGTAGCCACGTTCACTTCTTTGATCAATGAGTAATCAACACAATGGAGGTTAGGGATCGAAGGCTACAACACTAGGAAAAGGAAGAAAAACGGCATAGAAGGATTAAGAACTCTTACCTAAGAAAAACTTGAGAAGATTCCCCTCCTTCCACTCCTTTAGCGTAGCGCTCCTCACTCTCTCTCAATTCTGATTTCTTTCTCTCACAATGCGAAAAATGAGAGAGCTTGGCTTAGACCCCTAGGGTTTAAGCTGTGGGTTCAGCGAGCGCTGGGCCTCCCACGCCAACACCACCCTCTTTACTCGATCCACCTCCTGAACAACACTCATCATTTTAATTAAATTAATCACGCCTCCAACTAAAATTTAATAATTCAACTAATCAAATTAATTAAATTAATTAAATTATTTTTTTCGGGGTGTTACAACTCTCCCCTACTTAGGATTTTTCGTCCTCGAAAACATACCTGATTCAAACAACTCCGGATACGACTCTCTCATCCTGTCCTCCAGCTCTCAAGTCAGGCTTTCACCAGCTGCCCCAAACCAAACGACCTTCACCAGATTGATCTCCTTACCTCGTAAGGTCTTCACTTCACGATCCTCAATTCGTACAGGCATGGTCTCCACAGTGAGATTGTCCCGCACCTCCACATCATCTAGTTGAATCACATGAGACGGATCCGCAACATACTTCCGAAGCTGCGACACGTGAAACACGTCGTGCAAGTTCGAAAGGTTAGGTGGCAAGGCCACCCGATATGCAACACTTCCAACTCTTTCCGTAATCTGATACGGCCCAGTGAAACGAGGAGTCAACTTTTTCGATTTCAGCGCACGCCCAACACCAGTCATAGGTGTAACCCTCAGAAACACGTGGTCACCAGCTTCAAATTCTAAATCTTTCCTTCTCTTATCATGGTAGCTCTTCTGTCTACTCTGCGACGCTTTCATTTTCTCCCGGATCACCTTTACTTTCTCAGTAGTTTCTCTGACTAGCTCAGGTCCAAGTACTAAACTTTCCCCAGTGTCGTACCAACACACCGGAGTCCTACACCTCCGACCATACAACGCCTCAAATGGCGCCATCCCGATACTGGAATGATAACTGTTGTTGTAGGTAAACTCGATCAATGGAAGATGAGTATCCCACGCACCTCCCTGCTCTAGAACACATGACCTCAACAGATCCTCCAACGATTGAATCGTCCTCTCTGTCTGCCCATCAGTTTGAGGGTGATAAGCTGAACTCAACCTCAATTTGGAACCCAATTCCTTCTGCAAACTACTCCAAAAGTCCGAAGTGAACCTTGGGTCTCTATCCGACACAATGCACAAAGGAACGCCATGCAACTTCACAATCACCTGAATATAGATCTCTGCCAATCTCGACACCGGATACTTAATGCCGATAGGAATGAAATGAGCATACTTCGTCAATCTATCCACAATCACCCAAATCGAATCATGCCCTCTCACCGTATTGGGTAACCCAGTAGCAAAATCCATGGAGATACTATCCCACTTCCACTCTGGAACATTCAACGGTTGCATCATCCCCGCAGGCTTCTGATGCTCGACCTTCGATTTCTGACTGGTCAAACATGAATACACAAACTGCGCTACGTCGCGCTTCAACCCAGGCCACCAGAACATCTTTTTCAGATCTTGATACATCTTTGTCGCTCCGAGATGGATACTCAACTTACTTTTGTGGCCTTCCTCGAGAATTGCCTTTCTCATTTCCTCATCTTCAGGAACACAAATTCTTCCACGATATCTCAATACATTCTGCGCATCTATCTCGAAGTCCTTATTCTCGGACTGATCAATCCCACCCATCAGATCAACCAATTTTACATCTAACTTCTGCGCTTCCCGGATACTAGCCCTAAAATCGTTGCCAATTTTCAACATACCCAACCTGATACTCTGAGGTGTGACCTCGCAAACTAAACTCATGTCTCTGAATTGCTCAATTAACTCAAGCTCTCTAGCCATCAATACCGACATATGCAAAGTCTTCCGACTCAAAGCATCTGCAACCACATTAGCTTTTCCCGGGTGATAACTCAACTCAAAATCATAATCCTTCAATAGTTCTAACCACCGGCGTTGCCTCATATTCAACTCTTTCTGATCGAACAGATACCGAAGACTCTTGTGATCACTGAACACCTCAAATCTCGATCCATACAAGTAATGTCTCCAAATTTTCAATGCGAATACCACAGCAGCAAGTTCTAAGTCGTGAGTAGGGTAATTCTTTTCATGAATTCTCAATTGCCTCGACGCATAAGCGATCACTTTCCCATCCTGCATAAGCACACCACCCAAACCCATCTTGGAAGCATCGCAATAAACCACAAACGGCTTAACCGGATTAGGTAGGGTCAACACTGGGGACGTAGTCAACCTCCTTTTCAATTCACTGAAACTCTCTTCACATCGGTCATCCCACACAAAAGCCTTGCCCTTGCAAGTCAATTGGGTCAACGACAGAGCCAACTTCGAAAACCCCTCAATGAATCTTCTATAATAACCTGCTAGTCCCAGAAAACTCCTTATCTCAGTAACGGACTTCGGGGATTCCCACTGCAACACCGCATCAACCTTAGAAGGATCTACCGCAATCCCCTCACTAGAGATCACATGACCGAGAAAACTGACTTCTTTCAACCAAAACTCACACTTGGATAACTTCGCATATAACTTTCGATCCCTCAGAATCTCCAACACCAACCTCAGATGTCTCGCATGCTCCTCTTCAGACTTAGAATAAATTAGAATATCATCAATGAAGACCACCACAAACTTATCCAAATACTCGCGAAAGATTTGGTTCATGTAACCCATGAATACCCCCGGCGCATTAGTCACACCGAAAGGCATAACGGAATACTCATAGTGCCCATATCTTGTCCTAAATGCCGTCTTCTGGACATCTTCATCCTTTACCTTGATCTGATGATAACCAGACCTTAAGTCAATCTTGCTAAATACTTTAGCACCCACCAACTGATCCATCAAATCGTCAATTCTCGGTAACAGATACTTGTTCTTGATTGTAACTTTATTTAATTGACGATAGTCTACACACAACTTCATACTACCATCTTTCTTTTTCACCAACAACACTGGAGCTCCCCAAGGCGACACACTCGGTCTTACAAACTTCTTTTCTAATAAATCCTCAAGTTGCTTTTTCAATTCTGCCAACTCAGAAGCAGACATTCTATATGGTGCTATAGACACAGGCTTAGTGCCAGGAACTAGATCAATAGCAAACTCCACCTCCCTCTCTGGTGGTATATCCGGAATCTCGTCAGGAAACACCTCGGAAAACTCACACACCACCTGCAACTCCTCAATCTTCGCTTGGCTCTCAGCAGACAACGACGCTAACAGAGAAAACAGCTGAACCTCTTCTCTCATCACCCTGTGCAGCTGACCCGCAGATAGCAAACCAGACCTCTCTTCAGGCGAAGCGAAACTCACGGACCTTTCGCGACAGTCGATATGAACATGATTATCAACTAACCAGTCCATACCCAGAATGACATCCATGCCACTCAGCGGCAAACAGATCAAATCAACTAAAAATTCTCTACCATATATAGATACAGGACATTTGGCACAAACAACGGAGGTAGTTACCGAACTTTTAGCTGGAGTATCGATAACCATCTCTCTCAACATATCAGATAAGACAAGACTTAGTTTCTCAACACATGCGGCAGCAACAAAACTATGGGTAGTGTAACATCCCGGATTTTTAAAGACTCGTATTATGAAACCTAAGACCGATTAATTATTTGTGGGAATAATTAGTCGTGTCTCGGGGACTTATACGTCGGAAAAATTATCGAGAAAACCTATTCTCCATTAAAGGGTGGCCTATTCATAGAATAATGAGCAATTGGAGCAGAAGGGCAAATCTGTCTTTTCATACCCCTAGTTATTTAAAATATAATCTTGAAGGTTATAATTAATTAAAAACCGAAGGAGTTGAGGAATTTCGGATCGGAACCGGATTAATCGAGAAAGTTATACCGAAGAGAATTATTAACGCCTAAATTACCATTTTTGGGCCAAGGGCAATATGGTCTTTTCACCATCATTTAAACCCTCAGCCATATACTCTCAACTGAACCCTCACCCACTCATTTCATCATTTCCAGCTGAAAGAAAGAAAGGAAAACAGAAGGTAGGGAGAGGAGAGTGGGGCGAAGGGAAGAGGAAGGAGAGGAGGGAAGAACTTCTCAATTGGTCATTGCATGTAAGCTTTCTTCACACCTCTTTCTCTCATTTTTCATCCTCTTTTCAATGGTACCACTTTCAGAAGCTAACTCCCCCTAGATCATCCACTACCATGTTCAGCCCCCTTGAAGCTCCAAGAGAAAGAATGGAGTTTTGAACTTTAATGGTGCTGCATGTCATGTTGTAGTTGTGGGAAGTGGAGTGTCAAGCTTGCATTTTCGACTTGGAGGAAGTTGTGAAGGACCAGGTTGCTGTCCCAGTCGCTCTAGTGGTGGAGATTTCCGTTTGGAGATCGGTTCGAGTTCTAGCGGGGATCGTTCGTGTACTTTACGTTTCGGTGACTTTGCTTTCGATCCAACCCTCGAACTTCGGTGTAACGGTGAGTTCTACTCACGATAGGGCATTTTGATATTCTGAACTTGTTTTCGATATGGAATCCCTTGGTCACATTTTCCGTTTACAAAAGACTTAGAACTGAAAAGCGTTTTTGGGTTAAAACGGTGTTTTACGGTTTAATGAGATTTTGATTTAAACCGTTGAAATGAAATGAATTGTGTACCACTAGAAATATATATTCTGGGAATTTTCTGAGTTTCAGGTGATTGAAATTAGAAATCGAATCGGACGAGAACGGAGAGCGAAAATGAGGAAAATGAGAAATTCTGGTAACAGACACAGGTCGCACGGACCGTGCGCCCCTGGGCACGGGTCGTGCGCCTGCTTCGGGTTGGAAGTATTGGAAACAGAACGGGACGCACGGGTCGTGTGCCCCTGGGTACGGATCGTGCGCTTCCCTCTAGTAGACGGGTCTTGAGTAGTGCACCACGCACGGGTCGTGTGCCCCTGGGCACGGGTCGTGCGTGTAGTTCTGTTACCGGCTTCCGTTTTCTCGTTTTGTTGCTCCGTTTGATCCCGAACCTTTTCTAATTTCTTTCTCAACCATTCAAAAAGGGATTGCCTCACTGAAAACCTTATTTTGAACTTGTTCAACTCATTGTTTTGAAAAAGAGCTTTGAAAACCTATTTGATCGAAAAACCGAAACCCTAGTATACGTGTGGGTACACCGTCTGATGGATAGAATGTATATATATATATTTATATATATGTCAACTGTATATGATTATAATGCCGGATGTTTATAGATTCATCAAAACGGGTTATAAGTCAATAATACATTTCAATATGATTATAATGCCGGATGTTTATGAATTCATCAAAACGGGTTATAGATCAATAAGATATAAATTATCTAAAAAGATTATGTGATTGATCCTTTGGTGATCAAAATGAAAAAGAAGATATAAATTATCTAACTCTCGAGAACTTGATGCGTATTGTCATACGTATTGCGTTGGGTGACGACCCGACAAGTAGCATACTAGGGAGGGTAGTCATGACCCCTTACCTAGGCCCTGAATGTGTTTTGGCGTGGTCAACTCACGGGTTACCGGGATTAGCACTGGATTGCAGTCGGTTTATGCTAAATGGAAAACACGATTACCGGGATTAGCACTGGATTGCAGTCGGTACGTGTTAAATAAATTCACGAAGTGCGTGGCATTTCGATTAATAATTATAAGACATGATTATGTCAGCTTGGTTATAATGGTTTAATGAATTGAACCGAGTGTCAGTGAGGGGGCACGGTAGGACTCACTGAGATAATGTTATCTCACCCTATCCATATTTGTTGTTTTTCAGAGAAGCAGGGAAAAAGGAAGACTATTGTGCACGAGTAGTTGAAATACTCTTGGAGGTGCTGAAGACTTAGTCATTTGATTCCTTGTTCTTTTGTTGTCCTAATTGGTTGTATAATCTTGTATTGATTATGAGTTATATGAACCGTTTATGTTTCTGTTTGGTATTTTGGACTTGGATATTGTAATCCTCTCGGTATGGAACCGATAAACTTCAATTTTATGAAGTAATGTTATTTCCGATTACGTTTTATTTCGGGAAAAGTTTGTATGTCCAAAACTTAAACAGGAACTGTGCCCTCTGAATATTTCCGCATCTGTGCACTTTCGGTGTTTCTACACGTTAGAAATACCTGGGTGTTACATTTGGTATCAGAGCGGTTCGACCTAGTCGGACTTAGATGTTAAGAGTCTTTTACGTCTTCTAAGTCTGATTTTTCTTAGTATGCTATTAGACATTGAGCCTGATCAACTTAATACTTTGTGCATACTTCGCAGAATCATGGCTGGGAGAGGTAGAAGAAACCCACCTGTTGATCCTCATCAAGAATGGATGCAGAATGTCATCGAGACCCAACAGAAGATGATGAATGACATGATGCTAATGCAACAACAACAGATGGCTCAAATGGCTCAAATGCAGTAGATGCATCGGATGCCTCAACCACAGCCAGCTGAGCCAGTCAATGTGCCAACACCTGAGGATCCCAACAGGATGTATTTCCGGTTTCTGAAGATGAAACCCCCAACCTTCAAAGGAGGATCCGAGGCAATGAAAGCCCATTTTTGGGTAGATGCCATGGAACGGATCTTTGATACCTTGCAATGCAATGAAGGAGAAAAGGTAATTTGTGCTGCTAACGCTCTGGACGAGGATGCTCACACTTGGTGGGTTAACGCTCGTAGAATGCTTCAAAATCAAGGAACTCCTCTTGAGTGGGATAACTTCAAGGAGTTGTTTTTGGGTCATTATTTTCCCGACTCCCAAAGACTTGACAAGAAGATGGAATTTCTGAGTTTGAAACAGGGAGAGATGACAGTTGGGGAATATGCTGCCAAATTTGAGAGGTTATCACAATTCTATGAATTGGGGACCACCGCTCCTGATGATAAGTGGAAGAGGGTGATGTTCAGACAAGGTCTTAGAGGCGATGTGAATCAAGGCCTCAGTTCTTATTCCATGACCACTTACCCTGCTTTGGTTCAACAAGCTCATTCAGCCGAGAGCGATCTTAAAAGAATGTGTGCTGAGAGGAAAGATTTTTGGAAGGATAAGAAAAAGGGAAACGGGTCAACTTCTTCAAACCCGAGGTATAAAGGGAATTTAGACAAAGGAAAACAGATTCAGTCGGATAACTCTTCTGGGTATCGGAATTGCAGAGTGTGTAAAAAGAGTCATCGTGGAAAATGTCAATTGGAGTCAAAATCAAACCAGTGTTATTATTGCAATGAAGAGGGGCACTATGCTAACAACTGCCCAGCGAGAAAGGCTTTCTTAGAGTCCCCTGATGCTCCTAGACAGGCTCGAGTCAACACTTTCGATGCCAAGACCATCAAACCAGCTGATAATCTTATAAGGGGTACAGGTTCTCTCTTTAATCAAACTGTTAATATTTTGTATGACTCTGGTGCTACTCATTGCTTTATTTCAGAAGCATGTACTGAACGGTTAGGATTGACAGTATCTCCTATATCCGAGCCAATAACTATCCTTACTGCGGCGAAGGGTCGTGTGCGAACCCAATCCTTGTGCCTTAGCTGTCTGCTTACGATAAGAGACAGGGACTTTGTTGTTGATTTTATCTGTCTGCCTATGAGAGGAATGGAGATCGTGTTGGGAATGAATTGGATGACTTCCAATCACATTACGATTGACTGTTTCAATCGTGCAATTAATTTTCCTTCTGAAGTGGCTGAACATTCACTACCTGCAGATGATGGTGTTATCTCATTCGCTTCAGCCAGCCAGTCTCTATTCCAAGGTGCGGAAGCTTTTGTTGTTATTTTGTCTGCATCAACTGAAGCTGATTTGGATTTATCATCTACTCAAGTTGTTAATGAATTCTTAGATGTGTTCCCCGAGGAAGTTTCCTCTTTACCTCCAGAACGAGAGGTAGAATTCTCTATAGATTTGGCGCCTGGCACAGGGCCAATATCCATAGCACCTTATAGGATGTCTCCTCTTGAACTGAAGGAATTGAAGTCCCAACTTGAGGAATTAATTTCCAAGAAGTTTATTCGACCGAGTGCTTCTCCATGGGGTGCTCCGGTATTGCTAGTCAAGAAGAAGGACGGAAGCATGAGGTTATGCATAGACTACCGTCAGCTGAATAAAATCACTATCAAGAACAAGTATCCATTGCCAAGGATAGATGATCTACTTGACCAACTTCGAGGTGCTAAAGTTTTCTCCAAAATTGATCTGAGGTCAGGGTACCATCAAATTAGGGTAAGAGCCTTAGACATTCCGAAGACTGCCTTTCGTACGAGGTACGGACACTACGAGTTTGTAGTGATGCCTTTCGGGTTAACTAACGCTCCAGCCGTATTCATGGATTATATGAATAGAGTATTTCATTCTTACCTAGATCAGTTTGTGGTCGTCTTTATTGATGATATCTTGGTTTACTCCAAGTCAGTTGAGGAACATGCGCAGCATCTCCGATTTGTCCTAGGAGTACTCCGAGAGAAGAAACTCTACGCTAAACCATCAAAGTGTGACTTTTGGATGCCTGAAGTAAAATTCTTGGGTCATGTAATTTCCCAAGAAGGGGTTGCAGTGGATCCTAGCAAGGTGGAAGCTGTGTTGAATTGGGAACGGCCAACGTCAGTGACTGAGATCAGAAGCTTTCTGGGTTTAGCTGGTTACTATAGAAGATTCATTGAAGGTTTTTCGCAAATGGTACTTCCGCTTACTCGATTGACTCGCAAGGGTCAACCGTTTACGTGGGATGCCGATTGTGAAGAGTGCTTCCTTGGATTGAAGGAAAAGTTAACTTCTGCTCCGATCCTAATTCTTCCGGATCCGTCATTGGGATTTCAGATTTACAGTGATGCATCTGGGAAGGGTTTAGGATGCGTTCTCATGCAGAATCAACATGTTGTGGCCTATGCATCGAGGCAATTGAAGACGCATGAACGCAATTACCCAACTCATGACTTAGAGTTGGCGGCTATTGTGTTTGCACTAAAAATTTGGAGACATTACCTTTACGGTTCTCGTTTCGAGGTTTTTAGTGATCACAAGAGCTTGAAATATTTATTTGACCAAAAGGAGTTGAATAACAGGCAGAGAAGGTGGACTGAATTTTTGAAGGACTATGACTTCGAATTGAAATATCACCCTGGGAAAGCCAATGTGGTAGCGGATGCTCTGAGCAGGAAGTCTATCCACACGGCAAGGTTAATGGTTCACGAGATGGCTTTGTTGGAATCGTTCAGAGACTTGAAACTCAAGGTGGTAAGAAAGAGGGATCGCGTAGTGCTGCGGCATATACGGATAGCCAGTGTGCTAAGGGAACAAATCCGTGTAGCTGAAGAAGCTGATATGAAGTTGCAGTCTCAGAGGGGATCGCCAGATTTCACTGAGGATAGCGATGGCGTGATTTGCTTTAATGGGAGGATTTGTGTTCCCGATGACGATGATATCAAAAGGCAAGTATTGGAAGAAGCTCATAGGAGTCAGTACTCTGTACATCCGGGATCCACTAAGATGTACCGAGACTTGAAGCTAATGTATTGGTGGCCTGGGATGAAGGCCGAGGTTGCAGAATTTGTTTCTCGGTGCTTAACTTGTCAGAAGGTTAAGGCGGAACACCGAAGACCGGGCGGTCAGTTACAACCGCTAGATGTACCAGTTTGGAAGTGGGAAGATATCTCAATGGACTTCGTCATGGGTTTGCCGAGGTCACAGGCAGGCAATGATTCTATTTGGGTAGTAGTGGACCGATTGACTAAATCCGCTCACTTTATTCCCGTTCGCTCGACTTATAAGGTTTCCAAGTTAGCAGATGAATATGTGAGGAACATTATCAGACTGCATGGAGTCCCAACGAGTATTGTGTCAGACCGAGATCCCAAGTTTACTTCCAGGTTCTGGAGAGCATTGAATGAAGCTTTGGGAACAAGGGTGCTGGTTAGCACTGCTTATCATCCTCAGACTGATGGTCAGACGGAGAGGACTATCCAGACTCTTGAAGACATGCTTCGGGCTTGCGTGCTCGACAGTGGGAGAAAATGGGAGGATCACCTTCCGTTAGTAGAATTCTCCTACAACAACAGTTACCACTCTAGCATTGGAATGGCACCGTTTGAAGCACTTTATGGTAGAAAGTGTATAACTCCATTGTGTTGGTGGGAGATTGGTGAAGACAAGTTTTTGGGACCCGATATGGTTCGCGAGACTACAGAGAAGGTCAAGTTAATTCGAGAAAGGATGAAGGTTGCTCAGAGTCGGCAAAAGAGCTACGCTGACAACCGAAGGAGACCGTTGGAGTTTGAGGTTGGTGATCATGTGTTCTTGAAAGTCTCTCCAACCATAGGCACTGGAAGAGCCTTGCGAGCGAAGAAGCTCAGTCCTCGATATGTTGGACCTTTCCAAATCATCGAGCGGATTGGGCCAGTTGCCTATCGCCTCGCATTATCTCCGGCCCTATCAAACCTCCATGATGTGTTCCACGTGTCTCAATTAAGGAAGTATATTCCCGACCTACATCAACCGTTGAGTGTTGATACAATTGACCTGCGACCGGATTTGTCATTTCAACCTTATCCTAGTTATATCTTGGAGCGTGGTGTGAAGACTCTGCGTTCAAGGTCAATTCCGGTTATCAAAGTAGTTTGGGATGGCTTTTCAGCCGAAGAGGCTACCTGGGAACTGGAAGAAGACATGCGCGCTCGATATCCATATCTCTTTCAGTAAGGTACGTTTTGTCAATTTTGAGGACAAAATTTTTAAAAGTTGGGGAGATTGTAACATCCCGGATTTTTAAAGACTCGTATTATGAAACCTAAGACCGATTAATTATTTGTGGGAATAATTAGTCGTGTCTCGGGGACTTATACGTCGGAAAAATTATCGAGAAAACCTATCTCCATTAAAGGGTGGCCTATTCATAGAATAATGAGCAATTGGAGCAGAAGGGCAAATATGTCTTTTCACACCCCTAGTTATTTAAAATATAATCTTGAAGGTTATAATTAATTAAAAACCGAAGGAGTTGAGGAATTTCGGATCGGAACCGGATTAATCGAGAAAGTTATACCGAAGAGAATTATTAACGCCTAAATTACCATTTTTGGGCCAAGGGCAATATGGTCTTTTCACCATCATTTAAACCCTCAGCCATATACTCTCAACTGAACCCTCACCCACTCATTTCATCATTTCCAGCTGAAAGAAAGAAAGGAAAACAGAAGGTAGGGAGAGGAGAGTGGGGCGAAGGGAAGAGGAAGGAGAGGAGGGAAGAACTTCTCAATTGGTCATTGCATGTAAGCTTTCTTCACACCTCTTTCTCTCATTTTTCATCCTCTTTTCAATGGTACCACTTTCAGAAGCTAACTCCCCCTAGATCATCCACTACCATGTTCAGCCCCCTTGAAGCTCCAAGAGAAAGAATGGAGTTTTGAACTTTAATGGTGCTGCATGTCATGTTGTAGTTGTGGGAAGTGGAGTGTCAAGCTTGCATTTTCGACTTGGAGGAAGTTGTGAAGGACCAGGTTGCTGTCCCAGTCGCTCTAGTGGTGGAGATTGCCGTTTGGAGATCGGTTCGAGTTCTAGCGGGGATCGTTCGTGTACTTTACGTTTCGGTGACTTTGCTTTCGATCCAACCCTCGAACTTCGGTGTAACGGTGAGTTCTACTCACGATAGGGCATTTTGATATTCTGAACTTGTTTTCGATATGGAATCCCTTGGTCACATTTTCCGTTTACAAAAGACTTAGAACTGAAAAGCGTTTTTGGGTTAAAACGGTGTTTTACGGTTTAATGAGATTTTGATTTAAACCGTTGAAATGAAATGAATTGTGTACCACTAGAAATATATATTCTGGGAATTTTCTGAGTTTCAGGTGATTGAAATTAGAAATCGAATCGGACGAGAACGGAGAGCGAAAATGAGGAAAATGAGAAATTCTGGTAACAGACACAGGTCGCACGGACCGTGCGCCCCTGGGCACGGGCCGTGCGCCTGCTTCGGGTTGGAAGTATTGGAAACAGAACGGGACGCACGGGTCGTGTGCCCCTGGGCACGGATCGTGCGCTTCCCTCTGGTAGACGGGTCTTGAGTAGTGCACCACGCACGGGTCGTGTGCCCCTGGGCACGGGTCGTGCGTGTAGTTCTGTTACCGGCTTCCGTTTTCTCGTTTTGTTGCTCCGTTTGATCCCGAACCTTTTCTAATTTCTTTCTCAACCATTCAAAAAGGGATTGCCTCACTGAAAACCTTATTTTGAACTTGTTCAACTCATGGTTTTGAAAAAGAGCTTTGAAAACCTATTTGATCGAAAAACCGAAACCCTAGTATACGTGTGGGTACACCGTCTGATGGATAGAATGTATATATATATATATTTATATATATGTCAACTGTATATGATTATAATGCCGGATGTTTATAGATTCATCAAAACGGGTTATAAGTCAATAATACATTTCAATATGATTATAATGCCGGATGTTTATGAATTCATCAAAACGGGTTATAGATCAATAAGATATAAATTATCTAAAAAGATTATGTGATTGATCCTTTGGTGATCAAAATGAAAAAGAAGATATAAATTATCTAACTCTCGAGAACTTGATGCGTATTGTCATACGTATTGCGTTGGGTGACGACCCGACAAGTAGCATACTAGGGAGGGTAGTCATGACCCCTTACCTAGGCCCTGAATGTGTTTTGGCGTGGTCAACTCACGGGTTACCGGGATTAGCACTGGATTGCAGTCGGTTTATGCTAAATGGAAAACACGATTACCGGGATTAGCACTGGATTGCAGTCGGTACGTGTTAAATAAATTCACGAAGTGCGTGGCATTTCGATTAATAATTATAAGACATGATTATGTCAGCTTGGTTATAATGGTTTAATGAATTGAACCGAGTGTCAGTGAGGGGGCACGGTAGGACTCACTGAGATAATGTTATCTCACCCTATCCATATTTGTTGTTTTTCAGAGAAGCAGGGAAAAAGGAAGACTATTGTGCACGAGTAGTTGAAATACTCTTGGAGGTGCTGAAGACTTAGTCATTTGATTCCTTGTTCTTTTGTTGTCCTAATTGGTTGTATAATCTTGTATTGATTATGAGTTATATGAACCGTTTATGTTTCTGTTTGGTATTTTGGACTTGGATATTGTAATCCTCTCGGTATGGAACCGATAAACTTCAATTTTATGAAGTAATGTTATTTCCGATTACGTTTTATTTCGGGAAAAGTTTGTATGTCCAAAACTTAAACAGGAACTGTGCCCTCTGAATATTTCTGCATCTGTGCACTTTCGGTGTTTCTACACGTTAGAAATACCTGGGTGTTACAGGTAGCACCAGTATCAACAATAGCAATAAGAGGAAAATTATTGATATAGCACGTACCTCGAATCTCATTCACCACGTCAGACTCAGCCAGAGCGAACACTTTTCCAAAGGACTTCTCCTTCTTGGGTTTTGAGCACTGAGTACTGATGTGACCACTCTCCCCACAATTAAAGCATACCACCTCTTTCTTATCACAGCTGGAAGATATGTGCCCCTCTTTCCCACACCGATAACATCTCTTATTATCCCCGCTTGGGCAATCTGGACTTTTATGACCTGCTCTCCCACACGTGTAGCAAGTAATACTGGCTACAGCATCTCCCCCACTTCGCTTAGGCCCACCAACAAACTTCCCTTTGTTCTTACCAGCAGACACCTCATATGGCTTACCACGACCCGAGAAATTCTTTTGCTTTTCTTTCATAACTCTGGAGAAGGCATTACTGTCCTCCTCAAAAATCCGGCAGCTATCGACCAACAGAGAGAACACACGAATTTGTTGATATCCTATGGCTTTCTTAATATCAGCACGCAACCCGTTTTCGAACTTAATGCATTTGGAGAACTCAGCACCCTCCCCATCATAGTGTGGATAAAACTTGGACAGCTCAGTAAATTTTGCAGCATATTCAGTTACCGACATGTTACCTTGTTCAAGTCTCAGAAACTCAACCTCTTTCTTTCCGCGGACATCTTCCGGATAGTATTTCCTCCTGAACTCCCTCTCGAACACAGCCCAAGTAATTCCCTCATTGGCGGCCGTCAACCTCTGCCTAGCCGCCATCCACCAGTCATCAGCCTCTCTCTTCAACATGTGCGTACCGTAACGAACCTTCTGAGCATCGGTACAATCCATAACGCGGAAGATCCGCTCCATCTCTCTCAGCCATTCAAGGGCACCATCAGGGTTATACCCGCCTTCAAAAGTAGGAGGGTTCTCTCGCTGGAACGTAGCCAAACTGCGCGCCCCAGCATCACCAGCACCTGGCATGTTGCCCACAACCCCAGCTATAGCTTGCAAAGCAGCAGCAAGTGCAGCATCGTTCCGTCCTTCCATTCTAGCACTACAACAGAAAACAGAATTTAGATATGAGTAACAAAACTCAAATGCTACTCAACTTAACACTCGACCACTGGCCGGACAGACCGAACTGCTCTGATACCACTAATGTAACACCCCCTTTCTACCCCATAATTTACACGTCACTTATCAGAGTAATTTTTTTTCGCAAAATTTAATTTAACTGATAGAAAGGAAATGCCACATCGTCATTAACAAAAAGAACGTCAACTTCCACTCATTAAGTTTGCGCAACATCATCACCCGTCATAAAAATTAAACTCCAAGAGTTACGTCACAGCGGAATAAAACAACACTCACTAAACAATTTATTATTTAAATAACAACTTCAACCACGCCCCCTAGGTGTCACAGTATCAGAGAGCGACTCGACAGACATCCCACAGGCTATAAAAGAAGGCAGCAGGACCTTCACTCGCGGTTACCTGCAGCGTTGCCACAATAGAGCAACATTCCAAGCAGAAGGGGTGAGAATTTCAACAAAACATAATTAAGCATATAGTAGAGTAATATGAGCAAAACGTCATACAACGTCGTCATTATCATCAATCTCATCGTCGCTAAAGGCAAACCAAAGTCATAATTCATATCACCAGTCATAAACATGTATGCGCATGAAAATGCAACCCACACCTGGGTATATGCATGATGGTACCATACTCGTCATAAGTCAGCCACTAGGGCACATCGTCACTGGTTTTCGTCAATAAGAGGCCGAAGCCTATTCGTCATAATATGCACATGCTATGAGACACTATGGACACACGTGCAATTCACCAATTCACTCACCCGGAGTACTCGTCATCGTCGTCATAGAACACTCATAAAGTGTATTCGTCATAGTCACCATAATAATATCACAACTTTTTCATAAACATCACATTCAAAATTGGGGTAACAACATCCTTAAATCTTACTTCATACCTTTGTGGTTAGGCATTGGATGCTACTTACCACAAATTGTAATCTGTGGTAAGTGGGGCTTAGTGGCCACTTACCACAGATTCCAATTTGTGGAAAGTGGAATCCAAACAGTTTGATTATGTTCTTGTTTAATTGCCTTAAATCTTAAGTAACAATACACGCTCCTTTCATTTACAAAATGCAGAAAATTCGGTTCACAAACAGCAACTAATCAGAATGGAAACAGTGGCTCTTGTAGGTGTGCAACAGTAGCAAAAACAGTAGTAAAACAGTGTGGAAAGACAGCAGTATTTTCGAGTCCAAAAACAACAGTAAAACAGTGGCCTTTTAGCGCAAATCAGCAGTAAGATACAGCACGAATTACACATAAAAGTAGCGCTTCACTTTTATAAAAACAGCAGTATTTTTTTTATTCTGCAAACAGCAACATTATAAATTGAAAAACAGCAACATTTTTATTCTGCAAACAGCAACATTATAAATTGAAAAACAGCAACATTTTTATTCTGCAAACAGCAACAGTATAAATTGAAAAACAGCAACATTGTTATTCTGCAAACAGCAACATTTTAAATGTATTGGACAGCAACATTGTCTATTTTCAATTTCTTGATATCATTCAAATAATTATACTCATATCACTCAATTCATCAAAATCGCATGTCAACACCAACAATTCACCAAAAATCGAAATTAACTACATCACATTCACCAAAAATCGAAATTCACCTCATCATCTCATATGGCAAATCGCATGCCAACACCAACAATTCATCAAAATAACACCACCCTTAATCCAATCCTCTATCCATCTTAACATATACATCTCTAAATCACCACAACACCAAAACCCCATAAAACCCACCACATACCCAATTATATTCAATTGAAACGCTCGCCCTTACCTCGAATTTGTATGATCCGGAACAACAACGAAGGAGTCACGTACAAACCCAGCAACACAACGAACGAAGCTTCTCCTTCTTCCTTCGAAACCGTAGCCACGTTCACTTCTTTGATCAATGAGTAATCAACACAATGGAGGTTAGGGATCGAAGGCTACAACACTAGGAAAAGGAAGAAAAACGGCATAGAAGGATTAAGAACTCTTACCTAAGAAAAACTTGAGAAGATTCCCCTCCTTCCACTCCTTTAGCGCAGCGCTCCTCACTCTCTCTCAATTCTGATTTCTTTCTCTCACAATGCGAAAAATGAGAGAGCTTGGCTTAGACCCCTAGGGTTTAAGCTGTGGGTTCAGCGAGCGCTGGGCCTCCCACGCCAACACCACCCTCTTTACTCGATCCACCTCCTGAACAAAACTCATCATTTTAATTAAATTAATCACGCCTCCAACTAAAATTTAATAATTCAACTAATCAAATTAATTAAATTAATTAAATTACTTTTTTCGGGGTGTTACAAATACCTTCCCCATGCCTAACCGACCCCGGAACCCAAATTTTCCGGTTTCCAAAAGGCCATTTCTTTCCAAAAAAGGTTTTTTCAATGTTTTACCTTAAAAAATATTGGTGGCGACTTCATTGTTTTAAAAAGTTGTAAACGAAGAAAGATCCCCTCAGGGACTTTTTCGGGCGCAACAGTTCTTCCAGCTGAGAGGGACGAGGATGGTACCTTGGTCCAGCCTGAGACCGTGGTTTATGAGCGACCTGCCTGACCATTACTTGAAATCTTTGTTTAATTGCCCCGTTGTGGGTTTGTACTTTATTTTGGGGCGGCCGAAAATGCCGCCCTTGTCTTTGAAATATGTACTTGATGATTTTATTAATCCACATTTTCTGTATGGTTATTAATCGAGCTCGTTTGACTTTGATGTAAGATGTTTAGTGCCCGTCCATGAGTAGTTTACCGGACCTCTGTCCAGATTGAACTCGCCTCATGGTGGTGCGATCACTAGATCGCTTCTTTGACGACTTGGTTCGTCCTAGCCCACTATACCCTATGAGGTGGTTTGGCGACTTCACTGGGGACGTTTCCTTTTTTTTAAGTGGGTCAAGCCTAATTAATTAAATGTGTGGTTTGTGATTTGATTTGGATACCTTTTTTGCTTCTATCCCTTTTAGTTTCCTTTTCTTTCTTATCATGTTGTGTGCACATGCATTTGTCTTTTTTCTTTTTTTTCTTCTTCTATGTTTGCTTCCTATCTCTTCTTCTACTCCTTTTCTTTTTATATGCTTATGCTCATGCATTCTTCCAACCCCCATGTTCCCTTCTTCTTTGCTCCTTTTCTCCAAAGGTAAGTTCATGCATCTCTTCCCCATTCTATCATGTCCCCTATTCTTGGCTCCCTTTCTTAAGGTAAGCAATACCCTTGTTGCTGATATCCTAGGTTAGTTTATTTGGTATAGAAACCTAGTGTAGACGACATGTTATTGCTTGCAATTGTCTGGACTGCTCTGGTTTTCATTTCAGGTGGGGTAGTGCTAGGGAAAACGCCCTTGACACACACTACACTTATCCCTTATGATTGCTTGCTTTGAGTGGGACCATAACCCAGGTCTGCAGAAAACTTAGGAGAGTGGATTCGAGTAGTGAGAGCCCATCAGGACCTTTGTCCGTTTGGCTACTTGCGAAAGTTTCAACTAGAGTTGTGCTCTTTCATGATGCCTCACACCTAGCAGTTTGCTGCATTTGTGGGGGAGTTTCATGAAAGGGACTGTGGCTCTGGTGGCCTTTGTGAGAAAGTGAATAGAGCTATATGGGAAGATTACCCTTAAATTTCCCTAGATCGTAGGTTTCACCTCTTTTTAGGTCACAAGGGCTTTTCCAAATTGTGTGTTGCATTTTTACATCTAGCTTAGCTCTTTTCCTTCAACAGTTTTCAAAAAAAAAATCAAAAAGAACATATTTTTCCCTTCTCTTTCATAAATACCTATATGAGGTGGGACATAGGGTATACTGTCTCAAATTTTCAAACCACCATTTGTAAATATCTCTTCATGTAAGTAACATAAAAAGCATCTTCATCATCCGCACTTTGCATCATGACATCATGCACTACATAAACAAAATTTTGAAAAAAAAACTTCATGTAGCATTCTTCATGCATCTAAGTTGTTTGCCGGTGATCTTGGAGTAACTTGGAATCTTGTCATAGGCGAAGCATCATGGGATCAAGAGGCGAAGTCATACTATATTCGAGGTTCCCAGTGATAAAGAAAATAGACGTGGCCAGCTTGACAGAGTGTGCCTCTCTAATGGGACCGGATGAGTGTAGGTTGTTTGAAAAGGTTTATGGGAATATTCTTCGGTTGCTGCAGTTAGACCTTCAAGAAAATGCAGTGATAGCCCTCAGTCAGTTCTATGATCCGGATATCCGCTGTTTCATCTTCAAAGATTTCCAGCTCTCGCCAACTTTAGAGGAGTATGAGCAAATTTTGGGTTTCGCTAGGTCGGAAATGACACCCTATCAGTGTCAGGGGCATCAATATTCAGACAAGAGACTCTCGTTGTTATCGCAAGTTGGAGTGGGGGAGTTAGAGCTTCGAAAAGAGAAAAAGAACCGTATAATGGGATTTCCACTGAGTTATTTCGAAGGCTTAATGAGGTCTCATGCTCAAGCTGACAGATGGGGTCCCTTCAAGCAGTTGCTAGCATTAACCATCTTCGGGATTGTCCTCTTCCCGCAAGTTGAGAAGTTTATTGACGAGACTGCCATTGGGGTGTTTTTAGCCTTCATAAACAAGGATAGTCCAATTAACCCAGTTCCAGCTGTCCTCGCAGACACTTACTACTCCTTTACTCATCATCGGGTGTTGGGGAAAAAGAGGATTGCCTGCTCTCTCCATGTTCTTTATGCCTGGTTCCTCAACCATGTCATCGCTCACAAGAAGCAAGCTACGGATCTGATAGACTATGCCATGAGTTGCGAAGTAGAAGTCAAAAGTGCTGGGGAGTGGGTGCATGCCTTAGGGAGTCTCAATGCCCTCAAGATTCGCTGGTTCACTTATTCATGTTGGAAGAACAGACCCTCAGTAGTGTTTCAGTGTGGAGACTTTCAGAATGTGCCACTGATGGGGACTCAAGGCTGCATCAACTATAATCCTTCCTTGACTATCCGACAGCTTGGGTACCCTATGAGGAATATGCCTACTGAAGACATGTTGGCTCCTATCTTCCTTGACAAAGAAGATCCGAAGAACAAGGGTTTTCTTCGGAAAATCTCAAAGGCATGGGAAACTGTGGTCCGTAAAGATAAGGATCAGCTTGTGAAAAAGGTTGGTGATGTCACTTTTTACCAATGGTTGCATGAAAGGATCTAAAGTGCTTGTCCACCTTCTCAAGAGGCATTGCCAGTTAAGAAAGGGATGCCGGAGCCTCACCTTCCCACCCTTGAGGAGCTGAATGAGGTTAAGTCTGCCCTAGTAAAAGCGGAAGAAGGAAAAAAGGCATTGCAAGCGGAGTTGGAGAAAGTAACCCTGCAAAAAGAGAAGTTGGAGGAAGAGAATGAGATTAAGGTGATAGCTGTTGAGGAGAGTGTCAAACGATTCAAAGCGGAAGAGAAGAGTAAATTAGAAGCTCAGAAATACCTAAGGGGGGCTAGAGATGAACTCCAAAGGCACAAGCAGAAAACAAGGAAAGCACTTGAAGAAGCCAAAGAATGGAAGATTGTGGCAACTGAGTCCAGGCAGGAACCTCACTTGGTGGTGGAGTTGAAAAGTCAGTTGAGGAGTCTTGAACAAGAAAGAAATTCCATTGGGAATGTTCTCAAAGAATATCAAGAAATGCTGAGGTATGAGCAAGGGAGATCTGATGAACTGAAAAGGAATCTCCGGTACCTAGGGGAGTCTTATAGGCAGGTGCAAGTGGAGAGCAAGTACTGGGGGCAGCGCTTCCTAGCACTGATTGGCAAGATAGAAGAGCAAGAGATTGTTAAAGAGCTAAGAGATGAGATCCGACTTTGGAGGGGTAAATTCTCAAAGTTGGCATGGCTAGCTAATCAAGTTGTAAGGGATGTCCCCAGAAGGCTAAGGAGGGCCGAAGCTGAGATGCTTCCCTTCAATACCCCAGTATATGTGTATGAGTTTGTGAACTTCTGCAAGGCCCTGACTGAGGAGCTCATGGAAAAGGCTGAGGGAGCCGCTGCTGCAAACAAAGAAAAGGAAAAGAAAGAGAAGTTGAAGGCCATATGTTACTAGATCCCGGTGCATTGCAATTTCTCTTTTTAGAATGTTCTCTAGGAAGTTGTAATTTTCCTTTGGAATATTGTAATTTTCTAAGAGCATTGTATTCTTATTTGAGAGATATCGTATGGCACTCTTAATGGTATGGTACTTTTTTCTTTCTTATGAATGGTTTAAAACTTGAATGAAGCATGCTCATATCGCTTGTTGATCCCAACTTTAGTCACGCTTTTAAAATGTTTCAATATCTGCTCATGACAAGAGCGAGTTATCCCACGATTCCTGGCGCCGAACACAAAAATAACATAAAGTCATGTGCATATGCATTACATTCATTTATGCATTTATTCTTGTACTCATAAAAGTGTTCCGCAAACAGAAAAGAAAGGCAAGCTGGTTCGCCAACACCGATATTACACCCGTCTACAAGCAAAATTGATGGCGAGCAATCAAAATTTCGGGGATGAGGACCACCTGGGTCAAGACGAGTTGGTTGTGGAGATTCTTAACCCTGAGCAACTGGCTCAGGAAAATCAGGCCTTGAAGACCAAAGTTGAGGCTATGGAAGCACAGATGGCCGAAGTGATGAGTCTGCTGAAAATCTGAGAGGTGGGGCAGCTGCTGGGGCCACTGCTGTTGTAAATCCTGAAGGGGTTGTTACTTTCGTTTCTCCTCCAGTGTCTGCTGAGACTACAGCTACTCACCCTCCTCCAAGGCCCGGGATCAGTCACTTTGCCCATTCTCCCGGGGTAAGCGGACAGAGTCATCCGAATGCGCAGATATATCCCTAGGGGATGCCAATGGTTTATATGCCGTCTGTCGCTGAAGCAAATCCCGTGAGGTCGAGCCAATCTGCCGTAGTGGTATCTAGTGGAGTTGCTGGTGGACCACAGATCCACACTCCTAGTCCCGGCATGGTGCTGCCAAGAAGTTCGTCTAGCCCTACTCCGGGAGTCGCCATGAATCCTCAGAATACTGTCCATCATATGGGAAACCCTGCTCAGTATGGGGGTTATTATCACAGTCCGGGGAACTATCCACAGGGTCATCTGTTTGAGAGTTCGCAGCCAAGAGATCGGTATCACCTGTTGGAAGAACGCCTAAGAGCTATGGAAGGGTCGGGTACTAGAGCTAAAGATGGCTGAGATTTGTGTCTCGTCCCAGATGTTGCCATCCCTCCTAAATTCAAGGCACCTGATTTTGATAAATACCGTGGCACTGGGTGTCCGTCCAGTCATTTGACGATGTATGTTAGAAAAATGGCAGCTTATGCCCATGATGATAAGGTGCTCATTCACTATTTCCAGAACAGTCTGACAGGAGCATCGTTAGATTGGTATATGCAGCTACAATCCTCCGACATTCACAGTTGGAAGGATCTTTCTGAAGCATTCCTGAAACAATACCAGTATAACATGGACCTTGCCCTTGACCGGTCTCAATTACAGCACATGAGTAAAGGGGATAGAGAATCATTCAAAGAGTATGCTCAAAAGTGGAGGAGCATAGCCGCTCAAGTGAAGCCGCCATTGACTGAAAAGGAGATGGTGTACATGTTTATGGAGACTCTTCCAGGGCTGTATTATGATAGGTTGGTGGGAAGTGTTTCATCCAGTTTCTCGGATATGGTTGTCATTGGAGAACGATTAGAGCATGGATTATGCAGCGGGAAGATTGCTGGTGGTTTTGGTAGTTCTAGTGGACAAAAGAAGCCCATTTCCAATTTCCCCAAGAAGAAAGAAGGGGAGACCAATGTTATTACTGGGGGGAGAAGCCCGTCTTTCAGTTCTCCACTGCAAACAGTGCCATTTTCTGTTCCAGCTCAGCCACAACAAACTAATTCTGGTCACAGAACCCAGAACTACCAGGAGAAGAGGCGTGCTAGTTTTGATCCGATTCCAATAACCTATACTGAGTTGTTCAACCACCTTATCTCAAAGAACCTGATCAACACTCGCCCCATGAAGCCTGTTCAACCTCCCTTTCCCAGGGGATACAATGCTGATGCTACCTGTAGTTTTCACAATGGAGGGATCGGTCACACGATAGAAGACTGCAAAGCTTTCAAGTATGTGGTCCAGGATTTTATTGATGCCAATTGGCTCTCATTCAAGCAGAATAGTCCAAGCACAACTACAAACCCCTTTCCGGGACATGGGGCACCATCCGCTAACGCAATAGAAGATTCTGTGGGGCAGACGATGATAAAAGATGTTGAGTGTATCCAGACCCCCCTGAAAAATATACATGCTGAGCTGTGCCGTTGTGGGGTCATCAAGAAAGGCTGTGTATGTGCTGATCCTTTGTGTGTAGGTGCCTGTGAAGTTTTCAAGTCAGTTTTGCAAGACTTAATGGATCGTTATGTGGTTCGAGTGGAAGTGGTTGAAAAGGAAGAAAGCGTGTTGATGTTACTTTTCAGCGATGATAAAGGGCCTAAGAAGCCAATTGAGATATTGTACAATCCAAAACCAGCCCAAGTCAAGCCTCAACCAGTGGTTATTGAGATCCCTGCTCCATTCCCATACGAGAAGGACAGTGCGGTGCCATGGAAATACAGTACATTGCCTCCAGTAGAGAGTTCTCCAAGCACCTCTATTGTTACCAATATAACTGCAGTAAGTGGAATGACAAGGAGTGGCCGTATGTATGCTCCTGAGTTCGTTCGAGGTGAATCATCCAAAGAAGCTGAAGACAGGGCTCGCAAAGGGAAAGATAAAGAAGCAGAGAATGCTCAGAAAAAGAAGGTGGCAGAACAGGAAGTTAGTGAGTTCCTAAAGATTGTAAGGCAGAGTGACTATAAGGTAGTCGAGCAGAGGAATCAGACCCCAGCAAAGATTTCAATGCTGTCGTTGTTACTTAGTTCAGAAGCACATCGAGCTGCCCTAATGAAAGTGCTGACTGAGGCGCATGTTGCTCAGGACATTTCCATAGGTCAGTTTGACGGAATAGTTGGGAATATCGTGGCTGCAAACCATTTGACTTTTTCTGATGACGAACTCCCCCCGGAGGGAAGGAAACACAACCAAGCCCTACACATCTCTGTTAAATGTGGGGATTACGTGTTAGCTCGTGTTCTGATCGACAATGGGTCTTCTCTAAATGTGATGCCAAAGTCCACTGTAAACAACTTAGATGTGGATTGTTCTTTCATGAAGCCTAGCTGAACATTGGTGAGGGCGTTTGATGGATCGAAGAAGGAGGTACTAGGGGAGATGGAGTTCCCCATCCAGATAGGCCCTGAGACGTTCTATGTTAAGTTTCAGATCATGGACATCTCCTCATCGTACAGCTGTTTGCTTCGAAGGCCATGGATTCATATGGCGGGAGCCATTCCTTCCTCTCTGCATCAGAGAGTCAAGTTTGTAGTCGATGATAAAACTGTGGTAGTATTTGGAGAGGAGGAAATGTTAGTCAACAAGCCTTCCCCCTTCTGTTATGTGGAAGCTGTCGAAGAATCCCTGGAGACTTCCTTCCAGTCTCTCGAAATTGCCAACGCTGTGTTTGGAGGGGGTGAATTGTCATCACCTGTGTTGAAATTGTCGAAGAGCGAAGAGATGGTTGCAAGAATCATGATGGATCAGGGATACCAGCTGGGACGCGGCTTGGGAAAGGTTGGACAATGAATTCTTGCTCCTATCCAGCTGAAAGAAAACAAAGATCGTTGCGGGTTGGGATATTACCCAAGTGAGGCTGAAAAGAGGAAGTTGGCTGAAGAGAGATGAGGTGAACGGTTGGCCAAGTTGAGAGGCCAGGATCCATGGCCAAAGAGGACCCCCATCTGTGACATCATTCAGAGCTTCAAGAGTGCAGGGTTGCTAGATCCAGATCAGATCACTGCTATTGAGAATGGTTCGGAGGATGAAGATGGCGGTACCAGTCTAGTCCATCGTTGCCTTGCTGGAGAGAAACTCAAGAATTGGGAAGCTGTCGACTTGCCCGTCACTATTAGTCCAAAGTAATGAATTGTAATGCAATCCTTTGGCTCTGCCCAAGGCCTCAGGAGAGTTTGTTAGGGCATGCATGTTTTTATTTTCAACGACACCATCATCAATAAAAACGCTTGTTTTGAATTCCATCAATAAAATCTCTTTTCTTCATTTGTCCTTTTTTGCTTTATCTTGTTTGTTTGTTTTGCTTTTCATTCTACTTTCTACTTCTACGAATGCAGATCAAAAATAATTATCTCTGAAAATAACAGTGCCAATGATTCATATCATGACTTTGATCATCCAATTAATCCAACTGAGGGGGATGTTGAGGATAACTGGGAAACTCCTCCAGAATTAATGAGGTTAATAGAGCAGGAAGAAAAGATCATTCAGCCTCATGGGGAATCGATTGAGATAATCAATTTGGGTACAGAAGAGGACAGGAGAGAAGTTAAAGTCGGTACTGCCATGGAAGATAGTGAACGCAAGAAGCTAATCCAACTTTTACGTGATTACGCTGATGTCTTCGCGTGGTCGTACAAAGATATGCCAGGGCTAGATACAGATATTGTTGAGCACAAATTGTCGGTAAAACCAGAATGTCCTCCAGTGAAGCAAAAGCTGAGGCGGATGAAGCCTGAGATGTCTCTGAAGATCAGGGATGAAGTAAAGAAGCAGTTTGATGCTGGGTTTCTAGCGGTCGCCAAGTATCCACAGTGGGTTGCCAACATTGTTCCAGTCCCAAAGAAAGATGGAAAGGTCAGAATGTGTGTGGACTACCGTGATCTGAACCGAGCAAGCCCTAAAGACGATTTCCCTCTACCCCACATCGACGTTCTGGTGGACAGTACAACACAGCATTCAATGTTTTCCTTCATGGACGGGTATTCAGGTTACAATCAGATTAAGATGGCTCTAGAGGATATGGAGAAAACTACCTTCATAACCCTTTGGGGAACCTTCTGCTACAAGGTCATGCCTTTCGGACTAAAGAACGCCGGGGCATCCTATCAAAGAGCAATGGTCACTCTGTTCCACGACATGATGCACAAGGAGATTGAGGTTTACGTGGACGATATGAGCGCAAAGGCTAAAACTGATGAGGAACACATTGTCAATTTGCAAAAGCTCTTCGAGCGGTTGAGAAAATTCAAGCTCAGATTAAATCCTGCTAAGTGCACCTTTGGGGTGAGATCAGGAAAACTATTAGGGTTTATTGTCAGTCAAAGAGGGATAGAGGTTGACCCAGACAAAGTGCGTGCAATTCTCAAGATGCCCGCTCCTAAGACAGAAAAGGAAGTTCGGGGTTTTCTCGGAAGACTGAACTACATTTCCAGGTTTATCTTCCAGTTAACTGCCACATGTGAGCCGATTTTCAAATTGCTGTGCAAGAATCAAGAGACTAAGTGGAATGATGACTGCCAAGATGCTTTTGAGAAGATTAAGAAATACCTGCAGAATCCGCCTATTTTAATGCCTCCGGTGCATGGCAGACCTTTGATCCTGTATCTGACCGTGCTAGAAAATTCAATGGGTTGTGTGTTAGGACAACATGACGAAACTGGCAAGAAAGAGCACGCAATTTATTATCTAAGCAAGAAGTTCACTGACTGTGAGACGAGGTATTCGCTACTAGAAAAGACTTGTTGCGCCTTGGCTTGGGCTGCTCATCGCTTGAGGCAGTACATGTTAAGTCACACCACTTGGCTGGTGTCGAAGATGGATCCTATCAAGTATATCTTCGAGAAGCCTGCGCTTACAGGAAGAATTGCCAGATGGCAGATGCAGTTATCAGAATATGATCTTCTTTATGTAACTCAAAAGGCCATCAAAGGTAGTGCGTTGGCTGAATACCTGGCACATCAGCCTATTGAAGATTATCAGTCGATGCAGTGTGATTTCCCAGATGAGGACATTATGGCTTTATTTGAAGAATGAAAGTCCCCAGAGAATGAAAGGTGGAGAGTAGTGTTCGACGGTGCTTCCAACAGTTATGGGCACGGGGCCGGGGGCAGTGCTGATTTCCCCTGACAATCGCTTCATACCACTCATTACTAGATTGAGTTTCTATGTCACAAATAATATTACAGAGTACGAGGCATGTATTCTGGGTATTCAGGCAGCTCTAGACTGGAAAGTTAAAAGATTAGATGTGTATGGAGACTCAGCCTTAGTTATCCATCAAGTGAACGGAGACTGGGAAGCCAGAGATCCCGAGTTGATACTGTACAGGGATTACATCCGAGAATTGGTTGAGCCCTTCGAAGAAATCACATTTCAACACCTTCCTCGCAGAGAGAATCAGCTGGCTGATGCACTGGCTACGTTAGCTTCAATGTTTAATATCAACTGTGATAAGAACTTGACCCAGATCAGAATTCAGCATTGAAATTTGCCAGCACATCATTACTGCGCAGCCATTAAGGAAGAGTCTGGTGACAAGCCCTGGTATCATGACATCGAGCAATACATTTTGAACAGAGAGTACCCTCCTGGAGCATCAGAGAATGACAAGAGAACACTCAGGAGGTTGTCGATGAACTTCTTCTTGAGTGGTGAAGTGCTCTACAAGAGAAATCATGATAAGATACTCCTAAGATGTGTAGCAAAGGAAGAAGCTGAAAGAATCATGAGAGATGTTCATGAAGGATCGTTTGGAACTCACTCTAGCGGGCATACTATGGCAAGAAAGATCCTGAGGGCTGGTTACTATTGGCTGCAAATGGAGTCAGATTGCTATAGCTTCGTGAGGAGATGTCACAAGTGTCAGATTTATGCCGACCATATCCATGTACCACCTGCTTTCCTAAATGTCCTGACGGCATCTTGGCCATTCTCAATGTGGGGCATGGACGTCATAGGTCCTATCGAGCCTAAAGCGTCAAATGGACATCGCTTCATCTTGGTTGCCATCGATTACTTCACCAAATGGGTCGAGGCTGCTTCATATTCCATCATAACCAGTTCTGTGGTTGGCAAGTTTGTAAAGAAGGACCTGGTGTGTCGCTATGGTCTCCCGGATAAAATCATCACGGACAATGGTAGCAATCTGAATAGTAAAATGATGAAAGAATTGTGCACAGAGTTTAAGATCAAACATCACAATTCCTCTCTCTACCGTCCGAAGATGAATGGGGCAGTCGAAGCAGCCAATAAGAATATTAAGAAAATTGTGCAGAAGATGGTAATAACCTATAAAGACTGGCATGAGATGCTCCCTTTTGCTTTGCATGGCTATCGCACTTCAGTACGCACCTCAACCGGAGCAACCCCTTTTTCCCTGGTGTACGGGTCAGAGGCAGTCCTCCCTATTGAAGTTGAAATACCCTCTTTGCGGGTATTGATGGAGACCAAGTTGGAAGAGGCTGAATGGGTTCAAGCCCGCCTCGATCAGTTGAACCTCATTGAGGAGAAAAGGATTACCGCCTTATGTCACGGGCAGTTGTATCAGCAGAGGATGAAAACAGCCTTCGACAAGAAAGTTCGCCCTCGAGAATTCAACGAAGGGGACCTTGTGCTCAAGAAAATTCTGCCTATTCAGAGTGATCCCCGTGGGAAATGGACTCCAAAGTATGAAGGGCCTTATGTGGTCAAGAAAGCTTTTTCTGGAGGAGCGTTGAGACTCACCCATATGGATGGAGAAGAATTCTGAAACCCAGTCAATTCGGATTCTGTCAAGAAGTACTATGCCTAAGAAAAATAAATGAAAAAAGAGAAAGATGAGCCCAGCAAGAATTAGCTTGCTAGGTTGAAAACCCGAAAGGGCGGCCTAGGCAAAATCTGAGCAACCCGGTGGATTGAAAACCCGCAAAGGGCGATCCAGGCAAAAATTAGGGTCAGAAAGCTAGGGCATGAAAGCAAACAAAGGCATACAGCACCCCCGAAGATCTGGATAAGAGGGTGGTCAAGGTCATGAGCATAAGTGTTTGGCACTGTTCCACAGAGATGGACATTCTGAGATTTGCTCCTCTTTTTCTTGTCTCTTTGCAGTTTAAATTTTCAAATGTATTGAATAGTCGGTGTAACCTTCTGTACAATCGGCTTCTATATCAATAAAGTCCAACCTTTTCATATCTCTTTGTTTTCTATTTTTGCTTTTTATGCTCAAAATAAACGTTTTATGATGATGGTAACACTGATCTGTAAAACATGTGCATAAATCATAGAGCATCACAATCATTGCAAAATTTCTAAAAGTCATGGGAAGGAAACAACCTCTCAAAGCGAATTAAGTTCGCAAGGAAATAATTGCGCTCATAATCAATTCAAAAGACAAATCATAAGGCAAACCTGCACTGGGCTCATGCGCCGCCACAAGTCTAATGGGTTCCTCAGTCTCGTCATGGGTTGGTCGAACCAGCAAAAGAAAATAAGCCAAAAGAGCAAACAAAAAACAGATGATCAGAAAAGAGAAAGCTGATCAGGCAAAATCATTCAAAAAAGAGCAAAACAAAGAAAAACAGATGATCAGAAAAAAGAAAGCTGATCAGGCAAAATCATTCAAAAAAGAGCAAAAAAAAAAAAACAGATGATCCGAAAAAAGAAAGCTGATCAGGCAAAATCATTCAAAAAAGAGCAAAACAAAGAAAAACAGATGATCAAAAAAAAAGAGAGTTGATCAGGAAAAAAACAGTCAGACTAAAAGAAGAACTTCAGAAATGTTCCACCACATTCATCATTACACCAAAATCATAGCATTGCATGCACCTGCATAACATGCCCTTGCATAACATGCACCCATGCTCCATGCACTATTCCTTGTGTAACGCCCTAAAATAATTTAATTTATTAATTAAATTAAGTTATTGGAGGGATGCAATATTTATTTAAGTGGGATAATTTATATATAATTGTTTTATGGTAGGAGGCGAAAAGAATTAAAAAGAGTGGTGCGAAAAATGGGCCCAAGCCACTTAAGTGACCCAAGCCCATTCCAATTATCTCAAAAACCTAGAAACTAAATTCATTCCACCAAAGAAAGAAATCAGCGCATCTGAGAGAGAAAGGGAGAGGTGAGGCGCGACTCCAAGCTTAGAGGAGGAGAGGAACTTGTCTTCATCTTGGCTTAGGTAAGCTTCCTTGAGTCCTTTCCCTTCCATTTATTTTTCCTCTTCCATGTGGTAGTCTAAAACCCTTCCTTTCCATGTTTCGATTTTGCCCCATAAATTTGGTGATGGATGCGAATTGGCTTAAAAGAGGAGGAAGGGGGCTGCTGCGAATTTTTGGTGACCGTGGCTCGTCGGGTTGCGGAGTTTTGCACGTGACGCATATATCGTGGTTTCGGGCATATAAAATTCGAGGTAAGGGTGAGCGGTTTTCAATTTAATATAATTGAGTATATAGAGGGTTTGTGGGTTTGTGTTAGTGGTTGAATTAGAATTTATAGGTGGAGATGAATGATAGATTGAATTATTTCGTTGATGTGCGAATTACCCTATGACGTGAGAAGATGAATAGTTGCTGTTTTTTTTGTAATGAATATGTTACTATTATGCAGAATTATAATTGCTAATTTTTTTTGAGATATGTTGTTGCTGTTTTTATAAAAACAGTGCTGCTGTTACAGAAATTTAATTGGTGCTGTTGCTGTTAATTGGGTGTTGCTGTTGCTGTATAATAGTTATGCTGTTTGCTGTCAATTATGTATTGCTGTTGCAGAATTTTATTTGGTGCTGTTGCTGTATATTAAGTGTGCTATTTGCTGTCAATAAAATGTGCTGTTTTCATCAAAAAATTGCCGCTGTCATGTTGCTGTTTTACCAATAAAATACTGCTGTTTTGTAAATTAAAATCTGCTGTTGTTGCTGCTGTTTCAGCCTATCAAAGGCCACTGTTTTGCGCAAATTTGCCACTGTTTTTCAGCCTCAATATGATGTAAAATTGCCACTGTTTCTGCGCAAATAATTGGCCACTGTTTTCAGTTTTAAATTGATGTAAAAATTCTGCTGTTATGCGAATTAATTGGCCACTGTTTTCAGTTTTAAATTGATGTAAAAATTCTGCTGTTATGCGAATTAATTGGCCACTGTTTTCAGTTTTAAATTGATGTAAAAATTCTGCTGTCTTTGCAAAAATAACGGCTACTATTTCAGTTCCGATTTGATGAAAGATTGCTACTGTTTTACGCATAAAATGCCACTGTTTATTCCCAAACTTAATTGTGGCGCTTCCTAAGTATGAAAGTGAAATGTTTACCCCATAATTTTAAAATGTAGAGTGAAATGTTTATTCCCTAATTTTAAAGATGTTGTTACATTATTTTTGAATGTGATTGTTTATGAAGAGTGGTGATATTAATATGATGATGATGATGAATACACTCTATGAGTGTCTTATGGTGGTGATGACGAGTACTCCGGGTGAGTAAAATTTTGGTGATTGCACATGTGTACATAGTGTCTCATAGCATGTGCATCTTATGACGAATAGGCTTCGGCCTCTTAGTGACGGTGTGCCCTTAGTGGCTTATTTATGACGAGAAAACAGTGACGGTGTGCCCATAGTGGCTTATTATGACGAATATGGTACCATCATGCATATGCCCAGGTGTGGGTTGCATCTTCATACGCATTCATTTTTATGACAGGTGACGTGAATTGTGAATTTGTTTGGTGTTGTGTGTAACGACGATGAAGTTGATATTAGTGACGATGTTGTGTGATGGTTTGCTCATATTACTCTGCTGTATGCTTAATTATATTTTGTTGAAAATTCTCACCCCTTCTGCTTGGAATGTTGCTCTATTGTGGCAACGCTGCAGGTGACTCTGATTGAAGGACATGCTGCCTTCCTTTTAGCTGTTGAGACGTTCGAGTCGCTCTCTGATATTGTAACACCTAGGGGGCGGGTTAAAGTTGACGACTTATTTAATTAACTGTTTTAATAATTTTATTGATGTGTGAGACGTGTTTGAGCGAATTTTTTTGGTGAGCTATTATTTCCGCTGTGATGAGATTTAATTTTGAAGTTCGATTTTTTGAGACGAATGCGTTTTTGTTTACACGAATGTCAACGGTGTATTCGATGAGTTTCATCAATGAAGATGTGACATTCCTTTCTACTAATTAAATTATTATTTTTGAAAACGAAAGTACTCTGATAATGACGTACAAATTAAAGGGGTAGAAACGGGGTGTTACATTAGTGGTATCAGAGCAATGGTTGGTCCGTCCGGCCAAGTCGTCGAGTCGTTGTGTCAGATAGTGACCAACTGTTGTCTTTCAGTGCTGACCATTGTTTATGTTGCAGGTACGCCAAAAGTTTCCATTGGTAAGTGAACTAGTGGGGGAGATGTCCCTACTACTGTAGTGTGCCGTATTGTGTTTTCGGTGTGTGAATTGTGTTTGTTTGTTGTGGTCCTTATTGTTAACCTCCTTGCTGCGTGTTTCTAAATGATATACTCTGTTGTTTAAATGCTCACATGTGTTTTGGTTGGTATTGAGCTCGGTGTACCTTGCATCATGTTCCAATGAATTACTGTTTGTTGTAAAATGTTAGATTGACATGTACTCAGATGCTCTTGTAATTGCTGTTGTTGTTAAATGTTAAAATTGACTTTTACTTGCATATGTACTCGCATGCTCGTGTATTTGTATAGTATGATATTAAATGCGCACCATCCTGATGTTTGTTGTCCCTTGAGTGTAAACCGACTTAATGCATTTTAAAAGATAATTACCTTTGTTTGCCTGACCTTGTTATGTGTATCTGCTGTGCATATATGCTACTGGTAGTTTACCTTGTTGCCTGTTACTCGCATGTGTTGATTCGTCCAAACTGTTTTTTTTATTGGTCGACGCTAAACCTCTACGAAAACTCTGCAATGTGTTTAGATGTTTGCAAACTGAATGTGTTGTCAAATTATTTTATGGACTATTTTAAGTTATTGATGCACTAATAACTGCCATGGTGTTTTAATCATTACAAGTGAAAACGTTTTCATTCAAGTACTATAATTTTGCCCTCAATTCCTTTTTGAAAAATTGCAACCTGATGTAAATATTTTAGCTGAGAACTACCACCTCATTGAGTCACTATTTTAACTTGCCTAATTTCCTCAAAGTGTAACCTTGCATGCTCGAGTTTTATAACAAAACTTTTGGTTGATTCTTCTTGATTTGTCCATGTGGTTTTGAAAATCTAAAAGTGTAAAGTAATTTCTGAAATTGTTTTGAACCTCCATTAAACATTTTTACGGTTGGATACCGAGATTAGTAGTGAAAATTATTTTATAAACACTAATCGCGTGTAAAGCTTTTACTGTAGTATGCTAATTATTAAAGTTGATGTTTAATTGATTGATTGATGTGTATTGTTGTGTTTGTAAAAAGTTGAGATGTAGTGCGTAACACTGTTTTGGTTTTCGTGAAACTGGGACTGTTCGGCCAGTCCAAAAAAAAAAAAAATTTCGTGTTTAATTGTTCGTGAAAATAGATTTCACGCCGGTCGTTTTGGTACCAGTTTCGTTCAATTTGGATTTGCGTAGCTCTAGTTATAGGCTCCACAAGTGAGGTTAGTAATCTGGGAGCATTCTGGACATAGGTTCTGTATTTTTTTTTTTTTTTAAAACTGGAAACCTTTCGTTTGTCCAAAAATTATGGAACATATTTTGTTAGGGAATAGACTTAATTCTGGTAATTTTGGCTTTGGTTTGGTCGCATTTGGAGTAGTATAACTCCATTTATGGGTCTCGCAAGTTAGGGTAAAATTCTGGGGACCGTCTGGTCATAGGGTCAATGTTTTGATTGTGGTGTTTTCAAATGAACTCCTTTTCGAATGAATCCAATTTCTTTGAAAACTAGACAAAATGATTTACTGTTTAGGCTGAAGTTTCGTGTTATTTGAGTTTGTTTTGGGCATTGTAGAAGAGTCACAACTTTGGACACAGTCGCTGCCCCATTTTCTGGACCAGCTGCCTTGTTTGTGAAAACTGTGCTATTCGACTCATCATTTTGAAATTCTAAAAATATAGCCAGAAACTAGACTTCGTAAGTTTTCCGTAGAGGGGTTGTTTTCAAAATTCCGATGTCGTTTGATAGGGTAAATAAATTGTTGAAGTTTACGTGCGGGTGCTGGAATTTCATGCGTTGCCTAGTTTGTGCTGTCACTGTAACGGAAAAATGTTTTCGCAATATCTTTTGACCCAGGAGTCCGAATTGAGCAAACTAAAATGTTTCGGAAAGCTTATTCAGAGGCCTAACTGAATATTCTAATTTCGAGGCAAAATTGACTGTTTCTGGTGTCTTTGGTTTTTTTAAATGTGTCGGTTGTTTTTAAATGGTTAAGTGTTGCCTGCCGGTCCGTGGTTGTTAGTAGTTGGGCGCCCGTGTGGCTGCCCCGGTGGCTTAGTGCCCCATTGTTGTTGTTGTTGTGTTGCCGGTGGCTTAGTGCCCCATTGTTGTTGTTGTTGTGTTGCCGGAGGCTTAGTGACCCACGTTGAATTGTGGTGTTGTCGGTGCCTTAGCACCTGTTGTCGGATATGGGATAGTTGGTCCCGGAGTTTTGTCTCCACATTGTTTGTACGTTGTCGATTTGGGCGTCGGCCCTGTGGTGACTGTTGTTGTTGTTGTGTATGGTTGCTGTTGTGCAGGTTGGTCATTATTGTGATGCTTATTGACTGTTGGGTCAATAGTTGATTCTCGGGATGATAATTCCCGTTGTGAGTAGTACCGTTGTTTTGTTATTGCTTTGTGGTTGCTCGTTAATGATGATGACGTGGTTGATTGTATTGATATTAATTGTGTTGATGTTTATGTGTTGTCTTGGGTACCGCCGAATGGCCCAAGCTAGGTTGTTTTGTTGAAGGTACCGCCGAATGGCCCGAAAATGCTTTAGCGAATTGTGTGTTGTAGGCCTATGGCCGATGTTGTGGTTTTGTTGTTGTTGATGTCGCCTGAGTGGCAAAGATAATTTTGATGTTGCCTATTATGTGGCTTGTTTTTGCAATTATTATGCACTCCGTGAACTTCGTGGTGACGCTGTGACGAGTGATATTTTTTCGTTATCCTTAAGGGTAGATGAGTGAGGTAGAATGCAAGTCGGTTTATCAGAGTGGCGCAGCGGAAGCGTGGTGGGCCCATAACCCACAGAGTGGCGCAGCGGAAGTCGGTTTATCAGAGTAGCGCAGCAGGTTTAGTCGCTAAGCGTTGAGGCGACGTTATTTGGGTAGTGTGAGGGTGTTCGCGTCGGTAGAAAATTTCGAGGACGAAATTCTCTAAGTGGGGGAGAGTTGTAACGCCCTAAAATAATTTAATTTATTAATTAAATTAAGTTATTGGAGGGATGCAATATTTATTTAAGTGGGATAATTTATATATAATTGTTTTATGGTAGGAGGCGAAAAGAATTAAAAAGAGTGGTGCGAAAAATGGGCCCAAGCCACTTAAGTGACCCAAGCCCATTCCAATTATCTCAAAAACCTAGAAACTAAATTCATTCCACCAAAGAAAGAAATCAGCGCATCTGAGAGAGAAAGGGAGAGGTGAGGCGCGACTCCAAGCTTAGAGGAGGAGAGGAACTTGTCTTCATCTTGGCTTAGGTAAGCTTCCTTGAGTCCTTTCCCTTCCATTTATTTTTCCTCTTCCATGTGGTAGTCTAAAACCCTTCCTTTCCATGTTTCGATTTTGCCCCATAAATTTGGTGATGGATGCGAATTGGCTTAAAAGAGGAGGAAGGGGGCTGCTGCGAATTTTTGGTGACCGTGGCTCGTCGAGTTGCGGAGTTTTGCACGTGACGCATATATCGTGGTTTCGGGCATATAAAATTCGAGGTAAGGGTGAGCGGTTTTCAATTTAATATAATTGAGTATATAGAGGGTTTGTGGGTTTGTGTTAGTGGTTGAATTAGAATTTATAGGTGGAGATGAATGATAGATTGAATTATTTCGTTGATGTGCGAATTACCCTATGACGTGAGAAGATGAATAGTTGCTGTTTTTTTTGTAATGAATATGTTACTATTATGCAGAATTATAATTGCTAATTTTTTTTGAGATATGTTGTTGCTGTTTTTATAAAAACAGTGCTGCTGTTACAGAAATTTAATTGGTGCTGTTGCTGTTAATTGGGTGTTGCTGTTGCTGTATAATAGTTATGCTGTTTGCTGTCAATTATGTATTGCTGTTGCAGAATTTTATTTGGTGCTGTTGCTGTATATTAAGTGTGCTGTTTGCTGTCAATAAAATGTGCTGTTTTCATCAAAAAATTGCCGCTGTCATGTTGCTGTTTTACCAATAAAATACTGCTGTTTTGTAAATTAAAATCTGCTGTTGTTGCTGCTGTTTCAGCCTATCAAAGGCCACTGTTTTGCGCAAATTTGCCACTGTTTTTCAGCCTCAATATGATGTAAAATTGCCACTGTTTCTGCGCAAATAATTGGCCACTGTTTTCAGTTTTAAATTGATGTAAAAATTCTGCTGTTATGCGAATTAATTGGCCACTGTTTTCAGTTTTAAATTGATGTAAAAATTCTGCTGTTATGCGAATTAATTGGCCACTGTTTTCAGTTTTAAATTGATGTAAAAATTCTGCTGTCTTTGCAAAAATAACGGCTACTATTTCAGTTCCGATTTGATGAAAGATTGCTACTGTTTTACGCATAAAATGCCACTGTTTATTCCCAAACTTAATTGTGGCGCTTCCTAAGTATGAAAGTGAAATGTTTACCCCATAATTTTAAAATGTAGAGTGAAATGTTTATTCCCTAATTTTAAAGATGTTGTTACATTATTTTTGAATGTGATTGTTTATGAAGAGTGGTGATATTAATATGATGATGATGATGAATACACTCTATGAGTGTCTTATGGTGGTGATGACGAGTACTCCGGGTGAGTAAAATTTTGGTGATTGCACATGTGTACATAGTGTCTCATAGCATGTGCATCTTATGACGAATAGGCTTCGGCCTCTTAGTGACGGTGTGCCCTTAGTGGCTTATTTATGACGAGAAAACAGTGACGGTGTGCCCATAGTGGCTTATTATGACGAATATGGTACCATCATGCATATGCCCAGGTGTGGGTTGCATCTTCATACGCATTCATTTTTATGACAGGTGACGTGAATTGTGAATTTGTTTGGTGTTGTGTGTAACGACGATGAAGTTGATATTAGTGACGATGTTGTGTGATGGTTTGCTCATATTACTCTGCTGTATGCTTAATTATATTTTGTTGAAAATTCTCACCCCTTCTGCTTGGAATGTTGCTCTATTGTGGCAACGCTGCAGGTGACTCTGATTGAAGGACATGCTGCCTTCCTTTTAGCTGTTGAGACGTTCGAGTCGCTCTCTGATATTGTAACACCTAGGGGGCGGGTTAAAGTTGACGACTTATTTAATTAACTGTTTTAATAATTTTATTGATGTGTGAGACGTGTTTGAGCGAATTTTTTTGGTGAGCTATTATTTCCGCTGTGATGAGATTTAATTTTGAAGTTCGATTTTTTGAGACGAATGCGTTTTTGTTTACACGAATGTCAACGGTGTATTCGATGAGTTTCATCAATGAAGATGTGACATTCCTTTCTACTAATTAAATTATTATTTTTGAAAATGAAAGTACTCTGATAATGACGTACAAATTAAAGGGGTAGAAACGGGGTGTTACACCTTGCATCAACTGACGTATGCAGGTACCTCAACTCAGTGCGGCAGCATTGACCATTTCAATCAATCAATCAACAGGATTTGCGAATCCCTTCAGGACCCATGTGTCCCTTCAGAAGCTGACTCCACCTCGTATTCAAGCTACGGTTTGCGACTTCGTTCATTACCTAGAGCTAGTGAGCTCATTTCCTTTCAGATCACGTCGTTATCGAGCATCGGCGAATCATCCGACCCAAGGTCCTTCAGTATAGTTCAAATCAAAAGTCCAAACAACGACTTTGAACTCTACCTTCATGTCACTAAGTCATCTCTGAGCATGACAGATCTTCAGACTCCATGTCCTTCAAGACTAGCTGTGTCAGCCTAAGGCACGGCGTACGTCCTTCGAGGTAAAACATATCGGTCCCACAACTTGATATTGAACTTCAGGTCACTCGAAAAGGCCACCCTCAGAGCTCAGGTGCTCCTTCAAAGCCCATGTGCAAACTCGGATCGTGCGCGGTTCCTTAAAAGGCTTTAGGCAGCCTCCAGTGTCGGCTTACTGTAGGCCGGTACCTCCTTTACTGCTCTCTTTACCACTTTATTTCTTGCTTTTGCTGCCTGAGGGCTGACACCAATCTATTTCCTGCTCCTGTTGGCTTACTAAGGGCTGACGCTTCATCCATTGCAGTCATATCGTGTTAGCACCTATGCATCAAAAAAAAAACAAAAAAAAGGGGGAAAATTCGGGTTTTTCCCTAAGTAGACAAAATCGGTATAATTTCTGAATTCTTTATCTTTATTTTGCCTCGGAATATGTTTCGCCCAATTCATATTTCTCGTTAAAATCCAGATAAAGAAGGGCAGCTGTCATACCCCAATTTTGTCCGGCTTAGGTCAAAACCCTAATTTTCCACAAAAGTAAGTAAATTGAGGAGTGAGGAGCATTATGCATTGCATTTTTGAGTCCTGAAAGTCATTCCAGAGCTTTTAAAATCATTTTTAGAGTTGAAATACACTTCCTGGATAAATTAGGGTTTTAGGGTCAAAAAGGGTATTTTGGTCATTTCACAACAAAAACGGTTTTTCATCACAAATCACTGGGCAATCATCAGGGGAATTATTTGAGGAAGAATGTGCTTAATTAGATTTTTTTTTTATTTTATGCGCATGAATGTTATTCATTTGCATAAAAGCTCAAATTTAAAGGAAAGGGTAAAATGGGAATTTCCTTCAAGGAGAGGTATCAAATCAATTTTGGGAATGGTGGCATCATAGAATTTTGGGCCCAATGATTGATTTCCTAAGACATGGCCCAAAATGGTAAGATTTTCATGGAATAATCAAGAAAAGAATAATCAAAATATGGAAGGGATAATGTTGTGCACATGTGAGACAAATAGTACAATTGCCAACTTGCAAAAGTTGGCAAATTCTCACCCTCTCTCCTTGCAAAGGCCGAAGCCCCACTCCCTTCCTCACTCTCTATTTTGTGTTTTCTCCCTATCCTTAATCCATGTGATAAGTGATCTCAACCCTTCATTCAAAATTCAAAGTTCAATCCTAAAGCACTTCTCAAGAACAATGACCAAAATGACCCCCTTTGCTTGGTGCCCAAGTTCAATTATTCATTTCCATTTATTTTCAGCTGATTATTAATTCATTTTTATTGCTTGATTACCATTTTAACCCTAGACCTAATCCCATTCTATAAATACCTCTCATATTCACTCATTCCTAACTTTTGGCTCATTCTCTCCTACACTAAAATTAGCACACAACTCTCCTCTCCTCCATTTATTTTATTTTTCTTCATCCAAACACCACCAATCCATCTCCCCTTCATCCCTCTCTCACATACTTATTCCATTCTCCACTAAAACTCAAGAACTTTCATCAAGAGGGGGTGACCTTCATTTTGGGCGTGGGTTCTTTGTTGGTGTCTTTGGTTGATTTGTGTTCTTGCTCTCCATTTCTTGCATAATCTAGCTAGGATCTAAGGTATACTCTAAAACCCTTGCATCATCTTCAACCTTTTTGCATTAAAACCCATTTTCCTCTTCACTTTTCATTTCGCATATCATTATCATTTTGTTTAAAATGTAGTTTGTTGTTGTTGGTGAGAGGAGCCTTAAACACTATTGACAAGCACTTAGGGAGGCTTGGGTGTTTAAGGTGCCTCTCACCCTTGAATAATTGGTTTCATGTTGTTTTGTGTTAATTTCTTGTATTTTTTGTGAAATAAAATGTGAATCCATGCTTGCTTGGTTCGCGTACTATGATTAATGTGTTCTTAAGCTAATTTTGTTGTTCCTCTTTGCTTGATGATGTACAATCTTGGCATTGGTATTTGATTTTGGTGTTAAATGTTATTTTCAACATATTTCACTTGAAAATATTTGTTGATGATAGCAAGATGATTCCTACTTGTGCTTTGTGCACTTTATGTTAAGTAGTTGAAGATTGCTAGATGTGATTCAACCTTGTTTATGTGTTCTCTTATTTAGTCTTATTTTAATGTGCTTATTGTTAATGGTGGATGATCTAGCAAGATGATTCCTACTTGTGTTTTGTGCACGTTATGCTAAGTAGTTGAAGATTGCTAGATGTGATTCAACCTTGTTTATGTGTTCTTTTATTTAAGTCTTATTCTAATTTGCTTATTGTTAATTGTGGATGATAGGCAAGTTGATTCTCACTAGTGCCTAGTGCACTTTTCTCAAAGTGAGAGGATTGCTCTATATGATTCAACTTTGTTTATGTGTTCTTTTATTTAAGTCTTGTTTTAATTTGCTTATTGTTAATTGTGGATGATAGGCAAGTTGATTCTTGTAACATCCCAGACTACTTTCAGAACTGTCAACTGCCCCCACAAACCAACACGTGTCTTTCCAGCATGCGTTGTCCTCACTTGCATGCTTTCTAGGAAACTTCCCAGAAGGTCACCCATCCCACTACTACTCCAAGTCAAGCACGCTTAACTATGGAGTTCTTATGGGAAGGGCTCCCGAAAAGAAGATGCATCTTGTTGGTATAGGTAGTCCAAATCAACTCTTTTAAGCCTTCCTTCAACTATACAGTCCCATACCTGCACAGCCTCAGGATCCCTCTCATTCCGGTGTGTATTCGGTTCATTCACGTGTCCCTTCGCCTAGAACCTGCCAGGAGCCGCTCTTTGCCGTGCCAACTTTTTGGGCACCGGCGATCACTCCCCGCCCTCGTCAGCCACGGATGTCACATGCCCACCAGCTTCCGCTTGGTTTGTCCCCGAACCACACCGTACTGAGAGAGGTCTGCTGCTTTGATACCATTATGTAACAGCCCAGGTTCACCGCAGTGGCCACCCCGGTCCCACTGTTACCTCACGGTCTTTTCTACCCCCCTTGTAGAATTTTTGCCTTCCGTGGGAATCGAACCTTGCACCTGAGGCATAAGTGCAAGTTAAACCCCCTTCCCACTACCAATTGAGCGCGCGCTCAATTGGTAGTGGGAAGGGGGTTTAACTTGCACTTATGCCTCAGGTGCAAGGTTCGATTCCCACGGAAGGCAAAAATTCTACAAGAGGGGTAGTTTTATGTAACAGCCCAGGTCCACCGCAGTGGCCACCCCGGTCCCACTCTTACCTCACGGTCTTCTCTACCCCTCTTGTAGAATTTTTGCCTTCCGTGGGAATCGAACCTTGCACCTGAGGCATAAGTGCAAGTTAAACCCCCTTCCCACTACCAATTGAGCGCGCGCTCAATTGGTAGTGGGAAGGGGGTTTAACTTGCACTTATGCCTCAGGTGCAAGGTTCGATTCCCACGGAAGGCAAAAATTCTACAAGGGCCTTTTTATGTAACAGCCCAGGTCCACCGCAGCGGCCACCCCGGTCCCACTGTTACCTCACGGTCTTTTCTACCCCCCTTGTAGAATTTTTGCCTTCCGTGGGAATCGAACCTTGCACCTGAGGCATAAGTGCAAGTTAAACCCCCTTCCCACTACCAATTGAGCGCGCGCTCAATTGGTAGTGGGAAGGGGGTTTAACTTGCACTTATGCCTCAGGTGCAAGGTTCGATTCCCACGGAAGGCAAAAATTCTACAAGAGGGGTAGAGAAGACCGTGAGGTAACAGTGGGACCGGGGTGGCCACTGCGGTGGACCTGGGCTGTTACAGATCGCACAACGAAGACGGGTCCAAAACGAAGAGAAAGCACAAGCGGCCAGCAAAGCGGTCGATGATCTACTAGAAGCTGGGTTCATCAAGGAAATCAAGTACACAACTTGGTTGTCAAATGTAGTCCTGGTAAAGAAGGCAAATGGGAACTGGAGCATGTGCGTCGACTACACCGACCTTAAGCGAGCATGTCCTAAGGACGCCTTCCCGGTACCCAGGGTGGATCGGTTAGTCGACAGCGCGAGTGGTTACCGGTTGCTCTCGTTTTTGGACACATACTCGGGGTACAATCAGATTACAATGCACCCACCAGATTGAGAAAAGACTGCGTTTACGACCGCAAGAGGAAACTACTATTACTTGGTCGTGCCCTTCGGGTTGAAGAACGCTGGGGCCACCTATCAGCGAATGATGAACAAAGTCTTTAAAGCTCAAGTCAGAAAGACGGTCGAGGTGTACCTGGACGACATGATCATTAAAAGCAAGCAAGATATCAGCCATGTGGACGACCTGAGAGAGGTATTTGCGGAGGCCCGACGAAATTCACTTAAGCTTGTCATACCCCAATTTTGTCCGGCTTAGGTCAAAACCCTAATTTTCCACAAAAATAAATAAATTGAAGAGCGAAGAGCCTTATGCACTGCATTTCGGATCCTAGAAGGCATTCCAAGGTTCTTGAAATCATTTTTAGGGTTGGAACGCATTTTTCGGGCAAATTAGGGTTTTAGAGTCAAAAAGGGTATTTTGGTCAATTATAACGGTTTTTTTCTCTCGCTTTCAAAAAGGCTCAAAAATATGTATAATTAAAAATAGAAATCTGAAATCAAAATAAAAAATGAATAACAAAATAATATTGGATGCTCATTGTATTTTTAGAATTAGGGCTAATTCCTTTTTATGTGCTTTTTGCTTTTATCCATTTTTGGCCAAAGTAAGCACCAATTTTACAAGCAAACAACCTCCCTCACTCCACCCTCATGCTCCACGCCTCCCCTCACTTCAGCCCTCATCAAGTACACATCACAAAAGCCTTCCATCATTCCTTTGACAAGCACACCTTTGAATCCAATAACATTCAATACACAACATATTTTTTACCTTCCTTTTCTCTACACCACTAAATACACACTAATTTCTTTACTTCCCTCACTCCATCCTCATTCTCCACGCCTCCCCTCACTTCAGCCCCCATCAAGTACACATCACAAAAGCCTTCCATCATTCCTTTGACAAGCACACCTTTGAATCCAATAACATTGAATACACAACATATTTCTTACCTTCCTTTTCTCTACACCACTAAATACACACTAGTTTCTTTACTTCCCTCTCACAACTTTAAACCCATTAGATCTTTGGCCTCCCAAGGAAATTCAAGAAGAACAACTCACTCCTCTCCTCCAAAGAACCAAGGGCCGTAGCCCCTCTCCTCTCCCTCATTTCCTCTTGTTTTTTCTTTCATCTCAAAGGAACCTTCCCATTTCTCCTACACCAAAAACCCTAACAAACAACTCACCTCATTTGCATCCCTCTTTCACATACTCCCTCCATCTCTCATTCAAAGTTCAAGCTTCGTCATCAAGTGGGTACTTCTTTGAAGAATATTGGAGTTGTGTTGATTTGTGTCTAGCTCCATCTTCTCATCTCACTTTCTAGCTCAAAGCTAAGGTAATCCTTAAAACCTTGCATCATCTTTGAATATTTCCTCAAAAATATAAAAAGCATTCACCCTATCATCTTCACATTCTCATATTGTTGATTGTTGTTGGTGAGAGGTGTCATAAGCACTTTGACAAGCACTTAGGGAGGCTTGGGTGCTTATGGTGCTTCTCACCCTTTAATAAATGTTGATTTATGTTGATCCTAATCCTTGCCTTTCATGAAATAAAATATGGTTTTATGGCATGTTGTATTTCGCATACTCTCATAAAAATGTGATTTGCTAGTTGTTGTTGTGTTTTCTCACATTTCTTTGCATATTCACTCATGTTTGCATAATTTTCACAAAATAAGAAACCCATCTCAAGCATGATAACATTCGGCCATGGGCCTAGGTTTAGGATTCTTGAATGCTTTTGTTTATTTCATGATTTGGGGATGAATAATAGTTGATTTAGGGTATGTATGCTCCTAGGTTTTAACATAAAAAATTAGGGTTTGGGTTTGCTTTAATAAACTTGTTTTTGTTGATGATTGGCAAGGTGATCCACACTTGTGCACTTGTGCACTTAATCTTAAGTGTGAGGATTGACCAAAGTGATTCAACATTCTTTGATACTTTGGTTGCTAAATAATTTGCTTGCTTATGCTTGCCTATGATCATGATTGAGGCAACTCTTTTCCTTAAGCTAACAATTTCATTGTCCACTCTCATATAAGAATATCATCAACACTTAGATAGGTCAATTCCATACATTGCATCTTCCACTAGATGTGCATTTAGATTCCCTTGCGTTTTGTAGAAATATTTGAGTATGGTTCTCGCCTAGCATCTTCCACTAGATGTGCATTTAGGTTCAATCTTGCCCACTCTTGTATTTTTGCTTAATGCCCAATTCAAGTTCCTTCTTTGCCTATTTATGTGTTGTGGTCTAACATGTGTAGTCTAGGCTAATATTTGCTCAAGAATTCAAATGAGATTGTTGTTTGCCTAAGGATTCGATTTGCATTCATTGCTTTCTTCTCTAAATGGCCTAGCATGAAAATGGTGACTAGTGACAATCACCCATAACCTTTGTTAGTTTGGTTGTCCTAAGAGCCTAAATTTCAAAAAAAGGATGTTTTCATATGCATAAGCTACTAGTGATAATCACCCATAACCTTTGTTAGTTTGATTATCATGAATGCTTTCAATTTCAAAAGATATCTTCCTAAGCATCAAAAGTCATAGCAAGTGTTAGTGATGATCACCCATAACCTTTGTTAGTTTGATCATCATGAGCACCCCTCACTTTTCAAAACCAAAGCAAAAAGACTTTCACTTTCAAGGCTCGTTAGAACTACGTCGCTTTGATTCCCACTTGGGATACGTAGGAGCGAGTCACATTCTCGTCAAGCGCAATCATAAAAGATTTTAGCATTTGCATACCAAAAAGAAAAGAGTTATTTTCATAACAAAAAAGAAAAGAATCACTTTTGCAAACCAAGATCGTTTTCAGAACGAAGACCTTTTCCTTTCTAAGAACATTTTCAACCCATCGTCGCTAGTGGCTAATCAGAACCTTTGTTCGTCTAGCCATTGGTGGCGATGTCTTTTTCCCAAAAGAACAACAAGCGATGATCACTCATAACCTTTGTTTGTTTGATCATTTGTGCCAATCAATCTCTTTCGAAAACCCCTTTCAAAAGAACAAATAAAAACGAGTCTATACTAACAGTCAATCAGAACCTTTGTTCGTCTGACTGGCGGTAGTGACCCTCATTTTCAAGAGTACTTAGCGGTGATTACCCATAACCCTGGTTAGTTTAATCATTCACTAAATGCTCGTCCTATTTCGAAAACTCACAAAAAAGATAAAAGACAAAAAACTTTTTCAGGACAAAGAAGAACTACGTAGCTTTGAGTTCTCCATCGCACCGGGAGATACGTAGGAGCGGGCCATGTCCCGTCAAGCGTTTTTTTTCTAAAAACCCATTCTTCCCCTTTTCTTTTTCATAATAAATAAAGATTTTCATTAAGATTTTTTTAATAAGAAGTAGAGAGGCAAAATTAAGTATTTTCAAGTCAACACACTAAAACCACACATTTTATTAAAGGTTCCCTCTCAGTAGAGAGGACGTGTGGGGTGCTAACACCTTCCCTGCGCGTAACCGACCCCCGAACCCCATTCTCTAGTTTCGCAAGACCAATCGCTTTCCAAAAAAGGTTTTCCTAATATTTTCCTTAATAAATATTGGTGGCGGCTTCATTGTCTTAGGAAAAGTTGTGAACGAGGAAGGTTCTCCCTCGGGGACTTTTTCGGGCGCAACAAAGCTCAACCCTGAAAAGTGCACATTCGGAGTCCAGGCAAGCAAATTCCTTGGTTTTATTTAACAGAACGAGGAATTGAAGCGAACCCTGACAAATGCAGAGCAGTAACAGAGATGAAGTCTCCAATAAGCCAAAAGGAGGTCCAAAAATTGAATGGAATGGTAGCCGCTCTCTCCCGGTTCATTTCGAAAGCCGCTAGCAAGTCCCTCCTGCTCTTCAAGGTAATAAAGAAAGATGCCCAGTTTGAGTGGACGCCAGAGTGCGACCTCGCTCTCCACAGTTTGAAGGAGGCGTTGCTTCAGCCGCCTATTTTGACCACACCTGGGCCCGGTGAAACCTTATATCTTTACCTGTCTATTAGCGATGAAGCTTTAGCAGCCGTCCTAGTACAGGAGAACGAGTTGAAGCAGAATCCGGTATACTTTGTGAGCAAAGCATTTCAGGGACCGGAGCTCCGGTATCAAAGAATTGAGAAGCTAGCCCTGGCTCTGATTGTGACTTCCCGGAGACTGAGGCCATATTTCGTGGCTCACCAGATCGTCCTTAGAACTAACCAACCCATAAGGCAGATCTTGCATCGACCATATCTAGCAGGAAGGATGATCAAATGGGCAGTGGAACTCTCAGAGTTCGGGATCAGATATGAAACCAGGACGACCACCAAGGCACGGATTTCATTGCGGAGATGACCCCGATCCAGGGCGAAGTCTTTGAACCAACCTGGAGGCTGCACGTGGACGACTCCTCTAACAGCAAGGGAGCGAGGCGGGTTTGATTATAGAAAGTTCAGAAAGAATGACAGTTGAAGTCTCTTTGACCTTCTCTTTTTCCACCTCTAACAACCAGGCGGAATATGAAGCATGTATTGCTGGTCTCATGCTCGCCCGCGAATTTAAAGTGCAAAGAGTTGAGCTCAACTCAGACTCCCTGCTGGTAGTGTCTCAGATCAAAGAAACATTTGATGCCAAAGATGAAGTCCTACAAAGGTATCTCGCGAAGGTAAGAGAGCTGCTCGAGCAGTTCGACCATGCGGAAGTCCAACATATCCCCAGACAGAAAATGCTAGGGCCGATGTATTTTCAAAACTGGCAAGTACCAAGGCTCCAGGGAATCATAGGAGTGTGATTCAAAAGATCCTCCCACAGCCCAGTGTCCTCCTGGAAGTGACTCAAAATACAGGTGTCTGCATGATCGATCATAGCGAGACTTGGATTAGCCCTGTCCTAAAGTATATTAGGGACGAGGAGGAACCAGATGACCCAAAGAAGCCGGCCCCTACACGAAGACGAGCGTCGTCCTACACAGTAATTGAAGGGAAACTGTTCCGAAGATGGTTCTCAATGCCATTACTGAAGTGTTTAGCACCGGATGAGGCCGGCTACGTGTTGAGGGAGATCCATGAAGGTATATGCGGGAACCATCCGGGAGCACGAGCTCTAGCAAAAAAGGCACTCAGGGAAGGATACTGTTGGCCCACAATGGATGGTGATGCAAGTGAGCTTGTTAAAAAATGTGACAAGTGCCAGACGCACGCAGACATTCACGTCGCCCCTCCACTAGAGTTGAACTCCATGACCACACCGTGGCCGTTTGCATGGTGGGGAATCGACCTTTTGGGTCCATTTGCAGCCGCTCCGGGACAACTGAAATATGTGGTCGTGGCGATAGATTAGTTTAGAAAGTGGGTTGAAGCCGAACCTCTAGCAACCATCACCTCCAGAATTTGTTTGAAATTCTTCAAAAAGAACATAATGGTCAGGTTCGGAGTCCCAAATGTGCTGGTCTCAAATAACGGCACCCAATTCACGGATAACAGCTTTCAGGAGCACCTGACCGAGCTAGGGGTGAAACAGCGTTTCACCTCAGTAGAACACCCCCAGACCAACGGTCAAACTGAGGCTACGAATAGGGTCATCTTGCGCGGGCTGAGTAGGCGGTTGGATGAAGCAAAGGGAAAATGGGCAGAAGAACTCCTGTACGTATTATGGGCGTACAGGACGACTCCCCACTATACCCACGTATTATGGAACGGATGCGGTTATCCCAGTCGTAATCGGAGAACAGAGCTGGAGAACAACTAATCCCAAGCCGCCTAGAGAAAATGAAGAAATTATCAGAGAGGAACTAGATTTAACTGAAGAACTCCATTCGTAAGCCGCCCTGAGAGAAGCACTGATCAAGCAAGGTATGGCCACGAGGCACAACGCCAAGGTCGTCCCGAGATATTTTGCTCTCGCCCAGCTTGTCCTCCGACGAGCCAGTATCGGGTAGAAGAATGTTGCTCAAGGCAAGCTCGCCCCTAATTGGGAGGGTCCTTACAGGGTCATCTCGAAGACGGGGAAGGGTGCCTACCAGTTGGAAACGTTGAGTAGAGGAGTCATCCCAAGGACTTGGAATGCCACGAACTTGAGAAGATATTTTATTTGAATTATAAACAATGATTATGTAAACCGGGGGGGACACTCTTTTTCCCACAGGGTTTTTTATTGAGGCCCGTCCGTCCATCATGAATAAGACGAGGCATTATTTTTGATATCGCATCCTGTAAATGCTTTATTTCGTTATATTTTACTTCGAATCGAGTCAACTGCCCACGGGGCGTGTTAAAACCGATCCGAGTCCGGCAAACCACCTCATAGGGTATAGTGGGCTAGGACGAACCAAGTCGTCAAAGAAGCGATCTAGTGATCGCACCACCATGAGGCGAGTTCAATCTGGACAGAGGTCCGGTAAACTGCTCATGGACGGGCACTAAACATCTTACATCAAAGTCAAACGAGCACGATTAATAACCATACAGAAAATGTGGATTAATAAAATCATCATGTACATATTTCAAAGACAAGGGCGGCATTTTCGGCCGCCCCAAAATAAAGTACAAACCCACAACGGGGCAATTAAACAAAGATTTCAAGTAATGGTCGCTCATAAACCACGGTCTCAGGCTGGACCAAGGTACCATCCTCGTCCCTCTCAGCTGGAAGAACTGTTGGGCCCGAAAAAGTCCCTGAGGGGATCTTTCTTCGTTTACAACTTTTTAAAACAATGAAGTCGCCACCAATATTTTTTAAGGTAAATCATTGAAAAAACCTTTTTTGGAAAGCAATGGCCTTTTGGAAACCGAAAAATTTGGGTTCCGGGGTCGGTTAGGCATGGGGAAGGTATTAGCACCCCACACCTCCTTTCTACCGAAAGGGAACCTTTAACTAAACGTGTGGTTTTAAGTGTTGATTTGGAAAATACTTAAATTTGCTTCTTTATTGAAAAGGGAATGAGAAGACTTAATGAAAATTTTTATTTTTGGCGCTTGACGAGAGTTAGCCTCTCGCTCCTACGTATCTCCCGGTGCGATGGAGAATTCAAAGCTACGTAGTTCTTGGCTTGTCTATTCTTTGAAAAGGTTTTTTTGGCTTTTGTCTTTTTAGTGAGTTTTCGAAATAGGACGAGCATTTAGTGAATGATTAAACTAACCAAGGTTATGGGTAATCATCGCTAAGTGTTCTTAAAAATGAGAATCACCACCGCCGTTCAGACGAACAAGGGTTCTGATTGACTATTAGTAGCAACTCGTTTTTTATTTGCTCTTTTGAAAATGGTTTTCGAAAGAGATTGATTAGCACGGATGATCAAACTAACAAAAGCTTTGGGTGTCACCGCTTATTGTTCTTTGGAGGGAAAAGACATCGCTACCAATGGCTAGACGAACAAAGGTTCTGATTAACCATTGGCAACGATGGGTTTGAAAACGATTCTAGCTTATTGAAATGATTCTCTTTGTTACGCAAATGCTAGCTTTTGATTGCTAAAATGACTTTTATTTGCTGCGCTTGACGAGAACGAGACTCGCTCCTACGTATCCCAAATGGGAATCAAAGCGACGTAGTTCTAATTTGAAAATGAAAATGCTTTTGAAAGGGTTTGGAAAAAGGAAAAGCTTTCATAATGACCAAGCAAGCAAAGACTTTGAGTGATCATTACTAATAACTCTTGATAGCGTTCATGACAATCAAACAAGCAAAGGCTTTGGGTGATAGTCACTAATAACTTGCATTGGTTAGAAAAGACTTTGAGAGGTTTTTGGGAAAGAGTGAAGTTATTATCAAAGATTGGTTATAAAGTTCAACAACATTCGTTAATCGAGCAATCACGCATTTGTTGAACGTCAACTAAGACCAAACATGCCAATACAATCAAAGATTCAAATGTCAAGGATGCAAAGTAAGGTTCTCAAGACAAATGTGTGTATGTGTAAGAAAGAGTGTATTTACCCTAATGACTCTATGCTACAACAAGCAAGTAGGCTTACGTCTTCATTAGGAGGTCATACAAGTGGAGAGGATGGCACACAATTAAATCAAGACATTTAAGTTGCATCAAGAGCAATTAAACAATTGATCACACAGGCATAGAATGATCTTAGTTAAGCTAGTGAACATGTGAGCAATGATTTCTCAATAACATGAACAAAAGGAATTGCATCAAGACTAGGGTAAGCCTATCCTTTGCAATCAATAATATGAACAAATGCCCAAAGGTTAATAACACGATCAAAGAGGAGGGGGAATCAAGGTTTTGGGTAACCTATCCCTTGCAATACCTCACGAACCCTAAACCATAAACCTACAATCTCATCTTTTATTCATTAAAAAAACAAAATTACAAGAGGAAGGTTGAATCATCTAAAACCATCTTCACCACTTAAAATATGATGCCCTGGGCACAAGTGGGAGTCCAATGATTTATCATCAACAATGAACAATGATCAAACTAGAATATAAGAACAAATAAATAAACATTAAAACAAAGTTGAATCACATAGAGCAATCCTCTCACTTTGAGAAAAGTGCACTAGGCACTAGTGAGAATCAACTTGCCTATCATCCACAATTAACAATAAGCAAATTAAAACAAGACTTAAATAAAAGAACACATAAACAAAGTTGAATCATATAGAGCAATCCTCTCACTTTGAGAAAAGTGCACTAGGCACTAGTGAGAATTGTAACAGCCCAGGTCCACCGCAGCGGCCACCCCGGTCCCACTGTTACCTCACGGTCTTCTCTACCCCTCTTGTAGAATTTTTGCCTTCCGTGGGAATCGAACCTTGCACCTGAGGCATAAGTGCAAGTTAAACCCCCTTCCCACTACCAATTGAGCGCGCTGCGGGGTTGACTGTTAAGAGGTGGCAAGCTACTTCGGGTGGAATGCCCGGCATATCGGCCGCGCTCCAGGAAAATACATCGGCGTGTTCCCTCAAACACTGGATTAACGAATCTTTCACTTGTGGAGGAAGGTCGCTCCCTACTTTCACCGTTTTCTCCGGGTCGCTTCCCAACTGTACCTGGACGAACTCTCCGTCCGGCTCTGGCCTCTTGATTCGGTTTTTGAGTTCTCTGGTTAGGTTATCCTGCCCTTCTTCCACATCACTGTCTGGGTCATAGCGGGCATCGAGGTCAGCCACGTTGACTTGGCTCCCGACCTAACTTACGGTGTCCCCCTTTCTCGCCTCGTACTCTCCTTGTTCTTTTATGCTCATGAAATGACATCGTCGAGCGGCTTGTAAGTCGACCGGGACGGTAACCACCTCATTATTGTCGGAGTAAAATTTCATCTTCAAGTGGATTGTGGAGGTTACTGCCCCTAGTTACCCCAATGTGGGTCGCCCAATAATGCACTGATATACTGATCTGCATGCAGCACAACAAAATTGGTTTTCACAGTCCTACACTTTGGCTTCTTCCCGCTCCAAGGGGTGTGTGTCATACCCCAATTTTGTCCGGCTTAGGTCCAAACCCTAATTTTCCACACAAAAATAAATTATGCATTGCATTTTGGGTCCTAGAAACCATTCCAAAGTTTTTGAAAGCATTTTTAGGGCTAGAATGCACTTTTTGGGAAATTAGAGTTTTTAGGGTCAAAAAGGGCATTTTGGTCATTTCTCACAAAAGGGTCTATAAAAATAATTTTGCATGAAAATATTTTTCAATAAGCCTCATGCATGAAAATAATTTTTTGAAAGAATAAAATTGATTTTATCATGCATATAATATATTCTTGATGAATAAGGAAGGTATCCATATTTTCAGGAAAGCAAATAATCGATTACCTTCTTGTTTCATTCAAGCCAATAATCGATTATTTGCTCTATGAAAACAAGCAAATAATCGATTATTCCCTCCCCTTTTGAAGCACATAATCGATTATTAGGATGCCCATATTTTCAGGAAAGCAAATAATCGATTACCTTCTTATCTCATTCAAGCAAATAATCGATTATTTGCTCTATGAAATCAAGCAAATAATCGATTATTCCCTCCCCTTTTGAAGCACATAATCGATTAGCATCCTATTTTAACTAAATACATAATCGATTAGCAAGCAAACAAAGTTTCCTTTCTTATCAAACTAATCGATTATGTGCTTCAAATAACTAAAAAGAATAATCGATTAGCAAGCTATCCTTACCTTCCTTTTTTATATACCATAATCGATTAGGGGCTTCAAACAACTAAAGCACATAATCGATTACCACCTTTTAAGGAAGGTTGATAATCGATTATGCACCTGTTTTGTCTTACAACAATAATCGATTATCATCTCACCAAAGTTTCCATCTTCATCAACATAATCGATTAGCATATGTTTCAATTGAAAGACATAATCGATTATGTCATGCATTAATTGTTAAAAATCAAACGGTTGTGTTTTTGAAACTCTATAAATAGGAAGCTAAGTTTCACCATTTGGGACAGACATTTTCACGAGATCTGAGAAGAATTGCTCCAGAGACATTTCACGAGATCTGGGAAGACAACTCTCGCAAATCCCATTTTCCAGTTCTCCGCTTCATTTTTGCTCTATTCGCGCCGTTGGTCCGTCCGAGCTGATCTCCTGCAAGGGTTAGTCGGGGTTTGCGTTCTTCAGATCTGTAATACCTGTCTTCATCAGAGGTATTTCAGTCTTTTCATTTGTTAATATTTAGTTATTGTGACCCATGTGATTTAACTTAGCTATAGCGCTTATCTACTCGTTCTTGTATATTATCGTCCATTGCTGATGACGAACCATATGATTCCCACTCATGCCTAGTGCATCATGTTCTAAGTGGTGAAGATGGTCTCGGGTGATTCAGCTTGCCACTTTCAAACCCTTTCAAAAAACAATTTTTTTAGAACTACGTCGCTTTGATTCCCGTTTGGGATACGTAGGAGCGAGCCACGTCCTCGTCAAGCGCAACAAATAAAAATTCTTTTCATCCCCCTAAACCAATCATTTTCATAAAACAAACAAAAATCATTTTCAAACCCATTGTTGCTAGTAGCTCATCAGAGCCTCTGTTCGTTTAGCTATTAGTGACAATGTCCTTTTCTCCTAAAAATAATAAACGATGATCCATCATAACCTTTGTTAGTTTGATCATCGTACAAATCAATCTCTTTCGAAAATCACTTTCAAAAAAAAGATAATAAAAAACGAGTTGTTATCAATAGTCCACCAGAACCTTCGTTCGTTTGACTAGCGGTACAACTCTCTCTTTTGAGTATTTAGTAAGTGATTCATCATAGCCTCTGCTAGTTTAATCATTTGCTAACGCTCGTCCTATTTCAAAAAACTCACTAAAAAAGATAAAAAAAAAAACAAAAACAAAAACTTTTCAAAAAGAACCAAGAACTACGTAGCTTTGAATTCTCCATCGCACCGGGAGATACGTAGGAGCGGGCCATGTCTCGTCAAGCACTTCTTTCTAAAAAACCCCTTTTTTCCCCCTTTCTCACCAAAAATAAAAATTCCAGTAAGTTTCCTCATTCGTCTTCAAACAAGAAATAAATAGGCAAGTCTAGGTATTTTTCAAATCAAACATTAAAACCACACATTTAATTAGAGGTTCCCTTTCGGTAGAAAGGACGTGCGCGGTGCTAACACCTTCCTCGCACGTAATCGACCCCCGAACCTATATCTGTAGTTTTCAAAGACCATCCGCCTTGTCCAAAAGACCTTTTTTCAATGTTTTGGTCTCAAAATTAAAATATTGGTGGCGGCTCCAAAAATTTTCCACGTTGTACATCGAGAAACCCAAGCCGGGATTTTTCGGGGTGCAACAGTGTGGTCGAGATCCGTTGAGGCCTATTAAATCGGAGCCACGATAGGCCTTTAGCTCGCTTTTTGAAATTCGCAGGACATCTATAAGATCCTCGAAGATGATGTCCGCCGAGCTTCCCTGGTTGATAAGGATTCTCCTGACCTCGACGTTTGCCATTACTGCCGTGACAATCAAAGGGACATACTTGTTTGGCTTTCCATCAAGCATGTCGTCATCGCTGAACGCCAAGGGTGGTGGATTCGGCGGAGCTCAAGCGGTGGAGGTTGACGCGACGCTCATTATCTCTTTCCATCTCCTCTTCATAGATTTGTTTGTTTCCCCTGCTTCTATGGGGCATCCTCCAGTGATCACCATAGCGACGGGGCATCCTCTTGTCCTCCTTGGGTCATTCTCGACTTTATCATCCACCTCGTCGTCTTCTTTTCCGCCTTTGCTGACTTTACTGACAATGGCTTTCCCCTTTCGAGGGCACCAGGCTCCATTCCTCTCCTTGTGTCGGCCTGTTTGCTCCCTTTTGACATATTGGGATAGCTTACCTTTTCTGATTAGCTCCTCTATGTCGTCCTTGAGGGCCATGCAATTGATGGTGTCGTGCCCGCCGCTTCTATGGTATCGACAGTATTTTCGGGACGGGCGTTGTCCTTCCTTGAGGACGAGAGGATCAGGTCTCTTGATATCTCTGAATTCCGTGTTCGCGCACTCAGATAGAATTTGGGCATATGAGGCGTTGAGCTTTGTTCAGTCGAGGAACTTCCTTTGCCTGAATTTCCTTGATGGTCCTTCCTGATCCCTCCTGAATCCTTGACCCCGGTTCACTTGGGGTTCTCTTGCCGTGACCGCGAGGGCTTGGGTTGCCATCGCCATTTCTTCATAATTCATAAACCTCTAAGATCGTCGAATGAAATTTTCAAGATTCGGTGGTTTGTTCACCCCAACCTCTATCTCAAATAGGCTACCAGTGTAGAGACCGTCTCGGAGAAACCACAAACGCAAGTCGTCCTCCAGGCCTCGCACGTTGGCAGCTTCCTTGTTGAATCGTTCAACGTAGTCACGGAGGGTCTCATCCGGACCTTGTCTAATCGCCTTTAGGATGGCATGTGATTTGGGTTTTACCCTGGATGCGGTAAAGGGGGCACTGAAAACTCGGGCTAGCTGTTCCCAGAACGAGATACTGTTGAGCCTTAATTCGGTGAACCATTCCAAGGCAGGTCCCTCCAGGGTTAATGGGAAGATTTTGCATTTAACCGGCCCATACGCCCCTCTGTACTTCATTACCAAATCGAAATACCTCAATTGGGCGTCCGGGTCCTTCACTCTGCTATACATCCTGAGGTCCGATGGGAGGCTTCTCTAGTGCTCGCGGGATGGCGCACTCCTCTATGTTGCGAGTGAAGGGCCCCATGTCGTCGTCGATCATCCTCCTACGAGGTGGTCGGTCCTCAGGGCGGCGCGCCTGATGACCACATCGTTTAGAGGTGGTATCATGGGGACGAGGTCGTGCTGGCGGAGGTTCATGGTAGTATGGACGGGGGTACTTGTCGAACGACCGGCTCGTCGATCGAGCTAATGAATCAGTGGAGTTGTACGAATATTCTTAGTAGGTTTCCTCCTCGGGCCAGTAGGTAGGGTCGGTCGAAGAGGGTGGTGTCCGTGGTCGAACCTGGATCGCACCTCGCCCTGTTCTCCTTCTTGGGGGCGATCGATGCACGAATGACCTCCGCGGGGTTGATCGATGCCTCCGGGACGGGTTACCTCTGCGCAAAGGGGATTCTTCGTCGCGGCGATGTTGCTCTGGTGCAGTATATGCTCTCCCAGAAGTGACCTGGTGCGCAATGTGTCCCTCAACAGATCGCACAATTCCTGTACGATCGCGCTTGGAAATCCGATTGTTGCCTGATGGGCGGGTGCCCCTTGGGCGCTAGAGGCAGTATCTTCAGCGTGGGTGGCGTGGCCTTCCGGGGTCTGTTGTTGCTGCCGAGGAATCAAGGTAGCATTCCGCAAGCGCGGGGCGCCGTGTGGTCGCCCTCGTGGTGGCATGTCAGTCAGGGTGGGAAGAATCGTCTCCCACTGCGGTCGCCAATGAACTAAACTGATCAGTTCCTCTGATTAAATGGGTATGTCTCTCTGCTGATGCTGGCTTTTGAACTCAGGTGGGTGAGGCGTTGTGGCCGGCCTCGACTTGTGGTTGGTCGCGTTCAGAGCTCTCGCGGGGTGTACCTGCAATGGTACTTCAACGCCTAAGTCAGTCGGGTGAATTTCAAGCAGAGTAACGATATCTTTTTGTGCGTACCTTTTAGCTGAGGTCAGACCCCAGTATATATAGTGTAAGAGGCTTTGCGGGCGACCGTCAGATCGCATATGGCGTAATCTCTGTCGTTGATCTGCGAAGCTAAGTTGTATAGCGCTGCTTCATCATTGGGCCGCTCGAGGCCGACCCAGTTACTTCAGTGGGCTGCGGCCCAGTCGTGAACAGTATCATATGCATACACAATGAGGGATTGATTCCCTTAATATCCACAATAGTATACCCTATGGCTTTAGGATATTTCTTAAGAATACTAAGGAGCTTATTTGTTTCAACCTCCTCTAGGATTGCATTTACAATAACAGGATAAGTAGAGTCTAGGCCCAGAAATTCATACCTCAAAGATGATGGAAGAGGTTTCAACTCAACCTTTGGTGCTTCCTTTGGAAGAGAAATAGATTTTTCCTCAACCAGTTCTTCAATGCCCAAGCATTTTATAGGAAGGTTCTCATCCAACAATTGAGCATAGACTTGGGCATCTCCAGTTAACTTTTCACCTGCATTGTTAATCAAGCATACCTCCAAACCATCTCTAGAAGGTGGTGCTAGAGAGCACTCCTTCACGCATCGATCTACAACATCAATCATACAACAAGATTCTGAGGTGGAAGGACTATTTTTGAGTTTTTCAAAATCAAAAAAAATCTTTTCTTCTCCTACATTAAATTCTATCTTACCTTGCTTTACATCAATTATAGCACCAGCAGTGGCGAGGAAAGGCCTCCCCATAAGTATTGGAACTTGGGAGTCTTCAACCATTTCCATAACAACGAAGTCAGCTGGTATAAAAATATCACCTACTTTGATAGGAACGTCCTCAAGAATGCCAATAGGGTGTTTAATGGAACGATCAGCTAATTGTAGACTCAAAGTGGTGGGTTCTAACTCTCCTATGCCTAGCCTTTGGCAAAGTGATAATGGCATCAAGCTCACACTGACCCTAAATCACACATGGCCTTTTTAATGGTCTCGCTCCCTATCACACAAGGAATGGAAAAGCTGCCTGGGTCCTTAAGCTTTGGTGAAGTTTGTTTTGAATTATAGCACTACATTCCTCAGTTAGGGCCACTGTCTCATTGTCATCAATTTTTCTTTTCTTGGATAAAATTTCTTTCAAAAACTTTGCATATGATGGCATCTGACAACGAAATGTTAATGTAAAGTTTTTTCAGCAAATCAACAAACTTTTTGAACTGTTCTTCTAGCTTAGACTTGGCAAACCTTGGAGGGAATGGTATCTTGGACTTGTAAGGTGGTGGTGGGACATAAGGTGGTTCTTTCTCTTTTTCAATCTCAGCTACCTCACTTTCATTTTGAATCTCTTTTTCTTTCTCATTCTCACTCACACTATCCCCATTTGTTCCCTTACGTTCTTCTAATTGTCTAGGAAACATCCCGGCGGTTCTTGAGGACGAAGCAACTTGTTGAGCCACTTGTGAGATTTGAGTTTCCAACATCTTGTTATGGGTTGAAATTGAATCCACTTTTGATGTTAATTTAATGAGAGCATCATTCAAAAATCCAGTTTGGTTTTTAAATTCTTCATTTTACTTTGTTTGGGTTATAACAAAATTTTCCAACAATGTTTCCAAGTTGGATTTTTGAGGAGCTCTTTGATTGTTTTGATTTTGAAATCCTGGGGGTGGTCTTACTGCTGGTTGAAAACAGGGGTTGGATGGAGGATTTTTATCAGAAAAATTTGGATGATTCCTCCATCCAGCATTGTAAGTATTAGAAAATTGATAGCCCCTCGGAGTGTAATTTACTTGCTCAGTGCCAATAGTAGACACCCCTAGTTGGAATTCTGTGCCAGTGTGGCCAATTACGCCACAAATTTCACAAGGTGGATTAGAAGTAGTAGGAGAAGGTGAAACAGCATTTACACTCAACTTATCAAATTTAGCAAACAATGCATCTACCTTAAAAGCTAAATGATCAATGGTAGAGACTTCGTACTTACCTGGCTCTTTATTTTGTGGAGATGGAGCAGTGATGGCTCTCTCGCTTGTCCATTGGTAGCTATTCTACGCCATGTCCTCAATCAGAGCATAAGCTTCTTCAATATTTTTGTTTATTAGAGCGCCACCTGCAGCTGCATCAACAGTCATCTTTGTGGTATATAAGAAACCATTGTAAAAAGTGTGCATGATCAACCATTTCTCCAGTCCATCATGGGGGCAAAGCCTTAGCATTTCCTTGAAACGCTCCCATTCATCATAAAGAGACTCCCCATCATTATGAGTGAATCTTGTAATTTGATTTCTCAGTTGAGCAGTTTTGCTTGGGGGAAAAAATCGAGCAAGGAATGCTTGCCTTAGTTGATCCCAAGTTGTGACAGATTCATTAGGTAGTGAGTGAAACCAAGCTCTAGCTTTATCCCTTAATGAAAAAGGGAAAATTTTTAGCCTTATGGCTTCAGGAGTCACTCCATTCAATTTTGAAGTGCCACAGTATTCAAGAAAAATTGATAGATGAAGTTTTGGATTATCAGCGGCTGATCCAGAAAATTGATCCTGTTGGACCAGAGAAAGTAAAGACGGTTTGAGTTTCAAAATTAATAGCATCAACGTTTGGATTCACAATAACACCATGGGGTTCTACCGTAGAAGGCGTAGCATACTCCTTGAGAGTACGATTTTGATTATCCGCCATTTCTTAGTTATTGCGCAACTCTCTTCTTCTTTTATGTAAGAATCTTTCAATCTCAGGAATTGGTTGAACAATCTCTGAGACTTCGGACTCTTCGCATTCGAAGAATAAGAGAATAAAAAAAAAGTAAGAAAATAAAATAAAATTTCAGTCTAATCGGTACCAAAAAGTCGATTAATATCACTAACTCCCCGACAACGGCGCCAAAAACTTGATAGGCCGCAAGTGCACGGTTCTATCGCGTAATAAAAAGTATCGATCACACAGGGAGTTTAAGTGAGTACCAGTCTAATTTTCAGTTTTGATTATCTAAAGGGAATGATTTTTGGGAAGAGCAATGTGGTTTGATTAAAATTCAGAATATAGAAGAAGCCTTAGGATTATAGGTCAAATCACAATGACGGAGTTTTAACAGTCCCTTAACTATCATCTATCTTATATCAAAATTGTTTTAAGGACAAGGTATTCTTTTGGTGTAATTAAAGTTTCCTTTCGGAAAACAAGAATGTGTCTCAAAACAACGATCAAACCTATTCTCATGGTTGATCATCAGAGACCCATTCACTACAAGAAAATCGACGATTTCCGACGGCGATTTTCGTCGCAAATGCAGCGATTTTCGTCGCAAATGCAGCGATTTTCGTCGCAAAATGACATTAGCGACGACATTTGCGACGGACAAAATTTCGTCGCAAAATCGCTCGTCGCAAATCGTTTCCGACGGCTTTTGTCGTCGCAAATATCTCCATCGCAAAGTCGTCGAAAATCCGTTGCAAATATCCGTGGCAAAGTCGTCGCAAACTCTGACACCTGTTCGTCGCAAATCCGTCGGAAATTTAAAAAAAAAATTAAAAAAAATTGAATTATACATCCAAAATACTATTTAATAATTATATGAGGTTGAGTATAACCAAAACAATCAATAAAACCCAGTAGAGTGCAGTCTTACACAAACACAAGCGTATCAAAAAAATTAAAAAGGAATTCATTTCATACATAAAGGATGAAAACTAAAAACAATGAATAAAATCCTAACTAGCAGCATCCTTCTTCTCAGCCTTGCAGTGGCAAAATAGATGCTCCATAGATTCAGTAACCAAGAAAACTTCAGTTTCTGAACTCTGCACAAGAAAACTTCAATCAGGCATAAACTATCTATAACTGAAACATTTAGAGAGCTTCCAAGGTAACCAACATATTAAACAACCATGCTTTACATGTGCTCGCAAACATTAACATTTTCCAATAAACAACAAAACCATAGCAATCAGAATTCCCTATCTGCTCCAGTCCAGCAGCAATATAAAACCATAGCAATCAGAATAATATCTACATTTCAATAACTATAAAGTGCTACATATTATTTACATTTCAATACCCTTCTTTACGCGTGAATAATATCAAACATTAAATGTATAGCAATGATGAACTTCGAAAAGTTGTAATTACAAGGATTTCCTATATTAAAGCTCAAAAACATACAAACTAAAACAACATTTATGCAAACTGAAAAACCCAATATCCTATATTTAAATAATATATGCATGCAAATGTTTCTTAGATCTTCATAATTATATCCACAAACCTGTTTCGCCAACTTTGCAAGTTTACCGCTGTTGGCTTCATCCCCATCTTCAGCATCAATTCCCATTTCCCTTTTAGAATGATTGTCATCACTACAACAGAATTAGGAATGGGTAGCGCTTTTTTTAGCTATCGGTAGCACTTTCGAGCGTTACTAATCTTAGCGCTACGGATTCCACTCCCACAATGCGTAGCGCTTTAAAAGCGCTACCCAATGATAGGCATGCGTAGCGCTTTCTTTACAAGCGCTACTCATTCCCTTAGCGCCTCTTAGGAATGGGTAGCGCTTTAAGGAGAAAGCGCTACTCATTGCCTTAACACCTCTTTAGAATGGGTAACGCTTTTAACGGAAAGCGCTACTCATTTTCTTAGCACCTCTTAGGAATTGGTAGCGCTTTTTATTGAAAGCGCTACTCATTCCCAAAAGCCGCTAAGAGAATAGGTAGCGCTTTTAAATGAAACGCTACCATCTACTATTCATCTACACGTGTATCCACTACTACTGATGCTCTCCCTTTTAGATTACAAATTTCAAATCCATTTCCCTAGACATGTACACAACATCCAATATATATATATATATATATATATATATATATATATACATATCAACATATATAAACAAATTAGCTAACAACATATATATATATATATATACATCCAAATCAAAAGAACACTTTTCATTACATTATATCTAAAAATATTACATCAAATTCAAAGTTGGTTAGTTAATAAAACCGGTAACATAGCGGCACCACTCTCCCTTGAGCTCAGTAAGTTGCTCATCAGAGTATTCCTTGAACCGGCAATCAGGAAAGTACTGAAAAAATAAAATTAGAATTAAAATGGTTAAATTGGAGAAACTATTATAATATCAATATCAAAAAGAAATCTAACTAGATACTTCATTTGGAATTTCCATTTGATTGTGAGTGATGATTTCCTTCATATACTTCATAACATAGTACCCACAATCATTGGTATTTGGTTGGTTGGGACACTATAAAACAAAAGATTAGTTAATTGTTAAATTATATTAAATATATTTTTTTGATCAAAAAATTTAATTAAATATATAATGAATATTGATTAAAAACTTACAATTATTGGCATCCATTTTGTTTCACATGTTGACTTCCTGTACATGGTCCTAGTTTCACTCAGTGCCCAAAATGTTGCCAAACAACTGAACACAGCGTCATATATATAACTATATTAATCGAAATATATACATATATAATTTAATTATGAAATATGAGAAAGATCCAAATACACACTTATTTATTATCCCGATAAACTTAGGGTAGTTGTTGTAATGACCTTGTAATGAATCTAAGAAGTACACCACATCTCTCTTAGGATCGATTGCCAACAATATCCAATGTTGCCTACAAATTAAAATTTTGAATAAATAAATGACAAGTATTTCAAAAATGCAATTTATATATGATTGATGGATTACATTTCTCACCCCCTTAAGTTAATCGGTGCGAAAAACATGGTATCAAAGCTTGTATTTTGAGCAAGCCTCAAGCGTTGACTGATATAACTTGTAATTTCACGCTTGTTTGTTTCCATAATTTTGGTTGCACCTTTTTGATTGAGGGGAACATTGCGCACATAAGTACGCTCCGGGCATAAGAACACAATTCTTTGTGTCCGTTGGAAAGGGACCAATATATCATGGTACAAGTACCTATAATTAATATACATGAATAATAGTAATCAGAACATGTCAGCTACTGCACTGTTACAGAAAGCTGCTCAAATTGGATCTACAATGACTACCAATGATGTCTTCAATCACAACAACGCGTTTGGCTTGTTAGGTTCAAATTCAATTTCAAATATCCCAAACATGATTAATAGTAATACTAGTATTGTGGAGGTTGATATGTATTACTAGTATATATATAAATTAAATTAACGAAATAATAGAAAAAAATCAATAATGTCAAATAATAAAAAGACATAGTACCAGATATATGCTCTAATAATAGTAACGGTTACCCACTCGCTCTGATATACACATTGGAGATCCTCACGATTGATCGTCAGATCTTGCTCGAGTCCCAAAACTTCCTCAACCAATGGTATGAAAAAGTTGCTTATATCAGTCATCTTGTGTAACGCGTGCATTTTTATATAAGTGATGAATTCTTTGGAATCATTGGAAGAACTAATAGCTTTTTTGTTTGATATTTTTTCCTTTCCATTAATAGAAGGGGAGGGTCGAGACACTTTTGTCTGGCCAGTAGAAATGGAAGGTCGTGATTTTGCCTTGCTAAGACTTTTGTCTTTATATTTTACCTATATATATAAAAAATAATTAGTTATTAGCACACAATATATATATATATATATATATATATATATATATATATATATATATATATATATATATATATATATATATGACAATCAGCCACGAGTGGTCAACAAATATATTGTCACTTACAAAGACAAGGTGTGATGGCCATGCCACAAATGTACCAACTGCATCATCCACAATCCTTAAATCTGTACTGTCAACCGGAAAGGCAATGGTGCAGACCCCACAATTGCACAGTCAATTCTGACTCTCGGATGATTTTCAGGTATGGGTAAATTGTGCATTAAGGCACCCAATTGGTTACAGAAGAAGCCAATTGCAACCATTTGATGTGGGTTTGAGATATATAGTTCACACTCATTGTTGTCCTAAAAATCAATTATAAACAAAAATGAATATGGTATTTGATGTAATATATATGATATAGTTCACCAGAGCAATCAGTTACATTTCCCTGTGATATGACTTCCTGATTCACGAGCATAAGTATAAAAAATTATTAGACATTATAACGATTATAAAAATTACAAAACAAGATTTGAATTTTGGAAATACTTACTATTCTTTCCGACACCTCTTGAGTAGGATCTTTTCCGTCCTCCACCAACTATTTAAATTTACCAATTGTTAAGAAATTATAAATCAAAAGATTCATTAAATCAAAAGAAATTAAGGTTATTGTGCCTTACCAATCTTTCTTCAATAACTTGATATCCACTAGAACCTCCTCTATAAGGGTACTCAGAATTTGAAGCTCTATCTCGATTCTCGTTGCTTACTTTCTATTTAGGAAGATAAGTATACATTAATGCATAATATATAATTTTCATATATATGTAACTTAAAAGATTATTGTACTAACCAAAAATTTCGGATCTTCAGTGCGTCTTTTTACAAATAAATGCCAATCCTCCAATGATATAAATCCAGCATATACTGATGGAGGCTCATGTCTGATGTTCCCATCATCATCTCTCAACCATTTACTTGATAGATAAGTTCTGAACTTCTGATGTAACCTTCCAGCTTCCATGAGTAAGTAGTCTTTTCGAGACTCATTGTAACATCCCTAATTTTTAAAGACTCGTACTATGATGCCTAAGATCGAGTAATTAATTGTGGGAATAATTGGTCGTGTCTCAGAGATTAATAGTCGAGGAAAAGTCCAAAGAAATCCTACTCTACGTTTAATTGTGGCTTAGTCATAATTTAAATGAACAATTCAGCTGAAGGGTAAAATCGTCCTTTCGCCTCACATCGAAGATTTATCAAGTGATTGAAATAATTAATCGCAACTCGAGAGAGAGGTGGTCGAGAAACCTATGCCGAGCGGAAAGCCATAAGATTATTGGGGTTTTAGCCTCAAGACCAAGAATTAATGGGCCAAGGGCAATTTGGTCTTTTCCACCCAATTAAAACCCTCAGCCCCTTTGAAACATAACAACACTCCTCTTCATTCCCATTTTCAGTCTGAAACTCAGAAAATAGATGAGAGAGAGGGAGGAGAATGCGAATGGAGAAGAGAGAGGAGAAGAAGAGGAAATCTCAAAACCTTGGTGCATGTAAGTGATCTTCATGCCATCCTTCACCATTTTTCTTCCTCTACCCTTTGATACCACTGGTTCTGATCATCCTCCCCTACATCTCCATCCACCATTTTCGAGTAGAAGAAGGATGGAGCTGGGATTTCCAAGTTAGAAGGTGAAGATGCAAGTTCAGCAAATTTCTGGGTAAAACCCGTAGGGTATACCTTCGGTGATTTCATCGAATCTCCCTGCACACAACTCCGATGATCGTGATTCTTGTTTCTCTAGAAAGTAGACAAAACGCTCTTCATTTTGGGCACAAGAACCGTATGATTTCATGGAGAAATGAGAGAGATATCCTGTTTACAAGTTTCGGTTTCAGAATCAACACTGTCCTGGACCAGTCACCTTGTTTTGTTAATATCTCTCAATCTACTGGATGCATGCGCGTGAAACTTCTTCCATTTGAAAGTACACGAAATTACCTTCACAATGAGCACTGGTTTGGATAGATTTGGTCACGGATTGACCAAATTATGCCTGTTGCAAAACTGAGTCATGTTGCTGGAAAACAGAAAGAAGAATGCTGGAAATATGTTTCGTCAAATTTGAGTTCGGTTCGCCGAAGTCTCGAACGCCATCAGTTCGATATATTGAAGTGGGGTCCAGTAGCGAGGATGATTGACTTAGTTACTGGTTGCACAAGTGGGACCCATCAAGTTCAGATGCGGAGGCACTTGGAGCGTGTACGTGACTACGGGGATTGTTCGAGTGGTTACAATCTGGCCGTCCGTGTTCCCGCGTGATTTCTCGTGGGATCGTCAACCGGGTGAGTTCTACTCACGGATAGGGATATTTTTCGTGTCTTGAAATTATATCGGGTTGAGTCATAAGGCAATTATCAATTTTCGAAAGATTTTGGAACCGAAAACCGTTTTTTAACAATATCGCGTTTTTACGGTTTTTATTGAATTGTTGAACAATTTATGAAATTGTGATTATTAGTGCTTTCACTGGAATATGGCCTGGAATGTTGTTTATTAAATTCATTTTTAGGTTGGAGAACGATCGGAATTCGCTTTGGGCGAGAAATGGAAAGCGGAATGAGAAACTAGAATTCGGTAACAGAACAGGCCGCACGGGTCGTGCGCCCCTGGGCACGGACCGTGCGTCCTCTTCGGGTTGGCTATGTGATTTTGGTAAATCACGCACGGGTCGTGCGCCCCTGGGCACGTACCGTGCGTGAGCTGCTGTTACCGGACTCCGATTTCTCATTTCATCGCTCCTTTCGATCCCGAATCACTTCTAATATTCTTCCCAACCCATTTTAAGGATATTGCCTTATTGACAACCGTATTTTGAACTTATTCGACTCACGATTTTGAAAAAGAGTTTCAAAAGCATATTTGAATGAAAAACCGAAACCCTAGTATACGTGTGGGTACACCGTCTGATGGACTGACTGAATATATATGTTTATATATGTCAATAAAAAAATGATTATAATGCCGGAGGTCTAAATTATGAATTCCTCAAAACGGATTATAGATCGATATGGATATTGTTTATCCAATTACTATGTGAATGATCCTTTGGTGATCGAAAGATATAAATTATCTAATGAACTTATATGACTGATCCTTTGGTGATCGAAAAGATATAAATTTTCTAGCTCTCGAGAATTTGATGCATATTGTCATATGTATTGCGTTGGGTGACGACCCGACAAGTAGCATACTAGGAAGGGAAGTCATGAGCCCTCACCCTAGGCCCTGAATGTGTTTTGGCGTGGTCAACTCACGGGTTACCGGGATTAGCAGGCGTTGTGCGGCCGGTTTGTGCTAAGTAATTCACGAATTGCCGGGATTAGCAGTCGTTGTGCGGTCGGCATTCGATTAATAAATAACATTCACGAATTGCCGGGATTAGCAGTCGTTGTGCGGTCGACATTCGATTAATAAATGAAGGACACGAATTGCCGGGATTAGCAGTCGTTGTGCGGTCGGCAATTCGATAAATAAATAAGACATTGTTATGTCAGCTTTTGTTGTAACGGTTTCATAAATTGAACCGAGTGTCAGTGAGGGGGCACGGTAGGACTCACTGAGACAAGTTGTCTCACCCAATCCATATTGTTGTTTTTACAGAGAACAGGTTATAAGGACAGCAGGCGGCACAGTTGGTTGTCGGGTTCGAGGAGAAGATTGAAGATTGATTCATTTATTATTGTCCTTGTTCTTCTGTAGTTGTCTCTGTATTCGGTCGTATGACCCGAGGTTGTAAAATATTATTTTTATAGTTTCCGCTGTTTCTTGTAAAGATGTATATCTGAACAGGAATTTTTATACTCTGATATGTACCAAATTGTATATTTAGGTATTTCTTTGTTAAAGAAATACAGGGGTGTTACATTTGGTATCAGAGCGGTTCGGCCTTGTCGGACGTAGTGACCTTCGGGTCGAGAACATAGGATCGAGTCAGCTAGGGACTTAGACAATTATATGTCAGACCTTTTTAGTATATTATGTGACGTATTGAGTCAGGATCCACTCAATGTTTCATGTAAAGTACTGAAAATTATGACAGGTAGTTGCCTCAGCCCCGAAAATGTCCGAGACCCTACATCATAGGATTCTCAGCCTTCTCGTTTCATCAGAACGTGCAGCGGCAGTAGAGGCCTACATATTACATTTGGAAACAATGATGGGCATCCGCGATGGTTTGAGGAAACTCTGGGCGGCTGTTCAGTAAATAAATCTGATGCGGCTAGTGAGTCGCGGCGTGAAACGTCTTAGATCTTATCGAGAAGTACAAATCAAGCGAAGCCATTGTGCGGCAGTAACGTCAGTGTACTGAAATCTGTCAGATTAGTTAACACCCGAAACCCTGACCTTTATTTAGTCAGCGTGTCAGTTTCCGAGATATCGTTTTCATCGTAAATCTTACCTTCTGGTGTCGGTCAATCCCAGTTAGGACAGAAGTCAAGGAAAATCCTTATCGGTTAATTTTAAGCATAGATTCCAATTCTTCTTCTTCCGAGTCACAATGTGACAGATAATAAAGCCAATTGAGTAAAGATTCTCCGTCGTCAGTATTGACTAGTGGAATCATAAGTGCCGATCAGGTTAAGTCCTGATCAGGAATTATGAATCAGATCCTTCAAGGCAAGTTAGTATGTGAAATCGGTAGAAGTAACCTTATTTCAATCCGCTGTTGGAAGCATTCTGATCACGGTCTGTGAGAAATTCTCGTTAGTCTTCCGACCCATTTGTTCGTAACTTCTGCTCCGGAACTCCGATTTTTATGTTCCGAGAGGCGTTGGAAAGCTAACGGAAATATCTACACCGATGAATGGGTTGTGAACCGTATCTTCAAATGTATTTTGAAGTGTACCTCTGTTTTAAATCTGAACCATAAACTCTAAGCATTCGTGGAATGTGGACCTCCCTGTTGTACGGGAAATCGGTAAAAAGATCTCCAATCAGTCAGTTTAGACTCCTAGAACCCGTTCTTAAGCTATATTGATTAATGTAATGTGATAATTATGTCTGGATAGTCGCGGAAGTTCGGAAAGAAGCTGGGCCAAGGAAGATTCTAAATGATAAATTCGACGAATCAATACGAAGACACTTATGGTGTGCTCGTGTGATTCCCAAAATAACTTTTTGTTTTCAAAATCCCCTGGTGCCACCGCATTTTCAACTTCGTGACTAATCCAAGAATAATTGCTACACTGAAGCTAATTGAGAAACCAAGGATTGCCTAGGATGACTCTAAATCTCATCTTCAAAAGAAAACCTTATGTCGTTCTCGTAGGGTTCCTAATATCGAAATTCGAGTATCCTTAGGATCTGAGTGATCAAGATCTATGAAAGATAGGTATCAAAATTCTAAGGCTAGTTGATCTAGAAAGAGCTATGACCTGTATAAGGGCGACGAACTGTAGGCTTGAGTTCTAAGGAGAAAGTCATAATGGTCGAAAGACACACCCTTATCACTATCTTGGATTAGTTAAAACATCGGTTGTACCGGTCACTACTTGAGATGTTTGAAATGTCTCTAAGATAACCGAAGACGTGGGTTACTAAAATGTTTGCTCGGAAGTAATGGAAGGCTAGGCAACACGTGAATATAATTGCTAGTTGGAGAGGTGTCAAGCCATGTTAGGGCAATCATCTTTCGGCAGTTGTAGTGCTCAAGCTTCCGCTACTGTAGTGGAACTCCAATCGTTAATCTGGATCCCGTTAGGGTTGACAGTAAATTGTTATGACTTTAATCCATCGGATGGATCGAAGCTAGTTCCACCATTCTAATAATCTATCGGCAAGATGTCAATAAAGCAAGTATGTACTGAATTCAGAGTTGTTTGATTTAGCCAGTACACGAGGCTTTCTAAGAATCCGATGAGTTGGGCAGTGTAGTGCTTTCCCCTTTTCACCCACTACACCCGTATGATGGAAGAATGTCTGAGAATGAACCGTATGCCGGTCTGAAACTAAATGATTGGACAATGAATGTATGACACATGAGTCCTTGATAGTGCATCCTATAACCATTGTGTAGTCTCTTGAGACAATTGAGTCGTGTCTATTTTGTCACGAAATACAAGCCTTTGTTCTAACCTCGAAGTTTTGTCTTGGACTGATTCGAGAAAGGAATCGAAGGGAAATGAATTGAATCGAATAGAATAGCGGCGTGGGAAAATTTCTAAAACAAATACCCACTTTCCCTTTCGGCTCAATGTCCTTCCCGATCCCTTCCTCGAACGAACCCAATTGTTTTGTCTTAACGGAGCCGAACTCAAGCACGATAATAGAAGTATGTGAGATCTTGATCGCACAAATGGCTGGTTCCAACAAAGTAACACTTCTACTCTCACTTTCGAACTCGTAACTTTTAAATATCAGAGAATGAGACTCCGCTTTGTTGGAGCGCCGTGCAATGAGTAAGGTCATCTATAAGTTGGGGTGAATGAAGTTTTGAGATAGTCGTATTTTCAAACTATCGTCATTAGAAACCCCCATTGAAAAGAATTTTCATTCAAATGGAACTATTGTACTTTCAAGTTTTGGAACCGATTTAATGAAAGAATATTTTACTCTTATTTTAGAGTTTTTCCTGGATTCGGTTGCAAGGAAAAATCGTTTCTAGATTCCTTGGACTGAAAGTCAACCTGCTTTATAAAATAGCTCTGTTTGCTACAGTCGAGATTTTTAGTAAAATGAGTCAAGCACTTATGTGAGTGTAACTCGGGAAGAGGAGAAAACTTTTCTTCTGGATACCGTATGGTTTGATTCCAAAGAAATTCTCTTAAATTCATCGTTTCGTTCCAATTCAAGTAATGGCTAAGCCGGAACCTTTTGAGTTCTTGACTTCGATAGTGCAGAATGTATAAATACCCTAAACTATGAGTTCGTATCCTCAACAGGTTGTAGGCATTCCATGGTCCATAACAATTAGTGTCAGCTTTCAAGAGGTCGGAATAGTTAATTCCTGAAGAAAGTCTGTATCTTCATGATGTCTTTCACGTGTCTCAGTTGAGAAAATGTATTCCCGATCCACTTCAGCCGTTGAACATTGAAACGATCGATCTTCGACCGGATTTATCATTCCAACCTTATCCTAGTCATATCCTAGGGCGTGGCGTGAATACATTGAAGTCAAGGACTATTCCGATTGTCAAGGTAGTCAGAGAAGGCTTCTCAGCCGAAGAGGCTACTCGGGAATTGGAAGAGGACATGACGATCCGATATCAATATCTTTTTGCTTAAGGTTCGTCTTGTCAATTTTGAGGACAAAATTTTTAAAAGTTGGGGTGATTGTAACATCCCTAATTTTTAAAGACTCGTACTATGATGCCTAAGATCGAGTAATTAATTGTGGGAATAATTGGTCGTGTCTCAGAGATTAATAGTCGAGGAAAAGTCCAAAGAAATCCTACTCTACGTTTAATTGTGGCTTAGTCATAATTTAAATGAACAATTCAGCTGAAGGGTAAAATCGTCCTTTCGCCTCACATCGAAGATTTATCAAGTGATTGAAATAATTAATCGCAACTCGAGAGAGAGGTGGTCGAGAAACCTATGCCGAGCGGAAAGCCATAAGATTATTGGGGTTTTAGCCTCAAGACCAAGAATTAATGGGCCAAGGGCAATTTGGTCTTTTCCACCCAATTAAAACCCTCAGCCCCTTTGAAACATAACAACACTCCTCTTCATTCCCATTTTCAGTCTGAAACTCAGAAAATAGATGAGAGAGAGGGAGGAGAATGCGAATGGAGAAGAGAGAGGAGAAGAAGAGGAAATCTCAAAACCTTGGTGCATGTAAGTGATCTTCATGCCATCCTTCACCATTTTTCTTCCTCTACCCTTTGATACCACTGGTTCTGATCATCCTCCCCTACATCTCCATCCACCATTTTCGAGTAGAAGAAGGATGGAGCTGGGATTTCCAAGTTAGAAGGTGAAGATGCAAGTTCAGCAAATTTCTGGGTAAAACCCGTAGGGTATACCTTCGGTGATTTCATCGAATCTCCCTGCACACAACTCCGATGATCGTGATTCTTGTTTCTCTAGAAAGTAGACAAAACGCTCTTCATTTTGGGCACAAGAACCGTATGATTTCATGGAGAAATGAGAGAGATATCCTGTTTACAAGTTTCGGTTTCAGAATCAACACTGTCCTGGACCAGTCACCTTGTTTTGTTAATATCTCTCAATCTACTGGATGCATGCGCGTGAAACTTCTTCCATTTGAAAGTACACGAAATTACCTTCACAATGAGCACTGGTTTGGATAGATTTGGTCACGGATTGACCAAATTATGCCTGTTGCAAAACTGAGTCATGTTGCTGGAAAACAGAAAGAAGAATGCTGGAAATATGTTTCGTCAAATTTGAGTTCGGTTCGCCGAAGTCTCGAACGCCATCAGTTCGATATATTGAAGTGGGGTCCAGTAGCGAGGATGATTGACTTAGTTACTGGTTGCACAAGTGGGACCCATCAAGTTCAGATGCGGAGGCACTTGGAGCGTGTACGTGACTACGGGGATTGTTCGAGTGGTTACAATCTGGCCGTCCGTGTTCCCGCGTGATTTCTCGTGGGATCGTCAACCGGGTGAGTTCTACTCACGGATAGGGATATTTTTCGTGTCTTGAAATTATATCGGGTTGAGTCATAAGGCAATTATCAATTTTCGAAAGATTTTGGAACCGAAAACCGTTTTTTAACAATATCGCGTTTTTACGGTTTTTATTGAATTGTTGAACAATTTATGAAATTGTGATTATTAGTGCTTTCACTGGAATATGGCCTGGAATGTTGTTTATTAAATTCGTTTTTAGGTTGGAGAACGATCGGAATTCGCTTTGGGCGAGAAATGGAAAGCGGAATGAGAAACTAGAATTCGGTAACAGAACAGGCCGCACGGGTCGTGCGCCCCTGGGCACGGACCGTGCGTCCTCTTCGGGTTGGCTATGTGATTTTGGTAAATCACGCACGGGTCGTGCGCCCCTGGGCACGTACCGTGCGTGAGCTGCTGTTACCGGACTCCGATTTCTCATTTCATCGCTCCTTTCGATCCCGAATCACTTCTAATATTCTTCCCAACCCATTTTAAGGATATTGCCTTATTGACAACCGTATTTTGAACTTATTCGACTCACGATTTTGAAAAAGAGTTTCAAAAGCATATTTGAATGAAAAACCGAAACCCTAGTATACGTGTGGGTACACCGTCTGATGGACTGACTGAATATATATGTTTATATATGTCAATAAAAAAATGATTATAATGCCGGAGGTCTAAATTATGAATTCCTCAAAACGGATTATAGATCGATATGGATATTGTTTATCCAATTACTATGTGAATGATCCTTTGGTGATCGAAAGATATAAATTATCTAATGAACTTATATGACTGATCCTTTGGTGATCGAAAAGATATAAATTTTCTAGCTCTCGAGAATTTGATGCATATTGTCATATGTATTGCGTTGGGTGACGACCCGACAAGTAGCATACTAGGAAGGGAAGTCATGAGCCCTCACCCTAGGCCCTGAATGTGTTTTGGCGTGGTCAACTCACGGGTTACCGGGATTAGCAGGCGTTGTGCGGCCGGTTTGTGCTAAGTAATTCACGAATTGCCGGGATTAGCAGTCGTTGTGCGGTCGGCATTCGATTAATAAATAACATTCACGAATTGCCGGGATTAGCAGTCGTTGTGCGGTCGACATTCGATTAATAAATGAAGGACACGAATTGCCGGGATTAGCAGTCGTTGTGCGGTCGGCAATTCGATAAATAAATAAGACATTGTTATGTCAGCTTTTGTTGTAACGGTTTCATAAATTGAACCGAGTGTCAGTGAGGGGGCACGGTAGGACTCACTGAGACAAGTTGTCTCACCCAATCTATATTGTTGTTTTTACAGAGAACAGGTTATAAGGACAGCAGGCGGCACAGTTGGTTGTCGGGTTCGAGGAGAAGATTGAAGATTGATTCATTTATTATTGTCCTTGTTCTTCTGTAGTTGTCTCTGTATTCGGTCGTATGACCCGAGGTTGTAAAATATTATTTTTATAGTTTCCGCTGTTTCTTGTAAAGATGTATATCTGAACAGGAATTTTTATACTCTGATATGTACCAAATTGTATATTTAGGTATTTCTTTGTTAAAGAAATACAGGGGTGTTACATTTGGTATCAGAGCGGTTCGGCCTTGTCGGACGTAGTGACCTTCGGGTCGAGAACATAGGATCGAGTCAGCTAGGGACTTAGACAATTATATGTCAGACCTTTTTAGTATATTATGTGACGTATTGAGTCAGGATCCACTCAATGTTTCATGTAAAGTACTGAAAATTATGACAGGTAGTTGCCTCAGCCCCGAAAATGTCCGAGACCCTACATCATAGGATTCTCAGCCTTCTCGTTTCATCAGAACGTGCAGCGGCAGTAGAGGCCTACATATTACATTTGGAAACAATGATGGGCATCCGCGATGGTTTGAGGAAACTCTGGGCGGCTGTTCAGTAAATAAATCTGATGCGGCTAGTGAGTCGCGGCGTGAAACGTCTTAGATCTTATCGAGAAGTACAAATCAAGCGAAGCCATTGTGCGGCAGTAACGTCAGTGTACTGAAATCTGTCAGATTAGTTAACACCCGAAACCCTGACCTTTATTTAGTCAGCGTGTCAGTTTCCGAGATATCGTTTTCATCGTAAATCTTACCTTCTGGTGTCGGTCAATCCCAGTTAGGACAGAAGTCAAGGAAAATCCTTATCGGTTAATTTTAAGCATAGATTCCAATTCTTCTTCTTCCGAGTCACAATGTGACAGATAATAAAGCCAATTGAGTAAAGATTCTCCGTCGTCAGTATTGACTAGTGGAATCATAAGTGCCGATCAGGTTAAGTCCTGATCAGGAATTATGAATCAGATCCTTCAAGGCAAGTTAGTATGTGAAATCGGTAGAAGTAACCTTATTTCAATCCGCTGTTGGAAGCATTCTGATCACGGTCTGTGAGAAATTCTCGTTAGTCTTCCGACCCATTTGTTCGTAACTTCTGCTCCGGAACTCCGATTTTTATGTTCCGAGAGGCGTTGGAAAGCTAACGGAAATATCTACACCGATGAATGGGTTGTGAACCGTATCTTCAAATGTATTTTGAAGTGTACCTCTGTTTTAAATCTGAACCATAAACTCTAAGCATTCGTGGAATGTGGACCTCCCTGTTGTACGGGAAATCGGTAAAAAGATCTCCAATCAGTCAGTTTAGACTCCTAGAACCCGTTCTTAAGCTATATTGATTAATGTAATGTGATAATTATGTCTGGATAGTCGCGGAAGTTCGGAAAGAAGCTGGGCCAAGGAAGATTCTAAATGATAAATTCGACGAATCAATACGAAGACACTTATGGTGTGCTCGTGTGATTCCCAAAATAACTTTTTGTTTTCAAAATCCCCTGGTGCCACCGCATTTTCAACTTCGTGACTAATCCAAGAATAATTGCTACACTGAAGCTAATTGAGAAACCAAGGATTGCCTAGGATGACTCTAAATCTCATCTTCAAAAGAAAACCTTATGTCGTTCTCGTAGGGTTCCTAATATCGAAATTCGAGTATCCTTAGGATCTGAGTGATCAAGATCTATGAAAGATAGGTATCAAAATTCTAAGGCTAGTTGATCTAGAAAGAGCTATGACCTGTATAAGGGCGACGAACTGTAGGCTTGAGTTCTAAGGAGAAAGTCATAATGGTCGAAAGACACACCCTTATCACTATCTTGGATTAGTTAAAACATCGGTTGTACCGGTCACTACTTGAGATGTTTGAAATGTCTCTAAGATAACCGAAGACGTGGGTTACTAAAATGTTTGCTCGGAAGTAATGGAAGGCTAGGCAACACGTGAATATAATTGCTAGTTGGAGAGGTGTCAAGCCATGTTAGGGCAATCATCTTTCGGCAGTTGTAGTGCTCAAGCTTCCGCTACTGTAGTGGAACTCCAATCGTTAATCTGGATCCCGTTAGGGTTGACAGTAAATTGTTATGACTTTAATCCATCGGATGGATCGAAGCTAGTTCCACCATTCTAATAATCTATCGGCAAGATGTCAATAAAGCAAGTATGTACTGAATTCAGAGTTGTTTGATTTAGCCAGTACACGAGGCTTTCTAAGAATCCGATGAGTTGGGCAGTGTAGTGCTTTCCCCTTTTCACCCACTACACCCGTATGATGGAAGAATGTCTGAGAATGAACCGTATGCCGGTCTGAAACTAAATGATTGGACAATGAATGTATGACACATGAGTCCTTGATAGTGCATCCTATAACCATTGTGTAGTCTCTTGAGACAATTGAGTCGTGTCTATTTTGTCACGAAATACAAGCCTTTGTTCTAACCTCGAAGTTTTGTCTTGGACTGATTCGAGAAAGGAATCGAAGGGAAATGAATTGAATCGAATAGAATAGCGGCGTGGGAAAATTTCTAAAACAAATACCCACTTTCCCTTTCGGCTCAATGTCCTTCCCGATCCCTTCCTCGAACGAACCCAATTGTTTTGTCTTAACGGAGCCGAACTCAAGCACGATAATAGAAGTATGTGAGATCTTGATCGCACAAATGGCTGGTTCCAACAAAGTAACACTTCTACTCTCACTTTCGAACTCGTAACTTTTAAATATCAGAGAATGAGACTCCGCTTTGTTGGAGCGCCGTGCAATGAGTAAGGTCATCTATAAGTTGGGGTGAATGAAGTTTTGAGATAGTCGTATTTTCAAACTATCGTCATTAGAAACCCCCATTGAAAAGAATTTTCATTCAAATGGAACTATTGTACTTTCAAGTTTTGGAACCGATTTAATGAAAGAATATTTTACTCTTATTTTAGAGTTTTTCCTGGATTCGGTTGCAAGGAAAAATCGTTTCTAGATTCCTTGGACTGAAAGTCAACCTTCTTTATAAAATAGCTCTGTTTGCTACAGTCGAGATTTTTAGTAAAATGAGTCAAGCACTTATGTGAGTGTAACTCGGGAAGAGGAGAAAACTTTTCTTCTGGATACCGTATGGTTTGATTCCAAAGAAATTCTCTTAAATTCATCGTTTCGTTCCAATTCAAGTAATGGCTAAGCCGGAACCTTTTGAGTTCTTGACTTCGATAGTGCAGAATGTATAAATACCCTAAACTATGAGTTCGTATCCTCAACAGGTTGTAGGCATTCCATGGTCCATAACAATTAGTGTCAGCTTTCAAGAGGTCGGAATAGTTAATTCCTGAAGAAAGTCTGTATCTTCATGATGTCTTTCACGTGTCTCAGTTGAGAAAATGTATTCCCGATCCACTTCAGCCGTTGAACATTGAAACGATCGATCTTCGACCGGATTTATCATTCCAACCTTATCCTAGTCATATCCTAGGGCGTGGCGTGAATACATTGAAGTCAAGGACTATTCCGATTGTCAAGGTAGTCAGAGAAGGCTTCTCAGCCGAAGAGGCTACTCGGGAATTGGAAGAGGACATGACGATCCGATATCAATATCTTTTTGCTTAAGGTTCGTCTTGTCAATTTTGAGGACAAAATTTTTAAAAGTTGGGGTGATTGTAACATCCCTAATTTTTAAAGACTCGTACTATGATGCCTAAGATCGAGTAATTAATTGTGGGAATAATTGGTCGTGTCTCAGAGATTAATAGTCGAGGAAAAGTCCAAAGAAATCCTACTCTACGTTTAATTGTGGCTTAGTCATAATTTAAATGAACAATTCAGCTGAAGGGTAAAATCGTCCTTTCGCCTCACATCGAAGATTTATCAAGTGATTGAAATAATTAATCGCAACTCGAGAGAGAGGTGGTCGAGAAACCTATGCCGAGCGGAAAGCCATAAGATTATTGGGGTTTTAGCCTCAAGACCAAGAATTAATGGGCCAAGGGCAATTTGGTCTTTTCCACCCAATTAAAACCCTCAGCCCCTTTGAAACATAACAACACTCCTCTTCATTCCCATTTTCAGTCTGAAACTCAGAAAATAGATGAGAGAGAGGGAGGAGAATGCGAATGGAGAAGAGAGAGGAGAAGAAGAGGAAATCTCAAAACCTTGGTGCATGTAAGTGATCTTCATGCCATCCTTCACCATTTTTCTTCCTCTACCCTTTGATACCACTGGTTCTGATCATCCTCCCCTACATCTCCATCCACCATTTTCGAGTAGAAGAAGGATGGAGCTGGGATTTCCAAGTTAGAAGGTGAAGATGCAAGTTCAGCAAATTTCTGGGTAAAACCCGTAGGGTATACCTTCGGTGATTTCATCGAATCTCCCTGCACACAACTCCGATGATCGTGATTCTTGTTTCTCTAGAAAGTAGACAAAACGCTCTTCATTTTGGGCACAAGAACCGTATGATTTCATGGAGAAATGAGAGAGATATCCTGTTTACAAGTTTCGGTTTCAGAATCAACACTGTCCTGGACCAGTCACCTTGTTTTGTTAATATCTCTCAATCTACTGGATGCATGCGCGTGAAACTTCTTCCATTTGAAAGTACACGAAATTACCTTCACAATGAGCACTGGTTTGGATAGATTTGGTCACGGATTGACCAAATTATGCCTGTTGCAAAACTGAGTCATGTTGCTGGAAAACAGAAAGAAGAATGCTGGAAATATGTTTCGTCAAATTTGAGTTCGGTTCGCCGAAGTCTCGAACGCCATCAGTTCGATATATTGAAGTGGGGTCCAGTAGCGAGGATGATTGACTTAGTTACTGGTTGCACAAGTGGGACCCATCAAGTTCAGATGCGGAGGCACTTGGAGCGTGTACGTGACTACGGGGATTGTTCGAGTGGTTACAATCTGGCCGTCCGTGTTCCCGCGTGATTTCTCGTGGGATCGTCAACCGGGTGAGTTCTACTCACGGATAGGGATATTTTTCGTGTCTTGAAATTATATCGGGTTGAGTCATAAGGCAATTATCAATTTTCGAAAGATTTTGGAACCGAAAACCGTTTTTGAACAATATCGCGTTTTTACGGTTTTTATTGAATTGTTGAACAATTTATGAAATTGTGATTATTAGTGCTTTCACTGGAATATGGCCTGGAATGTTGTTTATTAAATTCGTTTTTAGGTTGGAGAACGATCGGAATTCGCTTTGGGCGAGAAATGGAAAGCGGAATGAGAAACTAGAATTCGGTAACAGAACAGGCCGCACGGGTCGTGCACCCCTGGGCACGGACCGTGCGTCCTCTTCGGGTTGGCTATGTGATTTTGGTAAATCACGCACGGGTCGTGCGCCCCTGGGCACGGACCGTGCGTGAGCTGCTGTTACCGGACTCCGATTTCTCATTTCATCGCTCCTTTCGATCCCGAATCACTTCTAATATTCTTCCCAACCCATTTTAAGGATATTGCCTTATTGACAACCGTATTTTGAACTTATTCGACTCACGATTTTGAAAAAGAGTTTCAAAAGCATATTTGATTGAAAAACCGAAACCCTAGTATACGTGTGGGTACACCGTCTGATGGACTGACTGAATATATATGTTTATATATGTCAATAAAAAAATGATTATAATGCCGGAGGTCTAAATTATGAATTCCTCAAAACGGATTATAGATCGATATGGATATTGTTTATCCAATTACTATGTGAATGATCCTTTGGTGATCGAAAGATATAAATTATCTAATGAACTTATATGACTGATCCTTTGGTGATCGAAAAGATATAAATTTTCTAGCTCTCGAGAATTTGATACATATTGTCATATGTATTTCGTTGGGTGACGACCCGACAAGTAGCATACTAGGAAGGGAAGTCATGAGCCCTCACCCTAGGCCCTGAATGTGTTTTGGCGTGGTCAACTCACGGGTTACCGGGATTAGCAGGCGTTGTGCGGCCGGTTTGTGCTAAGTAATTCACGAATTGCCGGGATTAGCAGTCGTTGTGCGGTCGGCATTCGATTAATAAATAACATTCACGAATTGCCGGGATTAGCAGTCGTTGTGCGGTCGGCATTCGATTAATAAATGAAGGACACGAATTGCCGGGATTAGCAGTCGTTGTGCGGTCGGCAATTCGATAAATAAATAAGACATTGTTATGTCAGCTTTTGTTGTAACGGTTTCATAAATTGAACCGAGTGTCAGTGAGGGGGCACGGTAGGACTCACTGAGACAAGTTGTCTCACCCAATCCATATTGTTGTTTTTACAGAGAACAGGTTATAAGGACAGCAGGCGGCACAGTTGGTTGTCGGGTTCGAGGAGAAGATTGAAGATTGATTCATTTATTATTGTCCTTGTTCTTCTGTAGTTGTCTCTGTATTCGGTCGTATGACCCGAGGTTGTAAAATATTATTTTTATAGTTTCCGCTGTTTCTTGTAAAGATGTATATCTGAACAGGAATTTTTATACTCTGATATGTACCAAATTGTATATTTAGGTATTTCTTTGTTAAAGAAATACAGGGGTGTTACACTCATCCACATCAAAACAACTCTGCTTACACATATTCAATGAAACTGGTATAAATATGGTTACAAAATTATTAAATAAGATAACTCAAGAGATCTAAAATTATATACCTGTATTATTAACTAGAGATCCTCTTTGAGTTTAGCCAAAACGATATTACCTTTCTCATTCCAACTATTGATTGTAATTGGTACCACTTGCTTCACCTTACTACCAATGAATGTAGTCAAATTTGTGCCGTTTTGCCGAATAGGCTGACCCTTAACATTCCAAAGGACCTTCATTTTAGGATGTCCTTTACTTATCTGATTGATGAGATTCTTTTTGATGGTCATTCCACGGGAAGTGTACTTCTTTTTGTTTCCAGCATCACTTTCATGACAACTGTCATGCGCATTATCATGCGCAAAAAAATACTCAGCAATCAGCTTGCACTCTAAAAATCTACTCTTTTGAACTAAAGGAGAAAAAGTAACCTTTTATATCTCTTGTTTGAACCAAATTAGACTTTGCAAGATCCACTGGATTTGAACCGAGCACCTTTTGGAGCTAGAGAGCAAGAAATATAAATATGGATGGTTAGACATAAACTCAACCCCCATACAAGAATGGAAATACATTTATACAAATTATTTGACACAGCAAAGTGATGTTCTTGTCTTGCTCTACAATGCATAATATGCTAATTAAGACATTAACTCACATATATCATAGTTATGGAAGAAGCTGACTATTGACTTAGTTTGCATTAGATATTTAATAGATATATTACATCCAAATCACACACCTGGGAAAGCAATTCTGAATAAAAGACAAGAAAATAGATAACATACATAGACATCAACAATGGTCTTATTTTATTTTATCTGGCGCATGATTCCATATACAATTAATTGCCAATAACATGAATCAACATTAAGGACGCAGTTTTGATGGAACTTAACAGAAGCACAATATAATTAACATAAATTAAAGAATGCTTCAAGGCTAATATAAGCAACAAATATGAAGCAGTCCGGAGCAGGGGTAGTCCTAGTGCATCAACCACATTTGTCTACATTTTTCACAATATCATGGATCACAATGCAACCAAAACCACAATTTAAAAACCTTGGCCATGTGTACGTCAAGAAAATCATGCATGGGTAGTCCTAGTCCCATATCAAAAGAAAACATTGTGCTATTGTATCTCAGACACATTCCAAACTTGAAAGTTGCAGACAATCAACAAGGCATCAACCACATTCAAAACTCAAAGGAAAAACATGATAATTGAAATTGGGATTCTTTGAGTCAAAAACACAAACACATTAAAGGCAAACAAGGAAAGAAGCTCAAACCTGAGCAAGGAAAGAAAACACGTGTTTGGGAGGGAGTGTGCCACGCAAACCCTTCCCGTGAACCCAAACTCGCGAGAAGCACGGCAGCTGAACCCTAACCGGTTTTGGGGCTGACTTCGATTTTGAGGGAGAGTGAAAAACTTGAAAACTTGTGTTGCCATCGATTCTGACTTTTGGGGTTTGGGGTTTGGGTTCGATTTTGGGGCTGACTTCGATTTTGAGAGAGAGAGAGAGAGAGAGAGAGAGAGAGAGAGAGAGACGAAGCGTTTTAGGTTTTCTGGGTTGAGTGATAGCGCGAGAGAGAGAGAGACAGTGAGAGCGCGGAGCTAAGTATAATTGAAAAAGAAATAAAAATTCCAGAAAAATGCAATGGGTAGCGTTTTTTTAGAAAGCGCTACGCATTCGATTAGCATGTTTCGCAATGGGTAGCGTTTTCTAAAAAGTGCTACGGATGGGATTAGCGTGTTTACGCAATGGGTAGCGTTTTCAGAGAAAGCGCAACGCACTGGATGAGCGTGTTTTGCAATGGGTAGCGTTTTTGGATAAAGCGCTACTCATTTAGTTAACTGTTCCCCCTTCAGTAGCGTCTTTTGGGAAGCGCTACTAATGGGTGCACTCTTTTTTCACACTTTTGGCGTAGTGCATCCACATCTTCATCGTCAGTTTGAAAGCCATCCATATCATCATCGACTTCAACTTCTTCCTGTTTTGCAGCTTCTGCAAAGTACGATAGTTGAGAAATAGACAATCATAAATCTGATCAAAGGAAAAGGAGTCAATCTACTCCTGATGAAAATACTGTATAACAAAACTTTTTTTCTCAAATAGTACAAGTTTGTTGATGCAGTCTAACCAGAAAGTTAAACAGAAAACTAGCAACAAGTATTCTGAAAATCATACACACCTAATACACTTTTGAGTCATGCAGCAAACTAGCCAAGAAAAAAGACACTGCTTAGGCAATTCTTGAACCACTGAAACTATATAGAAGGTGAAAAAATCAACAACAAAAAATTTAGACCCCAAAATAACATAAAAAACAACTATCACAATAATATTTACACAAAAAGTGAATTAATAAACCTGAAACAGAGACTAGAAAAAAAGGTAAAAACAAATTCTCTATAACTCGCCAAAAATCATCATATAAACAACCAGAACGGTGCACCTCATAATTAACTCGGAAGCAATCTTACATACACATTAGCATGTCAAAGACATTCAATTTTGTTATGATTATTAAACTGAAACTGCAATGAATTTTGTTATGATTATTAATAGCTATAAATCTCATTCATAGGTTGTTAAGATGTAACTAAACTGAAACAAGATAACCAACCTATGATGTAACTAAACTGAAACTGAAATGAGATTTGTAGCCATTAATAATCATAGCAACCTATGATGTAACTAAACTGAAACTGAAATGAATTTTGATAAGATGTCAAAGACAGTCAAACAACCTATGAATGAGATTTATAGCTATTAATAATCATAACAAATGAATTTTGTTAAGTACTTAATTTGAGTTGCATAAGAAGGAGATCAAACAAATTAAATTGAATGTCTTTGACACCACTCTAAAGTTGTTCAAACTACTATTCACATTCAAAGACAGCAATGTTTAGTTCAGCTTATCTCTGAAATAAATCACCTAATCATTCAACCATGTCCTTCTATTCGTGTATATATATAAGTCTGCAATGTCTCAGTTACGGAGAAAGTATGACAGAAATACCTGCAATTTGATCCTTATACGCAACCAGAATATCAAGAGTGGAACGGAACACCCGGCCTAAAGCCTCTTCCGGTAATTGATCAGCTGGAAGTGCTAGTAACGATGTTAAACCAATGCAGCAAACTTTCTTGTCATGTTCTCGGCATAAATATTGCCGAAGTTTGCAGTAATTAGACTTTTAAATTGTTACACAACAACTATTATTGTCATATGAAAGCGAAGTGTAGAGAAAAATTACTTGAAGCAGTGGAATCTGTATCCATACCATAACCATTGCACAAAGCTTAATGTTAATTACGGTGCATAGATAACAAGTAGAGGTGAATAAAGGAGTTCAGTTTTCTACATATATGGTATTACAATGTATCCAATTTTTCTAACTAAGGAGTCAGTTGAGGGAAGCTTACTCTATAAAATGGTGAGCAGACTATGTTGCGAATAACACGAATGAAGCAGTAACGAGTTGGGCGATAAAAAAGGTCAAATGGGCAAATGAGCAGAACTATGAAAAACTGAAAATGGCAGTCCATAGTTAGCACTTAGCACTATTAATACTTTCTCTAAACGCTTCAGAAAGTTATATACCAGAAATGTCATTAGACTAACCCGAAGAAGAATTCCAGGAAGGGCGTCAACTTCAGTAGGAGGAAAGCCAGCAGCCCTTAAAAGAAGGTGCATGACCATTGCCCCAACCACAGTTGTCATTAAGGTAGTGCTTATCAAAATGGCATCTCTGTGCTTCAGTGCTGTTTTTGGTGAAAATTCAAATATGAAATTGAAATTGATTCTTGTTCTCTTCCACATGTACAGGTTGCATCCATACATAAATAAGTGCAGGCTTAGCAATGCAAACACACTGCACAATAAATCACTTTATCCATTAGATCACTCATAAGTAATATAGTCATTTTTGTTTAACATTATGCAAATTAATGGAAATTCATACAATCTCTCTGTTTTGAACATAATTTTCCATTTGCATAACACATTTGTATGTGTATGTATATGATCGATTAATTAGAAGACTGATGATTGTAATAGGCCAATAATAGCACACAAAAAGGGATGTGTGAACTTGAAATGTGTCCAAATAGAAACAAAGTGAAGTAGCACCTGAAAATTGGATAGACAATTTCCATATAAGCCTGCTGATTAGTAGGAGAGAATATACTGCACAAGTGGGCCAAAATTGCGTATACACTAAACAATGATACAAAACAACCAGTAGACAACCCTGCAAAGAAAGTAATAAAAGAAATTAAAAACATAGATGATTTGCTAATATTTTGTTACGGAGGAGGGAGTATTTTCATTTTCAATAAAACAAGATTCACATTTGACCCATTAGCTTAGTGGGTTCACAAATCACCCAAATTAGTGGCTACATGACATTGGTTAGTAGCAAAAACTGTTAATGATGTTACTGCCACAGTTCCACTATGCATGTGGGCATATTAAACAAGAAACAAAGAGAGAAGCATTTTATATTACCAACAAAGAAGGTGACCATATGAGAATCTTTATTTTGTTGGGGTTTTAAAAACTTCATTGCCTTTTTTCTGTCATTGTTGGCGAAGTGCTTTGTGAATATGGATTCCACTCGCGTGTTGAATTGTGATTGGATAACACTAAAAACTGCACATCGCGTGTTGAATTAATGATATAATAAAAGTAGATATATGAATTCTTCTTCTTAGTAACTTACAGTTAATGTCACATGAGATCCTTCAGCCACTGGTATATCAGTTCTTCCAGCGACCTCCAGCTGCACATCACGTACATACACAAGTCAAAAGTCAACTTCATCAATAGAAAATAAGCAAATCCTTCAAAAGTGACACCCACAGAATCAATCAAAAGAAAATCTCAATAAACTATACCAAATGCAAGGCATTTCTGGTTGCAAGGGTGGTATAAACATTGTCATAGATAGTTGTAAGTCCACTAACTTCTACTTCTGGTGATCGTAAGGCAAGGAATATTTCCATCGCATCATCTACAGAAAACCAATTGCAATATTCTCAGATTCAAAGAAACATGGAATAGAAAAAATCGAATGAAATGAAACGAATTGAATATGAAAAAGAAATATGTATATACCACCCTTGCAGACAACTTGCAAACAACCAACCTATCGATACCAACCTTGATCTTTGCCAACATAATCTTGAACCTATCGAAATCATTGAGGGCTGCCCTCCTCTTCCTCACAATGAGCCTTCTTCCCCATTCCCCCACTTGTTGATGCGGTCTAACCAGAAAGTTAAACAGAAAACTAGCAACAAGTATTCTGAAAATCATACACACCTAATACACTTTTGAGTCATGCAGCAAACTAGCCAAGAAAAAAGACACTGCTTAGGCAATTCTTGAACCACTGAAACTATATAGAAGGTGAAAAAATCAACAACAAAAAATTTAGACCCCAAAATAACATAAAAAACAACTATCACAATAATATTTACACAAAAAGTGAATTAATAAACCTGAAACAGAGACTAGAAAAAAAAGTAAAAACAAATTCTCTATAACTCGCCAAAAATCATCATATAAACAACCAGAACGGTGCACCTCATAATTAACTCGGAAGCAATCTTACATACACATTAGCATGTCAAAGACATTCAATTTTGTTATGATTATTAAACTGAAACTGCAATGAATTTTGTTATGATTATTAATAGCTATAAATCTCATTCATAGGTTGTTAAGATGTAACTAAACTGAAACAAGATAACCAACCTATGATGTAACTAAACTGAAACTGAAATGAGATTTGTAGCCATTAATAATCATATCAACCTATGATGTAACTAAACTGAAACTGAAATGAATTTTGTTAAGATGTCAAAGACAGTCAAACAACCTATGAATGAGATTTATAGCTATTAATAATCATAACAAATGAATTTTGTTAAGTACTTAATTTGAGTTGCATAAGAAGGAGATCAAACAAATTAAATTGAATGTCTTTGACACCACTCTAAAGTTGTTCAAACTACTATTCACATTCAAAGACAGCAATGTTTAGTTCAGCTTATCTCTGAAATAAATCACCTAATCATTCAACCATGTCCTTCTATTCGTGTGTATATATATAAGTCTGCAATGTCTCAGTTACGGAGAAAGTATGACAGAAATACCTTCAATTTGATCCTTATACGCAACCAGAATATCAAGAGTGGAACGGAACACCCGGCCTAAAGCCTCTTCCGGTAATTGATCAGCTGGAAGTGCTAGTAACGATGTTAAACCAATGCAGCAAACTTTCTTGTCATGTTCTCGGCATAAATATTGCCGAAGTTTGCAGTAATTAGACTTTTAAATTGTTACACAACAACTATTATTGTCATATGAAAGCGAAGTGTAGAGAAAAATTACTTGAAGCAGTGGAATCTGTATCCATACCATAACCATTGCACAAAGCTTAATGTTAATTACGGTGCATAGATAACAAGTAGAGGTGAATAAAGGAGTTCAGTTTTCTACATATATGGTATTACAATGTATCCAATTTTTCTAACTAAGGAGTCAGTTGAGGGAAGCTTACTCTATAAAATGGTGAGCAGACTATGTTGCGAATAACACGAATGAAGCAGTAACGAGTTGGGCGATAAAAAAGGTCAAATGGGCAAATGAGCAGAACTATGAAAAACTGAAAATGGCAGTCCATAGTTAGCACTTAGCACTATTAATACTTTTTCTAAATGCTTCAGAAAGTTATATACCAGAAATGTCATTAGACTAACCCGAAGAAGAATTCCAGGAAGGGCGTCAACTTCAGTAGGAGGAAAGCCAGCAACCCTTAAAAGAAGGTGCATGACCATTGCCCCAACCACAGTTGTCATTAAGGTAGTGCTTATCAAAATGGCATCTCTGTGCTTCAGTGCTGTTTTTGGTGAAAATTCAAATATGAAATTGAAATTGATTCTTGTTCTCTTCCACATGTACAGGTTGCATCCATACATAAATAAGTGCAGGCTTAGCAATGCAAACACACTGCACAATAAATCACTTTATCCATTAGATCACTCATAAGTAATATAGTCATTTTTGTTTAACATTATGCAAATTAATGGAAATTCATACAATCTCTCTGTTTTGAACATAATTTTCCATTTGCATAACACATTTGTATGTGTATGTATATGATCGATTAATTAGAAGACTGATGATTGTAATAGGCTAATAATAGCACACAAAAAGGGATGTGTGAACTTGAAATATGTCAAAATAGAAACAAAGTGAAGTAGCACCTGAAAACTGGATAGACAATTTCCATATAAGCCTGCTGATTAGTAGGAGAGAATATACTGCACAAGTGGGCCAAAATTGCGTATACACTAAACAATGATACAAAACAACCAGTAGACAACCCTGCAAAGAAAGTAATAAAAGAAATTAAAAACATAGATGATTTGCTAATATTTTGTTACGGAGGAGGGAGTATTTTCATTTTCAATAAAACAAGATTCACATTTGACCCATTAGCTTAGTGGGTTCACAAATCACCCAAATTAGTGGCTACATGACATTGGTTAGTAGCAAAAACTGTTAATGATGTTACTGCCACAGTTCCACTATGCATGTGGGCATATTAAACAAGAAACAAAGAGAGAAGCATTTTATATTACCAACAAAGAAGGTGACCATATGAGAATCTTTATTTTGTTGGGGTCTTAAAAACTTCATTGCCTTTTTTCTGTCATTGTTGGCGAAGTGCTTTGTGAATATGGATTCCACTCGCGTGTTGAATTAATGATATAATAAAAGTAGATATATGAATTCTTCTTCTTAGTAACTTACAGTTAATGTCACATGAGATCCTTCAGCCACTGGTATATCAGTTCTTCCAGTGACCTCCAGCTGCACATCACGTACATACACAAGTCAAAAGTCAACTTCATCAATAGAAAATAAGCAAATCCTTCAAAAGTGACACCCACAGAATCAATCAAAAGAAAATCTCAATAAACTATACCAAATGCAAGGCATTTCTGGTTGCAAGGGTGGTATAAACATTGTCATAGATAGTTGTAAGTCCACTAACTTCTACTTCTGGTGATCGTAAGGCAGGGAATATTTCCATCGCATCATCTACAGAAAACTAATTGCAATATTCTCAGATTCAAAGAAACATGGAATAGAAAAAATCGAATGAAATTGAAATGAAATGAAACGAATTGAATATGAAAAAGAAATATGTATATACCACCCTTGCAGACAACTTGCAAACAACCAACCTATCGATACCAACCTTGATCTTTGCCAACATAATCTTGAACCTATCGAAATCATTGAGGGCTGCCCTCCTCTTCCTCACAATCAGCCTTCTTCCCCATTCCCCCACTTGTTCTTAACATCTTTACAAAAAGGATGCAGAAATTGGTATTAGAAAATTCCAACATAATGCACAAAAAGGATAATACCCAAAATCATAAATCAATAAACACACCAACATATTGTAAGAACTTACCTAACAGGAATGACAGCAAGCACGACGATGGTGACGGCGGACGATATGAACTGAGAAGATCTTCATATGTTTTCTCCCACAAAACCGAAAATCCCCAGAACAAGAAAGATCATCATAAATCTAAATCAAACCTAAAATTGTCATATGTTTTCGTCACCAACTATTTTTCCAGCAGCATGATAACTAATTAGGGTTACCAAATTTCCCAAATCAGAAATTAAACACCCAAAATCAGAAATTAAACAATTAGGGATTCCAAATTTCCCCAAATCAGAAACTAAACAATTAGGGTTTTCAATTTTCCCCAAATTAGAAATTGAACAATTACGGTTTTCAATCAAAGTATCATTGTATCAAACAATCATCAAAGAAGAGAAGAAGAAATATAACCTGGGAAGAAGAAGAACTGAAGAACAAAGCTTCTCACGTTCGCTGTTTTCGCGACTGAGAGAGCTAGAGAGGAGAGCAAGTGGTTATGCGGTGGTGGTGATCCGCTTCAGAGGCAGGAGGCGACAGCGGCGTTGGAGAGGCGGAGAAACGGGGCGGAGACGAAATGGAGAGGAGAGTCGTGAGGTGAAGGAGAAGTACATGCTATCGTGGTGGCCCCTAGAGTAGAGAACGACGACGGAGGATGGCAGAGGAGGGAGGAGGTCAGGGGAGGAGAGTGGAGGGTGAGGGTGAAGAGAGTGAGTGAGAGAGAAAGAGTGGAGGACGAGAGGACGGTGAATGAGTGAATGAGAGGGTTTGATGAAGCTGCGCTTTGTTTGATTTGGTTTTACCGTTTGCGGCGGACTTTTTGACATTTCCGATGAAGCTGCGCCTCTTCTGCTGAACATTTGCGACGACTTTTTCGTCGGAAATCCGTCGGAAATTGCGACGGATAAGAGTTCGTCGGAAAGTTTCTCAGGAAACGGGGATTATTCTTGTAGTGATTAACCATTCAAGAATATAGTGCAGAAAAATAAAGAACAAGAATATAGTGCTTTTTATAGGCCTAGAGTCTTAAAGGGATATAACCATTAGGATACACAACAGTTACAGAATATGAAAGATGAAGACTTTTGGACTTCTGCACACAACTCTGCTGATAGAAAATCAAACAGTTTTTAAAGGCAACTTCCACTGGTGGAAAACCAGTGCAAAACATAACAACTGCTATTTTATGTGCAACTTCCACCAGTGGAAGTTTAGTGCAAAATGAGACCTGCGGTGCTGCCATAATTTTACTGCAGAGCAGCCTGCCTTAATTCGCTCCAAACTTCACCTCTAGCCTTGGGATTTCATCCTTATGCATTATAAGCTCAAATTCACTTGCTTTGCGCAATGCTTGTCCTGAAAAGAAAAAGAAAACAAAAGGTAGTAAAATAGCTCTAGAATAGAACTAAAATACCAAATAACTTACTTAAAATAAATACTAAAAAGACAACTAAAATGGACTTATCACTCTCTACATTAAGTTATTAATGAATTCTTCTTTGTCTGTAAAAAAGCTTTTATTGCTAATCGTGATCTTGTATTTTTTAGATCGATGAAGATTTGGAGTTTCTCGCAGTTGTGTATACAGTGCAATCAAATTATTAATTATGACGACGTTTTTGGTTTCATTCCAGTGGTTGCTTCTTCTATTTTCTTCTCATTCTTCATGTCGAGACCATTTGAAATGAATAATATATTAACTCTTTTTACAGAGTTTCGAACCTACTTAAGGAATGGAACATGACATGACTTGACAAAAGAAACCATCATAACTTACTTAGAGGTATGGAATACCAAAACGAGTACTTAATGACATAACCATCATAAAACATTACTGAAAAACTTGTTCAAATCCGAAAGTGCGGTTTGTTAATTACAAAATCTTTGATTATACAATCAACATAAAAACCTCGTAATAATACATATTACAAAACTAGGGTAGACTAAGCAAAATATACACTTGATCCCTAAGGATCCTTCAAAACTCTTGTAGCCCAGCTCAGCAACTACTACTTCTCTATTTGCTTGGTCGTGCCCTGGTAATCTGTAAAACACCACAACATATACAGTGAGATTTACAATCTCAGTGAGTTCTTTCGGGACCTCTCACTCTTAATCTGTCGGTGTTTTTCTTAACTTAGCACAACCCCGGACAATCACTACGTGATTCCCCCGGTGAACCCACCCGATAATAGCTATTACCGAGTCAACTTATTCTGGGCCTAGGCTTTGGGCTCATGACTTCCCCTCACCTAGTATGCTCTTAGCTTGGGATCGTCATCCCCTAGATGTTTTATGCTTTTCTTTAGCCTCTTGGTTTCCCACTCGATAAGTATATCGCTAACTTGATTATCTTGTTTACTCTTTTGACTCCTTTGTCCTTTTCTCACTCGATAATGTAATATACAATTCGAATTGTAAACCGTTGACGGAAAGTTTCATTGTTGCATAGCAACCATACAACCAATTATCTCATTTAATTTATAAATCGTAAAGTCAAACTTCATTATTTTATAACATAACATCATGAAAAGGTTGGGAATGGGAATGGAGGGAATATGGTGTCAAAAGGGCCTCTAGGGTGCACGGACTGGGCCTGTGTGCACGAACCGGGCATCTGGGGCGCACAGACCGGGCCATGTCTGCATGTTCTAAGAACTCTATTTTTCAATCAGTTTTTGCTAGTCCTTTTTGTACCAATTCGACCCAAACTCATTATCAACACACAATCCCACATTGTTACCTTTAAATTCAGTCCAAAACATACCCCAAACATCAATTTTACGAAATCACACATCCAAATGAAATCACAATAGTACATTGAACATGCTCACCAAGTTCAGCACAAATCAAACTCAAGGTGCGATCAAGTCTTCAAAACACACATGCATTGAAGTATTTCCTGAACAATCATGGTACATTTATCAAAGAACTCACCTCAAGACAAGATCAAAACACTAGCAAGCAACCCAATGGATTTGGCCTAGTGGTGAGCGGGCTATGGTCAGTAAGGGTCGACTCGGTTTGCTCCCGGGTTCGATTCTCACGAAAAGTATTTCCTTGGGGAGGCGAGATGACCGTGTCGCGCTTACGCACTGGGGCTGTGAAGATCCGCCTCTACAGTTTTGTATCAAAAAAGAACACTAGCAAGCAAAGGCAAGAGGTCCAAAGTTCCCTACAAGCTACCGAAGGTCCCCAAACTCGAATTCAACTTCTAATCTCCTCCCTTGGAATTTCTAAACCACAATGTAACCTTTAAACTTCCTATTTCAACACCCAAAACCAACATGCATCTACAAAGCTTCAAATCTAATCTTTAACCCCACATGCAAACTCGAAGTGAGGTGAGGAGAAGGGTTGATCAAGTTGAGTTTTGTGCTTCTAATGGGACTCTCTGAGGGATGGAAACTTAAGGAAATAAATTCAATAAGAGAAGAAGTTCAGTTTTTAGATAAGTTGGGGATGATTGAGGTGAGGGTTTTGGAAGAACTCCTCTTTCTCTCTATTCTCTCAAACTCGACTCCCTCTCTCTTTTCTTATATTGATGAAAATGTTGTGTCTCTTTTTTTTAAATGAGGGAATGAGGTGTTTTAAAAAAATTCAGCTGAGGTGGTTTAGATAAAAAGAAAATACCCATTTTACCCTTATGTTACTCGCACCCTACTATTGCTCATACACTACCCAACTTAATTTACTCAAACTAGCACACAAGCATTTAAGTATTTCCTTTATTCGTGCAATTTAAATCATCAATTATTGACTCAAACAACAATTAACCAAATACGATTAGCAACAATTAATTAAAATTATTCATTAATTAAAACAACTAGAACAGTCGCTTTGGGGGATGTTACACTCTCTCTCAATAAGGATGGTTTTTCATTGATTTTTCTTCCTCTTCAATTTAGTTCGAATTAGTTTTTGTTTTGAGTTTGACGGAAATCAATTTAGTTTTGGTATGAGACCTTTATGATTATATCTATCATTGTGATTGTTTTATTCCTTGAAGTTAGAGGAACAAGTTGATTCCCAACTAGCCATTGCTCCAAGACTATTGACCTTAATAACATCTTAATTAAAAAATCACCCACCATATTATTGACTTAAAATGTGATATTACAGCGACTTTTGTTGCCGCGATTGACTAGATAAGGCAACTAACTATATTGGTTGCCACAATTAGTTATACCAAAAAAAAATTATTAGAATAGTAACAACAATTGTTGTTGTGAAAAAAGATAAGGCAACAAATGTATTGGTTTCCACAAGTTACTAATACCAACGATAAATTATTAGCAAATGTATTGGTTACCACAAGAAATATTTCCACTTGAAAATCATCACAATAACGTACATTGAAAATCATCTTACAGACACGGGTTTGAATGGTTAATGAGACATTTCGAGAGAATTTGTTGTTCCAACTTTCTTAGTTGTTTTTATTGCAACAAATGTTGAGAATTTGATAAGGCTCTCTAAAGCACAGCTATTATGAAAGTGATATTTGAAGATAGAAATTAGAAATTATGATGAACTGGAAATATAGAAACTTTTGAGAGTCGTTGCTTCCTTTTTATTATTTCTTATTATGGCTATTTCAATAGGCTCCGCCTATTTAGGCTTCTTTTTATTAGGCATGACCGAGATGTAAAGATAACTGTGTTTCCATAGGCTCCGCTTAACTAGGCTTCCTTTTATTAGGCATGACCGAGTTGTAAACATGACTGTTTCAATAGGCTCCTCTTAATTAGGTTGCTTTTTACTAGGTCTCACCATGATAGTTGAGTGAGATGAAAATATGACAATGTGAGTAGGCTCTTCTACAACTACAATCTAGGGTTATCACGCTGGCAGAGAGAGAAGACATGTTTGAGTAGGGCTGGACAAACGGTCGGGTCCGTTGGATTCGGTTTCAATAGGGCTAATCCAGCTGAAACCGTAGTCATATTAACAAGGCCCAAATTCGACCATATAGGGCTTGGGTATAGACGGATCGGTTTATTCGGGTGACGGGTGGATCGGTATGGTTTAAAACGGTTTTAGGCCATGTTGGGCCAATAAAGTTTACTAAAAAACTGGATCAGTATAGTTTTAGCACCTGCCAATTAATTAAATTGCTATAACAATTATGGATCAGTATAGTACTGTTTTGCACCTAACAATTATAATTAAACTGCTATAACTCAGATACAACTGTTTTGCACCTGCCAATTAATTTAAACATTCACTGCATATCTAAATTAACAACATTCTGCAACAGCAACAGCAACTAAATTAAGTATAGTTTTGCCCAACCTAAATAACATTCAGCAACAGCAACTAAATTAACATAACCAGAAGTAACTAGCTACACAGTTTTAACAGGGCCGTCCCATACAATTTGGAGGCCCCGTGCAGATCATAAAAGTGGGGCCTTCAATTCTTTTCTTTTTCTTACGCTTCTCCCATCCAGAATCATATTTTCTAATCTTAAGAGGCATAGTAGAAAGACAAAACCTGATAATTTCCCTTTCCGGCAGTGGTAGAAAAGAGGTGACCGTCACGCGATCTAGGGTTATCACGCTGGCAGAGAGAGAAGACATGTTTGAGAAAGGTGGAACTGAGCGACAAGTTCTTGAATTTATGGTGGGGGAAAAAATCTCACTAGGTACTCCATAACATTGAGGCCAAGGGTACTATTAACTCATGAATCCCACTTAGTACCACTCACATGTAACCTGAACCACCCAACCTACACGGTGTTCAAGTACAGAAATATGACTCGAGGCTGAGCTTTATAAACTACAATGAGTGTCAAAGTATTCAATATTATTCATTTCATTGAGAATGGCCAATGTCTTCTTATAGCTGAATTCTTTTTTCCTCATTAATTATAAACTTGTGGTGTTTGCAGAAGTGTATCTAAGAAAGACGATTGTGTTTATCCGGAATTTGGGCTTTCTTAAAGTTCATTGAGTTTGAATTGGTTTATAGCAACAAACACAATGTCTATCTTTTACAATTGCATATTTCTTTTTTGGCATATGCTTGTAACCATAATTTGACTTGGTTTTTCTTCCGTTATGGAGTTGGACGTTATATTTGTATATGAATTGAGTACCCTTTGTATTTGGCTTTAAATATATAAATTATGCTTGCCTTTCAAAAGAAACAACCCCCAATAGAATTATAGTATTGTTTCTTTTGGTAGCTAGAGATCATAGTCACAAGTTGATATACAAAGAACCAAATGAACCAGAAATCAACCTTTTGTCAGTATGGCATAATACAGCAGACTCGGTGAGTGATTAAAACAAAGCAAGATTTAATTATTAATATATTTGGTTCTACTAAGTAATGCTGACTTATATGACCAGAAATCATAGTCTTAGTTACTAATTGATTTAAGAAAAATGTATTGTACAATTTTGTAGTACTAAAACATATGTTTGGTTCTACTAAGTAATGCTGACTTATATGACCATTTCCACGTGGCACCAAAATTAACGCTTGAGAACCGTTCCCTAAAGTGAATAAACCGTTCACTTTTCTTTCGGCAACGCTTTTAACTCATGGCTTTTGTGAGCGTTAATTCTTAGCAAAGGCAACCGCCAACAAAAAACCATTGCTAATGAGTGACAAAGACAACAGTTTTTTTCTCTATTCTATGACAACAGTATAAAACCGTTGCAACCATTGACAAAATTGGAAACCATTTCCTAAAAAATTTGTTACCTATCTTTATCAAATATAACATTTCAAAATCATTGCCATAGATAATAGAAAATGAAAAACAAAATCAGTAAATTATAAGAGGGGTCCATTGTAACCAGAAAAAGTAAATGTAACCAAGAAAATAAGAGGGGTCCATTTCATTTCTTCCAAACAAAAAACTTTTGTGTGACATCACTCAAATTTAATGATAAAATCAATTAATTACACAATACACAATGTCTTGGATTTGCTAAATAGAAGTATCCACTTAGCAGTTAACATCTCCGTCAACAAGTTTCTCACTCTCTTTGTACAAGAGCCTTCCATTCTCACTAACTACTTCATAAGCCTTTTTTTCTACCTGAAAAAATTTGTGTGATATCACTCAAATTTAATGATAAAATCAATTAATTACACAAAAAAACAAAAAAAAGTTCTGCCTATACAATCATAGGCCACTAATCTACCAGCAGACAATCTGGCTTCACCTGCCAGGAAGCTTGAATGTTGTAATGTGCTCTTGTTATTCTGCCCAATACGTCTTGGATTTGCTAAATAGAAGTATCCACTTAGCAGTTAACATCTCCGTCAACAAGTTCCTCACTCTCTTTGTACAAGAGCCTTCCATTCTCACTAACTACTTCATAAGCCTTTTTTTCTACCTGAAAAAATTTGTGTGATATCCCTCAAATTTAATGATAAAATCAATTAATTACACAAAAAAAACAAAAAAATTCCTGCCTATACAATCATAGGCCACTAATCTACCGGCAGACAATCTGGCTTCACCTGCCAGGAAGTTTGAATGTTGTAATGTGCCCTTGTTCTTGTGCCCAATACACAATGTCTTGGATTTGCTAAATAGAAGTATCCACTTAGCAGTTAACATCTCCGTCCACAAGTTTCTCACTCTCGTGGTGTTCTTCATAATTATCCATTTGTTAGATTCATAGTTACTTGTCCAAAAAGACACAGAATTCTTCATTCTCCTTGAATCTTATCAGTAGAAGAAAGGTTGATTGCTATCACAATGTAGCCATTTGACATAATAAAATTGAAGATTATGTCTATTGCGTTGTCAAGGGTAACTTATTATGATACAAGTCATATAGAATTTACCTTGGACTTTGACTTTGACTTATTATGTCCCTCCACAATTGACTTTGACTTGTCGTGCTTGACTCAAACATGGAGAGGAGAAAAGTGAGTTGGGTTCCCCTTCTTCCGGGGGGTCTTTCTTCATCATTTCTTTATGGGAAGGATTCCCTTATGGACTGGGCCAAAGCCACCCTGCCCAAGGATGTTTCTATCCGCAAATCCATCGGTAGTGGAAAAAATAATTGCTCAAAAGTGAAGACAACAACACCATTGTTTCTATAAGAGAGGAAGGGAGGGGTAGTCGACGCGGCGACCAAGTCATCAGATCTTGTGGCGGTATTGTTGATAAAAGCACGTTGCTCGATTCTTGTCGGTGTTGTACCGATAGGTGTGGGGACTTCTTGCGCAAAATTAGCATTTGTACCTTTGTTGGAATGGTGCTCACCTTCAATATCTTGCCGCTCCCTTCTTCTCGTGATCCACCACCAAATAGACAAAAACACAATCAATCTCTGTCCCTACTTGTGCTAATTGTGTTTTCGTCTATTTGGTGGTGGATCACGAGAAGAAGGGAGCGGCGAGATATTGAAGGTGAGCACCATTCCAACAAAGGTCCAAATGGTAATTTTGCGCAAGAAGTCCCCACACCTATCGGGACAACACCGACAAGAATCGAGCAACGTGCTTTTATCAACAATACCGCCCCAAGATCCGATGGCTTGGTCGCCGCGTCGGCTACCCCTCCCTTCCTCTCTTATAGAAACAACGATGTTGTTGTCTTCACTTTTGAGCAATTGTTTTCCGCTACCGAGGGATTTGCGGATATAAACATCTTTGGGCAGGGTGGCTTCAGCCCAGTCCATATGGGAATCCTTCCCAATGGCAGGGATGTTAGAGGAGATCCATCTCAAATTGCTGATTAATGTTGTACTTTCTCTCAAGGTGATATCTAATGAAAGAGTCAGTTTCAAACAAAATCTACTCTATCTGAACACCAAGAGCTTAAAAAAAGTATTTCTTTTATTTCTAAAGATCAGAAATTGTATCAAAAGCATTTGTATTTATTTCATTTTTCATTGTATCAGACAATACCACATGAAATATAACTACCTCGATCTTAAGCTTGTTCTCAGCACCTCCATCTTCCACAAGGCGTTGGAGATGCTTATGGGGTTGATTAGAACAAGCATGAGTAAGAGACCAACGACTTTTGAAAAGAGGAAACAGACTAAATGAAGAAGAATGGCAAAGATTTCTTGGCTATGAAGACCTAACGCCAAGGGATCCATGGGATGAATAACACTATTCTTAGTGCAAAAAAATGGGTAACTATTTGGTAGTATTTCCATGAGTATATATATATATATATATATATATATATATATATATATATAAATCAATATATATGTGAAAACTATGGCAGTAGACATTAAAATAAAGACAAACTTACAAAAATACTTATCAGTTAAGACTTGAGTTGGAGAGATAAAATAACAGGGCCTCTGCATTTATTCAATTTTTTTCTAAAGACATGCTGGAAATCATTTTGGCAAAGTGGAGCAGCATTTAATCTAGATTAATGATATTTGGACAACAATTTCCAGACACAAATCGCCACAAGAAACTTGCTTAATTGGTGTTGTAATGTGGTTTGTGTCTGGAAATTTGTGTCCAAATATCAGTAATGTTAATCTTTTTGTTTCACTGTCTATATAAAAAAGGTGGAGCAGCTAAGAAGATCAAAAGGTGGAACATCTAATGTTCATAAGACCACAAAACATCGATTAAAAAGATAGGAAAATGAGGAAAGAAGAAAATAAAATACAGAGATCTTTCTTGAGTGTAGCATATATAGAGTAAGCTAACTTTGATTATGTATTATTTTGCTCCGACTCGTATGCCATAACTCTAGCATTGACTGTGTACTATATCGCTCCGATTCCTATGCCATAATAACTCTAGCTCTAACAAACTTGTACGACCAAGTCTATCTATTTACCAGTTAACTCATTCTTCCATTTCTTCTCGTCATTATTATTATTATTATTATTATTATTATTATTATTATTATTAATATTCCCTCTGGTACCTATTATAAGAAGATTTTACGAAAATCACAAAGATAGGTTATTAAATGCGATGCAATTTATGCCTTATCCTAAATATATCCCTAGCATTAAATTTTTTATACCCACTATGTGACTTTCTAGTAAACCTATATCTCACTTTAAATAGGGGTATAAAAGAAATTTTAATAGTTAATGTGCTTTGAATAATGTATCTTTTTCTTATAATTAGGACAAAAAAATGTTCCAATTTTTTTTATAATAGGGAGCGGAGGGAGTACTATATACTATCATTTTTTTTGTTACAAAAAGTTTAGGTGAACACATACACAATGTAAAAAATACAACTTGTAAATTTTATTGATTGTAAAACTGTATATAATTTACAGGCTGAAACTATGTATATATACATGATTGGACACATTCTTAGCTATTAAGCACAAGTTGGTTGTTAGAGCAACCAACTTAGTTTGTTACATAACAAACTAGATTAGTTAGTTATTTAGTTGTAACCAACTTAACTGATTTGTTGTAACACAAACTACAACAGCTCTATTTTAAATGTAGACTAGCCGTTAGGTTTTTTTTAATTATCATAGGGTGAATTTGATTATAAATTCCATTAGCAGGGACCTGAGCATATTAGACTCTTTCTCTGGAAGGCTACGCATCAAGTTCTCCTAATGAATGCGGAAAGATTTCGCCGTCATCTCTTTGCCTGCGATCTCTGGCCCATCTGTGGCGGCAAACCAGAATCTGCCTTTCATATGTTCATGGATTGCAACAAAATTCGTCTCCTTTGGGGGTGCTTCAAGCGCCAAATATAGGTACATTCTTCTCTGATTCATCTTGGGGTAACTGGTTGATAAATAATATAGACCCAGGGTTGCGAAGTCAAGATCATCAAAGCTGGAGCGTCACTTTTGGCATTGCTCTTGACCGGATTTTGTTGAAACAGCATGGTTTTTAATTAGCATTCGATCTCTATTTAGAGTCTTTTATGCAAAATCAAATCCCTTGTTACTGCTACTCTCTCCTGCAAAGATAAATTAGGAGCTTTACATGATGGTGTGGCTAAGAGACCCTGTTGCAACGATGCAGCTGTGAACGTAATGGTCTCACGGCAACTGTGAACGACAAAACTAAATCCCATGTTGCAGCAGGATCCAGTGGCTTTCTCTGTGATCATAGTGGTAGATTCTGTTTGGGATATGCAATGAGGTTGGATCCGTTAGACTTTGAGAAAGCATACGACTCTGTTAGTTGGTCTTTTCTTGACTACATGCTTAGAAGAATGGGATTCGATGAAAAATGGAGAGCTTGGATGGAAGCTTGCATCTTCACCGGTTCAGTTTCAGTCTTGGTTAACGGTAGTCCGTCACCAGAGTTTTCGATGGAGAGGGGATTGAGGCAGGGCGACCCCTTAGCCCCGTTTCTCTTTCTTATAGTTGCTGAAGGCCTCACGGGGCTAATTCGAAAGAGTATAGAGGTTGGTTTTTTCCATGAAGTACCATTCAAAGAAGAGCTGTCCTTCCCGGTATTGCAATTTGCTGATGATACTTTGATTATTTGCAAGAACTCAAGGGAGAATTTGTGGTGTTTGAAATGGCATCCGGGCTAAGGGTGAACTTTAACAAGAGTTGCTTGGTGGGGCTGAATATTAATGAGGAGGAGATAAATGTGGCCACTCAATTTCTCTACTGTAGGACTGGTTCGGTACCCCTCAATTTCTTAGGAATTCCAATTGGAGCTAATCCTAGGATTAGAGCCACTTGGAATCCGATTCTCAAGAAACTAAGGGCCAAATTATCTACATGGAGAAGTAGGCTTCTATCATTTGGCGGGCGGATCACGCTGATAAATTCAGTCTTAGCAAGTCTGCCGCTGTATTTTTTTTCGTTTTTTAAGGCACCTAATAAGGTAATCAAAGAAATTGTGCAGGTTCAGCGGAATTTTTTATGGGGAGGGAGTGCTGAAGTAAAGAAGGTTTGTTCCAAGGGAGAATTTGTGGTGCTTGAAAGCAATATTAAGAGTGTTTGAAATGGCATCCGGGCTAAGGTGAACTTTAACAAGAGTTACTTGGTGGGGCTAAATATTAATGAGGAGGAGATAAATGTGGCCACTCAATTTCTCTACTGTAGGACTGGTTCGGTACCCCTCAATTTCTTAGGAATTCCAATTGGAGCTAATCCAAGGATTAGAGCCACTTGGAATCCGATTCTCAAGAAACTAAGGGCCAAATTATCTACATGGAGAAGTAGGCTTCTATCATTTGGCGGGCAGATCACGTTGATAAATTCAGTCTTAGCAAGTCTACCGCTGTATTTTTTTTCGTTTTTTAAGGCACCTAAGAGGGTAATCAAAGAAATTGTGCAGGTTCAGCGGAATTTTTTATGGGGAGGGAGTGCTGAAGTAAAGAAGGTTTGTTGGGTGAGATGGAGTAGAATATGCTTACCGAAAGAATTGGGAGGATTGGGAGCAGGGTTTCAAATTGCGGTCCGCGACAGCTGTTGCGGTTCCCTCCGCTTCGGCATCAGGCCGCATTTGCGATGTGATTTCAATTCACAGGTTTGACCGCATCGTAACCGCATCACACCCGCAACAAGACCCTACAGCAGAACAAATTCACTGCAATTAGGTGCGACACACCGCATCCCTCTTACCAAATTCATCCAATGCATCTGTTACAGCAAAAATCAGATATGCAAGAGATATTTTCACAACATTTGTATATCTTGCTCTGCAATGGCATCCTATTGAAGGGGAAATGAAAACAGAGAAAAAGAAGAAGAGGTAGGTGAAGGGGAAATATGATGGATTGACCTTGATAGATGTGTAGTAGACTCTTCCTTATCTCATCTTTGTATTTACCAAACCTTATATCATCTAAGAACCAGAGAGAAAGAAGAAGAGGAAGCCGTACCTAGAACCACAAAGAAAGAAGATGAAGCCGAAGTGAAATTGGGGATTTCTCTTCTTTGCGTTTTGTGTTTTGAGTGAAAAAAACGGATCAGGTTATTTTACTTGCTATTGGGCTGTTACGTTTTTTTGGGCCTGTATGAAACTGGGTCAGCATTTTTTGCTTTCTCCACCTAGTCATTTTCTATATGCTCCAACATAATTAGGCTAAAGTGCTCCCGGGGTCTCTTATCTTTATTTAAAGTAACGAATTAGTCCTTTATGTTTTTTTGTCCCAAATAAGTCCTTTATCTTTCAAATTTTTGACACATAAATCCTTTCCCATTAACAGTGCTGATTTATGTGTCAAAAAAAAGGATTTATGTGTTAACAATTTGAAACATAAAGGACTGATTTGGGACAGAAAAGGATTTATGTGTTAAAAATTTAAAACATAAAGGACTGATTTGGGACAAAAAAAAGATAAAGGACCAAATCGTTACTTTAAATAAAGATAAGGGACCCCGGGAGCACTTTAGCCACATAATTATTATATAGATTAGTTTAATTATTTTTAGATTTTTATAAATAAAAATAGTCATAGAAAATTATGAGAAAGACATTATTTGAGATGAATAAAACATTAACAATATTATAAAGACGTTACTTTTTACAATCAGATTGTATGAAGTGTAATCTCAATTTGACTCTAGTTCTGTTTAAATTAAAATCATTTGTGACTTGGTTTGTATTATATGTTATATATAATATACTATCAAGTTCTTACTTCTTTATGTCATGCTTATATTTGCTTAAATAATAGATTTTAGAAAGTTTATTATTTAGATCACGTTCATTTCACTACAATTAATGATCTAGTGTTATAAAAATGAATGAAAGTTTATAAAAAAAAAATATAAATAAAAGATATATAAAGAATTACAATTATTATAGGACTTTTTTTAAACTTTTGTGCGAATAACAAATTATTTCACGCCGCATCGACCGCAATACGCATCGCAGCGACCGCAAATGGCCGCAACCGCAACCGCAACCGCAATTTGAAACCCTGATTGGGAGTTAGAAATATGGAATTGTTTAATTTGTCTTTAATTGGCAAGTGGAGATGGAGGATACTAACAGATTGTAAGAGTGTATGGTTTGAATTATTGAATTGGCTGTATGGAAAGGAAGGGATATTGAGTAGGGCTCAGCATTCAACTTGGTGGAAGGATCTGCACACAGTGTTCGAATGTGTGTCTCATGCCCGAAATTGGTTTTGTAACTCTGTGCGACTGAAATTTGGTAACGGGAAGTGTCTAAAATTCTGGTCTGATGCGTGGTGCTGCCAAGAGAAATTAAGAGATTTGTTCCCACAGTTATTCGCTCTGTAAACATACAAATGGGGCTCGGTTGAAAGCTGTGGACAGTGGCAAAAAATGAACGCTGGCGCTGGGAGCTGAATTGGTGTCGCAATTTAGAGCCAGCTGAACAACAGGAGGCGCTGTTATTACAGGACATGCTGTATCCATTAGCCCCGGATGTTTCGGTTGAAGACAAGTGAATTTGGATGCAAGACATCACAGCTCAGTACAGTGTTAAATCAGCATATCGTTTACTAATCCAGACGAGTGAAGAACCGGCAATTGAGGAGGATAATCGGAAGATCATCAAGAGAGTGTGGAAATCAAGTGCTCCGTCAAAGTTCTTAGTTCACGCGTGGCGAGTGCTAACCGATAAACTCCCAACGAGATCTGCACTACAGCAGAGAGGGATTCTACTTTCTGATTCACTGTGTGCTCTGTGTAACACAGAAACTGAAGATGCTGAGCATTTATTTGTTGCGTGTAACGTGTCGGAACAGGTATGGAATGCAGTGGAGAGCTGGTGCGGGTTCAATAGTGCAGAATTTAGCAGTGTGTGGGAGCATCTCAAGCAACACGGAATGGATCATGGTGGAAAGAAGAACAACAGGGTGAGATATCTGGTTTGGATAGCCACAGACTAATAACAAAAATCAAAACTCACGTTTCTTTACGGTTAACCATATAGACTAATAACAAAATCCATCTCTAATTTTATTGTTGATTATTAGAGACATAAAATTTAGAGATTATAGCAGACCAGTTGTGAGGAGAGTCTATTATAGAAAAAATAAGAAAGGAGAAGGTTGTGACTGAATAACAAAATGTATAACAAACAGGTACCGAACACTCGATCACCATGGAGTATTGAAGTACTCTCAAATTAGCTTTTGTTACAGTTCTATGGAACTTTAAACCAGATACGTCTGACGTGAATACCACATCTCCAATCAAAACCTTAATTTGATAGGTATATGGGTCACATCTCTTATTTGTCCTTCATTTAGTTCATTCCTAATTGATGTGGGACTAACCAGTCACACTTGAATTTCAAACATCACATCTTTCTTTCAATATATTACATTGCTAGAGAGAATTATAACTAACAAACATACCTTCATGATCTTGTACAAAGGAAAGATGAAGCTGAAGAACAAATTCTGGACCATTGCAGGAATGCAAGTTGGTGATTGCAACCTTCCCACCTTGAATCTCCCTGAGATCAACACCGTTGACCTACAAAAGAAATAAAGTCCATTATACCTTATATATATATATATATATATATATATATATATATATATAAATATATATTTTTTATTTAATTTTTTCTAAGCTTTTCTTATTTATAGTGAGGTTTAGGATCAGAGTAGTTTGATTTTTATTTATTAGTTTTTAGTTTTGTTTTTTTTGTGTGTTTCTGGGATGCTCGATACTTTTCATTCGTTTATTTTATGTTGTCCTTCCCCTAGAAAGGAGTTTGCGAGGCAGTTCAATAGATGCAAAAAGGACACAAATTTGTTTCTAATTGCTTGTCGATGGATCTGGCTCACCAAACGATGGAGTGTAAAAATCACTCTCAGTGTCTTGCTATGGTCGCCTGGCTGAGAGACTAGCTCGCTTGGCGATGGATCACTTAGGCTGCTTCTATTTAAGTTTGTGAACTCAAATTTTAGGGCATTCTCATCATTAGGAACACTTCCATTTGTGCTATGAAGTTAGCGACGACAAGGATTTGCATTCCGCTGAGCTTCTTCTTTGATAATTCAAGCTTGAGAACAAGTCATTGAAGCATCAATGTTTTTAGTCTCTTAAAGTTGGAAACCATAAAAAATTAAACCCGAAATTTAAAACTGAAAAAAAAAACAATTTTAATTTTTTGAAAGTTGGAAACTTATTACTAAAAAACACCTTGAACGAGAATTAAACTAATTTACATTTAACTCACTTTAAAAAAATTAATTTTAAAAAATCACTTATTGTCACAGCATAATAAAATACACACTTAAACTCAAGTGGTGTGGTCTACCTCCAAAAGAATAATAGATTCTTGAGTGGTTCTATCAACACCCATTTCTAGGCTAGTAATATCCCCTTCCTCTATCCATTTATCAATTTTCGTCCCAAACCCATCTCCCCCATCTCTCTCTTTCTCTCTCAAAGGTGTCAGATCGGTGAAATCTTCACTTAGTTGGGATATGGATCCTCAACAGCGAATTTTCTACAGAAACTCCTAAACAGTGAAAACTGTTGATTACCGGTGCAATGGAGCAACAATGAAATATCTTTTGATCATTTTCTTCAACTCTAGGTGAATATTTCACCTATAGACACCCCTTGAGAGAGGGGTAGAGAGAAAATTTTAAAAATGAGGTGTGAATGTGTGTATCAAAGGAATATGAGCAATTTTGTCGTTATATTTTTATTTTAAAAGTGTGTATCAGTGTGTGTGGGGGGGGGGGGGGGTGGCTCGTAGCCGGAGAGAGTGCTCGTAGAGTCGGTCTAGATTCCTTTGTCAATATTAAAAAACCATATTACATGGCTTGCATTTTGTTTACAATATAACCTGGTTTCATTTGGTTATGATTTGTTATGGCTTTAAAAAAAACCAAAGTCGTTTCTCTCAACTTTCTTCTTCTTTCTCACTCATGTACCGGAGAGGGACAATTTTTGGTGATATTTTTGGCCTAGATTCATCCCCTCTTTATTGTCATTTGATTTTGATTGACAGATCAATTTTAGTCCATAATAATTCAATCAATGACTTCAGCATCAACGTTACAAGTCAGGAGACATGAGTATTCCGGTCACTTTGATTTTGTCACATTTTTAAGCATTTTGGCATTTTATAGTTGTTCGCAAATCCATCCTTTACGATTTTAGCAATTTTGAGTTTGTGTTGTTATCAATAATAACAATTAATCTATAATAATAACAAGCTAGGGAAAATATAAGACTAGAGCAAATAACCTGAAACTGGATTGGTGTAATAGTCTTCCCTTTGTCAAAAAAGTCATCACTCTGCATGAATTAAACAAATAAAAACGCATAATTTCAATATAGTGGAAAACAATATTTTGGCCCATTCTTATGCCACACCCCCCCACTACTCTCCCACCCCTACTCAAATTGGTAAAAAGTCTAAAATACCCCCCAACTTCATTTTGTTCATTCTTTTTGGTCTTTCACTAGATTTGGTACCATAATATCGAACCAGTACTGTATCTTGATACAGTACGTTATAATATTTGACATATTATAAGTATTGCATCTTAATACCGAACCGGTACTGTATCTTAATGTTGTACGTATACTTTTTGAATTATACACATATGGTACCGAAGTACTGAAATTGTCCAGCTGTATACAATTGAGTTTACATTTGCAACAACCCCCTGAAAAATAGTTCTATTCCTCGCCATCCATATTTGCCACATTCTTGCAACCCAAAAAATATGTTGAAGCCTACGAACCTTCTTCCCCTTAGCAAGCTTGCAGACATTTTGAAATGTCTGGAGCACATCATTACCCATGTCACCATCCAAGTTTAGCCATATGGATATGCCATGCCACACTGACCGCGTAACCATACACCTGCAAAAAACATGACCAGCAGATTCCACTTCACGGAAGCAAAACACGCCTTTTACTCTTGGCTCATAAATTTCAACCTGTAATAGCACCATATTATGTGTGTATGAATAAAATTGACGATAAAAAAACAAATATCCAATGTAAATATAGGCTAAGATATAAGATAATTACTAGGGTTAACAAATACAGTTAACCTGTTGAGGAAATATTATATATGACAAAAAATTGAATTAACAAATTAGAATAAAGGGTGGAAAATGAAGGGGAAAAAGCACCCCCAAAATTAGGGGGATTCGGACAAGAGGAAAATTGGTTTATAATGTAGGGAGAATGTAACATATTTTTCGTTAGACTATAATACATTTTTGGTCTTTTAATTTTTTTATTTAAAAGTCCACATTGGTACTTTAAGTTTTGCTCTCAGCAAGGTCCTATATATTTCAAATTCATGACACAAATTCTTTTTTGGATATTGCTTCCATCTCTGTTAATGGAGGATGATGTGGTCGTTAACTGCTTTTGTGGCACAGTTAACTGGCTTGTATGCATGACAAATGTTAAATGTTTCATTTCAATTAGGCCTTTTATATTCAGTTTCAGATAGGTCCTATTTACTTCCTTTCAATTTCCCCAAAATTCAAATCTAATTTCTCATTATCTTCCCCAACCAAACCCTAGAAAACTCAAAATCTTCATCTCATCTTCATCCACAAGGCCATTTTCGAGCTCCCTTCTTCTCCTTCTTCCTTCCTCTCCCTTATTCCATTTCATCTCTCACTCACACTCGCCCAAAACCACCATTAACGCCACGTTTTTAGATTTTCTGGTCAACTCCGGCATCCCACTCTCTACCAAGATCAACATTGTATTCTTCTTTTTCTCGTCTACGAGAATACCCATGTTTTGAGAGAAACGAAGCAAAAACAACATAGAGCTAGACATCTAAAATGAAAACTTCTCTTCTCTTTTTCAATGAATATAGACCTCTAACCAATAAACAAATCTTAGATTCGGAATCTCCCGTCACCTTCTACATTATCCCTAAAGAAATTTTGCATTCCAAGCACCTTTGTCTGGCAACCACCACGCTGGAAATCGCCCCAATGCTGTGGGAAATTGAAATACGACCACTTTGTCTACCACATCAATCTGAATTTTCTAGGTTGAGGAAGAGGGTGGTGAAGATTATGACTTTTATGGGTTGAGAAAGTAAAAAGAAACCTAATTGAAACCCAAAGATATACATATACAGGACCAAATTGAATTTGAAAAATTAGCATTTGTAACGCATACAAGCCACTTAACTATTCAACATAAGCAATAAATAGTCATGTCATCCTCTATTATCTGCAATGGACAAAAAGTCTAAAAAATGATTTTTGTGTCATGAATTTAAAACATAGAGGACTATCTGCTACGCATACAAGCCACTTATCCTTAGTAAATTGCTTTTGTTTTCTCTTCCCTCCCCTTTCACACCACACACCAAAGAGAGAGAAAATCAAGGTAGTTTTCCCTAATCTCCCCTCCTCTTCACCCAAACCAAATATAACTTTTATTTTACCCCCTATTCCTTTTTCGAATTTGAGTCATAAATTCATTAAGTGGCTGAAGACAGTCGAATCCACAATGCTAAAAACATGTAAGAGAATAAGAATAGACATAAAGATGATAGATGTTATATACCTTTGTAAAGTGTCCATGAGAATCCCTATGTTCATGTTTTGAGGGATCCCTCATGCCACCATTGGTCTGAATGAAAAAAAACATATTTATAAAAGTAACACAATATTGTCAGTCCAGAACTCAAAAGTAAGATAAAATAAAAGAGTGCATTGCAGCCATTGCATTGTTAGCAAAACATGAATACCTTCCATGTAGTACTAGAGTTAGATGAATTTAACAAAACTTCTCTCACGAGAAATAACATATATACTTTCTTCACATGCTCTGTTTTAGCAACACTCGAGTGCGCCTATAATGTGAGAATAACATTAATAAGAGAGAAGGGATAATAGCAAGAACACTTTTTGGGATGTGCTTGATGAAAGAAAGACGAGAGGAAATTTATTTGAAAAGAAATCATACCTCCCCAAATGCATTGAAGCGATAGGTCCTCCTCCTCCATGTCCAAACATTCCAAAATATGGCTACACAATCAATCAAGAAAAAAAATAATCAATATAAATCATGTAAAGCTGTAATCTATCCCAATGATTAAAATTTTCATGCTTCTTTGTGCATAAGCATCACCGATGGCAATATATTGACTAGAAGTTTACATTAAGAAAAAAACTTGCAATAATCGTGAATTAAAAAGGTATGCTCACCCAACTAAAAAATACTTCTCTTTTTCGAGCATGTCACGACAAAAATTTCCGATAAAATTTAAAAATGTTATCAATAATATGTTGATGCTGTCAGGAAAATTGGCTTGATAGTAGCTTTGTTATCAAAGACTAAACGCTAATCCCTATTTATAAGGAATACAAAGACTCAACCCTAAATAAGTATATCAAGAAACAAATAATACTCATAAATATGGAGATCAATTTCAAACACAGATTTATTCCTGATTTAATTCCTGAATCATCGATTTATTCCCGATTCACATCCCCCCTCAAATTGATGCGGCTCTTCAAGGAGCATCAATTTGCTAACAATGGGGAACAACTTTTGTCAAAATATTTGCAGCTCAGAATAGTTGAGAAACAACGTCACTCAGAATCCAAGAAGTAATTTGAGCATAAAGAACCTGTAAGAACCAAGAACATTAAAAATCACGAACATCAAGAAGCACACACACCAAGAACACCAAGAATCACGAACATCAAGAACACTAAGAATACCACGAATGGTAAACACGAAGCCTATGAGCATTTCACTCATAGGCTACATTCTCTCTTCGTTGTAGCAAACGGCCCGAGACTATGAGTTTTTTTTATAGCTCATAGACTGCATTATCTCTTCGTTGCAGCAAACGTCAAACACGACTATGAGCATATAACCCATAGGCTGCTTTATCTCGTCGTTGCAGCAAACGGTACTAGGACAAGAACGACCAAGAGAGATGTCGCTGAACGCACAACACGGTCGAAAAGAGGAACATGACGGCAGAAAGCAGAAACAGGTATAAATTGAGAACTGAACAAAGTGGTGCTGCCGGCGGTCGATGTCGCCGTCGGCAGCGGTGGTGAAGCACGAAAACGAGGTCAGAATATGAGAAGTGGCTCTGATACCATGTCAGGAAAATTGGCTTGATAGTAGCTTCGTTATCAAAGACTAAACGCTAATCCCTATTTATAGGGAATACACAGACTCAACCCTAAATAAGTATATCAAAAAACAAATAATACTCATAAATACAATTAATGGAGATCAAATCAACTCCTAATTTGTCTAGCCTAAAATAGGAAAGCTAATAAATATAATTGCAGACACAGATTTATTCCTGATTTAATTCCTGATTCATCGATTTATTCCCGATTCACAGATGTCACTGTCTTTCTTTCACATTCTCATTACCCCCTCTACCAACGAGGGTTGGTCCAAGTGGTAACTCGACCCGGATCCCACCCCAAGGTCTCGATTTCGAATCTTGGGTGTGACAAAAACTTTGTTGGTGGAAGCTGCGCACCAATAACAGGGTGACAAAAAAAAACATTCTCATTACTCCTTTTAGTAATTGAGTTGTTAGTGGTTTCTTATGATTGACCATTTACTTGTCAATCTACACCCTGTATATAAATAAGGCTAACTTTTATGTGTGGTGATACACTCGTGTTGAGAGAATAATACACAGACCTATCTTCTCTCATTCTATTGTGCTTCTTCTTTCTCTTTGGTTTATTTTCACAAGAAAAAATACATTATTTATTAAGGTATGCTCTTCTAGTTTATAAATAGTGTTACTATTTGAGCATATTACAACAAGGATGATCAACAAAGATTGAAGGGTAAAAAAGTAGAAAAATGAAAAATACCATTAAGTATGGAGGCTTTCCTCCAATAGCATGTGATTTTGACAACCTGTGAAGGGAGGCACCCATCTTTCCCCTGCACAAGAGATAAAAAAATCTATAATCAAGACAAGAAAGTCTTTTCCAATTTAATTGGAAGTGTGAGAGTGATTTAATGTTTTGTGCAAAAAATTGAACTCTAAAGCAAGTTAACTTTTAACTCATAAAAGGATATCATATTGTAACTTAAAACTTTCAAAAGATCATGACATCTTACCTTTTAAGCGAACAACACCTTGGGCCTGTTTTGGCGCCAAGTGACTCAGCAATCCTTCAAGGATAATTTCGTCAATTCAGGTTATTTGCTTTTCTCTCCCTCTCTGAGCAAGTGAAACACGTTACACTCCCTCCTCACAACACACACACACACTTTCGGCTGAGAGAGGAGAAGAGAAAGAAAAAAGAAAACTTAAGCTTGAGAGGGAGAGAAAGTCGTAGAGGGAGAAGAGAGGAGAGGGAAGCCACCTTCACTTGCATCACTTGCATGTTCCTCTTCTTTCCATCAATAGCATCAGTTTTCTTTGCTCTTTCTTTCTATACCAAAATCATAACCAGCAACCTACTCTTCTCGTCTTCACCATTTTTGCCCCTCAAGGTCCATATGGGTCAAACTTGAATCCTCCTCCCACCATTTTTAATTTGAGCTTGAAAACCAACATTTGAAGCTTTGTCATTGAGGTTTGGGTGATTTTCGAAGGGCCATAGAGTTTTGGTTGCTGTGGGTTAGCTTTGGGAAGGGTTTGGAGTCCTGGTTGCTGTCCTTGAGTTGAGAAAATCGGTTTTGAAAAAGTAAGCCAGCAACTTCACTCTTTAGTTGATATCTGGTTGTTTTCTCTGGTGCGGTTTCTTTTTATATTTATTAATCAGTGGCAAATGTCTGCAGGATTCAGATTTTGTTGCCGAAAAGGATGATTCAGGTTCTCCTACTGATGATTCTGGGGCTGATGACTCTGATGCTAGCCAAAGTGGTGATGAGAGAGAGGTAAGTGACTTGCTTTTATTTGCCTTTATTTTCCTGTGATACCTCAACTCTACTATTTAAATCTTTGTTGATTTTGACACCTTAATGATGGCCAATTTTCAGAAGCCTGCCAAGAAGGAAATAAAGAAGGATGTGTCTTCTAAGGCATCTACTTCTAAGAAGAAATCAAAAGATGCTGACGAAGATGGAAAGAAGAAAAAAGACCCAAATGCACCTAAGAGGGCATTGTCTGGTTTCATGTTCTTTTCTCAAATGGAAAGAGAGGTGTGTTTTATGTTATACATATCGGTGATCTGGTTTTGGATTTGGTTCAGTGGGTCGTGGTTGAGTACTGTATTCATCACTTCCCTTCTGCATTAATATGACATAGCAAAATTGTTTTTAGCTATATTGGATGTAATAAATTACAATACCTGTTTTTTTAATGACAGAATCTAAAGAAAGATAATCCTGGAATTTCATTTACGGATGTGGGAAGTGTACTTGGAGAAAAGTGGAAAAAGATGTCAGGTATGGCTGGTTGACAGTTGTTTCATTTCATGCAGTACCGTCTACTGTCATTCGTGTCACTGATCAAAGCCTATTATGTGTTGTGACTAAAGTTTTCTGTTTCTTTGCATGTTGAATGCACAGCGGAGGAGAAGGAACCATACGAGGCAAAGGCCCAAGCAGATAAAAAAACGTTACAAGGAGGAGATTGATGGCTACAAGAATCCACAGCCCATGAATATTGATTCAGGAAATGAATCTGACAGTGCCTGAGGTTGGTTTAATATTGAAAGTAATCCTCTCAGCTTGACTGCAGTTTTGAAGTTGCTTATTGTCGTGACAACTAATATAAGTCATGCTTTGTGTTATTTCTGAATGGTGATGGCGTTTCAGATAGTGATTAATGCTCTTGTGGATGGCCTAATAACTTGTGAAGTTCCCACTGGAATGTGCTGAGATTTGCATGCCTCGGGGAAGGTGGGAGAATGATGAGGTTCAAGTGCTTAATAGATATGTATTTGTAATCTAATCTGTTAACATATTGGCTACAAGACAGTATATCTTATGTTTGTGACCGGCTTAAATAGGCAGTGTGAATTATTGAATTATGGTTAGGGCCTTGCCCCCTCTAAGTGTGATGGGTAAAACTAATTTTTTTGTTTGGAAAATATTTTCAAATTCCGTCTTTTATCGAGTTCATTTCAGGTATGCTCTTCCTGTAAAAAAAATTGAGGAATGATTTTTTCCTATGTTTAGTCTTTCACTGATCCCATATTTTTATTCAGAATACTTTATCCTTTTATCTTCTACCTAAAACTTGTATGTTTTGTATATTGCAGTCTGCTACCATGTGATTAGAGATTGTATGCAACACCTTCTATCACTCCATCTTATCATGTGTTGTTCTCCCTCATTTTATGTTCACACATTTTTTTATGGGTTTCAGTAAGTGGATGATGCAGTGTGGCAAAATGGAGCTTCTTTCATTCCGGGCATTCTTGAGGTATGGATGTTTGTACTGAAATTGGATAATACTACATGTACGGATATTGATTTCTTTATTATGTTATTAAACTTTCATCATTTTCTTCATTCTACCTGTAAGCACCCATTTTGTTGCTTACATTGATTTTAGGGTAACTTATATTTCTCTTTTATTCCATAAAAAATAAAATTTTGATTTTATTTGTGCTAATAAAAATTGCGGTGATCTCCCTTTTTGATTTGGTGTATGCATATATCACTAATAGTAATACTAACTCGTGCATCACGGGTTCTTGCAGCATGACCCAAGGTATTAAGGGTGTGGGATTGTGTATGATTAATGATTTCTTATGTTTTTAAGATTGTTGATATTTTGGTTTTGATGGTTTGCATTTTTCATAAAAGGGTCAACCAAGTATTTTCATCTCAAATTTGCTATAGGCATTACATGGTTAATATACTAATGTTATTATTTCTGTCCTAAAATCATAGGGAATTCCAGGAGCTAATTGCTATAAAGGTAATCAGTATATTGATTAGCTTGAATTTCTTTGCTATGAGCATGCATGGTTGGCATTTCATCTTGATTCAAATAATTGGGGTGTTAATGTTCAATATTATTCATGTACTTATGTGAACTTTGCTGTTTATACTGGTCTTTTGAATCCTGTGGATAAGATTATGGGATAGTCATGGGTATTATACTCTTAGTGGGAAGAAGGTTTCTACTACATATATGGACTATGATAAGGTTAATCATCCTACTACATATATGGACTATGATAAGCTTGAGGAAAAAACAGTGGATTATAGACCCAAGATACTTATGTGTGGTGGAAGTTCCTATCCTTATTTATGAGTGTAATTTTGGGATGTTGCACAAACTATTGTTGCCATTTCATCATGGCCTACATTCAAAAGTGTTTTTTCTTTTTTGATCATCAACTTCAAAAATGTATGCCTGGTAATATAGGCAAAATTCTATATGCTTTGTTTTCTTATATTTAAGTCAGTTGCTATCTATATGCCCGTGTAAGGTGATTTTCATTTATATCCTTATTGCTATCATACTAATTTTGCTTTAATGTCTTCTATTTTTGTTATGATCATTTCAATTTGTTTCTATTTACAGGAAATATCAATAGAGAATAGGGTGGAAGCTGGTCCCCTCCAAATTGGGTGTTGTGTGGGTTAGTAGCAAATGCATTTGAAAAAGAAAGAAGAGTTATGGGCATTAATACTATTTCATGCTTCATCTTAATGAAAAATGTTATTAGACTAAACAGTTAGTTACTATTCTGATTATTTGACTCATTCCTAACTTGATTTTATTAATTATTTGAGATACATACACACACACACTCTATTGCTATTGTTTAATCTAACTATTTAACTCATTGCTAACTTAATATTAGTTGTGCATTTGTTTTTAACTTTTTCTTTTTTAGTTTGTTGCTCTTGTGTATATATATATATATATATATATATATATGTGTGTGTGTGTGTGTGTGTGTGTGTGTGTGTGTGTGCGCGTGTGTGCGTGTGTGCGTGTGTGTATAACTTTTGACTTCTAATTCTAACTTGACTCCTAACTCCAACTATAACTTTTGACTTTTAATTCTAACTTGACTTCTAACTCTAACTATTTCACTCATTTTCTTTTTTATTTGTTACTCTTATATCCATATATATATATATATATATATATATATATATATGTCTTCTAAACGTTTTTTACTTTCTTATTGGTTCTAACTCTTACTTAGTCTAATTACTCTCATTGCTAACTTAATATTAGTAGTGCATTTGTTATTAACTTTTTCTTTTTTTACTTTGTTGCTCTTATATATATATATATATTGACTTCTACTTCAAACTTGACTTCTACTTCAAACTTGACTTCTAACTCTAACTATTTTTTTATTTTTTTTATTGTGACTTCTTACTCTAACTTTTTTTACTTACATATTGGTTCTAACTTTTTTTTACTTTCATGAGATGTTTCTTTTGTAATCTTTTGGGCTTTTTTTTTTATGTTTTTATTACTTTACTATTTAAATTTTTTCTTAATATCTAATCTTTAATCAAATTTCCTTAATACCTAATCTTCAATCAAATTAAAAACGTTAATTTCGTTGATACTAGCTCTCCCCGTGCATTGCACGGGAGATGAGGCTAGTAAACTATAATCAAATAACTACCATTTTACTAGGGAGTTTTCATCTGAGTCGTCCATCCCAGGACCATTGTCAAAAATTGATATCTTATCATTGGTCACATTTACTCTGCAAATCATCAAAACCACATGAAGTACAGATTTACCAACCAAGCAAAAGCTACATACAACTAAAACCAACGTACTTTTCAACCTTAATTGCAGTAAAAATAGGATGAAAATTTTTTTATGTTAAAAATCGTGTTGCTGATTATTCATCAAACAATCAACTGTTGGGGATAAATACGTGAAAGAGAGAAGAAAAGGAAGTGGCGGCGCTAAAGGACAAGAGGAATAAGTAGGGCAATATAATATTAGGTAAAAGCTGCACTGAATTTCATAAAGATAGGTTACTAAATTACATGCTACTGACGTCTATATTTATATACAATAAAACAGGCCCAAGCCCATGATTTCGACTAGCCCATTCAACTGGCCCATTTCGACTAGGTTTCTAACTACACCTACTATAATTACAAGCAATAGAATTACAAGGCATATCTCAATATTCCCTCCTAATTCACATTGCTGAGCGACATCATCCCAAGCATTGTTCTCAGTTCTTCGAATCTTCCTTTTTGCAATGGCTTAGTCATTGCATCAGCTACTTGAAGTTCCGAACAGCAATATTCCAGATTCAGCTTCTCATTGTTTACTTGGTCACGCAGGAAGTGATATCTGGTCTCTATGTGCTTCGACCTACCATGTGCAACAGGATTCTTTGCGAGATCTATCGCAGACTTGTTGTCGATCAACAACTTCATTGCTTCGACCCTGTGCACTCCAATTTCGACCAGTAGCATGCTTAGCCATGATGCTTGACATGCTGCAAAGGAAGCAGCCACATACTCTGCTTCACAAGAGGATAACGCAACTATACTTTGCTTCTTCGAGCACCAAGAGATGGGTGTCGATCCATACATGAAGACATACCCACTTGTGCTTTTTCGATCACTCTTGTCTCCACTCCAGTCGGAGTCAGTGTAGCCAAACACTTCATTATCATTCTTCGACACACTCTTGCTAGGGAACAGAATACCATAACTTTGTGTTCCCTTTACATACCTTGGTACTCTTTTTGCAGCTACCATGTGAGAGCTTTTCGGCTTCTCCATGAATCTGCTGATCATTTCGACACTAAACATAATGTCAGGTCGAGTGTTGCACAGGTACCTTAGGGAGCCCACGATCTGTTTGAACAAGGTGGCATCTACTTCAATCCCTTCGTCGTCTTTCGACAGCTTGCTGCTAGTGTCTGATGGTGTCGAAACTTCCTTGCAGTTGCTCATGTCGAATCTTTTTGGGATATCAGCTGCATACTTCGACTGGTGCAGGAGTATACCCTTACTTGTCTTGGTAAACTCCATCCCCAAGAAATATGATAGATGTCCCATATCACTCATTTCAAATTCTAACATCATCACTTTCTTGAAGGATTCGACTTCGACTTCATTGCTGCCAGTTACGAGTAGATCATCTACGTACAGGCACAACAACAACTGAGTCGAAGTTCCATTCTTCTTCACATATACTCCATGTTCATTAGTGCATCTAGTGAACTTCTGAGCCAAGAGAAATCCATCAATTCTCTTGTTCCACGCTCTTGGAGCTTGCTTGAGCCCATACAGGGCCTTCTCCAGCTTGTAGACTTTGTCTTCTTTACCCTTCGACTCAAAACCAGGTGGTTGACAAACATAGACTTCCTCCTCCAGAGGTCCATTCAGAAATGCTGACTTTACATCTAGTTGATGTAGGGGCCATCCTCTATGACTTGCCAATGCTACTACCAATCTTATGGTTTCGATCCTGGCTACTGGGGCAAAGACCTCATTGAAATCCAAACCAGGTTTCTGCAGGAACCCTTTGGCTACTAGCCTGGCCTTGTACTTGGCCACTTCTCCATTTGGCTTGACTTTGGTCTTGAAGACCCACTTCACCCCTATGGCTTTCTTTTCTTTTGGAAGTTCGACTAGCTTCCAAGTATCATTCTTCTCGATTGACTTCAACTCGTCAATCATTGCTTCCTTCCACTGCTTGTGACTAAGGGCTTGCTTCAGGCTCACTGGTTCTGCTTTTGCCATTAGTGCAAAGTGTGTCAGGTCTCCCTCTGCTGTAATAGCAGAATCTGGGTAAGTGTCGAATCCTTCTAGTCTTACTGATCTCTGCCTTTCCCTTTGCGACCTTCTTAAAGGTTCGACAGCAATGGGTTCTTCTGGCTCTTCAGTTTCGACCTCTTCATTATGATCATCTCGATCAGAGACTTCGTCGAAGTCCATCATTGTAGGTTTCTCACATCCTTCTTCCCAGTTCCAATATTTCGACTCATCTACTACGACATCTCTGCTTTTCACTATTTTCTTCTGCACAGGATCATACAGTTTGTATGCTCCTGTCGAATGATAGCCAACAAGAATCATTTGTTGTGCTCTATCATCCAGCTTGCTTCTTAGTTGCTCAGGGACATGTCTATAGCATACTGAGCCAATTATTCTGAGATGCTTGACACTTGGCTTTCTTCCTAGCCAAGCTTCTTCAGGTGTCTTTCCAGTCAATCTCTTTGTGGGACATTTGTTCAGAATGTACACTGCTGTGGCTACAAGTTCTCCCCATAAACTATGAGGTAGCTTCTTCTCCTTCAACATACTTCTTACCATGTTGAGGATGGTCCTGTTTTTCCTCTCAGCAGTACCATTATGCTGAGGCGTGTAAGGTGCAGTGACTTCATGAACAATTCCTTCTTTCTCACAGAATTCGACAAATTCATGAGAATTGTACTCACCACCTCCATCGCTTCTAAGGGTTTTGATTTCACACTCACTCTGCTTTTCAATCATTACCTTAAACTTCTTGAATATTTCTAGTACTTCACTCTTCCTTTTGATCAAATACACCCAGGACATTCTAGTGTATTCGTCAATGAAGGTGACAAAGTACTTATTCCCTCCTAAGGAACATACTTCGAAAGGACCACAGACATCAGAAAATATCACCTCTAGCTTCTTCTCTGCTCTGCTAGGTACTTCTGATTTAAACGAGTTTCTTGGTTGCTTCGACTTGCAACAACCCTCGCAAACTTCGACAGGTACTTTTACTGCAGGCAACCTTTGAACCATCTTCTTTTCATGTAGTTGACACAAGCTCTTGAAGTTGAGGTGGCCAAATCTCCTGTGCCATCTCCAGTGCTCCTCTTCGACAGTACTCTTGAGGCAATGTTCTTCGACTACTTGCAATTTGATCTTGAAGGTTCTGTTATTCTGCATTAACACCTTCAGGATCAACTTCTTGGTCGAATCAAACAGGCTGAGACTGTTATCACCCATTTCGACTGTGAATTTCTTCTCGATCATCTGCCCAATACTTAGCAGATTGCTCTTCATAGCCGGTACATAAAATACCCCTTGGATGTAGCACCACTTACCATCTTTCGACAGGAACTTTATGGTACCTACTCCTTCAGCAGTAACTCTACTGTTATCTGCAAGCCTTATCTTTTTGCTTATCTGCTCCAGTTCGACAAACCACTCCTTGTGACAACACATGTGATTTGAGCATCCTGTGTCGAGATACCATTCGACAGACTTCTCTTCAGTCGAATTTGTCTCAGCCTTCAACAACAGTAATTCTGGGTCAGTAGCTGTCATGAATGACAATTCTTCATTATCATTGCTGGCAATGTTGGAGGCATTACCAGTGTTTCCACTGCCCTGCCACACACACATCGCACAAGTATTTTGAGCATCACAAGTGAATCCACTTATACAAGTGTTCCCACTATTTTGCTCGCTACTTTCAGCAATTCCTTCATCGAGTCGAATTTCATCTTCGACAGCCATCAGCATTAACTCCTCTGAGTCAGAGTCTGAGTCATTATCATTAGCAAACTTGGCTTCTGCATCTTTATCCATAGGAACTTTCTTGTTTTTACACTTGTTCCTATAATGTCCAAATTGCTGACAGTTATAACACTGAACTTTCGACACGTCTCCCTTCTTCTTGTCGAAAGATCCTTGTTCTTTCTTCTTACTGCTTGATCCCTTTTCTCTACCCTTCTCCTTGTTGTCTGCCTTCCAGTTTCTCTTAGAGGAGTATGAAAGCAAGGCTTGTTCAGTTTCTTTCTCTGAACTTCTCTGCCTTATTCTCAATTCATGAGCCTCTAAGGAACCCTGAAGTTCATCTAACTTCAATGTATCTAGGTCCTTGGATTCTTCGATAGCAATAACAACGTAGTCGAATTCCAGGGTTAAGGATCTGAGCACCTTTTCGACTTTATTTACTTCAGTCACAGTTTCACCATTACCTTTCATTTGATTAGTTAATGCTACTAACCTCGTAATGAAATCTCCAATCGATTCTCCATCTGTCATCTTCAAGCCCTCGTACTGCTTCCTGAGCGACTGTAGACGTATCTTCTTTAGCCTATCTGCTCCTCCATACGAGTTCTTTAGGATGTCCCAAGCTGCCTTTGCTGAATCACAGTCGATGATCAGGTTCAGGATGTTGGAATCAACGCATTGTGAATCAAAAACAGCCCTTTTCCATCTTTCTTCCTCAGCGAATGGTGGTTGTTCCTCACCGCTTCAGTGGCGTTTGCTGCCAAGGGTGGAACACCATCATTCACGACATCAAGAACATCTTGATATCGAAACAGCACCTTCATCTGCGCACACCAACGTTCATAATCCTTTCCGTCAAAGATTGGGAGGTTCCCCGGAATACCTCCACCAGAGTTGTCTCGCGCTGCCATGAATCTTGATAGATTTTGTAAGGATCTAACAAGCTTTGATACCAGTTTGTTGGGGATAAATACGTGAAAGAGAGAAGAAAAGGAAGTGGCGGCGCTAAAGGACAAGAGGAATAAGTAGGGCAATATAATATTAGGTAAAAGCTGCACTGAATTTCATAAAGGTAGGTTACTAAATTAAATGCTACTGACGTCTATATTTATATACAATAAAACAGGCCCAAGCCCATGATTTCGACTAGCCCATTCGACTGGCCCATTTCGACTAGGTTTCTAACTACACCTACTATAATTACAAGCAATAGAATTACAATGCATATCTCAATATCAACAACCTTAATTTCCATAAGAATTGGAAATATAAAATATAAATGAGGTTTAATTATGATTTTCATCCTCGTAAATGTAGCCATTTTGGGTTTTAGTGTCTGTAAAAATTATTTTTCTATTTTAATCCATGCAGCTTCCGAAAATCATCATTTTTAGTCCCTCAAGTGTTTTTTGTTTTAAAAATGCTGATGTCGCTTTTTCTTATTACGTTGAGAAGGACTAAAATAAAAAATAAGTAGCTATATTTGAAGAGACTAAAATTAAAATTTGTTATATTTGTAGGAACTACAAAAGAAGCCACATCAGCTCTTTTAAACACAAAAAGTACTTTGAGGACTAAAAATGATGATTTTATAAACCGCTTAAATAGGACAGTAACATAAGCCAATGGATTCATTTTAGAAACACAAACTATATCCTATATAAATGACCAAAAAGAATATTTCAATGTCATATTGATGTCATGAGGTCATACCTAATTAACTTCCTAATATTTTCCTTGTTAGCCCATACAGCTTGCAAAGAATTATCCTGATAAATGAAAAATGGTGTTACTGTCAAATATGCAAAAACATTTATAAAAAAAAAGATTTTTTTTTGTAGTAAGAAAAAGCTCACAATTAAGTCTGCAAGAGCTGCTTCAAACGTATATTCCTCGGGAAGCTCTCGAAGCAAATCTGTATCCGGAGTCAAATCCCACATATTCTGCATTTCAATTTACACAGGTGTACAATATATTTATCAGGCCTAACTCAACTGACAAATTACGATTAGGCTATATGTATCATGTTATTGGTTTGAACTCGGAACTCATAGTTGTGTGTGAGTTTCAAGTGACACTTGGCATTCCTTCAACAAAAAAATCGCACCCTCCGACCAGTTTTCAATAGAAAAATATAACCTTCTCCCCAAGACTATAAATTACACTCCGCTCGTCATATTTAAAATTCGTGTTACCCTCTCTCGGGCAGTGTCAAATCCAGAATTTTTTTATTAGGGGAAAATATAGTCTATAATATATTCTCAAAAATTATTGTAAACATTTACAAAATACACATTTCATTATAGAAAAAATTTATAATAACTAAATTTCTACAAACTACATAACTAAAAAGATAAAAGTAGTACCAACTTATTTTCTTTTTTAATTATCTCTTGTGAGTTTTATATTTAATTTAAAAAAAATTTATGGGCAACTCATTTTTTTATGAGGGCACAATAAAATTATTATATATATATATATATATATATAAATACAAATAACCAAAAAAACTTTTCATGTGGGGGCTAGTGCCGCCAATTAAGCTAACTTAGATCCGTCCCTACTCTCGGGGACACTTTTTCTTTATTTCTGACTGTCAACGTTTTCATAATATAAGGCTCTATTGCACTTTTCACAGTTATTAATGTTAACTTTTTTATATACCAACACAATCTAGTACTATTAATAAGGGTTAATCTCAAAAAAAAAAGTACTATTAAAAAGGGTATGCTTGGAAATAGAGTAATAAATGTATCTAGAAAGTTGTAAGGAGCCTTATATTTTGGGACAAGTAAAAGTGAAAAAGGAACCTTATATTTTGGAAAGGAGGGAGTATGAACTATGAGACAATAAAACGTAAAATTAATATTTTGGATAAAGTTTTAAACCAACAAGATGTGTATTTAAAAATTCATTTATCTACTAAATTTTAAAAGAATTAATAAAATGTTCAAAGTTATTTAGTTGTATGTTTAAAGTTGTAGATAAACTTTCATAATTTCACAACCATTAAAAGGTTCGTTTTAAAATAAGTAGACTAAAGCATAATTCATGTTCATAATTTACATGTGGAGCGAGGAGGTCTGAAATTCAACCAGACAAACTCACATAATAATTAACATTGTACGTTTCCACATTCAAGAAATAATATTGAAAGTGTAATAAAAACTAAAATTATAGCCAGCAGAAATATATAGAGGTGCAACAGAAACTCTAACCTCAAAGGTTTTGGCAACATCAGTAGTACTGCTCCCATTCATGATCGTTTATCACAAACTTCCTCTTATTAGAGTTCTTATTAACCGGTGTCGTTTCCATGCTCCCACTTTGTAAAGCGAGATCAACAACAACAACAAATAAAACTTCAAATTATTTTGCATCTATTTACACACGAAAGATATCAAGGGAATTTTGCATTTATTTACACGTGAAAGATATCATGGGAATAACCTTGCGATTCATGAAAAAATTGTGATTCGTGAATTAAACAATGCAAAGAAATTAAAGGCTTTCTTCTTCTTTGGGTAGAGAAAAGGACGATGAGTTTTCTCTTCTTTGTTCAAAGATGATCCAGGTGGGGATGTGGATCATTCCAACTTTGAATCCTACTCCCTAGAAACGCACGACTTCTGTAGGTCAAAGCACAAATGAAAGGGATGGAAAGTAAGGAGAAGAAAGTGGATCATAGCGGATTCAAGTTGGGCTCTCGAGAGAAACGTGAATCAGTGTTTGTTTGTGCGAATAAGAGTATAAAAATAGGAATGTTAAAATAGCATGACAACAAGGAAAGATAGTACGACAAATGATACGTTTTCGGAATTCGAGGACCGAGATACCATCGTAAAGAATGGATAAAGAGAGGAATTAGACTTTGAATATATTTCATTGATAATCCTCCAAATGGAATACAGACTATATATAAGCCATAATGCATAACTGAATGATACACCTAACAATTGTAATAGGCTGTTCAGCAAGCCCAATAGTCTCCACAGTATTGTATTCCTAGCTGCACCTCCTAGACCCATAACCGTATCATTACCTACCCCTTCAAATTCAACCTTGTCCTCAAGGTTGTAGAAATTTTCTTCATGAATAAATCTTCCTGGATCCCATTGCTTGAATTGGAATGACCAAAGAACTTTAGACATTTGGAAATGTTCACCAAGATCCCATGGTCTGAATTCAGAAGGTTGGAAAATTGAAAACTCACAATTAGAAGCATTGACTTCTTCTAATGTTAACACGAATATATAGCTCCCTTTCATAACAGAAACATTCACAACTCCCATTGATAGCTTCCTTTTCCCATGTAGACATAGACCCATATCACTCGGGAAGAATTTATGTGACACATTAATCACGAGTAACTGAACAACACCAGCCACTTGTTCACAGAAGGAAATGACTAATCTCACAATATGCATTTTGAGTCCATAGTAATTGATCACACCATCACATGCTATAATAGAATTGAATAGAGTGTTCCCACCCAACATATGTGCAGCAAGCATGTGTTTCTTACTATTCAAGATATCATGAACTAAGCCCTCATTGTGAAACTTCCCCTCACTGTGGAATATCATCCTTGCCAACAGATATTGAAACCAAACACTTTGAGATATATCACCATCAGGCCCGTGAAGACCAACCTTGTCCTCAAGGTTGTAGAAGGCCTTCTTACATACCCAAATTTCACATGATATAGCAATGAGGCGCCACTCCTGCCATAAGGTATCATAGCAACAAAGGAAGACATCCAAACACACATCTATGTCCATTAGATTTGAATTTGGAGAAGTTTGAAAACAATGAACATATCTAGTGCAATTCATGGAAGGCACAGGTGTCAAATAACCCAAATTAAGGACACTAATCGAGATGAAAGTGTGATGCACATGCTTAATTGAGATATTGACGCTACATGGAGTCTTCAAATTAAAATCAGGTCCCAAGGCCAACCAACCCCCAATGTAATTCATCAACAACACCAAGTCTCCATTCCATGGCTCCAAACCTTGAGATGTGATTGGGGATCTCAGCATACCAGTGAGTGTCTCAATTGGTGCGCAAAAAGAAATCTAACAATCAACCATACTATGATTCCAATTACACCCCGCATATTTCGAAAAATCTCTATCAGACCAAGAATTCACAAAAGTAGCACAAATTATGGAAGCAGGAGGCAAAAATATCAGATTGAAGCCCTTGCTTCCACAATTAATCCAAGCAAAAGGAGTACTTCTGTCACTCCCAAACCAATTAATAGTCAAGAAAGTAGAGTTTTCAAAGGCTAATGTGATATCAAGTAGTCTCAGTCTCCATTTAAATACCAAAACTCCGTAAGTAATACTAACTTGCAAAAACAGTGGAGCTAAGTGAGAAGTGTTGGGGATTAATACGTGAAGGGGACAAGAAAGGAAGTGGCGGCGCTGAGGACAAGAGGAATGATTAGGGCAATATAATATTAGGTAAAAACTGCACTGAATTTCATAAAGATAGATTGTAAATTACATGCTACTGACGTCTATATTTATATACAATGAAACAGGCCCAGGCCCATAATTTCGACTGGCCCATTTCGACTAGGTTTCTAACTACACCTATTATTATTACAAGCAATAGAATTACAAGGCATATCTCAATATTCCCTCCTAATTCACATTGCTGAGTGACATCATCCCAAGCATTCTTCTTAGTTCTTCGAATCTTCCCTTTTGCAATGGCTTGGTCATTGCATCAGCTATCTGAAGCTCCGAACAGCAATATTCCAGATTCAGCTTCTCATTGTTGACTTGATCACGCAGGAAGTGATATCTGGTTTCTATGTGCTTCGACCTACCATGTGCGACAGGGTTCCTTGCGAGATCTATCGCAGACTTGTTGTCGATCAACAACTTCATTGCTTCGACCCTGTGCACTCCAATTTCGACCAGTAGCATGCTTAGCCATGATGCTTGACATGCTGCAAAGGAAGCAGCCACATACTCTGCTTCACAAGAGGATAACGCAACTATACTTTGCTTCTTCGAGCACCAAGAGATGGGTGTCGATCCATACATGAAGACATACCCACTTGTGCTTTTTCGATCACTCTTGTCTCCACTCCAGTCGGAGTCAGTGTAGCCAAACACTTCATTACCATTCTTCGACACACTCTTGCTAGGGAACAGAATACCATAGCTTTGTGTTCCCTTTACATACCTTAGTACTCTTTTTGCAGCTACCATATGAGAGTTTTTCGGCTTTTCCATGAATCTGCTGATCATTCCGACACTAAACATAATGTCAAGGTCGAGTGTTGCACAGGTACCTTAGGGAGCCCACGATCTGTTTGAACAAGGTGGCATCTACTTCATTCCCATCGTCGTCTTTCGACAGCTTGCTGCTAGTGTCAGATGGTGTCGAAACTTCCTTGCAGTTGCTCATGTCGAATCTTTTCAGGATATCAGCTGCATACTTTGACTGCTGCAGGAGTATACCCTTACTTGTCTCGGTAAACTCCATCCCCAAGAAATATGATAGATGTCTCAGATCACTCATTTCAATTTCTGACATCATCACTTTCTTGAAGGCTTCGACTTCAACTTCATTGCTGCCAGTTACAAGTAGATCATCTACGTACAGGCACAACAACAACTGAGTCGAAGTTCCATTCTTCTTCACATATACTCCATGTTCATTGGTGCATCTCATGAACTTCTGAGCCAAGAGAAATCCATCAATTCTCTTGTTCCACGCTCTTGGAGCTTGCTTGAGCCCATACAGGGCCTTCTTCAGCTTATAGACTTTGTCTTCTTTTCCCTTCGACTCAAAACCAGGTGGTTGACAAACATAGACTTCCTCCTCCAGAGGTCCATTCAGAAATGCTGACTTTACATCTAGTTGATGTAGGGCCCCGCCTCTATGACTTGCCAATGCTACTACCAATCTTATGGTTTCGATCCTGGCTACTGGGGCAAAGACCTCATTGAAATCCAAACCAGGTTTCTGCAGGAACCCTTTGGCTACTAGCCTGGCCTTGTACTTGGCCACTTCTCCATTGGGCTTGACTTTGGTCTTGAAGACCCACTTCACCCCTATGGCTTTCTTTTCTTTTGGAAGTTCGACTAGCTTCCAAGTATCATTCTTCTCGATTGATTTCAACTCGTCAATCATCGCTTCCTTCCACTGCTTGTGACTAAGGGCTTGCTCTAGGCTCACTGGTTCTGCTTCTGCTATTAGTGCAAAGTGTGTCAGGTCTCCCTCAGCTGTAATAGCAGAATCTGGGTAAGTGTCGAATCCTTCTAGTCTTACTGATCTCTGCCTTTCCCTTTGCGACCTTCTTAAAGGTTCGACAGCAATGGGTTCTTCTGGCTCTTCAGTTTCGACCTCTTCATTCTGATCATCTTGATCAGAGACTTCGTCGAAGTCCATCATTGTAGTTTTCTCACAGCCTTCTTCCCAGTTCCAATGTTTCGACTCATCTACTATGACATCTCTGCTTTTCACTATTTTCTTCTGCACGAGATCATACAGTTTGTATGCTCCTGTCGAATGATAGCCAACAAGGATCATTTGTTGTGCTCTATCATCCAGCTTGCTTCTTAGTTGCTCAGGGACATGTCTATAGCATACTGAGCCAATTATTCTGAGATGCTTGACACTTGGCTTTCTTCCTAGCCAAGCTTCTTCAGGTGTCTTCCCAGTCAATCTCTTTGTGGGACATTTGTTCAGAATATACACTGCTGTGGCTACAAGTTCTCCCCATAAACTATGAGGTAGCTTCTTCTCCTTCAACATACTTCTTACCATGTTGAGGATGGTCCTGTTTTTCCTCTCAGCAGTACCATTATGCTGAGGCGTGTAAGGTGCAGTGACTTCATGCACAATTCCTTCTTTCTCACAGAATTCGACAAATCCATGAGAATTGTACTCACCACCTCCATCGCTTCTAAGGTTTTTGATTTCACATTCACTCTGCTTTTCAATCATTACCTTAAACTTCTTGAATATTTCTAGTACTTCACTCTTCCTTTTGATCAAATACACCCAGGACATTCTAGTGTATTCGTCAATGAAAGTGACAAAGTACTTATTCCCTCCTAAGGAACATACTTCGAAAGGACCACATACATCAGAAAATATCACCTCTAGCTTCTTCTCTACTCTGCTAGGTACTTCTGATTTAAACGAGTTTCTTGGTTGCTTCGACTTGCAACAACTCTCGCAAACTTTGACAGGTACTTTTACTGCAGGCAACCCATGAACCATCTTCTTTTCATGTAGTTGACTCAAGCTCTTGAAGTTGAGGTGGCCAAATCTTCTGTGCCACTTCCAGTGCTCCTCTTCGACAGTGGTCTGGAGACAATGTTCTTCGATTACTTGCAATTTGATCTTGAAGGTTCTGTTACTCTGCATTGATACCTTCAGGATCAACTTCTTGGTCGAATCAAACAAGCTGAGACTGTTATCACCCATTTCGACGGTGAAGTTTTTCTCAATCATCTGCCCAATACTTAGCAGATTGCTCCTCATATCTGGTACATAAAATACCCCTTGGATGTAGCACCACTTACCATCTTTCGACAGGAACTTTATGGTACCTACTCCTTCAGCAGTAACTCTACTGTTATCTGCAAACCTTATCTTCTTGCTTATCTGCTCCAGTTCGACAAACCACTCCTTGTGACAACACATGTGATTTGAACATCCTGTGTTGAGATACCATTCGACAGACTTCTCTTCCATCGAATTTGTATCAGCCTTCAACAACAGTAATTCTGGGTCAGTAGCTGTCATGAATGACAATTCTTCATCATCATCGCTGGCAATGTTGGAGGCATCACTAGTGTTTCCACTGCCCTGCCACACACACATTGCACAAGTATTTTGAGCATTGCAAGTGAATCCACTTATACAAGTGTTCCCACTATTTTGCTCGCTACTTTCAGCAATTCCTTCATCGAGTCGAATCTCATCTTCGACAGCCATCAGCATTAACTCCTCTGAGTCAGAGTCTGAGTCATTATCATTAGCAAACTTGGCTTCTGCATCTTTATCCCTAGGAACTTTCTTGTTTTTACACTTGTTCCTATAATGCCCAAATTGCTGACAGTTGTAACACTGAACTTTCGACAGGTCTCCCTTCTTCTTGTCGAAAGATCCTTGTTCTTTCTTCTTACTGCTTGATCCCTTTTCTCTACCCTTCTCCTTGTTGCCTGCCTTCCAATTTCTCTTAGAGGAGTATGAGAGCAAGGCTTGTTCAGTTTCTTTCTCTGAACTTCTCTGCCTTATTCTCAATTCATGAGCCTCTAAGGAACCCTGAAGTTCATCTAACTTCAATGTATCTAGGTCCTTGGATTCTTCGATAGCAGTAACAACGTAGTCGAATTCCAGGGTTAAGGATCTGAGCACCTTTTCGACTTTATTTACTTCAGTCACAGTTTCACCATTACCTTTCATTTGATTAGTTAATGCTACTAACCTCGTAATGAACTCTCCAATCGATTCTCCATCTGTAATCTTCAAGCCCTCGTACTGCTTCCTGAGCGACTATAGACGTATCTTCTTCAGCCTATCTGCTCCTCCATACGAGTTCTTTAGGATGTCCCAAGCTGCCTTTGCTGAATCACAGTCGATGATCAGGTTCAGGATGTTGGAATCAACGCATTGGTGAATCAAAAACAGCCCTTTTCCATCTTTCTTCCTCAGCGAATGGTGGTTGTTCCTCACCGCTTCAGTGGCGTTTGCTGCCAAGGGTGGAACACCATCATTCACGACATCAAGTACATCTTGATATCGAAACAGCACCTTCATCTGCGCACACCAACGTTCATAATCCTTTCCGTCAAAGATTGGGAGGTTCCCCGGAATACCTCCACCAGAGTTGTCTCGCGCTGCCATGAATCTTGATAGATTTTGTGAGGATCTAACAAGCTCTTGATACCATTTTGTTGGGGATTAATACGTGAAGGGGACAAGAAAGGAAGTGGCGGCGCTGAGGACAAGAGGAATGATTAGGGCAATATAATATTAGGTATAAACTGCACTGAATTTCATAAAGATAGATTGTAAATTACATGCTACTGACGTCTATATTTATATACAATGAAACAGGCACAGGCCCATAATTTCGACTGGCCCATTCGACTGGCCCATTTCGACTAGATTTCTAACTACACCTATTATTATTACAAGCAATAGAATTACAAGGCATATCTCAATAAGAAGTTCCAAGTTCTTAAGTGAATAGCAAAAGTAACTTATCAATGATTGTGAACACTAGTGGAATTGCATAGTAGGAGAAGCTCACCTCATTTGAGACTTCATAATCAGTAATTGTCACAAGAATTGTGTTATTCCCAACAAGCCTATGTAGCCATTCATTGTCAATCTCCAGAAGTGTGGTTTCCTCCAAAATGAAGATTTTGAACTTCCTCAGAGCCATGGGATGAAAAATGAGAGATGAGAGAGAGAGAGAGAGAGAGAGAGAGAGAGAGAGAGAGAGAGAGAGAGAGAGAGAGAGAGAGAGAGAGAGAGAGAGAGAGAGAGAGAGAGAGAGAGAGAGAGAGAGAGAGAGAGAGAGAGAGAGAGCAGTGAAAAATAACTTGTAAAAACTAAAGAGAGCTGTCATTGAGTAAACGAGAAAGTTGGTTGTTGAGAACAAAGGCTATGGTTCCAAAAAAAAAATGAAATGTTGGGTAGGATGCATGATATCATGCCTTGTTTTTGTTTGTCTCTCTCATCTTGACGCATTCTTTTTCATTTTATTTTTTCTTTTTTCACTGCTCTCCTCTCTCATTAAAAAGGATTTGAATTCCACTATTTTGAGAGAATATAATTTTGTGACTTTTGGATTTTTAACGAGAGAAAGATGAGAGGCAAAAATGAGATAATATGATGAAGAAAATATTAAATGAGAGAGATAGACACAAAGACATTGTTAATGTGTTTGGGAATATATTTTCTGCCTTAAAGTCATTGAATCTTTCACCAAAAAAACCTATAATTATCAAAGCCAGATGATACAAAGTTAGACAATCAAGTTAATGGGGATTTTTAATTATTAATCAAAATGAGGGAGAATATTCATTTAATGGATGATATATGAGGACTTTAATTAATTAATGTAAATAGGTAAAAACAAGAGAATAAAATGAAACAATAAAAGTTATAAGCCCAAACTCTATTTCAAGTAGCAGGATCAATATCAGGATTGTATTATATATATTTACATTACTCGATCTTAATTTGGTAGAGAATATATTTTAAGTTTTTTTTATTTAATTTTAAAATAAAAGTTGATTAAAATTATTCTTAGAAACTCATTTGATTATTACAGTTCAATCTCTTTTAGGCTCAATGTTGGCCTTATTTTGATATAAGGAACAAAACGAGTTGGGTTGTGATTTTCATACCCGCGTCATTAGACACCATACCCCTCAATTTTCATTTAATCCCAAAATACCCTTCAAAATTATTCGCGAAATCATTAAATGTGAGCTTTCTGTCAAACAGTTTGTAGTGACGGTTTCTGTCTGTGGGTAAAAGTCAATTTTTTTAAAATACTTCCCAAAATTAATTTTTCAATCCGGATAATGTTTTTGACAAAAATCCGGAATATATTATTTAATTCCGGATTTATGTCAAAAACATAAATCCGGAATTAAAAAAAATACATTGCAGATTTATCTCAAAACATAAATCTGGATGTCTTTTAATTGTGTTTCACCACTTTTAGTGACGGTTTCTGTCCTTGGGTAAAAGTCAATTTTGTTTAAAACAATTTCAAAACTTAATATTTAATTTCGGATTTATGTTTTTTTTACATAAATCCAGTATGTAATTTTTTTAATTCCAGATTTATGTCAAATAACATAAATCCGGAAGTAAAAAATACATTCCAGAATGAACAAAAATGTGGGGGGTGGGGTGTGGGTGGTAGGTGTTAAAAGTAAAGGGAAAAATTGAATGTTTTGGTAATTTGGGGGGATATACGGGCCAAAGGGATCTATGAAAATCGCAAGCCAAACGAGTTATATATAGGTCCAGTTTCAGTTGAATTGAAATGAAATGATACATACGAAGTTGGCCCAAACATACAAATCCAAGCCCAATACAACCCCCACTGTTAAACACAAACATGGTGGCATTTTTGTAAATAAAATGTAATATCTAGTTTTAGCGCATTACAAGCATCAAATACAAACACTAGTTGTTAACGTAAACCCCACGATGCTTTAAGCAAATTTAAAATATTAACTGTTGACATTTCCATGCCAAATATATAGTAAACAACTGGCATTAAAACCCTTTAAAAACTTTAAACATAGACTCTTCCACACCGATTTTACGTTAACAACCAGCGTGGTATATGTTTTACATAGATATTTAACACCAGTCCACCATTTTATTTAGTCCATTCTCTCACTCTTTTTCAAACAAAACTCAAAGCCTAGCTCTTGTTCTCTCCTTTGTTCTCTCTCATGCTCATTGTCCATGTTGCCACATTTCATTATTCTCGCGATCGCTCTTCGTTCTCATTGTGCCATTCTCGAGCGAACTCGTTGTCTCTGGTAGCACCTTGGTCGATGTTGTCTTCCTCGTATGATTTAATGAGATAGAAAACGGAGGTCGTTCCAAAAACCCAAGGTTCTTCTTTGCAAGGTTAGCTTTCATGTACCTCATCTTCTCTATACATACAGTTTTTTTAACTCAATATAGGTTTAAAATACAGTAAAGCATTATTTTTTTGGGTTATGTGATTCAATATACATATGGTTTTATGCCTCTATCTGGTATGTTATATATATATATATATATATATATATATATATATATATATATATATATATATATATATATATATATATATATATATATATATATAGTTTCCTATCAACATAAATAACAAGATATGTTGTAAAATTTATGGAACTATATGTTGTTTATGTTTTATGTTTAATCTACTCAATTTATGGTTTTTATTTTATCTACTCGATTTATGTATTAACTTTGTATATTATTGTCATTACAGTGCGATTATGTGTTGTATATTGTTATCGAACGTTGTTTACTCTATCTGATATACCAAATCGAAACAAGTGGTCTGAGGACTCAAGGGGCATTGACATGGCACATATATAGATACATTCTTTTATATGTTTTATCTTCATATTTACAAAGAATATAAAAGTGCATTTATATGCCACGTTGTGGCTCCACTGTGTTGCATTCTTTTTTGCAGGTTAATTTTTTAATTTAGATTTCTTAATATATATATTGGGTCTATTTTATATGTTTTAACTTTGAATACTTTTTTGCAGCGCCTATTGCAAACATAGTTTTAAAGTTTTCGCTGACCTCTTGTGCGCATGCAACATAATTGTGCAACTCTTTAGTCTACTCAAGTTGTGCATTTCTTTGACCTCCTACTTCAAGTGAGGTGCTTGTGCAATTTTCAAGAGTGGAACAATCTTCCATCCTTGCTAGGATTAATAAACCCAATACGCTTAGTACATGTCAATCAACTCAGACAAATTAGTGTAGGCCTAGTACCAGCCAGTCAACCCAGTTAGATTAGTGTGGTTTCTTTACACCACCTAATTGGTATTGAAGATGTTTTAAACCATGATTTGTATAATATTATATTTTGGCATTGATTTTACTATCCATTGACATCTAGAGGGGGCTTAGGGAATTAAACGTTCGTCGTTAGACACTGTTAGTATCCATACGTATATTCCGGTGTAGATTCTAACAGTGTCTATTGATCTGGATGCTCAATTCCGTATATCCTCTCTACCTATCAATGAACAATAAAATTCATGTCAAAATACAACGGTATACAAATTCATTTTTTAAAACTTCTTCAACATCAGTATACATGTTTGGTATGTTTTGGAAAGAAACAAATTAATCTAGGCTGATATATATTTTTGACATTGTAATATTGTATTTGGTACTTTTATATTGTAAACCATATTATTGTGAGTTTTTAAGAGTTTAAAAAGATAATTTTATGTCGGTTGTTTAATGAACCGGTGTTAAAAGTCCAATTTACTACACCTGTGGAAACCATACTGCTCTATAATTGGTGAGGAAAGACTAATTTAACCGATATTGTATCCCTTTCTTGTACCACTGCCAATGAAATTCTTGCCGAGTACCACACATGAATTACCTGAGGCACACTTCCCTTTTCTCTCCCACTTGAAGAGGAATGTCGACATAGGTTTGGACTCACCGAATGATAGCTTGACCTCCTTTACTAGAAAAAACAGAAATAGAGAGATGGACGCAATCCGTCTCTAAAAGCGAGAAATTCCGTCTCTACGTATTTTAGAGACGGAATCGGATTCGTAGCTGAAATCGCGGTCGCAAACACTTCAGAGACGGAATATTGAAAGTCGTCTCTAACCAGAGACGAAATATTTCTGTCTCTAACGTTAAACAGTTGGTCGCTAATGTATACCTGTATAATTTGTGTCTACCGAAATTTCGTCTCTATAGATACGGAATACATCCCGGCATCACTATTCTGTCGCCAATTTCAAAATTTTACTTTGAGACGGATTTGTAATTGTCTCTAATCGCTTTTTTTTAAAATTTATGGCTACTTTGCTGCCTTTTTCCAAAATTAAATTTAACTTCCTGCGTAAATTATCAAATTTCAATAGAAATTCCAAACAATAGATTCATTAGTACTGATAGTGTTTCAATAAGTACATCCCAAAAAGTTACACTTAATTAAACTAAAACCTTATCCATAACATAAAAAAGAAAACTAACATTAAATTTAGCAAAAGTATATATGTAGCTGAATCTAATCAAATAAGAGTCATCCATTTCAGCTTCACCCATCTCTTCATTGCAATAGCCAACCTCTTCTTCAAGTTCATCAAGTAAAACTTTTAAATTCCTATCGCGAATAAGCCTCTCAAACATCTGCTCATATCGGTCTACTTTTCTCTTTATGTTTTTTTGTTCAATATTCTTCTCTTGAAGCTCAACTGTTAATGTTTGAATTATATCAATCAATATAGAAACCTCTTCTGGTGGTGTTGCATCTTTAACCTAGAATACTTCAAATATTCTTTAACGACGTCCGCATGAGATCCTACTCCAAGAATGCGTCCATTTTTGCTTATGCCACCAACAACTTGCAAGAACACATCATCATCAAACTTTTGTAAATGGAGCACCATTGGAGAACATGTGAACGAGATGGAGTACCATTGGAGAACCTAGAGCAAGATACAGCGAATGGGAGAGATGGGGAACTCACCTCTCAGCGATTAGGAACGATAATGAAAGGGAACGGGAACAAAACAAGAGTGAACGGAAACGAGAGAGAAAGGAATTAGGGCACGAAAGGAGCCTTTTAGAAACAAAGGGATTTACTTACCGAAAAAAAAAAGAGAGAGAACTGGATGGAAGTTTTTTTGTGATAGCACTGGAGGGAAATAAATACAATTTGGTTTCAATTTTTTCCTTTACCTCATTTTTTTCACTAAACAAAAACTTAATTTAATCTCCTTTTTTAAACATTGATTAAAAAAAATATTATTTGTGAATATATTTTAAAATATTATAATTATTCAACAAAATATAATATAGTAGAGACGGATTGTGTTTCCGTCTCTAACAATAGTGTGGGCCCGAATAATGTCATCAACTAGTTAGACACGGAATTGGAGACGGAATTTATTTGCTACGAACATTTTCTGTCTCTATATTCCACCACTAAATGAATTTTTAACTTTTAAAGTATGTGACTCGCCCAATAGAGACGGATTTAGAGACAGAAGGTGTTAGAGACTATAACACCTTAAATTCACAACTAGGTGAACCAAAAGTATTAACATAATCATAAACAATCAGAGTATAACCTGCTCATAATAATGTACCAAATAAAAACTAAAGCAGACTAAAACCACTTACTTAACTTTGAGATAAAAATTTCTCAATTACACTTCCGAAATAAGTACTCAAAAAGTACATATTCGATAAGATAAACATGATTATGGTCCATCTACAAGACAAGGTTATAAAATACTACGTAATCTTGATATAATTCAAGGATTTAAAACTTAATGATACATGAGAAGGGAAAAAGCAAAATACCTCATAAAGATCATCAAAGGATCTTCCCTCTAACTAAGTAGCTAAGGCCTCTGCTACTTCTCCTCAATATGCTTTGCTTTACCCTACACATCTGAAAACACCACATAAAAACAATGAGATTACAAATCTCAGTAAGTTCTTTTGTACCCCCTCACAATTCCTCTCTCGGTGTTTTCCTTGTCTATGAACTATTCTTGTTCATGTCTGTCTTTAAATCTTGTCTGTGGCTTAGCATAATCCGAGAAATAATGCCAGATATTCTAGAATACTCAATTTAAACGGAAACCACAATTCGTATAGCTATACCGAATAATATCAGGGCCCTAGCTTCGGGTTCATGACTCCCCTCAGCTAGGTATGCTACATGAAATTCGGGATCGCCATCCCCCTTGATATCTTTTATTATTATCTCGGACATTAAGTCCATTACTCGACACGAGGTCGTATTCTTTCATCTTATTACTTGAACTTAGACACTTAGGTCTATTATTTGATACTTGGTTGTTTCACACTCGATACCACAATTACTTGGTTTGTATTCAAACTATAACATGAACTTTCTCGTTTTATACCGTGAAACATAAAGAATTCGATACATCATACTTCGGTTTATAACTAAACCCTAACATAACAAAATTATTGTTGCAACATAAAACGACTTGATAAATAACATATCTTTGTTCAATGATCATTGGGAAGGGTTAAGAAATGAATTGGGAGAAGTTTGGAACCAAAAGGAATAGCTTTGGACGCATTTTAAAAACGGTGACAGAATTCTACACACGGAACGTGCTCAAAAGCGCACCAGTCGTGCTTAACAAAAATTTCAGCTTTTGAGTATCAGCAAGGGTCGCATGGGTCGTGCTAAAAAGCACACGGGTCGTGCTCCTCTGACAGCATTGAAAATTTTTCCGTTTTAGTGTATATTTCTCTATTCCGGTCGTTCCAAGGTTCGCCCAAAACCATTTTTAACACAACAACAGTATTCAATCACGTTGTTAACACTTCAAAAAATCAAGTTGGATGGAAATAATCAATCAAATAACACACATCATTGCATTGATTTTCACAAATTTTCTCAATCATCAAAACATAACTATGGCTTCCCAATGATTCAACACACAACTAATCAATTCAAATTCATCATAATACAACCATGAAGAACATCACACCAACAACCAACATATCAAACGAAACTTCAATTAATCGAAGAACTCACCTTCAAATCGAAATCCACCCAATGAAGTGAAAGGTGAACATTTTCCCCAAATTTCCAATTCAAACCCTAGGCACCAACAAAGCTTCTAAGCTCCAAATCAAACTTCAATCTTCCATCAATCTACCATGGAGTTGATCCTACACCTCAAGGTACCTTCAAAATCAACCTTTAACTAAAGATTTCAACTCATCCCACTCCTCTAACTCACCATTTTCGCAAAGCTCAAAGGGAAAGAAAAGAAGAAATGAAGTTACTTGATGATGATGGTGAATGCGAAAATGGAAGGGAAGGAAGTGATGAGGTTGAGGTTAGGGTTTGGTTGGTGGTGGAAGGTCTTCTCTTCTTCTTCTTCTTCTTTTCTCTTTTCTTTCTTTTCTTTCTTTCCTCTCTTTTCTCTTCTCTCACTCGAGCCCTCCCTCTCTATTTATCCCTTTCTTTTCTTTCTTTTTCTTTTATATTTTAACTAAAATATCTCATGTGGGTGAAATGACCTCTATGCCCTCACTCAATTCTAATATCCTAAAAATACCCTTATTATCTATTATTCACGCAAAACCCCACAACAATCAATAATTAATCTAGCACTCAATTAATAAAATTATTAATCACGCACCATAATATAATTAAATGGGTTAAACATAAAAATAATTAATTTAATTATTTTGTGGATGTTACAGAGACGGACTAATTCTGTCTCTACGTTTCGTCTCGAACTTGCCTAATTTTGTTTCCGTCGCCAACAAAATTTTTCCGTCTCTATTTGAGACGGACAAATTCTGTCTCTAAATTCCGCCTTTATTTAGGATTTTTCTAGTAGTGCTCAATCCGTTTCTCTCCCACTTGAAGGGGATTCATATTTTGTTCGAAACTCCCTATATACTAAAAATTCTTTAATTAAAATTTCCTTTACGAAAATGATTTGGAAATCAACTAGTAGTTTGAAAGATTTGTGGTTACTTTTGTGATTCTATCACTCACTTATTCTTTTTTAAGAAAAGTAGTTAATCCTTTACTAACTTAGGGTTTTAGAAAAATCAATGGTGAGGATATGATTGAGGTTGTAGCCAAAAAAAATTATTTACCAAAATAGCACATTTTTTAGATTATTTACCAAACTAGCACACATCCAAAATTCATGCCAGAAGTCGCCCCCACAGGAAACGACTTCTGAACTGGATTTTGAAAAATTTTTTGCTTTTTCAGTTCAGAAGTCGCCTCCCCCAGGGTGACTTCTGAACTGTGTTTTTTTATTTTTCTTTTTCTTCTATATTAATTTTAATAAATTTAATTTTATTAATTTAGAAAATTAATATTGTTAATTCTAAATTAATTATAAATATTATTGTGAAAAAAAAATTATCGGCTATATTGAAATATGGAACTAACTGTATTTATTTAATTAGTAGCACATTACAAAAAACTGATAGAAATTGACTAGTCTAGATTGATGACCCATCTGTTTAGTATTTTAGTATTTTATCTATTTAGTATTTTATCTATTATTTTTTATGCAGCATATCTGTTCATTTATCTATTATATGACCCAGTCTTGTTCCTTTTGCTATTGTGTTTTGATATTAATAAAAAGTTTTGCTAATAGTTTTAGATTTGTAAAGATGAAGAGTATTAGGACAATTGATTATTTTTTTAAGAGGAAAGCTTGTGAGGATGAAAGAGATGAAAAAGGGATAGCTTCTACATCTGAACCAATTAAAGTTCCAAGAATTGAAGAAGTGATAACATCTATGCATCAACCTGCTGAAGTTACGAGAGTTGAAGAAGTGATAACTTCTACGCGTCAACCTGCTGAAGTTCCAAGAATTGAAAAATTGAATAATCCAAATGATTTTTTGAACTCTTTAGAACGTGATCCTGGAAAGCATTCTCCAATATGGACATATTCACCCAATCAAGTCGATGAAATACGAAGAGCTTATTTGAATTGGGGTCCATATCAAATCTTTCTAGAAGAATATCTTTTGTCTGGTAATGCGAAACATCAAAGACGGTTTCAAGAAACTTGGTTTAGTCTCTTTCCTACATGGCTAGAATATTCACCTTCAAAGGATGCTGCATATTGCTTACCAGTTTATCTTTTTAACAAAGGAGCAAGTGGACGTTCCGGATTAGATGCCTTCATTACCGCAGCTTTTAGAGCTTGGAAGAGAGTGAGAGATGGAAAGCATTGTGCTTTTCTTAAGCACAAAGGGAAGGATTCTTGCTCACAACACAACAATGCAATGAAAGCTTGGAATAACTTATTGAATCAAGAGGGACATATTAGGCATGTATTTCAAAAACAAGACTCGAGTCAAGTTATGAAGAATCGGCTACGTCTCAAGACTCCAATTGATAGTGTCCGTTGGTTAACACTTCAAGCTTGTGCTTTTAGGGGTCATGATGAAACTAGTGAGTCAATTGATAGAGCATTACTTTAGAGTTGAAATATTTCTTACTACCATTGACAAGCAATTGCAAGAGTTGAATGGCAGGTTTAGTGAGCAAGCCATAAATTTGTTTACTCTAAGTTGTGCTTTGGCTCTTAAGGATAATTATAAAGCTTTCAATATTGATACTGTTTGCACTTTGGTTGAAAAGTATTATCCCATGGATTTCAATGAGCAAGAGAAGAATAGTTTGCCTTTTCAACTTCGGCAATTTGTCGTTCATGCCCGCCAAGAATCAAGTTTGAAGAATTTGTCAACTATTCAAGAATTATGCTCGTGTTTGGTTGAAACTAATGAGAAGGAAAATTACTTCTTGTTTGATAGACTGCTCCGCCTTATCACGGCTCTTCCAGTTTCTACAGCCACAACTGAGAGGTCTTTTTCAGCAATGAAAATTATCAAGACTAGGTTGAGAAACAAGAAGGAAGGTGGGTTTCTAGCTGATAGCATGACAGTTTACATTGAAAGAGAAATTAGTGAAAACATTAGTTCCGAGTCTATTATTGAAGATTTCAAGTCACTTGGAACACGTAGAGCATTACTTTAAGGTACACAGTTAATTTTTTGATGATCAACTTTGTGCTTAATATGATTTGCATTTTGAATAACAGTGTCTTTCAGAGCAAAAATTTAGTTAATCAAAAAGCTAAAACTGCTTTTTTCTTGATAAGCAGCTAAAGTTGCTTTGACTTTTTTTATTGTCATTGTATGATTTTTAAAAAATATATATAGGAATATATTTTTGTATAGTGCACATGATGAGGAATATATTAGGAATTACTAATGAATTGTCTCAAGCCTTACAAAGACGTGATCAAGATATTGTAAATGCTATAGCATTAGTTAGAGTTTGCAAGAAAAGATTGCAAAGCATGAGAGATGATGGTTGGCATGCATTATTAAATGAAGTATCACTGCTTTTGTGAAAAGAAAGATATTAGTAGTATACCAAATATGGATGACCCACTTGATACACAAGGAAGATCAAAGCGTAGAGTTCAAAAGATTTCAAATTTTCATCACTATCAAGTTGAGTTATTTTATCAAGTGATTGATAGACAACTTCATGAGCTTAGTAATAGATTTAATGAGGTGAATATTGAGTTGCTTCTTTGTGTAGCAAGTTTAAATTCAAGAGATTCATTTTTTGCATTTGATTTGGAGAAGTTGACTCGTTTGGCTACGTTTTATCCATCAGAATTTTCTTCCATTGAGCCCCATAGGTTTGATAATCAACTTGAAAATTTTATCATAGATGTTCGGCCTAATGATCAATTTTCAAAGTTAAATGGGATTACCAATCTTTCTAAAATGATGGTGAGAACTAGAAGACATATTGCGTATCCAATGGTCTACTTACTTTTGAAGCTAACTTTGATTTTGCCAGTGGCAACTACAACAGTTGAAAGATCTTTCTCTGCAATGAGTTATGTGAAGAATGGACTGCGCAATCGTATCGGAGATGAATGGTTGAATGATTGTATGGTTACATTTATTGAGAGTGATATTTTTGATAGTATTGACAATAAAATGATCATATAACATTTTTGGATAATACACGTATTGGACAATTGTAATTTGTGGAAAAACAATTGTAACTTGTGGAAGTAATTAAATATTTTTTTTTGGTGTTTTTTGTCGCATATGATTATGTATTTTGTGAAACCTTATTTAATTTTTATTCTATGAAACCCCATGAATGAAATTTTCTGGATCCACCGGTGACTCCTCCCTCGGGCCATTGGCATAAACCCCATCTTCAACTTGTTTTCCTTGTCGAACCCAAGTCACATTATATTTATTACCATTGGTTTATGGTGATCATAAATTACATACTTCCAATGCATCCCCATAAAGTTTCACCAAAAAAATGCATCCCCATTTAACACTAATAACATGTAGGACCGAAAAATTACACGTTTTCTTAATTCCCGATACATCGCTAACATCAAGATCACTAAAGCACGTAACGCAGGCAGTAAGTACGACTGTAAAGCTTAGCCTTTCTCTAGAGTAGATGGTTAAATTAATTTTTTAAAAATTATATCAACAACAAAAATGTGTTCAAAATTTTCTCAAAAAGAGTATCTTTAACAATGTTTTTCTCTAGTTCTTCCAATAAGGGTGACATGTTTTCTACAGCAGACAATATGAATCTGCATGAATGTGAGCCGGATGTAACGAAATTCACATTGTATTAGTCATGACAATAATGAAAATAAATTAACTTCAAATCAAGTCTAAAATCAGACTAAATTATCAGGTTGAAATTTAGATAATGCACACAAATGTGTACAACTAAGTACCGGGGGTATAAACTTGCTGTAACAGTATCAAAGAAAATATCAATGGAAAGCTGCAGCTTCTTCTCTGAAGTGTGTGATTAAGTTCTCCATACTCATGACACTATGGTCTCCCTTGTCCCTTACTCGCACACTCACCTGGAACAAAGAAACAACTTTTATTTTTCCACCAGAAGTAAAGAGATTCATCAAATCATAGTGACCACATAATTAAACAAGGAGAACTGAGTGGGCGTAACTAGTAACCCCTCATGTAAAGTACTTTTTAGGAAATGAAAAAATTAATAGTTTTGGCTACGACAATCTCTGAATGCAGATTCCGTAAGATAATTGTCCAAGACTAATGTGGTTAACTTATTCATTCATACATATCAAGAACCACTGCTACAAATGAGATAATAATTTTGATAGAAAGCCTCTAGACATTAATAGGCAATACAACCCTAATCGGAATTCTTGTACATCAAATTTAAGGGGGTAAGTTCTGCGAAAATATTAACAGGCTCAGTCTCTTTCGACTAAATTTATGAAGCTTGAGTGGAAACAAGCCCTCGGCAAACTACAAACCTTACCATTAGCTTGGCTTGGTAAATAGTCATAGATAAGTCTCAAACTCATTCTCAGTTTTTGAACTTGAACGATGTTTTGTTTTGTAAAGGACATGACTATATAAAATTGTTTATCATGGTATAGTCAATCGAACTATTCATAGGATTCATAAACTGAATATACAACTATTTACGTTCAGCCTATATATTCAGACTACCTCCAATTAATTCCAATTGAATGAGGTTTGAAAGGTTCATCAAAAAATGTGATTAACTACTAGCCCTAGGTCAAACACCAATATAAAGAAATGTTACAGCAAAAACATGGAAGTTACTGATTAGGGGATTTGGGAACATAACTAGCAGATTGGAGTTAAAATAGGAAAGTGAAAATAGGAAGAACCTGTCCGGTAATAGCTTCCTCCTCTCCAACAACCAAGATGTAGTTATACTGTGCTAACTGAGCTTCTCGTACCTGTAGAAAGCCATAACTTGTAGTTAATACAACTGTTTTTATTAAGAATTTTTAAATTGGTACAAGAACGTCCTTTTACGAATTCAACACATGAATAAGATGTAAATAACATTAAATACACAACCCAGTGCCTACAAAACACGATGATATAAAATTTACTTTGGCAATCAACCAAGTTCTATTTGAATCCTTGCATAACCAATAAGCTGTATGAATACGAAAACTGGGTTTCACAATATTCAAAGATAATTAGCACTCTAAATTTCAATAAGCAGTACTAGATAAAACCATGACGCACAAGTTTCCTATCAAAATCTGTCAGTTCTTTTCTTATAATTAAAATTTATTAAGGTTTGTTTTACCTTCTTCTGAATCTTCCTATCAGTTGTATCAGCATCTACGTGAAACCCTGCTTGGTGGATCTGATCCCGTACCTAGAAAATCGCAGCACGAGAATATGCTATACAATTAACATGGGCTTTGCTTTTTCGCATCAGAATATAGTACAGTAAGCAGAACAACAAAAATTAGATAATGAATAATAAAAAGCCATAGGACTGTTCAAGGAAGATTGCCTGAGTTTCATGAAAAAGTTACAATCAGAAAAGTTTATACAAAAATGCAGGTAACAGGCATCAAAAAAATACAAATGGGTTCAAGGATTTTATGAAGCAGACAAGCTCAGGAATACTGAAAAAAAACAAGAGGACGTCAAAAATTTATCAGTACCATGGAGTAGCAGACCGTAATTAGACAAGCAGGAAAAATGACATAGGATGCTGCATAAATATACTCTCCTATCACCGGAAAATTTTATACAAAAATGCAGGTAACAGACATCAAAAAAATACAAATGGGTTCAATGAATTCATGATGCAGACAAGCTCAGGAATACTGAAAAAACAAACAAAAGGACGTCAAAAATTTATCAGTACCATGGAGTAATAGACCGTAATTAGACAAGCTGGAAAAATGACATAGGATGCTGCATAAATATACTCTCCAAGGAAAAGTGTTATCCCATGATATGTGTGGTTCACATCATCATGCACATTTAACTTAACTGACTTGGACAAACATACGACAGAATACAACTAAAAGTCAGAGCTATGTACCTGAAGTGCATAAGCTTGTGATTTCTCGGACACAGGGGCACACAATCGCTTGACGAGGACTGAGCCAGAAGGGCCATTTACCCTTGTAGTGCTCCAAGAGTATGGCAAACATGCGCTCAACAGACCCTAGAATGGCTCTGTGTATCATAACAGGTCTCTCAATTTTTGCTTCATCCTCAGCTGAGAATTCCAACTTAAATCGATCAGGAAGCTGGAAGTCAAGCTGCAAGCGGCCACATTCTTCCAAATATCAGCTAAAAAGCTAACAACTGAATCATGTGAAAGCAAGTCAAACCAAACAGTGTAAACCTGCAATGTTGCACACTGGAATTTCCTACTCAACGCATCTGATACACTGATGTCTATCTTTGGTCCATAGAATGCACCATCGCCTTCATTCATCTGCAAAGTTATACTCAGAATATGAGCACATTTCTACTAGAGCTAATAAATGTCGCATTTCATGGAAAATAACAAAAATAGAGATACTGAAAATTAAAAAAATGGTGTGTATGAGAAAACAAATGGTATCAAGTAAACCTACAATTGATTTGAAAATGTGATGAGTGTGGTCGATGGTGGTTTATGGCGGCGAGCCAAAAATCCGCCATTTTAAGCAGCCACAACCACCATAAAACGCCACCCTTCATCACAAATTGGCCATGGCAGTTGTCAAGAAATCCGCCATGGCCGATATTCGACAACACTGGATAGGCATACACGACTATACGTTTAAATCAACATTTTTAAGCTGACATGAAAGAATTCTAGAATACCTGCCAAGGCTTGTGGAACTCGTCCAAAGCTTCCATGAGAGCCTTTTCAGCCTTGTCCCATGTTTCGATATCTCCAAGGTATTTCTCTGGCCTCTACTCAAGTATTCAACACATGCAAAGAAAATATATAACCAAGTCATTAAATAGATGTATTGTCATGCTGAAACTTGGAAGAGAAAAAAGAGCATAAGTTGGCAAAAACTTTTATTTTTACCCTAGCTGGAAGGCAAATAAAAAAGGGAAAAAATTCCTTTTTATGAGCATCCGTGTAAGTGATGGGCATTAATAAAAATTAAGAGCAGAAGCTTACCGTTGAAAGTTTCAGCTCATATGTGAAACCAAATATTTGATAGACATAATCGATGAAATTCAAGGCATTTCTTACTTCATCCTTTATCTGTTCAATGAATCAAAACAATACTTCAGCATCGCTCAAAAGAGATTTCAAATATTTATGTTGTGTAAAATGAAGTTCAACACACCTGGGACTCCCTGCAGAAAATGTGTGCATCATCCTGACCAATACACAAAGCAAATGCCATTAATAACACTAACAAAATAGAAATAGTGAAATACAAATTAAATTAAAGACAAGGTGAGTAATCAATATCACTGGTTTGGAATGTTATTGCAGTTGTAATTGTACATATTTTTGAGAAATGGAAAAAACATCATGAGAAAAACATTGATATGTTATCTACACTGTTAAAACTTGCATTCAGATATATAAATACAAACCCAGGAGTTTCCATTAGATGAGCAACCAATGTCTTTCATCCGTGTCTATCAAATTTTCAACACCACAATTTATAATCCCCAGTTTGTTCTATCAAATTTTCAACACCACAATTTATAATCCCCAGTTTGTTTATAATCCCCCCTCCCCCCCCCCCCCCCCCCCCACGAACTAACAAATAACTCTGGTGACAAAGGTGAATGTCATTTTTCAAAGTAACAATCAAACCCGCCAATAACCATGAAACCCTCTCCATTTTTTAAAACTGCTTTGTCGCCACAATGGCTCTGTGGCTGGCTAGCATGTCAACTCAGTGAAGAAAACAGGTCGGACTCCGTGGAGAGATTGGATCAAACAAAAGAAATTAACCTTTTTTGCAATTTCAAAACTTTTAGGGACTGAACATTAACCCTGCATTTTTAAATGTATAAGGTAACCAACACCTGCTACTCCAGGTAATTTTACTGCTTTGTTGGAGAACCATCCAATGTGGTACTTAACATTAGAAGCAAATTGGAAATGTACCCATGATGAAACAAATAAAATAGATCCCCTTCCAACAAAACTATTATTTTATTGTTCCTGTATATAGTACAGGAGGAGAGTTTACCTGCTGAAATCTCCTAACACGTGTTAATCCACTCAGAGCACCACTAGCCTCATTCCGATGCAAAACTCCAAAATCAGCAAAACGAAGCGGAAGTTCTGCAGAATGATGAATATGTTGTGAGATAATATTTCATATGAAAAGATCAACCACCTCTCGTCACCCCAATGTTACAATTTGTAGTCCAGTTCATGAACTTAAAAGCTCAAACAGGATCATTATCCCAAATTCAACAATAAACTCTGGACTAGCTCTGCCACCCCAAGTACAAATATAAAAGATGCAATATGAAGACATTTGTTTATACCAATGAAATTACCTCTATATGATCGAACCCTGTGTTTAAACATTAAGCAATGACCTGGGCAATTCATCGGTTTCAACCCAAACTCTTGTTTGTCAATCTAAAACACAAAATAATATAATTTGGTTAGACAGCTTGATTGCTTCCAAAAGAAAAATCTGTGGAAAGTTTTGTAGATGCATTCTTCAAAAATTTGATCAAATTAATACTTCTCAATTTTGCTATAGAAAATAATCTGACAAATAGGTGAACATGATTTACATGGCCAAAAGAAAGATGAAAAAATAAGGCCAAAAGAAAGATAGTAAAGCTAAAGAACCAGCTGACATATTTGAAGTACAAAAAGTCAAAAGCCCATATGCTAAGCCCAGATATATTTAGATTTTGGCTTAAATATGTTTTAGTCCCCTGCAAATATAGGGTGTTTTGGTTTAAGCCCCTGCAAAAAAAATTTTTTGTTAAAAGCCCTTGCAAAATGACATATTTTGTTATAAGCCCTTCTATGACTAAAATGTTAGCCTTAACATGGAATGCTATGATTGCTGGATATGTTGAGAAGGGCTTATAACAAAATATTTCATTTTGCAAGGGCTTTTAACAAAAAAAAAATTGCAGGGGCTTAAACCAAAACACCCTATATTTGCAGGGGCCTAAAACATATTTAAGCCTTTAGATTTATTTATGCAGAAACGGTCTAGTAGATTCGAGAGTGGTAATGAAACGATAAATGATAATTTGTGTAAAACTATGAAATAGCTTGTGTAGTTGGCTAAGCATTCAGTTAATATTATGTTACAGTTTTCAGGTAGTTAACTTATCCAAGGTAGTCAAAAACGCGAGCTAAGTCGCAAACTCGCACGAATTTACGTGTTTTAGAGGCCTTTCCGAGTTCATCCATGGCGAAACTCGCACCTGGGCGAGCACGGTAGAGTCGGCGTGCTGAAGCGTGAAAACGGTGGAAGCGGCGTGCCCTAAACGCGTGAATTGCGGGTCAAAATGTTATAACCCGTTTTTGGGATGGTGCAATAATTTCGGGTACTGTTGCAGGCTTTGCGGCGCAGAGGTTGAAGATGAAGTAACAATCGTAAAAACCCTAATTTTACAAAACGCAGAGTTTCATTAAGGGTACTATTGGTATTTCCATACATTTTCTTCAAAACGGTGTGTTTCATTAAGTTAAGTGAAATGAAAAAATAAAGCCTATGTTACTGTTCTTCTTCTCTCCTTCGTGTCTTCTCTGTTTTTCTTCTTCCATTCACAAATCACAACTGATTCTGCTGCTCCTTCACGGCGCCTCTGTTCTTCCACGTAAGTTATCGCCATTCTTCAGCTTCTTCTTCAAACTGCATATTGTTTTAGGTTTTCTGTATTTCACTTCAGCTCCATCTTTTCATCTCTATTTCACTTCCACTTCATCCTTTCATCTCTGTTTCTTCTTCCTTTCACATATTTCTCGTTCTATTTCACTTTTGTTTGTTCCATTCTACAGAGGGAGTGAGCTCTCTGTTTCCCTTGTTAACTTGTGTTACTTATTATATGTGTGACTTTCTTATTAGGATCTTGAATTGAAGCTAACTTATGGTATTTTATATGCATATATGTAAATTTATATGCACATATATATAAGATTGTAAAATATGTAGACTCTTACGAATCGTGTTACGATTCTACGAGTTACGATTTTTAGATCCCTTCCCGAGTTTAGGTAGAATCTCGAATTTAACTACCTTGAACTTATCTTGTATTACTTGAGCAATCTTTTTTTTTGATAAGCAAATGTTAGTGGGGGTGGGGGACTGTTAGTTTCCGGGGTTTGAACTCTGGACCTCCTTCTTGCAACTCATTCATGTCCCTTAGCTCGCCAACCGAGCTACCTTCCTGGGACATTACTAGAGCAATCTACATATAGTTCATTATTGTATCAGAAACACATCAATTGAATTCAATCTTTCATTTTCTCTCCTTTTATGATTTCACATTCTTTCATCACAGAATTCTACCGAATGAAGAATTCTAATATGATATCAAAGAGCTGTGCAGACATTCCCCAACAGCCAGCCAGCTCAACTTTTGGGATGATTCCCTCTGGCCCCAAGTCTGTTCCTCAAGCAAACCCTTCAGATGCGGGGTTGGTTGTTTGTTGTGTGTCGTTTGGTGGCTGGCTATTCTCTTGACCCTTAGACCTCTCACAATTCCCACACACAATTGCTTGTGTCTAATAAAAGTAAAATAAAATTTTAAAATTTTTGCAAACCTACAAAAGTTGCAGATATACTGTAGAAAAAGAAACAGTACCTCTAAGATAAACATATCCTCTTTATAATTTGCAGCATGACCGGATTGCACCCAAAGATCCATGTTGAATACATTTGGGGATATGACCTAATGATTCCAAGCAAGTTGTATTGAGTACTTGGAAAAAAATTGCTATTAATGACATTAAGAAACTGCTATAGTAAAACTTAACCTCTTGATAGCCCCTGTCTCTGTATTGATTTCGAATGAAATCCATGAGTTTATTGTAAATCCGAGCACCATGTGGAAGGAAAAACCAGCTTCCAGGGCTATCATATACATCATAGACAAATAAAATCAGTCAGACAAGCCTACTAAATTATGCAATGAGACAAGCACAAACCCACGATACCTCCATTCATGATGAAGAATAAGCTCCTGTTTCACACCCAAAATCCGGTGGTCGTACTTTTTAGCCTCCTCCAGCCGAAACAAATATTCCTGAAAAGAAAAAGGAATATAATTAAATGATAAAATCGTAACACACCATATGAAATGGACTCTAGTCAATAGCGACCGCTACACACATGTCATTGTGTTGCAGTTTCAAGTACTGGCACTGGCTGTAGCCTCACAATTAGTGGCCAGATCACGGCAAAATAGCAACTGCCATGATGAAGTTCTAGCGAAAACACAAAAATATCCTCAATTTATAACCACTCCTTGTGCTTTGTTTTGGACATTTTTATCATTTCTCCCAAAAATCTTAGTTCTTTACATTTCTTCTTCTATTTATGGCCATGGTGCTGTTACAGCACCCTTCTGTATCTTTGCAGAGCCAACAGGGGGCTCTTGTTGCCTCTATTTCATTTAAGGGATTTGGAAAGTTGAGTACATTTATTAAGAACCTAATTTTGACCCCGTATATTTGCTGTTTTTTTTGAGGTATTTTTTGCTGTTATTTATTGTTGCTGTTATGTGAATGGGCTTAGCCAAGTCGAGAAAAAGTGTGATAAGTAATAAACAATTAAGGGAATAATAGGAAAAAGACTTGTAATTTTATCAAAAACAACAAAATTTATTGGTTTGATTGCTTTGGAACGAAGGTAGTGCATTACTACAAACATTCATTAAATACCACAAACACATCGTCCAGTTTCACTCCAATGTTTCAAAAACTAAACTGGTGTTTAAATATTATGAAAGAGGTCTAAGATATTCAAATCAAACCAGGTTCGAAGCAGGGTTTAACATTTTTATTTATTTTATAAATACAAAAAAATATAAAAAATGATATATGATAATGGTACTATCAATATTAAATGCAAAAAATGTTCAGACTATTATTAATATTGTCAGAATGCTAACTTTTCTAAAAAATCATAGTACTCAAATTTAAAGAATATTATTTACAAACCTTCACATGTAAAAACTATAAGTAGCTCAAATGACCATCACATATTGACTTGGCACAGTTACTGAAAAAATGTCACATATTGACTTGGCACAGTTACTGAAAAAATGTCACATATATTTTATATTAATATATATTATATTAAAGATTTTTCCTTGTGGTATCATTCAAAATGGCATTATATAATATTATATAATAAATAATAAAATAGCTTGAATGTAACTCATGGAAAATTAGAATGCTAAATGGACATGTCTCAACTCAAGCCTCAGTCTTGGTATAAAAATAAAGAAGGAAGACTATTATAAATTATACAAACAGCTACAACAATATAGAACTTGGCCATGGCAGAGAAACGCAGAAAAGCACACACTGAAGCCCAGAAAAGAAAGCCATATACTATTAACCACCAAGTCCCAGAGCAAAGACAAAAAGAGCAACAAATAACTTTGCCCAAGAAATAACTTTGAAATGAAATCACCTTTAAACTCTTTTGATCAGGATAAGATATGCCATAAACTCTTTGTAAGCTTTCTCGATCTTTGTCCCCCCTCCAATAAGCTGACGAAGCCTAGAATTTCAAAACCAATGACCAAAATATTTGCATTGATATGAGTTTATGAATAAATCAAACACAATTAACAATGGTTTCATAAGACAGATCAAACACATACCTTCAAACAAGCAATTGCCTTGACAAAGGATGTATTAGGTATGTGTGGTCCACGACACAGATCAACGAGGGGACCACATCTGTATACCGTGATCTTGCCAGGAGGCAAATCATTGATGATTTCGACCTGATCAAAATACCCATATAGCAAAGGCAGCAAACTGTGATACCATAAACTATAGATGAAAGATAGGAAAAACAGCTCACATCGATTTGATCATGTGGTATAAAAGATAATATAACCATAGAAAATGTTAGCAACACTCCCTTTTACACACTCTCTTCAATACTCTCAATGATTGAGCAAAATACGTGTAGGATCCACCACTCTGGAAATAGGTCCCACTAAATTAGTAGGACCCACGTGAATTTCAACTAATCATAGAGTATTGGTAAGAGAGTAATAAAGAGAGTGTTGGAAGCACTCCTCTAAAACCATTGTCAAGTACAAGAAGCTTATCATAAAAAAAATGCTACACTTGCCTTAAACTTATTATCTGAAAAAATCTCAAGTGCCTGTTCGCGAGTCACTTCAATGCGCTCAAAGGGTTGTTTTTCCTGTAAATATAACCATTATCATCCATCACATTTGTCAACACAAAAATAATGTATGTAGTAAAAATCAGCATTAATGCCCATGAAATCCAAGTTAAGAATTATGGACACACAAGTTAGGAGCTGAAGAATGGAAAATAACAACTGGATCAAAACTTATAGACTAATGGGGGATATCTACAATATCTAGCATTCTGTTCGGATTTTCAGAAATAGGGAATGATTTGCGTTGCTTCAGAAATCAAACTTTGTGAGGTTGAAATATTCAATCTATATAACTAAATAAAAATAAAACAGTTGCTAACTATCAAATTCAACCAGTTTTTAACGAGCCAAACAAAATCAATAACATCCACTGGATTTCAAATTATCATACAAGGTTCTTCTAAAGTGAGTTTATCTTTAAAGTAAGTACATATCCACCGGTTACTTAATTTAAAGTGCATGGAGCTAGCTACCCTTAAACACAGTCTTACTTTAGAAGACTTTTTGACATAAAAATAAAATCATTTCCTATTCTTCAACATTCCAAACCAAAGAAGTTGCTGAAATTCGGAAGAACATTTCATACTTCATTCCACAATTGTTCAACTAAGAAGTTGCTACCATAAAACTAAAATCCAAGGCTAATGAACATTAAAAAGACAAGCATGGTTAATCATTGTAACAATAAAGAAGTCTGTTTGCTACAGCTCTTTTTTAGCACCAAAAAAATATTACAAAAAAATTCAGAACAGTACATACAATACAAAGATGAAAAATAATACCGCAACAGCCTTCAATGCCCCAGCCTCAATTTGTTTAAAGTGTTCATCATTCAGCCCCAAGTCACCGTAAAATGCATCATAATAGAATCCCTAAACAATGAAATCATTAACTTTCTCATTCAATAAGCCTCTCACGCAAAATATCAACAAAAAGATTAAAAAGTACAGCAACACAAAACAAACAAACAAACAATGCATGCACCTCTCCTCTGGTTGTGCAGGGTCCAATGCAAAGCTTACATCCATACTCCGTCTCAAGTGACTATACAAATAACCACAAACATCATAATCATTATCAACATTATAATCCAAAATAAATTGAATTGAATTAAAGCAATACAAAATGATTGAAATGTGAGTATTGAATTGACCTCGCCGAGAATGTGAGCGCTAGAGTGCCAGAAAGTGTCGCGTCCTTCGTCATCATCGAACTTAAAGATCTGAAGCTTGCAATCATGTTCAAGAGGACGAGTCATGTCCCAGAGTTGGTCATCGACCTTAGCAATGAGAGCGTTGTTAGCTAAGTTCTTGGAGATCTCGCGAGCAACATCTAAGGGAGTGGTTTGCCACATCTTTCCCTCCTTTACGCTGCCATCGGGGAGTGTCACCTTTATCGGTTCCGGCGATAGGGATAGCAGGCGAGTCCTCTGTTCCGCTTGAATCGCCTCGAACAGACGGATCCGCTTCGGTATCGTCGCACTTAGGTATGCGTCGTCCTTCGCGTGAGCAACCATAGCGGCGGCGGCGGAGGAAGTAGAACAGAAACGGTTACTGAGGTTTAGGTGGAGAGGTAGTGAGGTCGAAGCGTAACGGCGCAAACGGATTAGAGAGCATAGCATAGCATAGTGTGTCTTTGAGAAATTGGTACTCTGTCTGAATTTTATTTATTCTTTTTTTTGCTGGTAAAACTATTTATTATTTATTCTTTTTTTATCCAAAATATTTTTTGGGTGATTCTTTTTTAACTGGTAAAACTATTTATTATTTATTAGTATAAAATTTATAATTTATTAGTATTACATGATTTCTTTTTGACAAACAATTAAATAAATTTACTTTTTTTAATAGGCAAATATAATTTACTTATTATTACTTAATTAAAATTAAATGTGATGCCAAAAATGAAAGTCTATCTCTAGCTGCTCCGCCCTATTTAGAGTTTTTGTATGTTTAGAGTTTACTACTTTAACAATTCGCATCGGTCCAAATCAAGCATTAGAGAAACCACTAGGGGTGTTCAGTGGTTCGGGCAAATCCAAACCAACCCACGATCCAATCCAAACCGATGTGTTTGGTTCGGATATTTTTCGTGTTCGGGTCAAAATCGAACAAATCCAAACCAACCCGTAGTTGTTTGGATCGGGCAACAGATTTTAAAAATCAAATCCGCGAACCCGAACCAACCCATATTACGTCATAACAATTTTGTAATTTTAGATGCACACGATTTTAGTTGCTTAGAATTTTTACCTTAATAATTTATGATTAAGTTGTAAAACTTTAATACTATGAATGGGAAGACTTCTAGTGGATTTGAGTTTGATTTCGTGTGATTTTCAATTTTTTTAGCTATTTAAAGTGTTAGAATATCATAAAAAAGTGTTGTTTTTTATATTTTAGAAAATTAATATTTTAGTGAATAACCCGTGAGTCCAATCCAAACCAACCCGTCCAATATCGGTTCGGTTTGGTTCGGATTTTGGAGGAAAAAATGTAAAATCCGAACCAACCCAAACCGAATAATTATCATTGGTTCGGGCAATGGATTTGGTCAAATCCGATCCAAACCGACCCACGAACACCCCTAGAAACCACCAGTTTAAAAAAAGCTTTGAGGGTTAAGTCGGATTTGACTCTAGATAATTTGTTTTGTCAACTATTTTTTGGTAAATCAATTTATCATTTGCGCGTGCAACTGCAGAGATTAATTTCCTGAGGTATTAAGATTCATTTAAGGGGTTGACATCTCCCACTAATGTACCCTTTTGCTTTGTCAACTATTATTAAATTGCAATTTGTTAAAGGCTTAAATATATATATAAATAAATATATATATATATATATATATATATATATATATATATATATATATATATATATATATATATATATATATATATGGTATCAGAGCCAGATTGGAAAGTAGGAATGTGGTATTAACTTTGTATTATGAGTTATTTATCTAAATTATACCTTGTATATAACTATTCATGTTCATATTGTTAACCAGCACTCACTAAATAGTATGATCCTTGACTATATAGCCAATGTGCACGTTTGTGTTGGGGAAGGTTTCACCTTCTGTATTTAACTCTTTGCACTACTAGGGGGCTCTGTTTACAGGGTATGACCATAGTCGGAGTTAATCCTATAATCAATTAACATACTATTATATTTGTTCCAAAGATGGTATTATCTCTGAGTTAAAAATTATTCATCTATGTTATATTTTGAGATTTAATTAATTATGTTCATAATCAACTGATAAGTATTCACTATATATTAATCTTGAAAAATATATAATTCATCTAATTTATATCCTACAGTTTTATGAGGAATATTTATGATCAATGGGAAAAGTTTTCTAAATATTTTGTTAAGTTTTCTTGACTTGTGGATGGATTTAAAGGAATCTGGGTGATCTGACTGTGTTGATAGCAGAAGAGTTTTTTTACCGACGAATAGGGAAGAAAGCTATCACTTGGATCCTTTTCTTTAATGTACCCATCCCTAGTCAATAACAGAAATGTTTTGAAATGTCTTTAGCTTGATCATATAACAATCACATTTAAACTTAAGGTTATGATTTAGAAAATTATTATTAGTTCAAGTTTGATATATATCTGTCATTACTTTGGCTTGATCTTTGGATAGTATTATATTAACTTCAAAATATAATTTAGAAAATAATTTCTATTTCAGGTGTATTAGTTAGAGATGGCTTTTATAAACCTTGAACGAACATAGTTAACTTCAAAGTATCTTTTAGTTGGTAATTACTAGTACATATTTAATATTTATATTTCTATGTGAACCAAGTGAAGGCATTGATGCTTATGGGTGAGGAAAAACAAAATCATTCTTTGACATGTTTAAATCTCTTTCCTCACGTTTCTCATGTTCCAACAAACCTTCGTCTTCATCTTCTTCTCCTAGTGAGAATCAATCAAATCAATCTTTTTCAAACAAAATATTCAAAGAAGAAATTTGTTTTGAAAATATCAATCAAGACTTAGACAATTGGGATATTCCAAAAATATCTCACAAAAATATTTATAAACCAAAAGGATCTTTCTTTTCTAAATCTGACTATATTATCCAAACTGTTGAACAAAAAATCATACTTCGAAAAGATGATGAAGAACTTCATCTTCTTTTTGAGAAAAGTATGAGAGATCATCAAACAATTATAACAATCAATAGGAGAAATTCCTTCTCCACTCCCAGATCTCTTAATTCAGAAGAAGACTTTAGAACTGCCATGACTAGGAGAACCATTTCTAGGAGATCCCAGTTTCTAAAGATACCTTCAAACCAGAAACTGGACCTTCTCATGATGGATCCACTATCCACTTACAGGGATTTGAAACCACAACCCCTGTAAAAACTTCTTATCATCATAAGGATGAAGAAGACCACAAGTCTATCCAATCACCAACATACTCCTCCCTTAATGAACCTTATGATGTTATCTAAGTTCATTATTGATAAGGAATCCCTCAAGAAAAGAATCTATTCTGAGGAATGGTCTTCTCATAGAGAATGGTTCTTTCGTCACTATCAGGAACACAAAAGGAAGAAAATCCAAGAGAAATTTTATAAATTTCTCGAACATGCCAAAATCAATATCCCTTTTTGTTTGATTGGTTTCTCAAGTATACCATCAAGAAAAATATCTATTACCCTTTCCAAACTAGCTCAATTGGTAAAAGACAGGCTATCCCTATTATGACCTCCCTCAAAACAGATAAGGTCCTTACCTCAACCGGAGATCCCAGAGATCACGTGGAAAATTCCAAAGACCTTCAAGCATTAGGCATTTCCGCCCAAAAGGAAAGACCTATTTTTAATCCTTATAAGAAGCTTAAGAACCTCAAAAGAACCCTACAACGTATTGATCATAGCGATCACATTAATAAGGATATTAATGACGCCAAAAATGATCTCTTAACCAAAGTCAAAAGACAGCTTGTCCTTCTTAAAACAACTGCTCTTAATACTCCTGTGCTTAGTAAGACCTCTTCTGATAACTCAGAAGGTATAGGCTCTGGTATCAACGTCAATTCTGAGTTTAATCTTCCCCTTACCAAAGAAGATAAACCTAAAAACAATCAGGTTAGTAATTCCAAACCCCTTATCATCTGTTTCAGTTGTGGCAAACCTGGCCACAAAAGCAGATTCTGTAGGATCATTAGGAAGGTAAAAACCCTAAGTATTGATCCTGTCACCAAACATAAGATCATCACCTGCTTCAGTAGCAACAAACCCAGCCACATTAGCAGATATAAAAGGATCACAGGAAAGCTTAAAACCCTTGACCTAGATCCGGAAACCAAAGGTAAGATCAACAACTGGTTAATCCAATCTTTACATATTGATTCTAACACTAGTTTTGAATCTCCTAACCACTCTTCTGTAGATCATATCCATGCTCAGAAGGATGTGTTAACCAATCAGTAGTTAGTTTTAATTACCATAATAACCATTGGTCTGGAAACAACTCGTCTCTTGGAACTTCTACTTCCAAGGATGATGAAAAATCTACTAATGATTATTCAGGCTTGATTAAAATTAATTTGCTCTCTGATATTATTAAAAATCAGTTTTTTAAAATTGATTTAATAGCTCATTATCTGGGGAAACCCATAGTCCTTAGAAACTCAGAGCATGTTAAGCCTACTAACTGTTCTGGCTTACATAATGCTTTCTGGAATAGAAAGCAGCACATAATTAGTCTTCCTCATGAAATAAATTTTCATGATAGACATATTCCCATCAAAGCTAGACCTATCAAGATTAATCAGAATCTTCCCCTAGTTTACCATAAGAAAGATCTCTCTATAAATCTTTTCAAAACGAAAATCTTTTCTAAATTTGATGTGAATTCTGGTTTTGGACAGAGTCAAATCAAAGATAGAATCAAAAATAATTTTACTATCTCCTTGGGTCTTTACAATTGGAATGATATACCATTTGATCCAAATATTACTCCTTCTGATTCCCCAAATATTTGAATAATTTTGTCAATCATCATACCAGTTTTGTCATTATTTATGGTATGTTACTCCAATTAGATATTAGTTTTCTTAGTCTCAGTATCCACCAAGGAACCTTTGTTCGTGTCAAGTCTCATGATAAGTGTCTTGGCCAAATTGTTAAAACCCAGTTTCAAAGTCTCCTAGGATATCATCATGCCTCAGAGTTCTCTCAGCAACACAGCAACCTCATTAAAAACTTTCTGGCCAAAAGAAAATTTTTAGCAATTGATTTACCTATTTCAAAATCTCAATCTTACTTACTTAAACAAAAGTTTCTTGTTTTTATTGTTTTATAAACCTGCAAAAGAAACTTCACAAAAGAATTTCAAAAATCTTACATCAAATCTCAATTTTACCAATTGGCATGTTATTTCAAGTATTTTTGATATTTTAAATATATTTGATTTTGACATCTTAAAGGATCAGACAAATCTTTCGCTGACTATCTCACTTGTGACGAATTACAGGGAAACAGTCAAGATGTCTTCCAGGGCTTCCTCCTCACGAGGAAGAGGCAGAGGTAAGCCTGATCTTAATACTTCACCAATCATTAAGGGGTCATCTACCCTAAATCAATCAGGGTCTTCTCAGAATACCCAACCAATTCAAAATCAAACTAAACAAACCAAATCAGACTATGCATTCCCAGTCCAAACTCTCCTTGCCTTTCAGGAACAAGGACTAACCAATCTTCCAACTAGAACTTCGGCTAGTATAGCTGAAGATAGTGACCAAGATATCCCAGCCTTGGACCTAGCTATACAAATCCAAAAAACCCAAATAACCCAAGCCAATCCTAAACCTTCCCAGGTCATCCCTGTTCAGACTCAATCATCTCAAATTACCCCTGCTCAAACGCATTATACCCCAAAAGAAAACTTTTTCTTTTTGGCCCATTTAGAACCAGAATTTTTGGATGAGAATCTTAACAAAATTCCTTCTAAAATCTTTCCACCCCAATTTCATTTCTTACCATTTGTGCCAAACAAAACCCAAATGTTTTATGAGTTTATCCTCATAGACACTGAGCCTGTCTCTATCAAACACTACAAAGATCCCAGAGACGATTCCAATATTACCCATTGTACCCTCCAAATCCTGAAAGTCCTAACACCTTCAGCATTTGGACAAAATCCAAATAAAACCAAGAAATTTTCTCAGCTCTTTGGCCCAATGGGCTATAATTATTGGGATTATATCAAAGTCTGGGATTATCTTATCCTTTGTTTACAAAATAAATCTTTCAAACATTCTTGGTTGATCTATTTCAAAAAAGCAACCAAGTATTCCTTCCCAAATTGGTTCCTTCAATGGTGGGACTTCTTCGGGCCTGTCCCAGAAATCTTCCCTATTGAAGTCCAAGAAGGATTTCAAATTTTTTCAAAAATATTCAACAAGGATCTTAACAAATATCGAATTGTTTTAAATTTCTTTACCACTTTTTCACTATCATGGATTTTTTCATGGCAGTATAAAATTGGTAACTTTCATCTTCCAAAATCTTTATTGTCCTTTTATAAACAAGCTTTTATAAAATGGTGGCCTCGCTTTGATGCCTCAATGGCGTCCCCAGAAAGTGACCACCTGGTTCAAAACCAATCCCAGATTCTTGCAAATTGCAGACCTTGACACTTGTAAGTTCCACAATCAGAAGGCTAGGATTTCTGCAGCCTTAGCAGCTTCAACATCTGAAGAAGATGTTCTGGAAAATCTTCAAAACATTATTCACTTATTAAAAAATCAATCTACTGATAAGGTTAAAGAGAAGCAAGCTTCTTCTTCCACAAAAAAAGACAAAAGGAAGCAGGTCCTCCCCCCTTCATCATCATCATCAGATGACAATCATATTCAAAATGAAGACGACGACTATTTTGGGGCATATTCCCCTGTCAGTCTTCAATAATTTCATCAAATTCAAGACAATCATGCCAGAAGACAAGTGGCGGACAAAAGGTATCTTCAATTACTTTCCATCATGTCAACCATGCCAAAAGACAAGTGGCAGACAAATGGCATCTTCAATAAAATCCCCTCGAAAGATGGGACAAGTCAATCAAAACTTTGGATTCCACACAGTTCAAGTCAACAACTCATGGATTCCAAAACAGTACAAGTCGTCAAACTGCACCGTGCAGGTCATTAGTGCACAGTTCAGGTTCAATCTTTGGATTCCAAATATTAGTCACTATTTCTTGGATTCCTTTACTATTCCTTCCGATTAGTAACCGGTTACTATTCAATTTTTCAATTTTCTTTATATACGTGCTTAGGCATTTGTTAGAAGCACACTTAATTTCACACTTCATTTTACACTTCAATCACAAGTCTAGAGAGAAGTCAGAGAGAGTCTTGCTTGTAAGCCTGACCTCTTACCTCCTTCCCTCTTCTTCTTCTTCTTTTTCAATCTTGTCTCTTCAATCTAGTAATCTGTTTTAGTTTTCAATCTTGAATCTTATGGAAGGCTTTGCCTCCTAAGTTTATGTTATATACTATTTAGTTTTCTGCATATTTATTTTTGTTGTTGCATTCCGCATGCTACCTACTTCTCTTCTGTCTCATTAATTAACTCTTAGTCTCTGCTTCCAAACCCCTCTTGGTATCAGAGCCAGATGGGGAAGTAGGAATGTGATATTAACTTTGTATTATGAGTTACTTATCTAAATTATGGCTTGTAATTAACTATTTATGTTCATAATTTTAAGCATCACTCACTAAATAGTATGATCCTTTACTATAGCCAATGTGCACGTTTGTGTTGGGAAAGGTTTCACATTCTGTATTTAACTCTTTGCACTACTGGCGGGCTCTGTTTACAGGGTATGACCATAGTCGGAGTTAATCCTATAATAAATTAACATACTATTATCTTTGTTCCAAAGATGGTATTATTTCTGAGTTAAAAATTATTCATCTATGTTATATTTTGTGATTTAATTAATTATGTTCATAATCAGCTGATAAAGCATTCACTATATACTAACCTTGAAAAAATATATAATTCATCTAATTCATGTCTTACAATTTAATGAGGAATGTTTATGATCAACTGGAAAAGTGTTCTAAATATTTTGTTAAGTTTTCTTGACTTGTGGATGGATTTAAAGGAATCTGGGTGATCTGACTGTGTTGATAGCATAAGAGTACCGACGAATAGGGAAGAAAGTTATCACTTGGATCCTTTTGGTTAAAGTACCCACCCCTGGTCAATAAAAGAAATGTTTGAAATGTCTTTAGCTTGATCATATAACAATCACGTTTAAACTTAAGGTTATGATTTAGAAAATTATTATTAGTTCAAGTTTGATATATATCTGTTATTACTTTGGCTTGATCTTTGGATAATATTATATTAACTTCAAAATATAATTTAGAAAATAATTTCTATTTCAGGTGTATTATTTAGAGATGGCTTTTATAAACCTCGAACAAACATAGTTAACTCCAAAGTATCTATTAGATGGTAATCACTAGTACAAGTTTAATGTTTATATTTCTATAGAACCAAGTGAAGGCGATGATGCTTATGGGTGAGGAAATCTATATCTTTCTATGAACAAAGCTTTTTCATCACACTCACCTTCTTCAAGTTCTATACCCTCATCTTCTTCTATGAATAAGAATCAAAATCACCTTTTGAAAAAATAATCAAAATTTGGACAATCGAGGTATTCCAGAAATATCTCACAAAGATCTTTGCAATCTTGAAAATCAATCTTCTTTATCTAAGTTTATCATAGAAAAGGAATCCCTTAGGAATGAATTCTATTCTGAGGAATGGTCTCCTCATAGAGAATGGTTCTTCCAACATTATCAAGGACACAAGCGTAAGAAAATCCAAGAGAAATTTTATAAATTTCTCGAACAAGTCAAATTCAATATCCCCTTCTTTGACTGGTTTCATGCGTATACCATCAAAGAGGATATCAATTACCCCTTCCAAATAGACTTAGTTGGAAGAAAGGCTTTAGAAGTCATTACAGTTTGGCATCTTAAAGATGGTCAAATAGTCCAATCTGAACTTCCACCCAAAGTACCTTTTGCTCTTAAGAGTAAAGAGCAAGCTACACCTGTTATGGCCTCCCCATTCAAAACCAAAACTGATGAAGAGCCCATATCAGCCAGAGATATTAGGGATCTCATGGAACAATCCAATTATACAAACAAATACCTTCAAGCTTTAGGTGATTCTAATAATAGTAGGAAAGGCAAAGAAGTTTGTCTTGACTCAAGACCTGAGTCATCAACATCTTCCTCTCCTACCCAAATAGAAAAACCCCTATTCAATCCCTTTAGAATTTCAAAGAACCTCAAGAAAACCTTACACCATACTGATCCTAAGGTTTACATCAAAGAAGAAATTGGCGAAGCTAAAAAAGAACTTTTAGCTAAAGTCAATGAACAATTGGTTCTTCTTAGAACAACTGTTCCTGACACGTCCTCACCAAAGGGCATTAGGACTATCAATATGCTAGGAGAAACTTCTCCCAACCAAACTGAAATTATCAGCCCAAAGACTGATATTTTCCCTATCATCCACAATCCAAAGAATCAATGGATAAAAGAAACTAAATTTTATTATCCTAGAGCAACGGCCCCTGATCTTCTTTTGGAAGAAAAGGAGACCAATTTTAAAAGCTTTAGTGCTAATGATGTTTATGAATGGAACATTGATGGAGAGAATGAGTATGGCATAACCAAAATCCTTCAAAATATGACTATGGTTGCCACTGCTTATGAAACCTCCAACAATTGTCCTGAAAGCTTGATCATTGAAATTCTTGTTGCAGGATTTTGTGGCCAACTCAAAGGCTGGTGGGATAATTATCTCACTGAAAATGCCAAGCAGTTAATCCTCACCGCTGTTAAGCAGGATTCTGATGGCAACCATATCTTGGATGACGGTGACTATATCCCAGACACCGTTATAACTTTAATCTTTACAATTGCCCAACATTTTACTGGAGATCCTTCTCTAATAAAAGATAGATCTGCTGAACTTCTATCCAATCTCAAATGCAAGTCTCTTGGAGACTTTAGGTGGTATAAAGGTACCTTCCTAACCAGAGTCTATACCAGGGAAGATAGCCAACAGGCTTTCTGGAAAGAAAAGTTCCTAGCAGGTCTTCCCAAATCCTTAGGAGACAAAGTTAGGGACAAGCTTCGTGGCCAGAACCCTAATGGAGAAATCCCCTACCAGCAATTAAGTTATCGTCAACTTATTGCTATCATCCAAAAGATTGTGTTGAAGATTTGTCAAGACGACAAAATCCAGCAACAGCTCTCCAAAGAAAAGGCCCAAAATCGTAAAGATTTAGGGACATTCTGTGAACAGTTTGGACTTCCCTGTGCTAAAGCTAGGTCCAATCCCAAACCAAGATCCAACCACAATATACCCACACCAAATTATTGTTGAACCAAGGGCAAACACTCTTTGTTTTGTATGATAACAAATTACATCTTATCTACTAATGGTTCAAGTTGAATTAAGTACAGGACATAAAGCAAAAAGCAGGAAGCATTAAAGTGGAGCAGCTTGGAGAAGAAGCCACCTTTGAAGATCAAGACCTATTTGTTTATCCGCTTTCTTTAGGACACTGTGTAAGGTCCTATCACTGAAGGTCTATGACATTTTAGTAGCTGAGAGATGACTTTTGAAAACATGCATCATACATCAAAATTAGGGTTTTGAAAATATGTTATGCATGCATGGCAAGCTTTGGAAAATATCTTATGCATGCATGGCAAAGCCCTAAACCTAAAAATAATTTTGTGGAAAGCTAGAAATCGATTTCTATCATTTTCTAAATCATGAAATCGATTTCCTAATCCTATTTTAAAGGTTGAAATCGATTTCCTTATCCTATGTTTGAAACAAAGAATCGATTCACACCTATTCATAAGCCAAAGGTAAGAATCGATTTCCTTCTATTTCAAAAGACTATGAAATCGATTTTCAAGCAATCCTATAGGCTATGAATCGATTCCTTCTCATTTTAAACAAAGTAAGAATCGATTCCTACCCTATTCAGGATGTCCTGAAAATCGATTCCTACCTATTTCCAAAGAAACAAACAATCGATTCCTATGCTCTCCATATGTAAAGAATCGATTCCTCTCTTTTTTAACTAGCCATAAAATCGATTCTTATGTCCTCTAAAATGATAAGAATCGATTCATCAACATTTTAACTTCATCAAACAATCGATTCATCATTTCTTTAAATGTTTTCTAAAAGCAAAGAATCGATTATACTATGATTTGCCTTCTCACATAAATCGATTCTTATGCATCATAAATCATTTCTACGTTTTCCTAAACCTATAAATAGGGAGGTGCTTCACACTTTTCATTACACACCTCACACCACAATTCACAACTCCTCTCTGCTTCTCACATACATTTTCTAGATCTGAGAAAGAGAGAAAATAGAGCTTCAACTTTCATATCATTTTCTATTTTCCATATCACTCATCTCTTAGTCACTATACTGTCATTATATCTGAGGTGATTGGATCATAGATCTCTATTTGTATTTGTTACTCTATTTGTGGGGGTCACTTTGAAATCCTGGGATTTGTTCTTGGGTCTCTCAATCAGGAGATTGAGTTGGTTTGAAATCCTGGGAAGTTTTCTTGGGTCTCTCAATCAGGAGATTGAGTTGGTTTGAAATCCTGGGAGGTAATCTTGGGTCGTTCAATCGGGGAAGATTGAAGTGGTATTGAAATCCTGGGAGGTGCTCTTGGGTCGTTCAATCAGGAGATTGAAGCGGTTGCGAAATCCTTAGCTGTGTGCTCGGGTTCTCAATTAGGGTTAATTGAGATTAGCTATAGAGAAGTTGCTTGCTTGTAAACATTGAAGAGGTTCTTCTCATATAGTGGTTGTTATCAAGTCCAAATGTTGCAAAGCCGGAGGCCGAGGACGTAGGGCTTTTATCCCGAACCTCGCTAAATTCCTGGTGTATCTCTATCCCTACTCTCTTTACTTTATTGTCTATATTTGTTATTGTTATATAGCTGTGATATTCATTGTTTTGTTTATATCTGTTTTGAATATCACTACTTAGATCTGTCTATTGTTATATTATTGTGCTGATCTGTTATTATCCATATCACTGCTGTAGATCTGTCTGTTGCTATATTCAATATCACCACGCTGCCTATAAATAATCTAGTTATTCTGTATATTGAATATAGAGTAATATCATACTGTGCTTGATCTGCCTGCTTGCATACATCATATAAGTTTAAATCTCAGTTTCCGCATTTGATTTAAACAAAGCATTTCATAAGTTTTTGAAAACCGAAAAGAATTCATATTTTGCACATAACCTTATTCACCCCCCTCTAAGGTTATACTATAGTCTAACAATTACTATAGGGAGAAACACTCTCATAGGCCCAAACCACAGGCTGCTGGTCAATTTACAAAAAGGTGTTATAGTAATGACCCTAACAATAGTCCAAAAGAACCTATTGTTTGTTTCAAATGTGGCAAACCTGGCCACATCAGCAGAAACGGTAGGGTCATAGGGAAACTTAAAGCCCCAAATCTAGACCCAGATATCGAAGAAAAGATTAACAATTTGTTAGTCCAATCTTCGGAAGGAGGTTCTGATTCTGAATCCTCTAACCAATCTTCCGAAAACCTAAACCAAATCCAGGAGGATGATTTAACTGATTCCTCTAGCCATATCAATGTCCTCACTCGAGAACAGGATCTTCTCTTTGAGGCTATCAATGTTATTCCCGATCCTCAGGAAAAGGAAAAATACCTTAACAAGTTAAGGTCCACCCTTGAAGCAAAACCTCCCAAGAGTCCTCTCGTAACCAATAGGTTTAACCTTAAAGATACCTTTAAGAGGTTAGAGAGAACTAGTGTTAAAACTGTTACTATTCAAGATCTTCAATTTGAAATCAACAATTTAAAAATTGAGATTAAAGATCTGAAGATAAAACAGGCTAATCACCAGTCTATCCTAGACCAATGGAATAATTATGGGACTGATTCATCCTCCGAAGTTCCCGCTACCTAGGATGATGAAGTTGAAATTCCCAATGATGATTTTTTAGGTCTTATCAATTATGTTAGAATTTAGAAGTTCTACATAAATATCAAAATTGTTATAGGAGAATTTACCCTTGAGACTATTGCTCTATTTGACACTCGAGCAGATTCCAATTGCATCCTAGAGGGTCTTGTTCCTACAAAATATTTTGAAAAAACTTCTGAACAACTTAGTGCTGCTAATGGTTCTAAGTTAAAAATCAATTATAAATTATCTTCGACTATTATTGAAAATGAAAATTTCAAAATTGATACATCCTTTTTACTTGTTAAGGATTTGAAAAACAAAGTAAAATTGATACATCTTATGAAGGGAGTTCCTAAAATCACTTTGTTTTTCAAGTAAAGGGAATCATAATTCGAATTTCTATTCTCGAATGCTAGATTTATTCTGCTTTTTTGACAAGAGATTTATTCTATTAACTATCTATCTATTATAATCTTCTAATATATATATATATATATATCTATCTATTTTTTGAAGGTACCTACATTAGAGGAAAATACTATTATGCTAGCTAAAGAATTCAACCAGGACACCTTTGTACACCTCTGTACAAATACTAATAAGTTTGATGATACGAACCACCCTGTGAGAACTTTAGAGTCTTTGGTTTTTTGAGCTATGCTGCTGTTCCCATGCATCAAAGAAATAAATTCTCTCCTAGAGCCATACCTATTAATTGTGTTCATGGGATATCCACTTAGTTACAAGGGTTACAAACTATATGACATACAAACCAACAAGTTCATAATCTCTAGAGATGTTCAATTCTTTGAGACCAAATTTCCCTTCCATCAAACCAGATCCCTTTGAAAACATTGTCCTACCCTACCCAAGAACTTACCTATTCCAAAACCAAATAGTGGGAAGCACCTCCCATCAAGGTATACGAATTCTGTAGTCCGTGCTACCTGTCATACGACATCAAAGGAATACCCTAAATTAGAAATTTGAAAAGGATGAATACTTTTTGTCACTTACATCATAAAGCACAAGCCAATCCCCATTTTTTTGACATAATGAACGGTGACACTCATGCCCTATGGTTCAACAACTATACACACCCATGTGCACAACAAAGTTGATCAGAATTATTAGCATGAGTTCAAACACCCTTTATTTTGAGGCATCAAGGTGCTCAATGGGAACTGGAATAAGCTTTTCAAGTAGAGAAGGAAAAACAAAATTGGCTTGCATCAACCATTCATTGAAATGCTTCTAGTAACATTTGACAACATGTGCAGATAGTCATTGGACATTTTGAAATGCCTCAAAGTAAAACCTAATGAGTAACCAAAGGACTGAAAGGAGTGGAATTTGTAACAGCCCAGGTCCACCGCAGCGGCCACCCCGGTCCCACTGTTACCTCACGATCTTCTCTACCCCTCTTGTAGAGTTTTTGCCTTCCGTGGGAATCGAACCTTGCACCTGAGGCATAAGTGCAAGTTAAACCCCCTTCCCACTACCAATTGAGCGCGCGCTCAATTGGTAGTGGGAAGGGGGTTTAACTTGCACTTATGCCTCAGGTGCAAGGTTCGATTCCCACGGAAGGCAAAAATTCTACAAGGGGGGTAGAAAAGACCGTGAGGTAACAGTGGGACCGGGGTGGCCGCTGCGGTGGACCTGGGCTGTTACATAAAAAGGCGCCTTTTTATTGTAACAGCCCAGGTCCACCGCAGCGGCCACCCCGGTCCCACTGTTACCTCACGATCTTCTCTACCCCTCTTGTAGAGTTTTTGCCTTCCGTGGGAATCGAACCTTGCACCTGAGGCATAAGTGCAAGTTAAACCCCCTTCCCACTACCAATTGAGCGCGCGCTCAATTGGTAGTGGGAAGGGGGTTTAACTTGCACTTATGCCTCAGGTGCAAGGTTCGATTCCCACGGAAGGCAAAAATTCTACAAGGGGGGTAGAAAAGACCGTGAGGTAACAGTGGGACCGGGGTGGCCGCTGCGGTGGACCTGGGCTGTTACAGAATTCGTATCCCTAATGTGTAGTGAACCTTGTGCATTCCCTTTTTGTTTTGGGTTTTTTTTTGTACCCCCCACGGTTCCTCCCTATAACCCCACAAAATATGATATTCCCAGAATGCCCCTCAGAGTTACAACTAACGGATTTAACTATTTTAAAGATAAATCTGTATTGGGAAAAAAACCAAAAACGGATTTATCTTTTAATTAGATAAATCCGTTTAAGGAAACAATTCATAACGGATTTACCCCCACTATAGATAAATCCGTTATTAAAAAATAACAAAAACGGATTTATCTATTAAATACTAATAAGTTTGATGATACGAACCACCCTATGAGAACTTTAGAGTCTTTGGTTTTTTGAGCTATGCTGCTGTTCCCATGCATCAAAGAAATAAATTCTCTCCTAGAGCCATACCTATTATTGTGATCATGGGATATCCACTTAGTTACGAGGGTTACAAACTATATGACATACAAACCAACAAGTTCATAATCTCTAGAGATGTTCAATTCTTTGAGACCAAATTTCCCTTCCATACACCTAACCTAAACATCAAACCAGATCCCTTTGAAAACATTGTCCTACCCTACCCAAGAACTTACCTATTCCAAAACCAAATAGTGGGAAGCACCTCCCATCAAGGTATACGAATTCTGAAGTCCGTGCTACTTGCCATACGATATCAAAGGAATACCCTAAATTAGAAATTTGAAAAGGATGACCCATTTTTTTGTTGAACCATTAGAAGTTTGACATAATGAACAATGACACTCATGCCTATGGTTTATAGGAATTCTGAAGTCCATGCTACCTGTCATAAGTTAATACTTATTTAATCTGATTATTCTTGTATAAATGGGTGGTTTTCTCTTATAAACCTTTTGACCTCGCTGACACCTTATTTTAGGTTAAGACGTTGTCATGGAATTGATTTCTCGTTAAGACTAAGATGAACCATTAAGACGTTATCATGGAATTGGTTTCTAGTTAAGACTAAGTTGAACCATTGCATTTCTATGAATGGTGTGTCGATCTGTTGGAATGTATTTTGTCTTGGGGTAGGACCTTAGATGAGGTTCAGATGACCTGGATCGACGTACCCTTCGAGCTACGGACTGCTGACCGACGTGGGTGTGGTACGTGCACACACTCCAACGCCCAAGTTAGTATAGTGAAGTTTGTGGTGAGGTGGGTTAGGAGCTCGTACCTGCATCGCGAAGAAGGGCTGATATTTATAGAGTTGGTCTCGCTAGTTCTTTATCGTTGGATGAGGATTGATCGCGAACTTTGATCTGAGGGTGGTACGGATCGCGATTCGTGCCTGGATTCGGATGTAGAGAGAAGACCGGCATTTGGTCGTAAGTAATCCGGGCTGCCCAACATGGCTTTTCTAGGTCGGTCCGAGATGTAGCTTGGTCTGGAACGATTTCCCCCTAGGCCGAGGAAGAACTAGGAGGGTTTGGCCTTGGTTTGAAGGAAAGGATCTTGACCGGGTTTTATTAGCCCAGTCGTTGAACGAATATCGTAGGGTGATCCGAGCAGGATCTGTTTTTTGCGGGTGATGAGTATGAAAGAGGAGGAAGTCATTTCATTTTGGGGAGATCCATCCTCGGTTGGCTTGCGGGTCGCGACCCTGACTTAACTCGATCGAGGTGGGTGCAACTAGAAGCGGTTGTCGCGCCAAATTTTGGGGGGCGTGCCCCAATGTACCTTGCCGGATCCAGCTTACGGGTCGCGACCCCGACTTAACTCGACCGAGGTGGGTGTGACCAGAAACGGTTGTCGCAAAAAATTCTGGGGGGGGGGGGGGGGGGGGCGTGCCTCAAAGTACCTCGTCAGATCCAGCTTAGGTGTCGCGACCCTGATTTAGCTTAAATCCGATAGGGCGAAATCCTCAAAGGGGTCCCGGCTTACGATGGCGGGGGTAACTTTACCCTTCCCCCGATCTACCAAGCTTACGGGTCGCGGCCCTTATCTAGCTCAGTTAGAAGGGGTGGTTTTATGCGACACTTGTGCGCGATTGGGAGGTGGCAGTGGCACCCTTGATGCTACCGTTTGTACATGCCATTGGCACGAAGGAAATGGAAGAAAATAGGTTGATATGGTCCGACTTCTTTATTAAACTTTTGGACTTTTTATAAGCTTAATTGAAGTACATCTTTAGTTTTGTAGCATTCCAATTAAGTTCTTGGGATTTCTTGTACTTCAGTTGTCTCGAGCTTGTATGCCCGATTGTCGATTTTTGCTATGACTTGGTATGCGTCTTCCCAGTTTTGTGCGAGATTTCCCTGAGAAGCGTTCTTTAGACCGACGACAGCACATCAAAGGACGAGGTCCCCGAGTTCAAATTCTTGGTGAATGATGCCTCGGTTGAATCGTGATGCCATTCGCTGCTTGATGGCGGCTTCGCTTATGGCAACTTTATCCTGTACCTCTTCTATGAGGTCGAGCTCCTATTAGATTTCTTGTTGATTGTCTTGTTGGGTCCTTAGATGCATGGTCCTCCATGATGTCTCCCCGACTTCTAACACGATTTCAGTCCCGTAGGTGAGTCGGAATGGAGTCTCGCTAGTGGATGAATGGGGGGTTGTGCAGTATGCCCACAAGACGCGAGGAAGCTCTTCTACCCAATTCCCCTGGCTTTTTCCAGTCGCCTCTTTAGACCTCATAGTAAAACCCGGTTCGCAGCTTCGGCTTGCCCGTTGGTCTGAGGATGCTCTACCGACGTAAAATTGTGCTTGCTTGCCCGCGGCGATAGAGTCTCCCATCTATCACGGAATATGAACGTGCTTGTTTCCAAACCAAGGCCGCTTCCTTGGGGTCGTCCGAGACTTTGTCGTCCTAGATATATTGTATGATAGGCTTCATTCAGCTTGAGTCGGTTAGGACCTCGAGCTGTTGTACGCCAAAGTCCCTTGCTAGTTGGAGCTCGACGATGCAGGCTTCATACTCGGCCTGGTTGTTTGATGTTGCGAATGAAAAGGTGTTAGAGACTTCGACCACTAATCCGTCCTCATTCTCGAGTATGAGTTCTACCCCTCTATCCTTGCTATTAGAGGAGCTGTCGACATGGAGTTTCCAAGTTGCGGTGGGTCGTACCTCCCTTGCTAGTTGGAGCTCGACGATGCAGGCTTCATACTCGGCCTGGGTCAGTGCAAAATTTTTCGGATCGGTTGGTCTGCACTCACTACTATCTCGACTTTTTGGTATCTTATCTCAGGTCCCTGTAGTGCCTTGCTGACAAAGTACACAGGCTTCTGGCCGTCTTCCGCTTCTCGGACTAGTACAACACTGAGGGCTTCTTCTATTACGACCAGATAAAGGTAGAGTGTCTCCCCGTCATTGGGTCTGCTTAATACCGGCGGCTTGGATAAGGTGGCCTTGAGTTGGCCAATGCTTCTTCGCACTCATCGGTCCATTCAAACTTGACCTCCTTCTTCAACAACTTAAAGAAGGGAAAGGATCGATTTGCAGCTTTTGAGATGAATCTGGATAGAGTGGCAATCATGCTAGTAAGTTTCTGTATCTCCTTCTTGGTGGTGGGTATTCACATTTACGTAACTGCCAAACATTTGTCTGGGTTTGCTTCGATTCCGCACTTAGTGAGGTAGAAATCGAGGAATTTGCCCATCTTAACGCTGAAGGTACACTTATCCGGGTTGAGTCGCATGTTGTGTTGGCATACCTCGGCGAACACCTCAGCTAGATCGGAGGATGGTCGACGTCAGATGTGGTTTTGACGATTATGTCGTCCATGTATACTTCAAACATGCGACCGATCTGATTCTTGAAGACTTTGTTCATCATCCGCTAGTACGTCACGCCGACATTTTTGTGTCCGAAGGGCATCGCACGATAGCAAAAGTTCCCTTTGTCCGCCATGAAGGCGGTCTTCTCTTGGTCGGGAGGGTACATCATAATCTGGTTGTATCCGGAGTATGCGTCCATGAATGAAAGCAGTTTGAACCCTGAAGCGTTTTCTACCAATTTGTCGATTTGGGGAGAGGGAACGCATCCTTTGGAAAAGAGCGGTTGAGGTCAGTGTAGTCGGCACACATTCACCACTTCTCGTTACTTTTCTTTTTACCAGTACGACGTTCGAGAGCTACGTCGTGTAATTGACCTCCCTAATGAATTCGGCCGCGACCAAGTCTTCGACGGCTTTGGCAGCGGCCTCTGCATTCTCGCCGCCCTGCATTCTTCATCTTTGTGCTATCCACTTGGCTCCCGGGTTCATCGACAGGTGATGGCAAGCGACGTCGGGTGAAATCCCCGGCATGTCTGCCGAGGTCCAAGCAAATAAGTCGGCATGATCCCATAGGCATTTGGTTAACTGTTCCTTGACTTTGAGGGGGTAAGTCGGCCCCGATTTTTACTGTTTTGTTTGGGTCTTCACCGACTTGTATGGAAATGAAGTCACCTTTTGGCTCGGGTCTCTTTATTCTCTTCTTTAGCTCTCTGGTGAGCTCATCATCTCCTTCTTCTTACGAGCTGTACGGATCATAACGAGCGTCGAGGTCTGTCAAGTTGACGTCAAATCCCTTGTTCGGCTTCTCTTTCTTCGTTTTCATCCTTTCTCGACGTTCTGCGGGAGGAGAGCAGTCTCGCTCAGCCTGTTTGGCTGACTCTAGGTTGGCGCTGAGGACGATTACACCTCATCATTCATGGAGTAGAACTTCATCTTTAGGTGTACCGTGGAGGCAACAGCTCCTAGCCGACCTAGAGTAGGGCGACCTATGATGTTGTTGTAGATCGATTTGCTAGGTAAAATCAAGAACGAAACTTTCATGGTGCATGATTCCCTTGGGGTTTGCCCCCCGAAGGAGACCAACAGGTCGAGCCATCCTAGAGGCTTGATCCTCGAGCCGTTGAACTTGAATAAGTCGGTTTTGTTGAAGGGGGAGAGGTCTTCTTTTGGGATACATCAGACCTCAAAGTTTGCCAATGCCGTCGTGATCACCAAAGGAGTAAATTTGTTTGGCCCGGTACTCGGCAAGTCAGAATCGTCAAAGGACAAAGGAGTTCGTTGCGCCCTGTCGTTTAGTCGGGGTCACATGCCTTCTTTTCGGTAGAGAGGCCTCCACAGCCTCCTGCGGGAGGGCACCAGTGATGACCATTGCTGTGGCCTCAAGCCCCCGCTATAGGGGGCGGTGTCGACTTCGATGCTACTTTCTTCCATTGCTGAATATTTGTCAATTCGATCTCACCGCGGAAGTACGTCGATCTGGTGAGAAGGTAGAGATATGTGTGGGCTGGACTCCCACTATGGTCACCAATGTCTTGGAGAAGAATCTGAGATGTGGTTGAGATGACCTGGATCGACGTACCCTTCAAGCTATGAACTTCTGACCGACGTGGGTGTGGTACCTACACACACTTCGACGCCCAAGTCAGTATAATGAAGTTTATGGTGAGATGGGTTATGAGCACGTACCTGGTGCGCGAAGAAGGGCCGATATTTATAGAGTTGGTCTCACTGGTTCTATGTCGTTGGATGCGGGTTGATCGCGGCCTTTGATCTGAAAATGGCACGGGTCTCACTGGTTCTATGTCGTTGGATGCGGGTTGATCGTGGCCTTTGATCTGAAGGTGGCACGGATCGCGATCCGTGCCTGGAGTCGGATTTAGATAGAAGACCAGCCTTTGGTCGTAAGTAAATCGGGCTGCCCAACACGGCTTTTCTAGGTCAGTTTGAGATGTAGCTAGGGGATATTAATACTATTTTGTTGTGGTTGTATTTTGCCCCAAAGGGGGTGAAATGGATGTTTGTCTTCGTGGAGATTATTGTGCACTCGGCTCTCGGAGTTTGGTTTTGCTGGTTCTCTCTTGAGCGGCTGGGGTGTTACATTGTGCTCATGTTTTGTATTCTGTTTTGGTCCTCCCTTGAATGTGAAGGGTTACTTTGTGTATGTTTTTGTGTTTCTTAATAAAATACTACTTATAATTTATTTTGTTGTTAATTTTTTTTACTATTCATCTAGCTTTAAACACACATTGATACAAGTACATTAGATTTGAGGATTTTGAATTTTGGTTATAAAATTTTTTGTTTTGTAAAAAATAATAATATTTTTCTTAATTGAATATATGGTAGATTATTTTTTTATCCACTAAAGAAAATTTCTAAATCCACCACTACACTCATATGCATGGAGAATGAGATAGCGTGCCACACTTGGGAGAAAATAAATCTTTTATACCGAGTCATAAAATTGATGTCGGTAGTAGCCTCCCTTCTATAACTAGCTAGATTTGTATTTCAGAATTGTGTGTCGATGAATTCTGTATTAAACAATATAGGTGTATAAGTGTTTTACACTATCTACCAATTACAGGTTGACACATCATTAACAATTGTTAGTCAATTGGTAATTACCAATTAATCATTTGGTAACCAACCACTCCATGAATTGTTATTGGTTGTGGTTGTAAAATCCTATACACTGTATGTGTATATAAATTAAATTCAAAGTTTTAACTAATAAAACTTCTTAAAATATAATGATTAAATAGCCCATGGATGGAATGACTGCGACTACTGATCGAATGATAGTATTGCTTCGACTAAAAAAACGATCAAATGATATATTGCGAAAAATAGGAAATGAATGATAGTAACCACCAATATTATGCTAGGTTGAAATCTATATCTATATATAATACATTTGCGAATATACTCGGAATGGAAATAAAAATTAAAATCATTCCTATTGGTCCACCTAATCAACTAAATCTGATATGTACAAAAATATATTCCACTTCGGCTGCTGACCTGTAAAAACTTCAAATAAAACAGAAACACATAACCGTACAAAAAATCATTAAATCAAACAATCAATGCTTCCTATTATACAGATGGTAGTATTTTAATTGTCATCAAATATTCCACTCCTTCAGCCTCCGGCTATAGTTTATTCCTAACATGAATTGTTCCTAACAAATATATAAGGGAAATTCTTAAATCAACATTCAATGCTGGCTATTATAACGATGGTAATATTTTAAATCTACATAAATTACATTTTACAACTACAATTTATTCCTAACATGAATTGTTCCTAACAACTATATAAGGGAACAAATTATTTTGCCATATCAGCCCTTCTCCAACAATTGCGCATAATCATTGCCTGCACCATAAAATTAACATAATTAGACAGCTATTAATAAAAAACGGATTATGCTAATCAGAATTTACAGGCACTCATGAAACCTGTATTTTTTAAAAAAATTACCATAATCATACCATTTTTTAAATGAGATATAAAAATTTCCAAAACAATGCCACTTAATTTCGGCCCAATTAGCAAGTTACACATTTGTCATCGGCCCAATTATACAACTTTTCCAATTTCCTATATAACCTCCTTCACTGAAATCCTATTTTCCCTCGGAATGGAAATAAAAATTAAAATCATTCCTATTGGTCCACCTAATCAACTAAATCTGATATGTACAAAAATATATTCCACTTCGGCTGCTGACCTGTAAAAACTTCAAATAAAACAGAAACACATAACCGTACAAAAAAATCATTAAATCAAACAATCAATGCTTCCTATTATACAGATGGTAGTATTTTAGATTGCGTCGATTATTCACCACCCTTCTTGCAATGAATACAATGAACAACCCGGAAGTTGTATGGGAGTCAACATGGAAGTTACTCGCCGATGGCATTGTGTACGATAGGAGAAGACACTTAAATTTACCAAGTATGTTGTATTTTTTTTAAATATTAATTTTAGAAACCGTTAATATTATTAAATACATCGAAGCCTAATTACTATGTAAATTTATCAGACCTGCAGATAACAGAAGATGCATTGAAGAACCTATGTCTTAGTGAGATTGAGAATCTCCTCCGATCTAATGGAAGGTCTCTTGCTGACTACACCATGCCATTCCCAAATCTATCTGATGGTTTCGACTTTGAGAACAAATTGATTGCTGATGAACTTAACTACGACAAGGAAGAAATGGAATCACTTCATCAAAGACTATTAAAGGGGTTGACACCTGAGCAAAGGAAGGCATATGATGACATTATGGAAGCCGTATTGTCTGGCCGAGGGGGTTTCTTTTTTTTAAATGGATACGGAGGGACAGGTAAAACTTACTTATGGAACACAATATCTGCAGCACTTCGTGCCAAAGGATTTATTGTTCTTAATGTTGCATCAAGTGGAATTGCTTCCTTATTACTTCCCGGTGGTCGGACTGCACATTCAACGTTCTCAATACCTCTCCAACCACGTGAAGATTCCACTTGCAGCATTAATCAGGGAAGCGCCCGAGCCAAACTCCTTATCCAAACCAAATTGATCATATGGGATGAAGCCCCTATGATGAGCAGGTTTTGTTTTGAGGCTTTTGACCGTACTCTACGTGACCTGATGTCTAGCCAAGATAGAAACAATCTAAAAAGGCCCTTTGGAGGCAAGCCTGTTGTACTTGGAGGTGACTTTAGACAAATACTACCCATCGTTCGAGGAGCGTCCCGTGAAGCTATTGTTGGGCAAGCCGTTAATTCATCAACCATTTGGCATTTCTGCCAGGTACGTAGTCTAACTCATAACATGAGACTTGGAGGATCTAATGTTGAGTCTGAAAAGTTGGAAATTAAGCAATTTGCAGATTGGATATTAAGCATTGGCGATGGTGACCGTAACGCAAATGAGTTTGGAGAGTACCCAATTGACATCCCCCCTGACATTCTCATAGATGACCACCAAAATCCACTGCAGTCATTGATTGACTTCACCTACCCTGACCTTCTTAATAACATGAACAGTGACCACTTCTTCGAAGAGAGGGCCATACTTGCACCAACACTTGAATCGGTCGCTGAGGTGAATGAATTTATGATTTCACAGATTCCTGGCAATGAGACTGAATACCTTAGCTATGACTCAGTTTGTCGATCAGATGAAGATAGTGATATTCGAAGTGAATGGTTCACCACTGAATTCCTAAATGACATCAAATGCTCTGGAGTCCCTAACCACAAATTAAAGCTCAAAGTAGGAGTTCCTGTGATGCTGATGAGAAACATAGACCAGACCCATGGTCTATGTAATGGAACAAGACTTATGGTTAATGACCTTGGAAAGAATGTTATTGGAGCAACAATGCTTACCGGTAAGAACGTAGGTGATAAAGTCTTCATACCAAGAATGAATATGGTACCAAGTGACCCCGGCCTTCCATTTAAGTTTCAGCGGAGACAATTTCCAATTGCCCTATGCTTCGCGATGACAATAAACAAGAGCCAAGGACAGTCACTATCACATGTTGGTGTTTATTTGTCGCGTCCTGTGTTCACACACGGTCAGTTGTACGTTGCCTTATCACGTGTCAAATCAAGGAAGGGTCTCAAAATTCTTATTCTTGATGAGGACAAAACACTAAGCACTCAGACCCGAAATGTTGTCTACCGTGAAGTTTTTGAGAATGTCAGAGGTTAGACTTCCAAATAATTGATTTAAATCCTACTTTTTTCATATCATATGCCTAACAATACTCTTCTATTTTATATGTTTTGCAGGCCATCTCAATACAAATGCATAGTTGTGTCACACGAATAATTAATTTATTTGGTATGAGCATTTACTAATTGATTTTGTTGGTACAAACAGTTTCTAATCTCAAGGACATGAATATGTTTACCAACTTTTTTACATTTTAAATCAGGAGATCTTGTGGATATTCTCAACATCCATGAGGGCATGTAGTGGTAAAATCAACATTGATGTACAAACCTAATATCCTAAGTCAAAATTAGATTACAAATAACAATTAATTGAACAAGTTCCTCTTACATCACGAATCATGCTTCTTTGAAGTTTAGCAGACACAGCCAAATTTCCCATGTGAAAAGGTACATAGGTATAGCCACATCAATCCTTTTATGTTCAAAGTGATTGAAAATGGAATTCAACAAAGAAAGGTATCAACTTTATTCATGCATTGCTTTTTGCTTCAGAGTTTCCTAGATATGAAATGAAGGTATTTGACTAAAATCTAACATCAGATCCCCCCATATGTTGAATTATTTAAAATCATATTATTAGCTACAAGTGATAATGTTTTGTTTAGGATTAAATATATATTATTGTACTGCACGTATATATTATATATAGCAATATTTACACAAGAACATGGTATTACATCCTTAATTAAATAGCAAAATAGCTATGGTATTTCATCCTTAAGTAAAGAGCAGTATAGCTATGGTTACTTACCATATACAAGAGCTTGGCTTCTGGATCAACATAAAAGCCACCCTTCAGTTTTGCCTCACGTTTCAACTGAATCAACTCCTTTTCCTGCTGCTCATACTCATTGGAGTACTGCTTAGCTCTGCTGTAAATCATCTTACGGTTCTCAGCTCTCTTCTTCTTTGCAGCTACAAACTCTTTGTTTTTCGCCAACGCCCATTCCTCTGCCCTTTTCTGTTTATTCAACACAGGTTCAGGAACAGTTGCTTTCACTTCTTAACCCATCTCGAGAAGCTCTCTGCAGCTGTCAATTGGGGTTTTCTCAGCAGGGTTGAATTGTCTTCAAGTTATTACCTGTAAACATAGTATATAAATTCAAAACAAAATCTGAAATTATTACCTGCAAACATAGTATATAGAAGCTCCACATTCTATCAAAACTTCTACATACATGCCAATCTTAACCAAAATGTTGCTGCTTTTCCTAATTGAAACCAAATTGGGGAAAGTGAATAGCATCGCCCTACCTCAAGCTTCACCAAAATCAATTGAAACCACCGCTTTCCCCTAGATGTAGTGACGACGGTAGAGGGCGCACTCACGGCAGAATTAGGTGCTCTGGCCACAGTAACTTATACGGAGGATTCGGTGGTTACGGTTGTTTCGGTGGTGTCGGCGGAAGCGGTTTCTACGGAGTCGATGTCTTCCAATCCTTTTTCTTTCACTTTCCTTTTTTTCTTTAACTTTTAATTCAATAACTTTCCTTCTGTTTCACTATTTAATTAGATTTTACTAAAATAAACTTTCCTTATGTACCTATTGGTGGGCTTTTTTTTTTGCTCAGCTGCCTTACAAATCCATGTGGGGACACAGCCTTCCAAGGGATTTTTTTTGCTCAGGTGCTGAAAACTCCATCCTCTTCTATATGTTGGGCAACAATTTCTTATTTATATTTTCATAACATACCAAAAAAATCATTAATGTATTATTGAGTAATTTTACCAAAAAAATTATTTAGTAGTTAACACTTTTTCGGTTCGTTAATACCTGTTTCTATTTATTTTAATAAACTGCTAACATATATATCTCTAAATACATATCTCACATTAGAAATACATTACACAGATGAGGTTTAAAATCATATGTGATATAATTTTAAATTGATCATAATACCTAAAATTGAAAATTGTTATTGTCTATACAATGAAATCACACACACATTTTACTTTATCAAATAATAATTCATTTTGAACTTTTCTGAAATACTAATATATTTTGTTTATCGACAATGATATATATTCTATAAATTTCTTAAATTTTATATGATTGATATAAAACTGTTTAAATAAAATATACTTATATATTATCTCTAACTTTTCAAGTTTTTCAACAATAAAATGTATACCCGTGCATCGCACGGGTCATACGCACTAGTTGTCAACAACTATATATAGCTAACCCCATGGGCAAGCTATATGACCTGGTTTGCAAATATTAACCTAATTAACCGCAACAGAAAAATTCAACAAATAAGCCCCCAAAATTAGCTAACAAATCCCCTATATGAGCGAACTTACAAAAAAAAAGAAAAGACACTGATTTAAACCATTAGCCTTAGTTACAAACCTCAGCCAAATTATTCAGTGATTAAAACCATCTCTGCAACTTATTCATTACTAGCTAGATTATAGATGTGGTGGTCGTGCATCTGACTTCCTTATGTGGCATTTTTTCTCCTACAAACGATTGAACCTCATAATGAGTTCTTCAAAAGGAGGGGAGGCGTTGTCTCCCGTACAATGGAGAGGATAGAGGAGATGCAGAAGGAAGAAGCACCTGCACGGGGAGTTAAGATAAAGATGTGAATTTGATTTTGAGGTACGTATTTTTCTTTTAAAAAAATGTTTGGTTTGGATTTTAGATTCCCAAAAAATATTTATTTTAGCCTTCGAGGAATTACTCATTCATGTTTGTAATAATTATTCTCAGGAATATAAGTTACAATTCTTAAAATATCTTTGCTAATTTTTGAAAGGGTCACATTATAGCAAGTAATTTACAAAGAGGCATTGTTTGTGGAACTCCTAAATTTATGATAAATAATATCCATTTGCAATATTGAATAAATAATATGCATAATTAAAATTTAATTACAATCATATATATTCTACATGAATAAAAATATACCCATCTTCAATATATAAAAGTAAAGTTAAATAAATTTTTTTTTAAAAGAAAGTAAAGTTAAATAATAAAAACAATTCCTCAAAGTGCACGATTTTCTTCCTTAATTAATTAAACGGTATCCGCAGCAAAAGGCAATCACAAAGCTCTTGTTTTTGTTTAGCATCATTATACTTTACCCTTTTCCCCCACACTTTCACCTCTCTCTCTCTCTCTCTCTCTCTCTCTCTCTCTCTCTCTCTCTCTCTCTCTCTCTCTCTCTCTCTCTCTCTCTCTCTCTCTCTCTCTCTCTCTCTCTCTCTCTCTCTCTCTCTCTATATATATATATATATATATATATATATAGTAACATCACATTGGTGTTTTTGTTTTTGTGACTCAACGTTCTGTTCACCTTGATTCAAATTAAATCTAGACTAATTTCGTTGTGTTATTTTGGGCATTGTTTATTAGGATGGGAAAACGCAAGGTCTGCCCGCGACCACAACTAGTGGTTACCATGGTGTCTTAAGAGATTGAGTGTCGCTGGGAATTAATTTATGGGGCCCCACAGTGGGCACTAGTATACTTGAATAAGACTTTATTGATAAGGTCGGACAATTACAAAGATGGCCGAGTAGCTTTTTATCTACTCTGGCGTGCCTAGTTTTTTGTTTGTGTGTGTGTCCCGCCTCTGGTATTTTTTTCCTTCTCCTTCGTATATCAAGCCTCCTTCTCCTAGTAACCGCTCATCAGTTACTCTGAAGCCTCCTTTTCTTTCATGCTCGACCCTTCCCCCTCTCTAACAGCCTTCTAATGGGCTTCTTTCCCTTAGTGAATTCATGGCTGGACCTCCTGCATATATCATGGGGCGCCTGGGCCGAGCTGGACCGATCCGGCCTGGAACCTTGTGACGGTTCAATTCCATATCATTCCCATTCCCAAAGTTTGCACCTAGGCTTAATTTATATCATTATATTGTGTAAAAGTAATTATCAGCTCCTCCCTCCCAAGTTCCTACCGATGCTCACAGTAATGTTTGTCAAAATAATACACACGATATTGTTTACGCAGTTCGGCCAAACTTTGCCTACGTCTGCGACTACAGGGTAGCTGTAGTTCCGTTTTATTGATTATGTCTCGATCTCCTTGAATACAATTACAAATCAGATTAAATAGCTTTGTCTCTCAAAACCTAACGGGCCTGGGCCAAAGCATAAGCATATAAATACATCTACACAACTACTACTTACAGCTTCCCTATTTTCCTTATTCACATCCCCCCTCAAATTGATGCGGGTCATCAAGGAGCATCAATTTGCTGACAAGAAACTGGTGGCGTGGAGAAGGAACAACTTTGGTCAAAATGTCTGCAACTTGAAATTGAGTATTAATATGAGGGATGGATATAACACGATTATCATAGGCTTCACGAATTGCATGACAATCAACTTCGATATGCTTAGTACGCTCATGAAAAACCGGATTTGCAACAATCTGAATGGCACTTGTATTGTCAGCATGGAGAGATGTCGGTTCGGTTTGAGGAAATCCAAGTTCACCCAAAAGGCCACGAAGCCAAAGTATTTCAGAGCATGCCGTAGACATAGCACGATACTCCGATTCGGTTGAGGATTTAGAGACTCTCGCTTGCTTCTTACTTTTCCAAGAGATCAACGAAGAACCAAGAAACATGCACCAACCCGTGACAGAGCGGCGAGTGTCGGGACACCCAGCCCAATCAGCATCACTGTAGGCACTCAACGTAAGGGGGGTTCCATTAGGAAAGAATAAGCCCCGTTGAGAGGTACCTTTCAAGTAGCGAATAATACGACGAACCGCTGCTAGGTGAAGATGATGAGGAGAATGCATGAACTGACTTACTTGCTGAACAGCAAATGAAATATCTGGTCGTGTAATGGTCAAGTAGTTAAGACTACCCACGAGCTGTCGATACAATAACGGATCAGTCAAAAGTTCACCCTCGTCACGGTGGTATTTAACATTAACTTCAAGAGGAGTATTCACAGAATTAGCAGATTCGAGGCCAGCCATAGCAATAAGGTCGGTGGCATACTTGTGTTGATGGAGAAATATGCCCTTAGAAGTAGAATGAACCTCGAGTCCAAGAAAATAATGTAACAGACCAAGATCTTTCATTTGAAATGAGGCTTGAAGCGTTTGTTTAACTTCCTGTATGGATGTTGCATCAGAACCCGTAATGATCATATCATCAACATAAAGAAGGAGTAGAACAATGCCCGTAGATGTGCGGTGAATGAACAAAGACGAATCATACTGACTTTGAGTAAAAGAGAACCCAAGTAGAGTGGAACGGAATTTCGCATACCATGCTCTAGGTGCCTGTTTCAAACCATATAGAGATCGTTTGAGCTTGCACACCCCCTTAGATGAAGAGAAAAGGCCCTGAGGGGGAGTCATATAAATATTTTCAGTTAGGTCTCCATGAAGAAATGCATTCTTGACATCCATTTGGTGGAGAGACCACCCATTAGAAGCAGCTATAGAGAGCACCATTCTAACAGTAGTCATTTTAGCAACCGGTGCAAAGGTCTCATCATAATCAATACCATATTCCTGTCTGTTGCCTAAAGCAACCAATCGAGCCTTATACCGATTGAGAGATCCATCAGAATTCAATTTCACAGAATAAACCCATTTACAGCCTAGGATGCCGTTCTTGAACGAAGAAACCGAAATCATAGGGATGATCGCAACCCTACTGATACCATGTCAAAATAATACACATGATATTGTTTACGCAGTTCGGCCAAACTTTGCCTACGTCTGCGACTACAGGGTAGCTGTAGTTCCGTTTTATTGATTATGTCTCGATCTCCTTGAATACAATTACAAATCAGATTAAATACCTTTGTCTCTCAAAACCTAACGGGCCTGGGCCAAAGCATAAGCATATAAATACATCTACACAACTACTATTTACAGCTTCCCTATTTTCCTTATTCACAATGTTAAGCATAGTGATCTGTATTTTGTGCAACTTTTGTGGTGGATGAAGATCCTGAATGCTTTCTTATTTTCTTTTTTATCCATGAATTCCAATAATTCTTTATGTCGTTGTCTGTTTGACTAGGTAAGTGGCTTGCAATGTGAGGCCGTCCACATTTTCCAAATTAACAACAAGAAAAATGTATAATAATTAATTAATTAAAAGTACAAAAACCGTAGTTTGTTTTTGTCTACATAAACATGATAGGTTAGTTAACTTAAAATGCTTATAGAAGTTAATTGTGTGTGTGAGTGTCCTTTATTGCCAAACTTGCTCAGAATTGCAGTGTCAATTACAATAGTTAAAAAAGCTGATGGTATACGTTCTACTATATTACTTGTCCATCAACGATATTAATTTTTTACAAGTGCGTAAGCATCCAGGCTACACGAAAGGTGCACTATCATCTGCACAAGCATGATAATTGGGCAGCATGGGAAAGGGACTTGGAAACCCACCATAACCAATATCCAATCATTTTCATGTATTTGTATTTTTTACCAATTAAAGCTAGTTTTTCAGTTATCACCTTATTCACACTTTGGCCCCAAAATTTCAACAATTCATTTTGTTATCATTTTTTTTTAGATAAGCAATACTTCATTGAAAAAGCACTAGGAGTGCTCAAACCCAAACAATCAAAAGTTACATATTGTTTAGGCAATGAAGTGGATCCTCCAGCCAATCAAAAACATTAAAAGAAAAATTACATTTAGTTCTATAGATCAACCAACTCCAAAACAAGTGCTTGATACGAGAGATAATAGAATCCGTGTTATGATCATTTTGTTATCATTGATAATTTATCTCATTACCATGTGTACATTTCACTTTATGTTGTGGCAAATACATTTAACGAGGACGTCTCATGTTTTGTAATTGATTGACATATGCTAATACAAATATAATTTAAATAAATTCATGTATGTATGTATGCAGAGGCCTCTTACTGCGACTACAAACTAACATTGTGAGATAGAAATTCCATTACTTTTGACAACTTGCACACTCTTACTAAAAAAATTACCCATGAGTTGTGTAATTTATTTATTTAAACATTTTAAAACTTATAATCATTATATTTTAAATATTGTGTGATTTTAAAAAAATTGACCCCTTGGATCCTAGATCCACTACTTATTACAAGGTTTTTTAAAAAAAGCATTGTAGTTGGGCTATCCCTTAGGTCCCACAACTGATGATGGGTTTATTTAGGCCAGCAGATTATATACCCATAATTAAATTTGCCCAAAAATTTATGGGGTCCGCTTGGTAGTTATATGGACAAGGAAAATGCAATATTGGAAATGAGGTGATTCTTATAAATAGAATAGAGGTGTGTGAATGAAATTCAATATAAGTTACGAACTAAAATCTTTGATAAAATTAACCTGGTTTTGTAGCCCCATGTTTCTCCAGTATGACCAAATTTGGGATTTTCATGCGTTTTAGTTCATAACTAGGGATTTACAAGTTATGAGCTAAAGTGCATGAAAATCCCAAATTTGGTCATACCGGAGAAACACGAGGCTACAAAACCGGGTTAACTTTATCAAAGTTTTTAGTTCATTCTCTCACCTCTATTCTATTTATAGGAGTCACGTCATTTCCAATATTGCATTTTTCTTGTCCATACAAACTGTCAAGTGGACCCTATAACTTTTTGGGCATAGTCAATTATGCGTATATAATTTGCTAGCCTAGATAAACCCTTAATTAGTTGTGCGACCTAAGAGATAGCCTAGCTGCAATGTTTTATTTATTTATTTAAAAAATTAATAAGTTAATTAAAAATTACATTTAATGCATTTTAGATCTGAATGGCTAGCCAAAGGTATTATTGTGCAAGGTTATTCAACATATTTGTATTGTAACATTCACCTGCAATCAGTGGTGGATCTAGGATCCAAGGTTAAGGGATCATTTTTTTTAAAGTCACACAATATTTAAAATATAATGAAAATAAATTTTAAAATATTTAAACAAATAGATTGCGCAACTCATAATTGTTTTCTACGTAATATATTAATTATATTAGTTATATATTAGCTATCACATTCAAGTATACAAGCATGGGCAGACCTATGTTATATGCTGTGGATGGGTAATTTTTTGGCTAAAGTGCTTCCGGGGTCCCTTATCTTTATTTAAAGTAACGATTTGGTCCTTTATCTTTTTTTTGTCCCAAATCAGTCCTTTATGTTTTAAATTTTTGACACATAAATCCTTTTCTGTCCCAAATCAGTCCTTTATGTTTCAAATTTTTAACACATGAATCCTTTTTTTTGACACATAAATCAGCACTGTTAACGGAAAAGGATTTATGTGTCAAAAATTTAAAAGATAAAGGACTTATTTAGGACAAAAAAAACATAAATGACTAATTCGTTAATTTAAATAAAGATAAAGGACCCCAAAGCACTTTAGCCTAATTTTTTCGTAAGAGTGTGCAAGCTGTCAAAAGCGTTGGAATTTCTATCTCACAATGTTAGTTTGTACTTTGTAGTCGCAGTAGGAGACCTCTTCCATACATACATACACGAATTTATTTATGTTATATTTGTATTATTAGCATATGTCAATCAATTACAAACATGAGACGTTCTCGTTAAATGTATTTGCCACAACTTAAAGTGAAATGTATACATAGTAATGAGATAAATTATCAATGATAACAAAATGAATTGTTGAAATATTGGGGCCAAAGTGTGAATAAGGTGAAAACTGAAAAACTAGCTTTAATTGATAAAAAATACAAATACATGAAAATGATTGGATATTGGTTATAGTGGGTTTCCAAGTCCCTTTCCCATGCTGCACAATTATCATGCTTGTGCAGATGATACTGCACCTTTCGTGGAGCCTTGATGCTTTTGACGCACTTGTAAAAAATTAATACCGTTGATGGACAAATAACATAGTAGAATGTACACCGTTCACGCAATTAAAGAGAGCGATTTTTCTTAAAATTCATGGCATATCCATAGAAGATTAGGAGAAAACCCTAAATGTCTATTATATTGAAAGTGGTGAAAAATTACATATGAGAAGATGTTAGGTCACAAATGACTCTACCATCTACCTTATATACTAACTAACTAATGGACCTTACTATGTAATGGACCCACTATCTAATGGGCCTTACTAATAAACTAATGGGCTTACTATCTATATTTTAACAGCCTCCCTCAAGCTGGACGGTCACAACACTTCCAGCTTAGGATAAGCAATACAAAAGTACTATAAAAAAAACAATCCAAATTGGTAGCAGTTGAGGTGCATAGCTCCTAGAAGTCTTCGACCAGCTATTCGGCCCCTTCAAGCTTCTTCCAGCGTCTCCACAACATTCACTCCAAAAAAGATCAACAAACCCCGCTCTTGGGCATAACCATCCAAGTACCAAAGAAGACAACCAATCCTTAATCATCGGGCAGAAACCACAACTCAAGGTTTAACCACTCGGAGGAAGCAACAAACCAATACTTAACCATCAAGCAAAAACCACAACTCAAGGCTTAATCACTCGAAGGAAGCAAAACGCTTAACCACCATAGGGCAGAAGCAAACATCAACAGGGCTGTTCTGTACCTAGCAGCTTTTTGGTAGGCTGCTGTTGGTAGGTCTCTTGCTGTCGTGGCAGTAGGTCAGTGAGCGCCCGGGGGGGTACCTGCAAGCCACTCCGACGCTCAAGTCAGTATGAGAGTAAGACAGTGTATATGCAAAGGAAGAGTGTGTACCTTGTAAATGGCTATGCGAGCCGGTATTTATAGGAAATTGCTGTTCGTTGTGGATCGTCGGATCTATGGAGGCGATCTGAACCCTCCAAGCATATTGGGCTTGCATGTAGTGGATATGGGCCAAGTTGATTGGGCTGATCCATATCTTGTTGCTAATTGCACCCCCTGGTATTGCTAATAGGACCTCTTGGTTGACTCCAGAACAGTTGCCCCCCAAGCCGAGATTATTCCGAAGGATGGTCTTGGCTTGAAGGATTTTCGTCGATTTGCCGGATCTGTGAGGTTATGCGAGAGATTGCCTTTGTAACAACTAACAGGCGCCCTCATGGGCGCTTCCTGGTCCAGCCTTGGCACTCTGCCAGGCGCCCTCATGGACGCTGCCTGATTTGACCTTGGCGCCCTACCAGGCGCCCTCATGGGTGGCTTGGGTGCCTTGTTGCACAGTGCTGTCTGCCCCCTTGCGAAGGTGAGAGTTGGCGCCCTCATGGGCGCCTTGGGTGTTGTTCCCTGCATGCGTGCGATAGGTGCCTCCTCGTGGAGCGGATTTTGCGAGACAAGGTTTTGTGCCCTCATGGGTGCCTTGCACGTCGGGTGTCTCCTCGTGGAGCAGATTTTGCGAGACAAGGTTTTGTGCCCTCATGGGTGCCTTGTACGTCGGGTGTCTCCTCGTGGAGCAGATTTTGCGAGACAAGGTTCGGTGCCCTCATGGGTTCCTCGTACGTCGGGTGTCTCATCGTGGAGCAGATTTTGTGAGACAAGGTTTTGTGCCCTTATGGGGCCTTGTACGTCGGGTGTCTCCTCGTGGAGCAGATTTTGCGAGACAAGGTTTTGTGCCCTCATGGGTGCCTTGTACGTCGGGTGTCTCCTCGTGGAGCAGATTTTGCGAGACAAGGTTCAGTGCCCTCATGGGTTCCTCGTACGTCGAGTGTCTCCTCGTGAAGCAGTTTTGCGAGACAAGGTTTTGTAATTGCAGGGACTAAAAGTAGTAACGTTTAGTAATTGCAGGGACTATTTTAAAAGTTTTGGAATTGCAGGGACTAAACTGGATTATTTTGACATTTGCAGGGACTAAAAGTACCTTTAAGCCTATATAAAAACTAACCAACAATACCAAATATCCAAAATTTTGAGAGTACTCAAATAAAATCCATCCAAACTAACCAACAATACCAAATATCCAAATCCTAAACAACTTCAAACCAGCAAAAACAATCCAAATTCTAAACATGTCCAAACCAGCAAATAACAACATAATACTAAAACGAGCCATCATCAGACTCGGACTCCTCAGACTCAGAGACATCTGGCTTCATGCTCTTATAGTACTTTAACAGCTTCTCTTGCTGACGTGCAAACCTAAAGAAGTATGTCTGCAAATCTTTCATAGTCCGACTCAGCTTCTGCTGCTCCTGCTGATGCTGAGCATGCATCTCCTGTATCTGTTGCTGGTGCTGAGCACGCATCTCCCCCATCTGCTGCCTGAGCTGCTCAGTCTCACCTGAAGGACGAGGAGGTCGACTACTAGAGGAGGGTCCGCTGGTGTCAAACTGATCATCCTCAAATCTCAAATTTGGAGCCAAGGGCCCCGTACCATCATACGTTTCTTGTATTTCCCCCCTACCATCTTCTCCCAATTGCGGTTTGCCAAAGACATGATCTCAGGAGACATTGGACCAACTGACTCAGGGTTCCAGCTCCCCTGAGTCGGCTCAAACATCGTCTCAACATGTTTCTCCTATTTTGCATAACCACAAAACATAGCATAATAAGCGCTCCATTTTAAGAAAACATTATATAATACAAATCAAGTTGTATATTTACCTGAGTGGTCCTCGAGCGCTCATCAACATAAGTCTGGGTATCCTTCCTGACATGTGTGGCCCTATGCAGCTCAGCAATAGTAAGAGGGCGTCCAGCCTTCTTACTCTGTAAAAATGAAACAAATTCTCAAATATTGGTAACTAATCGCCCTAACTAAACTAAAATAGTACAAATATTTTTAAAATAACCTACCAATCTCATAGCATGCTGAGCTTGGTTGACAGGGCCACAAGTGTGAAGTGAGCCACCCTTTTCTGAATTCCGATTTTCCTTCGCTTTTCCAGCATTGGCTTTGAATTTCTGACTTCTCCAAACTTCCTAGTATTGATCCCAGCCTTCTTGAGGGATATACCTCGGCCTTTCATTTTTACGACGCAATTTGTAGAGCAAGTCCGCCAATTGCTTTGCCAATCTAGTCCAAAAAACTTTATGCACCAATTCATCATCTTCCGGTCTCCAAGTCACTTTGGTCTGTATTAAACATAATCAAAATATGTATTAGTAATTATATTAAACATTAAACAATAAATTATCAATATAGGTAATGACATAATTTAAGACAATATTTGGCTTTGGGTTTTGACATCTTGCCATTAGCCATTGGCACCAAATTCAAATTGGAACGACTTTTGCTACAGTAAAGAGCAGAATCCATTCTAGTCTTATTATTGTCTTTGGTTTTATCTTTCACATTCATCACGGTGAACCATATGTTGTCAAAGAAATTCTTCTCAATGTGCATAACATCGAGATTGTGTCTCAATAAATTATCTTTCCAATATGGGAGATTCCAAAATATGCTTCTTTTTGTCCAGTTATGCACTCATCCATAACCATCCAATCGGGAGACATCTGTCCCAACAAAGGCGGTGGGACAAAGGCGGTGGGACTCCGTTTTGTGGCAAATTCATAACTCTACTCCAAATTTCACCCGATGTCAACAAATGCGGTGGGACATCTGTTTCAACTACCATTTTCTTGAATGCCCTTTTGTTCTTTCTAAATACATGATCTGGCCGTAAGAATCTACGATGCGAGTCAAACCAAGAATTCTTTCCCCCGTATTTCAACGTAAACACTTTTGTGTGTTCCATGCAGTGGGGCATGCTAATTTACCATGAGTCCCCCAATCTGACAACATATCATAAGCCAGGAAGTCATTAATTGTCCACATCAATGTCGCTCTCATCATAAAATTCTTCTTTCGCGCTGCATCATATGTCCCAACACCCTGCCACAATCTCTTGAGATCATCAATTAGAGGTTCCAAAAAGATATCAATGTTAGCTTTTGGATTGGATGGACCAGGTATCAAGCAAGTCAAAAACATATACGGTTTAGTCATGCACATCTCAGGAGGAAGATTGTAAGGGGTAACAATGACAGGCCAACAAGAATAGGGCGACGCTGATGCTTGGATATATGGAGTAAATCCATCAGAGCACAAATCAAGTCGAACATTCCGTGGGTCAGAGGCAAAATCTAAATGCACTCGATCAAAGTGTTTCCACGCCTCACCATCAGATGGATGGCGTAAAATGTCCGAGGTATTCCTATTCTCATAATGCCACGTCATTTTCTTTGCAATTTCAGGCGATGCAAACATTCTCTGCAACCTTGGAACTATAGGCAAATAGAACATCGACTTTACAGGAATGGGTTTATAATTACGTTTTTCCCCTTTACGAACTTTATACCTCGCCTTTCCACAAACTCTACAAGCCTGTAGCGCACCATCGGTTTTACCAAATTCGTTGTCGTAAAACAACATATGCCCATCCTCACAACAATCAATCTTCTTACATTCCAATCCCAAATTCGAAACTAACATCTTTGTTTCATAATAACTTTTTGGCAAACTATCCTTATTGGGTGTCCCGTCCAACATCATTTGAGTCACAAAATCTAAACCCAACTCAGAAATATTGCTCATGGACTTGAGAGATAAAAGCTTCACACACATAGATAATTTTGACTATGGCGAGCCATCAAACAACGGTGTGTTTGACTCTTTTAACAAACAATAAAATCTTTGTGCTTCTTCATTTGGAAGTTCATCATGATCGTCATATTGAGGCTCATCAAATGGCACATTCACTCCGAGACCATCACAAATCATGCTTTCAATCAACTCAAATTGTTCATTAGATGGAACATGAAAACTAGAACTGCTTGAAGAAGCCCCTAAGTCAAAATTTGCAAGTCGTTCTCCATGGTCCACCCAAATCCAATAATTAGGCCTAAACCCGATACGATACAAGTGCACCCTAATTTGATCATCAGGTCTAATAGGTATACCGTCACATTTAAGGCATGGACATCTAATCCCCCCTTCCTTTTTAGCCTTATCATGTCGCCACGCTACCCTAATAAACTCTTCAACCCCATTTACAAAAGTTTCCTTAAAAAACGCTCTTCCCGGATATAACCCATCATACACTCAACTACGATTCAATTGATTCCAATTCATCTACGCGCATTTAAAAAAACGCGTTAGATTCCCACAACTAAACCTAAAATATAACCTATCAAGTTAGTGGCATCGATATGATCTCGGTGGAGATGATTACGAGCCAAATATGGGGTTTAAGGACAGAACAAACAAAACCCTTTTCCATATAAGTAGTGAAGGAAGTTATTTCTAACTCCAAACCTTAAAATTGTTAGTATAGTCTCGCAATTATCTCAATGGAGATGATTTCGAGCAAAGTATGGGGGTGAAGGACAGCAAGCACCTCACCCTTTTCCATCAACAACACACAATAACAACATCAAATAGTCATCTAAGCTAGGGTTCATCAAACATCAAAACAACAATTTAACACAATTTCAATTTCAAAATTAACATACACTTGTCACCAATTATCGATTCCAATTAGACATTTTTCAATAAACAACTCTAACAAACATACACTTTTCAATTAACATCTCCAACAACATACACTTTTCATACGTTATTCAATTACATTTTTCAATTTTAATTCAATTCCAATTACACATTTCAAATTAATAACAACAACAATAATTTTATTCTACAATTCTAAACACTATCTTAAACACATACAACAACCTTCAAAATTCACAATCCTAAACACTAATATTAATCTTTCAAACAACAAAAATTTATTCTATAATAACATACACATTTAAAACTCACATTTCACAACTAAAAACAACTAAAACAATCATTCCTAAAAACAAAAATAAATAAAAACTAACCGTTTTGTGCCTATGCAAACTCTGGTACTGCGGTGGCTGTCCGGTGACTGTGCGAACTCCGGTGGGTGGTAAGAAATAGATTTGTGCCTATGGTGAATGAGAGAGAGAAACGATTAGAGAGAAATAGAGAGAAGGTTCGGAGAGAGAGAAAGAGAGAGAAGAGTGAGAACAAACAAACCTTGGTAGCGTGGACGATGGTGGTGTGGTGGTGTGGTTCGCTGTTTTGTTTTGAGAGAAGAATGGAGAAGAGGAAAGAAAGTGAAATGTGAGAGAAGAGAGAATGGTGGCGTTACTTGCTGCGACGAAGGGAAGGGAATGGGTGGTGGTGGCGGAGAACTGGGTGAGTGTGAGTGAGGTGAGAGAAGAGTGCGTTATGGAGATAGGAAAATTTAATTAAAATTAGCGAGGGATATTTAGCGACGGATTTGAACATTAGCGACGAAATTTAAAATTCACGCATTCCCAAACATTAGCGACGGAATGATAGCGACGGATTTGGGAATTAGCGACGGATTTGGGAATCTTACGATTTCCAAGATCTGCCAACGGTCACGTCAGCGTTAGCGACGGAATTGACTGTTAGCGAAGGATTTGAATTTAAAAAAAAATGGCGCGCCTTGTAGCGACGGAATTGACTGTCGCTAAATTCCTCGCTAAGTTGGATTTAGCGAGGGATTGGGTATCCCTCGCTAAAATTCATCGCTAATCCTGCAATTTTTTTAGTGTTAGAGGATAATCACAATTGGTCTATTGTACCCCTACCTAGTGGTAAGCAAACCATAGGTTGCAGATGGATTTACAAAACTCAGATGGGATAATTGAGAGACACAAAGCAAGATTGGTAGCCAAAGGCTACACACAAAAAATGGGCATAGAGTTCACTGAAACATTCTCACCAATGGCAAAATTAAATATTGTTCCCATGAAGACATTTTTTAAAAATAAATGTAACAAGTTATAAAATATAAAAGAAAGAATAAATTAATACTTATTTAATCTATTCATTCTGTGAATGGTGTCTGGATCCATTGAACTGTATTTCCAACGGATAGGAGAATCATTTTGTTGTGGTTGTATTTTTCCCTAAAGGGGGTGAGCTAGATGTTTGTCTTCGTGGGAGGTTTTTGTGCACTCTCCCGGAGTTCGGTTTTGCTGGTTGTCTCTTGAGCGGCTGGTGTTACATTGTATTCCGATTTTGTATTCCGTTTTGGTCCTTCCTTGAGTGTGAAGGGTTACTTTGTATACATGTTTTTGTATTTCTTAATACACATATTATTTATAATATATTTTGTTGCTAGTTTTTTTACTATTCATCTAACATTAAACATACATTTTATAAAAGTACATTAGATTTAAGGATTTTGAATTTTTCGTTAAAAAATTATTTATTTTGTAAAAAATAATAATATTTTTCTTAAGTGAAATATGATAGATTATTTTTTCGTCCACTAAAGAAGTTTTTTGAATCAACCACTACACTCATGAGAGAGCGTCTCACATTGGGGGAAAATAAATCTTTTATACCGAGTCATAAAATTGCTATTTATAGTAGCCTCCCTTCTATATATTACTAGCAAGATTTGTATTTTGGAATTGTGTGTCAATGAATTCTGTATTCAATTGATCTTTATTGTTCCATTTATTATTTATTATATATTTCTACTCGTGTTGGTTTTCCAGTTTTATCCATAACGAATTTGTCAAAAATTTAAGAAAGAATCCCCAAAAAGTTTTAGGACTTAACTTATATACACAATTGGTGTATAAATAAATGTTTTACACTATCTACAAGTTACAGATTGACACATCATTAAAAAATTGTTAGTCAATTGGTAACTAACAATTAGTCAATTGATAACCAACCATTTCATGAATTGTTATTGGTTGTAGTTGTAAAAGCGTATACACGGTATGTGTATATAAATTAAACTCAAAGTTTTAACTAATAAAACTTCTTAAAATATAATGATTAACTAGCACAAGGATAAAATGACTGCCACGAATCGAGTGATAGTATCGCTTCGACTAAAAAGAAAGATCGAATAATATATTGCTAAAAAAAGGAAATGCATGATAGTAACCAGTAACCACCAATATCTTGCTAGGTTGAAATTGTCTTTTTTTTGATAAGTTAGGTTGAAATTGTCAACTACTATATACAGCTAACCCCATAGACAAGCTTTATGACCCGGTTTGCAAATGTTAACCTAGTTAACCGCAACAGAAAAATTCAACAAATAAACCCCCAAACTTAGCTAACAAATCCCCTATATGAGGGAACTTACCAAATAAGAAAAGACAGTGATTGAAACCATTAGCCTCAGTTACAAACCTCAGCCAAATTATTCAGTGATTGAAACTATATATCTCGACAACTTATTCATTACTAGCTAGATTATAGATGTGGTGGCCGTGCATCACACTTCCTTATGTGGCATTTTTTCTCCTACAAAAGGTTGAACACTTGAACCTCATAATGAGTTCTTCAAAAGGAGGGGATATACTGGTTTTGTCTCCCGTACAATGGCGAGGATAGATGCGATGCAGAAGGAAGAAACACTTGCACGGGGAATTTTGAGGTATTCTTTTTGTTAAAAAAAATATTTGGTTTGGATTTTAGATTCCCAAAAAAATATTTATTTTAGACTTCCAGGAATTACTCATTCATGTTTGTAATAATTATTCTCAAGAGTATGGTAGTTGTTACCCCTAGCTCCCTTTGCATTGCTTCTCATTCTAACCATTCCAACTCCGAATGAGATCATAAAGGTTATCTTAAACATGGTAGCAATTGTTGGATACTCATTCTTGGAACACCAAGTTATCAACTTGCCCGGGAATGCAAAATTATATAAACATCCAAAATTCTTCGGGACTGAACTTCGCTTTATGCATGCTTTGTTTAATGCTATGCTTGCGTTTGGCGCTTTCTACCAAATATACAAATTGCTCATGACGTCACGATGAAGTTGCTGGTTGCAGATGAAACAAAGCTAAAGCAGAAGTTGATTAGTAACGAAGCTTATTAACAAAGAAAAATGCAGAAGAATTTCCAGATTGTATTGTTTAGTGTCAAAGTTGAACAAGTCAGATGCAGTGAAGGAGTTCCAGATTGTAGTTATGAGTCTTGTCAGAGTCCTCTTCATGAGGATGTAGTTTTGTTTTCTATGCTATATTTTTCTTTTGTTTTTCCTTCTCCTACCGAAAAAAAATATTGGACATTTGAATACCAGCATTGTTTTGTCCGAGGAGTAACTGGGTTCGGATCCCACCTTAAGGTGTCTAGTTCGAATCTTGGGTGTGACCAAAAGTTTGTTAGGAGGGGATAACGACACGGGCCGACAAACCCAAATACTCATGGCCAGCAAGATTCCCCAGCGTAGATTATTCATCGGTAAAGCCGGTGGATATACTGTGTACCAATGGCACAGTAACAAAAAAAATAATGGACATTTTGAATAAACATTTTGAAGATGCTTTTTAAAGATAATTTAGTTACTGTTTCTGTAAGACCCTAATATTTCAACCATAGAAGAAATATTGGAACGCACATAAAAGCATACATGAGAGTAATATTTCTAATTTAAGACGTTGAACATAACTAGATTTGATGAAAAACTCATCATTAGTATCCACTTAATCATCTTAAGTCCTCAATGGAAATTTCTTATCAACAACAGACCCAATTTCTATAGCCATTTCATACCTATTATTCAACATCTCAAATAGAAATAACATAGGCGATACATAACTTTTACAATGTCTAAGTTATAATATCGAAATACATATTAAACTAGGGAACTAAACAAAATAACAAGCGGATCTCCAAGATCCTTCAAATCGTCATACTTAGCACAGCTGCTACTCGTTCTGCTTTGCCTTTGCTTTTCCCTGTTTTTCTGTAAACACCACAAATATAAACAGTGAGATAATGATCTTAGTGAGTTCTTTCGTGACCCCTCACAACTCTATTCGCGGTGTTTTATTTAGATTTCATTCGGATCCCAAATTCTGATTAATGGTATACCGAATGCCTCATGTGGATTACCAAAATCCTTTGGGAAACATAGATATTCGGACCCCAAAATCCGACCAATGGCATACCAAATGCCTTTTTGTTTGGATTACCAAAATCCTTGGGAAACATACATATTCGGACCCCAAAATCCGACCAATGGCATACCAAATGCCTTTTTATGTATTACCAAAATCCTTGGGAAAATGGATACCATCCTTTTTATTCATTAAGCATGTTATGTTCTCTCTCGGACATAACTAGTCAAACGGTTTTGACACTATAATCATATATCAATATTTTTGCTTCATAAAAATAACAATTCGGCGTGCAAACATATGCATTCTTCGATTGGAAGGGTTAAGAAAAGGATTGGGAGAGGTTTGGAATCAAAAGGAATAGCTTTGGACCCGTCTTAAAAACGGTGACAGAAGTCGGCGCACGGGTCGTGCTCAAAAGCGCACGAGTCGTGCTTGCCAAAAATTTCAGCTTTTGAGTATCAGCAGGGGACGCACGGGTCGTGCTCATAACGCACGGGTTGTGCTCAAAACGCACGGGTCGTGCTCCTTTGACAGCATTGAAAAATTTTCCGTTTTCGTGTAAATTCGCTATTCCGTTCGATTCCGCTACTCATTCCACTCGATTCCTAACTTAACCACAGCCTATAACAGTGCCAAAAACATGTCCAATCAACAACCACACAACCTATCATATCAATCAAAAACAAGTTTGATAACAATAACGATTTAGCGGTTTGTACACGAAATCATTACACGATAATGCACAACAAACCGAAATAACAACGCAATATACCGATTTCATCGAATAAAACCTAAAACAGAGTAAGAACTCACCTTCAAATCGGATTCCACAAAAATGAAGCAAAAGATGACAAATTTCCCCAAATTTCCCAAATCAAACCCTAGGCACCAACAAAGCTTCAAAACTCAAAATCAAAATTCAATCTTCCCTCAAACTACCATGGGTTTGCTCCTAAACATCTAGGAACCTTCAAAATCAACATTCAACCAAAAATTTCAACTCACCTCATCTCTCTAACTCACAAATTTCGCAACCCAAAGGAAAGAGAAAAAGGAGAAGAACTTACTTAGTGATAGGGAAACAAAAATGGAAGGGAAGGAGGTGATGATTTGAAGCTAGGGTTTGGTTGGAACCCCTCTCTCTTCTTCTTCTTCTCTTCTTTTCTCTTTTCTCTCTTTTCTCTTCTCTTCTCTTTCTCTTCCTCGACTTTTCTCTTTCTTTCCCTCAATTCTCTCTTTTCTTTTCTTTTTATAAAACACATCTAAATATCAAGTGTGGGTGAAATTCCTAAAATGCCCTCACCCTATCCTCAATTCTCTAATAAACCCTATTTAAATCATTAATTCATTAGCAATTAAATCAATTTCATAAAATCATCAATCATCAAACAATCATAATTAATTAAATTATTAAAGCATCAAAATAATTCAATTAATTATTTTGGGATGTTACAGTTTCGTGGTTCCAAAACACTATAATTGACTAGGCTCAAAACAAGTTTTAAGCCACAAACAAAAAATCTATCGCTTCTAAACTATCTTCCATCCGTTTGTGGGGGAATGTATTAGAGTCACACTAGTGGAAAAAGACATTTAGCGTCGGTTAAACTGGACATTTAGCGTCGGTTATCGCCCGGCGCTAAATCGCCCGATGCTAAATGTCATACATTTATCATCAGTTATTTAACCGACGCTAAATGTCACATTTAGCATTGGGTGTTCAGACAACCGATGCTAAATGTCCATTTCATCACTATTTTTGCTGTCTGAAAATGACATTTAGCATCGGTTATTTGAAACAACCGATGTTAAATGTCCTGAAAAATGACATTTAGCATCGGGTGTTTGAAACAACCGATGCTAAATGTCCTGAAAGTGACATTTAGCATCGGTTATTTAGAACAACCGATGCTAAATGTCCTGAAAGTGACATTTAGCATCGGTTATTTAGACAACTGATGCTAAATGTCCTGAAGGTGTTTGAAACAACTGATGCTAAATGTCCTGAAAGTGACATTTAGCATCGGTTGTTCCAAATAACCGATGCTAAAAATCATTTTTGATAAAAAAATATGACATTTAGCATCGGTTTTCAAACAAGTGATGCTAAATGTCTATTTTTTTAATTGGAAGCTGACAGTTTTGTCTTTGTAGCAGTACACTTACAACATCAACATACAATTCATTTAATTTCAAACATGCCTCACAAACATCACTTACAACATCAATTCATACAAGCTTCAAACCATTCATTCAATATGAGATAATTTCTCAAATATTCACATAACAACCACCACTAAACAGAGGATAAAACTCTGAGTAAATTACAAGTCTTTATTATATCTATTCCAAAAATAACATTCTGATCAGAACCATTCTCATTCTTCATCATTCCCTAAAAAGGGAGAATTTAATAATAAATAGTTAAAAATTAAACAATGTTTGGGCAAAGGACTGTTGTATTGTAACAGCCATATGATCATATCCTCTAATATAAGTAAAAATCATGGGATCCAAATCAACGTTTATCAATTGCATCTGCTTCATAAGTTACCAGCCAAAAGGAGAAAAGGAGACCATATACTTGTCAACAACATCTGTCTCTATCAGGAAAGATTGCTGGGCTGGGGAAAATTTTGAGCATACAAGAAAAGGCTCAGAGGTCTGTGAAGTTTGCTGGTTACAACATGTGAGGCCCAATGGTAACTGTCCAGACTGCATATTGGAACAAGTGCGATATGAGTCATACGACATGTACTTGGGACACATGAGAATTGGATTAACAACCTACAAAAGAAGTTGGTGAAAACATGAGGCTCATAGGTTCCTGGATATGGAAACAAGTCTTCCATTGAGAAAATGAGTAATTATTTATTCATATAAGGTAAATAAATATGTAAAAAGAATACGCCCAAGCATATGCAAGATAGGAAGATTTTGGAGGTCTTCATCATGTTACTTGCTTCAAAGAACATAACCAATAATGGTCATGAACATTGAACATTAACCAAAATATTTAGTTCTAAACCAAACCATGATATGTAAGCATGAAGATATTGGGCAAAGCAATTGACATTAGTAAAAAAGTTTAAACTTACAACAGCTCTAAGCAAATTAGCAAACTTGCCCAATGTTAGCTACCAAATAACAAATTTGGTTATCAAATGATTCAGCTAAAAGTTTATTATCAACAAGAAATGACAGAATATCAATGTGTTAGCCAGCATTGAAAAATCAAAGACTCTTGTGAGAATAACAAGAATCACACATACAAAATTAAGCTATAATAATACGACTTCTCTGCTACAAAACTGCAAAGCAAATCATCTAAATTGTATATGACAATCTCACTTAACTATCAATTCAGGTGAAAAGCGATAGAAAACATCAAGTGAACAACAAAGAGAATCCAATGTGTTAAATGCAAGGATATAAGAATAATAACAAACTTGCGATAGAGCCCTAGAAGCACTGCTTGTCACAGTTTGGGTCTGATAGAGCTCACTGGGCTAGGCCTAAATAATAATAACAAACTTGTGGTTAGGGGTGTGTATGGGCAAACCAAAACAAATTGGACCAAGTTTGTGGCTCGGTACCTGCATGGAAACTGAAAATCATCAGCAAAGTCTTGAGGGAAGAAAAGATCAGCTTGTTTCTTTGTAAATGATGGCTTCCCTGCAAACAAATTTCAAAAGAGAAATGCTAAGTAGCTACTACAACAGAATAAATTAAAAAGATCGCCAAATGAGGAGCGCTTTTATGTTGAGCGCTCCATATTTCTAACACGGAAGCCAAATGAGGAGCGCTTTTGTATTGAGCGCTCCCTATAACTTGAAGAAAACTCAATGAGGAGCGCTTTTTTACTGAGCGCTCCCTATGTCTTACGCGTCCTCCACAATGAGTAGCGCTTCGTGGTTTAAGCGCTCCCTATGTCTTACGCGTCCTCCACAATAAGTAGCGCCTTGTTTTGCGAGCGCTCCCTATGTCTAAAATATAATTCCTTTCCTCCTTATTTTTCCTCCTTCCCGTTGAAACCTAATTTCATTGTTCACTGTTCACTCACTCTCCAGCGCTGTCGTTCACTGTTCTCGTCGCGCGCCTCCCTTCCCTGTTCACTCACTCTCATCGCCTCCCCTTCGCCGCCGTTAACAGCGCTCTCGACCAAGCAACGACGCCTCCCTCCCCAGTTCACTCGTTCTCCTTTGCTGCTACGGTTTCTCGTTGAACGTCGCGTGTAACACCCCTTTTCTACCCCATAATTTACACGTCACTTATCAGAGTAAATCTTTTTCGCAAAAATTAATTTAACTGATAGAAAAGAAATGCCACATCGTCATTAACAAAAACTCGTCAATTTGCACTCATCAAGGTTTGTGCGACAACATCACCCGTCATAAAAATTAAACTCCAAGAATTACGTCACAGCGGAATAAAACAACAACTCACTAATACCACTCAAACACGTCTCACATCATCAATACAAACACTAAACAATTAATTAGTTAAATTAACAACTTCAACCACGCCCCCTAGGTGTCACAGTATCAGAGAGCGACTCGACAGACATCCCCATGGCTATAAAAGAAGGCAGCAGGACCTTCACTCACGGTTACCTGCAGCGTTGCCACAATAGAGCAACATTCCAAGCAGAAGGGGTGAGAATTTCAACAAAACATAATCAAGCATATAATAGAGTAATATGAGCAGACCGTCATACAACATCGTCATTATCATCAACCTCATCGTCACTAAACGCTAACTCAAGTCATAATTCATATCACAAGTCCTATACATGTATGCGCATGATAGTGCAACCCACGCCTGGGCATATGCATGATGGTACCATACTCGTCATAAGTAAGCCACTAGGGCACACCGTCACTGTTTTTCGTCAATAAGAGGCCGAAGCCTATTCGTCATAATATGCACATGCTATGAGACACTATGGACACATGTGCAATCACCAAATCCCTCACCCGGAGTACTCGTCATCGTCGTCATAGAACACTCATAGAGTGTACTCGTCATAATCATCACAATGATATCACAACTTCTCCATAAACATCACATTCAAAATTGGAGTAACAACATCTTTAAATCTTAAGTAACAACACATTAAAATTTAAGTGACAAACCTATTTAAATTTAAGTAACTACACATTAAAAATTTAAGTGACCACCTATTAAAAATTCGAGTAACAACATATTTAAATTTGGACAAACATCTCATTTTCATGCCTAGGAAACATCACAATTAAAATTGAGAAAAACATCTCATTTTCCAAGTGGAAAAACATCACGTTTTAATTGGAAGAGTAGAAATAAAACAACAGCCCCATTAACACGCCCCTTTTCATTTACAAAATGCAGAAAATTCGGTTCACAAAACAGCAGCGAATCAGAATGGAAACAGTGGCTTTTGTAGGCGCACAACAGTAGCAAAACAGTAGAAAAACAATGAGGAAAAACAGCAGTATTTTTCGAGTCCAAAAACAGTAATAGAATGGTGGCCTTTTAGCGCACACAGCAGCAAGAAACAGCACGAATTACACATAAAAACAGCGCTCCAATTTTTTTGTTATAAGACAGCAGCACATTTCCTTCATAAAAACAGCAGCTCATATATAAAAATAACAGCGGGGCAGCGACTTATTTTCTGGGCAAACAACAGCGTTTTAACTTGCTAACAGCGGCATTTTTATTTTAGAAAACAGCAAGACAGCAACTCCCTTTTTTTTGACAAACAGCAACACTATCAATTGGTAGACAGCAACATTTTATTTTGCAAACAGCAAACAGCAACTCTTTCTTTTTGGCAAACAGCAACACTTTATTTTGCAAACAGCAAACAACAACTCTTTCTTGTTGGCAAACAGCAAACAACAACTCTTTCTTGTTGGCAAACAGCAACGCTTTATTTTGCAAACAGCAAACAGCAACTCTTTCTTGTTGGCAAACAACAACACTTTATTTATTATTATTATTTTTTTTGATAAACAGCAACTAAATTTTATGCTCAATCTCTTGGTATTATTCAAATAATTGTAAGCATATCACTCAATCACCACATAAGTCTCACATACTCAATTAAACTATAACATCCCCTAATTCAATCTCAATTTACTCATTCATATGTTCTCCTCACTATACTCATGCAAGCGATACTACCCACACCAAATTCACCCAAAAATCGAAATTCATCTCATCATCTCATATGGTAGATCACGTGACCATATCAACAATTCATCAAAACAACACCACAATTAATCCAATCCTTCATCAATCTTAAACATATACATCTCAATTCACAACCACATCAAAACCCCACAAAACCCACCACATACCCAATTATATTAAATCGAAACGCTCACCCTTACCTCTTAAACGTATGCTCCGTAGAAGATGATTGAAGGCACCACGAGAACCACCGCAACACAACGAGCCAAAGCCTTGAGAATTTCGAAACCCTTCTTCTCCCTCTCTCTCCTACCTTCGCCGCGCCTCTCTTGCTTCTCACCCTCTCTCAAATTTCGATTTCTCTCAAGTGAAAAACGAGAGTGAGGGTTTCGCATACCCTTGGGGTTTAAGCTGTGGGCCTTTCACGCGTTGGGCCCACCGCTACACCCCCGCTATTACTCGATCCCACTCCTACACAAAACATGGTATTTTCCTCTTAATTTAATTAAATCACGCTTCAACTAAAAAAATTAATAATTCAACTAATTTAATTAATTAAATTAATTAAATTAATTAAATTATTTTTTCGGGGTGTTACATCGCGCGCCTCCCTCCTCTGTTCGCTCACTCTCATCGCCTCCTCTTCGCCGCCGTCAACAGCGTCGTCGACCAAGCCAACGACGCCTCCCTCCCCAGTTCACTCACTCTGTCTCGTTTGCTGCTTCTGTTTCTCCTTGAACAACACAGCAAGCCAACGACGCCCCTTGCCGCACCTTCGTGCCTAGCTCGTCCTCCCTTGCTGTCTCGTAAGTTACTCTTAGCTTTCACATTATTTTGATAATTTTTCTTTTATTTTCTCAGTGCAACTGTAATGTGTGCAAACTGCAAGGTGGTTTTTGTGATTGAGGGCTGGGGATGTTAGCCTTCTTCACCATTTTCTGGTTTTAAAAACATTTTACTAGGCATTGTTTTTGTTTGTTGTGATTGGGGGATATGAGTTTATAGTAAATATGCAATATAATATCTATTTCTGTCACGTTTGCATTACCAAATCGTGTACTGCAGTTTTTTTTATATTAATATGTATCGTACATCAGATGAGAAGCTAGGCCGAGATGCTCACCAAATTGAGAAGCTAAATTACTTATTTTAAAAGTTTTCATAATTGGTGTATTTGTGTGCTTTGTATTGATAGAATGTTTTTTTTGCTTGGATATTGGTATATAAAAGTTGAAATTAGTATTTGAATTTAGTATATATCTAAGTATTTGAATTTTGATACATGTTTGTTCATATTAGGAAGTTCTCTTAGACGATAATATTGGTTAAATATGGATCAAAAGTGGATGTCTGCAAATCGTTTTTCGAAGGAATATGCGATGAAGTAGAATATTTTGTTAACTTTGCTGTTCGACGATTGGGAACTTCTATGAATATCAAATGTCCATGTTTACAGTGTTGTTATGTAAACTCAGTTACCGCAGTTGAGCTTGCAGGACATTTAAGGGCCTACGGGATCGATCAAAGTTATACTTGTTGGACAATGCACGGTGAGGAAAGAGGTGAATCTTCGAATATGAATAATAATTCCGAGAGATGTGCGCCGGTTGACACCGAAAAATATAGATTTGATGGCGACCAACTTGAAGAGATGACAAAGGCGGTTGAAGATGATCTTAATGATTCCCCTCAAAAGTTTGAGAAGTTGATAACCGATGTAGAGACACCTTTGTATGCGGGTTGTACTGAGTTCACAAAATTATTGGCGGTGATAAAGTTGTATAACTTGAAAACTTGCCATGGATGGACGGATAAGAGCTTTACTGAATTACTCGCACTATTGAAAGATATGTTGCCGAAGGATAATGTGCTCCCTTCTCGGACGTATGATGCAAGACAAATGTTAGGGTCAATTGGCTTGAATTATGAGAAGATACACGCTTGTCCCAATGACTGCATATTATTTCGGAATGAACATTCCTTGTTAAAGTCGTGTCCTAAATGTAATGCATCACAGTATAAGAAGAAAGAATCTGCTCCAGAAAAGGTATTGTGGTATTTTCCTATAATTCCTAGATTTAGGCGCATGTACCGTAATTCAGAAGATGCAAAACACTTGACTTGGCATGAGGATGAAAGGATTAAAGATGGCTTGCTACGACATCCGGCACATTCTCCGCAATGGAAAAAAATTGATATTGATTATCCTGATTTCGGGGAGGAACCAAGAAACCTTCGACTTGCATTGTCTGCTGATGGATTTAACCCACACGGTATACAGAGTAGCTCTCACAGTACATGGCCCGTGATTTTAGCGGTTTATAACTTACCTCCATGGCTTTGTATGAAACGCAAGTATATGATGTTGTCTTTGTTAATTTCTGGGCCTAAACAACCGGGAAATGATATTGATGTATACTTGGCTCCTTTGATTGAAGACTTGAAGCTAATGTGGGAGACTGGCGTAGAGGTGTATGATGGGTACAGAGAAGAGAGTTTCACCCTAAGGGCTATGATTTTTGGCACAATTAATGACTTTCCAGCATATGGCAATTTATCTGGTTACAGTAACAAAGGTTAGTGTGCCTGCCCTATATGTGAAGATAATACAGATTGGATGTGGTTGGAACATGGTAAGAAGAATATCTACCTTGGTCATCGTAGATTTTTGCTTCCAACTCATCAGTATCGACTGTGGAGAAAAGCATTCAATGGGAATTCAGAAACCCGTAAAGCCCCCCCACCTTTGACAGGTGAACAACTTTTTGAAAAGGTGAAAAATTTGAACATTAAATTTGGGAAGCCTTTTGCAGGAGAGCTTGCCAAACGAGGGTGGAAGAAAAAGTCGATTTTCTTTGAGTTGCCATACTGGAAGTCATTACATGTAAGACATTTCATTGATGTGATGCATGTTGAAAAAAATGTCTTCGAAAGTGTCATTGGTACCTTACTCAATATGCCAGGAAAGACTAAAGATACCATCAATGCAAGGTTGGACTTAGTTAGTATGGGGTTGAGACCCGAATTGGGTCCGATAAAGAAGGGTACACGTACATATCTACCTCCGGCAGCTTATACTCTATCTAAGAAGGAGAAAATCATCTTTTGTAAGTTTCTTCATGAAGTTAAAGTTCCAGAGGGGTACTCTTCAAATGTTACAAACCTTGTATCGATGAAAGACCTCAAGTTGAAGTCTCTAAAGTCCCATGATTGTCATGTTCTCATGGAGAATTTGTTACCCATTGGTATACGATCCATTTTGCCCAACAAAGTGCGTCAGGCCATAACTAATCTTTGTTTCTTCTTTAAGGCGATTTGTAGTAGAGTGATTGACCCTGGAAAGTTGCCAGCGTTGCAAAGATCAATTACTGTCACATTATGTGAACTTGAGATGTTTTTCCCACCTTCATTCTTTGACATAATGATTCATCTAACAGTTCATCTGGTTAGAGAGACACAATTGTGTGGCCCATGTTACATGAGATGGATGTACCCTTTTGAACGTTACATGAAAATATTAAAAGGATATGTTAAAAACCGATCACGACCTGAGGGTTGTATTGCTGAGCGCTACATAGTCGAAGAAGCTATTGAGTTCTGCACCGACTATCTATCTAGTGTTGAATATTCTGTGGGGCTACCAAGAGAGCGTCACACAAGAAGCGTTTGTAAAGGAATGACAGGAAGCAAACTAGTGATGGTCTCAAGGAGGATTCTGGAGCAAGCACACTTATATGTTCTGCACAATGACAGTGAGGTTGATTCATATGTTGCAACGCATATGGACATGCTTAAGAGTGATTACCCAAGTAAAGGTGAAGTTTGGCTAAGAAAAGAACACAATAGGAGTTTCATAGTGTGGCTAAGAAATCACATTTCTTTAGAGTTTGCTTCGAATCCTACCTTGATTTCTGATAGATTGAGATGGTTAGCAAAAGGTCCAAATATACATGTTTTCTCTTTCACCAGCTATTTACAAAACGGGTACACATTCTATACAAAAAACCACGATGATCAGAGTAAAATGCAAAATAGTGGGGTGACTCTTGTAGCTCAATCTATGCATACATCAAGTGCCAAAGACAAAAATCCCATTTATGCGAATATGTCATACTTTGGAGTCATTGAACAAATATGGGAGTTGGATTACAATATTTTTCGTGAGCCTGTGTTCCAATGTAAGTGGGTTGACAATAATAATGGTGTACAGATTGATGAGTCGGGGTTCATGCGAGTGAATTTCAACAAGTCAGGGTATAAAGATGAGCCTTTTATTTTAGCCTCGCAAGCTCAACAAGTGTTTTATGTCACTGATCCAGTTGATATCAATTGGTCCATTGTTCTATTGACAAACAAAAACTATTGGTTAATGATATTGGTGATAAAGCACCCGAAGATGTTGATATTGAGGATGACCCTTCTTTGGGACATCACAACCAATACTAGGGGAAACTACTTCAAAAGAGGATGTTGTGTATATTAGAAAAGATCATAGTGATGGAATCACGCTTCGTCGAAAACAAAGTACCAAGAAGCGAAAAGAAAAATATCATAGGAATAAACAAATTGTAAATAAAACTGTATTGAGGAAAAGGAAAAGGTAATCTAACTTACTTTTAGACTTATTTTGCTTGTCTCTTCTTTATTCATCTTCAAATTGTATATATTAAGTTACTTTTTCATTAATATATCGCAGATCAGATGACATTGCATAGCCATGATAGTGGGCATGATAGTGCTGATGCGAGTGATCATGAGCCCCCAAAAAAGGCCACTCGCCGTGGAATGACCGTAAAAAAGAATATCATCAACCGGAAAAGTAAAGGACTTCCAAAACTTCCGGTAAGATATATACTAATTAACTAAATTTATAACTTAGTTTAAACTATTTGTTATCTAATTTACGTAAGTAATAATGTAGGTCCAATGGAATGTTAAAGGCCAACCAATTGGTCGAAATGGTAAACAGTTGAGTACTTTCATTGGTACTAAAGTGAAGCAAACGGTACCGATTACAATCAATACATGGAATGATAAACGTAATCTCGCTTTGGAAAGACTCAAAGAGGAGCTATGGTGTATGATTATTCAGGTATATAATTTTGAATATATATAGTTATCTTCTTATATAATTATGTAACCATATATTGATAATATTTTCATTGTTGTGTGTAAGCAGACTTATTTTGATGTTGATGAGTCTCGGAAAGGATTCTGTCTTATGAAAGCTGGAAAGTTACATAGGAAGTTCAGAACTACTCTAAAGAATAAATGGATGACAGATGATGAAGGGAACCTCTTACACCATCCCCCACCACTATATAGTGAGATTATAAAACAGGAGGATTGGAATGTCTTTATAACCAAACGCACCGAAGATGAAGACTTCTTGGTTTGTACAATTACCTTTTAACTTAACTATTTTGACAATTATTATGCATTAATTAATGTATATTTATGTGTCTATACAGACATTATGCAATGAAAATCGAGAGAGAGCAAAAAGTCCTGATTACCCTTATAGAGGCGGTGTTAAGGGTTATCAAGACATTGAAGAAAGAATGGTAAGGACAACATCCTTTATTTCAACTTTCACTATTATTAATCAATCTTTTGATATATTTATTAACAATTGGTAAATTTTAACAGCTAGTGGAGGTGGGGAAAGATCCAACTGAAGAATCCGTTGACCGGCATGTTTTGTGGCTAGAAGCCCGAGTAAGCAAACATGGTGTGATTAAAGATCCAAAAACGAAAGAGGTGTCTCAAAGAATTGTAAGTACGATAAAATTAAAATTGTTTCGTAATTTTGATTATAGTTATAATGTCTAATAATGTTTAATACTTATTGTGAATTAGGAGACCATATCACAATCAGTAGAACAAGGACAAACAACTGATTTTGATGGTGGGAATGACATCCTTAGCCGTGCTTTGGAACTTGAAGAGTATTCGGGTCGTGTGAGGGGTATTGGATTTGGTGTTACTCCGACATCTTTTTGGGGTCCAAATAGGCCTAAAAAAAAGAAACTAAAGAAAGACAGTTGGAGCAATTGGTGTTCAAGCTAATGGATGAAGTTGCCGATTTAAGAGATAGAGTTGGACCAAGGATTGATCAACCATCCCCTAAGCTAGATAGCTTCAGAGATAGTTGTACCATTGCGTCTAATGAGGTATTTATCTTTAAATTCTCTTTTCTTTGTACATATTACATCAATTTATTCATATTCTAATTTTTGTTTATCATTGATTTAGGGTAACAATAATGATTGTAAACTATATATATCAAACCCTCCTAAATTAGTTGCAAGGGGTTTAATTTGTAATGAACTGGGCAACTTATTGCACAATCTACCCATTCCCGAAAATCATGTAAGAGTCAGAGTTGACGTTGCAATTGTGGGGGATGCAAACTTGCCTGTACCAGTAAACAGTATAGGGATCATGACTGTGGATGATGCAATTGGTACTTTTGTGGCATGGCCAGTAAACCTTATTAATGTAAGTGACAGTATATTTGTTAGTAATTTATTAACAAATATATTTATTTCCAACTATACTTGTTACTAAATAGTTGTTTTTTCAAAAATATAGGTATCTCAATGGACAAAATCTAAAGTTAGTGGGAATGTTGAAAGATCTCGACCTTCTATTGCTGGCAAGTCAAAAGTTAGTGGGAATGTTGGCAAATCTAAAGCTTCTGGGAAAGAGATTGAATCTTGACCTTCCTAGTCTATTGCTGGCAGATCTTCTAGCAATGCCATGGACTTTATCAGTTACTTAAAAATTCATGCGTTAAACCACTTGGATAGTGACGCCATGATCGAGGCATTTATGGATAGAGGGATTTTTGGAGAGGAGCAAGTGTTAACTTTGAATCAAGAGAAACTCAAGGCGGTATATGATCATGAGTGGGCAAGTGCGACTAGTATTAGAGCATATATCAGGTACTTATCTATTGATGTTTTTATTGTTGTTATTATTATTATTATTATTATTTTAATTTGTATACATTTTTATTAAAGGTATTTGTACTATGAGATATTGGTCCCAACGGAACAAACACAAAGATATGTGTTCATATGCCCTGAGACTACTTTTCTACTTAACATCCCTCTGGATAAAACAATGCCACAAGACTATATAGACAAGTGCAAGGAACAAATGGAAAGAAACAAGGTAGAAGTGAAAGCCAATATCGATCGACGCTTGGCGCTATCGCATGAATTAAACTGTGATTCTTTGTTTTTGGCACCCATAAACTTAGGGTGAGTGATTTAATCTATATCAGTAGTATATAATATGTATTTGTGAAATAATCCTTGTTATTAATTTGATTATTCAAAAATTTTATAGGAATCATTGGATATTGTTGGTGATTGATCCCAAAAAAGACCTGATTTGCTATTTGGATTCACTGCTGGGACATTACAACAACTACCCCAAGTTGGTGGGAGTATTTAATAGGTTTGTTATTAGATCCTTTGCATATTTCATATTTTAGTTTATCTATGTATTTCGATTAATATAGTTATATATATGATGTTGTTTCAGTGCTTTAGCAACTTATTGGGGATTGCATAATGTCAGGACTTCGTACAGAAAATCAACATCTTCTACAAAATGGAAAGCAATAAGAGTAAGTTTATAATTAATATTCTTATGCATATGTTATTTAATTAAATTTAATAACTAATGTTTTGTTTCATAGGGTCCAAAACAATCAAATGGCGATGATTGCGGGTACCATGTAATGAAATTTATGAAGGATATCATCACTCGCCAACAAATGACAATCCCAAACAATGTATGTAATTTGATAATTTGTTTTTTAACAAGTAATTAAATATTTAATTGATATTTAACTAATTTTAAGTTTATTTTCTTTTTTCAGTATTTTCCTGAATATGTGTCTGGAGCTCCAATGTCTGATGAGGAAATCACCGAGGTCAGAGGAGAGTGGTGTCGTCATGTTATCAATTTGATTCATGCAAATCGAAATTGATGTAAATTTTATAGTACCTCATTGGATATGTTGTAAATTTTGTTGATATTTTGGTACATGAGCATTTTGTTGAATTTTGGTACTTGACATCCCTTCTTTATAGAATTTGGTTTGAAACATATGTTGGATAGATATCTGTATGCTGGAAAACTGGTTGCTGGTTGCAGGGAAGCTGAGAATTGGTAATTGGTGTAAATTTTATAGTACCTCATTGGATATGTTGTAAATTTTGTTGATATTTTGGTACATGAGCATTTTGTTGAATTTTGGTACTTGACATCCCTTCTTTATAGAATTTGGTTTGAAACTATGTTGGATAGATATCTGTATGCTGGAAAACTGGTTGCTGGTTGCGGGGAAGCTGAGAATTGGTAATTGGTAATACTGGCAATAGAAGAAACAAGCAAAACTTTTTTGAAAAAAACTTAGGAATAGGGAGCGCTTTAAGAGAATAAGCGCTACTTATTTGAAACAAAATTAGGAATAGGGAGCGCTTTAATTACATAAGCGCTACTTATTTAAAATGAATGAGGAGCGCTTCTTAAATAAAGCGCTACTGATATTCCTCAGCGCATTAGGCATGAGGAGCGCTTCCTGAGCGCTACCAAAGAGAAACAGCCAAGAGTAGCGCCCGAAAGCGCTACTTATGGGCAAAAAAAAGCGCTACTTATTAAGAAATCTGTTGTAGTACAAATTTCATGGTCAGTTTGGACATAAAAATATCAAAGAAAATGAAAAGGCGACCCATCCCTGTCATTTTTTAAGGGAAAATAGCACACCCAACAAACATAGTTCCAAAACTGAAATAAAGATATCAGTGACCAAGAGCAATAATAACAACACAATGTTATCTCTAAAGCATAGCAAACCCCTAATTGAAATCAAAGAATTATATCCAAGCAATACCATAAAATAATATCCCTAACATAATGACACTTAAAGGAGAAAGAAATACTAATTTTTGGTCCAAAGAGACTTGTGGTGAACAACCAGGCATATCTTTCCTTACAACCTTCAAGACCTTCAACCATAATAATGATGAAATAAGTTAATTTCCAAACCCAAGCCATAATAAAATTTTCAATAAAACTAAAGATCCATTTAAATTAAGATGGTGTGACAGTGTTGGACTAAAGAAAAGGCAATGGCTTTGAATGAAGCTTAAATAGAGAAGCTTGTGTGCATGTTCTTTCAGAAGCACAATGTTGTTGAGAGAATGAACAAACAAATAGATAAAAAAGAAGTGAGGCTAAAATATATCATCCAAATCAGAGGTTCATAATCTTTTTGAGATTAGAGGTTCATAATCAACTGAAGAGAAAAGGCAAAAAACAGGTTCTTCTCATCTTTTTGCTTCCTGTAATTCATGTAGCTGTCAGGTTCTTTCTTCATCTTCAACAAAGTGTGATTGTACTTCATAAGATTAAAAACAGTGTTATTAGTTTTTTCTAAGATGTGTGATACAAGAAGAAAGAAAAGAGTACAGTAAAGTAAGTATAGAAACCCAGCAAATTCATTTAATAGAGCAAGAACAGGAGAGTAGGAACCCAACAAGAACAGAAACCCAACAAACAAATTCATCAACAATTTATAATCTTTCCTGAGCTTTCGAACAACAAATTCATCAACAATTTATACATGCAAGAACAAAAACCCAGCAAACAAATAAGTACAGAACTTAGGGATTTAGAATAGAGCAGATTCACAAACGAAATCAAGGGGCTTTCATTTAATACCTATCTTGTGTTACATCTGAACCTCCATTGTTGCAGTTTCAAGCTTTGATTCCTGCAAAATCAAAGCAAACAGTAAAGACCTAGCAGAGAGTAAAAGAGAGAACGGAGAAGGCGAGGGAAAGAGAGAGAAAGAAAACAACCTGAGTGAAAAACAGGAGAGTGAACGACGACGAGAAAGCGAGACGTTGCGCGCGAGGGAGAGATGGCGTGACGGTGAGAGGTGAGAGGCGAGAGGACAAGGGAAGGGGAACAAACGACGAGCTAGGAGGGGAAGGGGAGAGGTGACGAAGAGAGGTAGAGGGAGCTAAGGCTCTGATTTCTTTCGCGAGAGGATAAATAAATGTATTAGCTCTAGACATTTAGCATCGGGTGTTTAAACACCCGATGCTAAATGTCTAAAGCAAATACATTTAGCAACGGGTATATTAAACACCCGACGCTAAATGTATTTGCTTTAGACATTTAGCATCAGGTGTTTAAATACCCGATGCTAAATGTCTAAAGCAAATACATTTAGCATCGGGTGTTTAAACACCCGATGCTAAATGTAGGCGTGGAATATGAAATCTTCTATTTAATTGCAAAAATGCCACCGGTTCAACATTTAGCATCGGTTGTTCAAACAATCGATGCTAAATGATGCTTAATAATGTCTTTTTTCCACTAGTGTCATTTTTAGAACGCTAATGAGATTCTTTTATATAGGATGCTTCTAAAAATTGTCATCCTTTATGCACAATTAATATAATTTATAGAGACCTCGGGAGTTGTGGCTAGGTAGGGTAGGTGGGTATCAGAATCTCCAATCCCGCCCCGCCCCCTATCAGTAGGTTTTTCCCGCCAAAATTGGGTTGGAGTCGAATGAATATCCGCAGGTTGAAATTTTATTGTGATGTCTACCTATAACATATCCAAACGGTAACATCATTTATTAGTAGCATCATGTTGCTAACACTAATATTAACAATTTAATGTCACAAAGATACTTACTATCATATTATGAATATTCTATCAAAAAAATCATATTATGAATATCTTTTCCTATATAAATTTTATATATATATATATATATATATATATATAAATAAGTGATATAATTTTATACTAATACTATTATATATGTATATCTATACACGTGTTTATGACTTATTTTATTATTGAATAATTTTGTTACAGGTATCAATTTTTTTATAATACTAAAAACAGGTATCTGTCCTGTGCATCGCACGAGTTAATATACTAGTATATGATTATTATATAATAAAGTTCAAACGTTATGGTTTAAATCCATGGGTTTAAGAATTGAAATTTATAATGAGATTCATTGCTTTTCTCTTTCTTGTTTTTTACAAAAGAGAAAGATTTATTTTCTATGATAACTACTCCAAATGTTTTTATAAACATTGCTTTATATAGTATGATTGATTGAAATTAATAAAGAAAAATATATTGTCATTGAAACTTACTTCTCGTAAGAAATAACAAAAATTATTTGGGAAAAAGGATTAGTTTTGAAGGCTGTGGCATATGATACTAAGCCATTTGCTTAGTAATTTATACTAAATAAATACTAGCCATTGGATTCTCAAAATTTCAATGAAATTTAATCTAATTGGTAGTATTGAATAAGGGGATTTTTGTCACACAGTCATTTTTTTGTTTTAATTAAATTAAATTAACCATTAAATCAGGCATTTTTTAGGGACAGTTACAAAAACAAATCAGATTTTTTTTCACGATTTTCTCTTCACATTTCCTCTTTCTTTTACGCTCTTCTTCTATCTTTTTCACGTTCTTGATTTTTCTTTGACGTTCTTCTTCTTCTTCTTCAGGTTCTTATTATCTATTCCATTATAATTGCTTCTTCAGGTTCTTAATATCTATTCCATTTATAAATCCAATTATAAATTGCTTCCTCATATTCCATTATAATTATATGACAATATGACAATACTAAATTTTTTCTAAACCACTTCATATCCACCCATAAATATATATTCAAAATCAGTATATATATAGCTTCCAAAGATGCGTCAATTCCATTCTCACTATCCTTCCAAAATGTCTCAAAATAAAACAAGGCGTCTGCCATTAGTTTTGTTTCTTCCACCATAGTCTAGTTCAAGCACATATAACGTATTCAATCACCACATGAACACATTCTAATGGATATCAACGAACCAGCACAGATAAGAGATGCTTGTTCCGCTAACCAAACTATTGAAAAGTTTGGTTAGTACAATAATAACCAGAGAAATACTATACTTTGGTTATTATTGCACTAACCAAATTATTGAAAAGTTTGGTTAGTGCAATAATAACCAGAGAACTACTGTACTTTGGTTAGGTTTCGTTATCTATAATTTATCAAACAGTCTTTATTCATTCGAACATTTACAACACAACGAATAAAAATTATATTACAGCGTATCATTAAGGAAAAACTGAGAATGTGAAACACACCGGTTATATACTATTAATCTTGCCATTATATACACAATCTTTGGTTAGTGTTATCTAACCACTGTCCTACATGTTTTTGGGTTTGTGACATCTAACCAATGGTTCGCAAACAAATGGTTAGTTGCAGCTAACAACCTTATAAATTCACTTTGAATTTTATGTACTATTCTTAAAATCAAACAAATGTGACTGTTAACATTCAAATGTATACTATTAATCTTTCAATATCATTTTTTTGAGGTTCACATGTGTGGTCTATATATATATATATATATATATCACTAGTGAAAAAACAGGAAAAGAATGGGTATATTTAAGTCGGATTCCAAAATATCCGACTTAAAATACGGAAGCGGTGGCAATTTTGTAATAAACCTGGGAAAAAATTTCAGGCGCTCAATTTCGAAGTCGGATGACAAATAACATCCGACTTTAAATGGGTAATTGTTTTTTTTTGAGTAAAAAGAACTGAAGGCTATTCGCGTACGCTCTCTCTCTCTCTCTCTCTCTGTCTCTCTCTCTCTCTCTCTCTCGTCTCACTCTTTTCTTCCACCGCCGAGTTCTCCATCGATCTCTCTCGTCTCCGTCTCTCTCGTCTCAGGCCTCCATCTCTCTCGTCTCCATCTCTCTTCTCCTTGCTCTCTCCGCCAAGTTTCTATCTTCCTCCGCCGTTCTCTCCTCTCTGCCGTCGTCATCTCTCTTCGTTTCCATCTTCCGGTGTTGTTCTCTTTCTTTTGGTTCTGAAAGGTAAAGTAGCATTCCTCTTTTTGTTTCTTGTTGCTATAAAAATGATTCCCTCTCTCTAATTTGAGGTTGTGTTGTTCTATTTTAGTTGACATATCAACATGGTAGGTGGGTGAGAGGGAATTGGTCGCTGCCCTAGAGAAATTCAAGGCTATCAACACTAGCAGGTATTTCTATTTTTCCCCTATACATGAATTGGTCGCTGCCCTTATGGTTAATAACATATACTTCCCTTTGATATATTGATTTCCTATTGTTGATGCTTTCGCCTAGGGTTTGAGTATAGTCCTGTATTTACCTATGAGATCTAATTTACTTATATACTAACACAGCTTTCTGAATCTTATCATGACTGAGCTATTGTGGCATCCGTAATCATGAATTTTTGTATATAGAAATGGAAATTGTTGACTTATTGCTATTGTTCAATGTGATATTGGTTGATGTATATGTTTTCCTAACTTTTTGTCTTCTGTTATTAGCTTATTGCTGTTTTATGAAAAACTAAAACGTTGTCTTCAAATGGGCCCATCACTGTGGGCCTTAACCTCAGAGACACATTGATTGTCTGCATATATACTAGTAGGACACAAAAGGAATTAGTAAAAGGAACCTCTGCAAAAGTTTGAATTTAAAGTCACTTGATTGATTGGCATTTATGCCGTAAGGCTGGATAGGCAGGTTTGCTTAGTTCAAATGTTGATGATGTTCAAATTAATCATGTGTGTACTATTTTGTTTGTGGTTGGTAACACGCTCACTCAATTTATGTCTTAGAATTTTAGCAAGTGGTTCTATGATATTTAATGTTTTCCGATCCCTGAGATGATATACGGATACACAAAGATCATGTAACATGATTAATGTATTCTGATTTTATTTTCACAAGTTTTCCATTTTTGATTTACACCATTCAAACTACTGCCATTGGTTTGACATCTTTAAATGTGATGTCTTGAGTCTCCTTCAAAGTTAAGATCATCTATTCACATCATGGTCCATGTACTGTACCTCCTGCGTCTTCCTCTCTTAGTCTGCTTCTTCTTCTTCATCTTCTTCCTCCGTCTCCTTTCTTCCTCTGAATCAGATGATGAGCTGTAACTCGAACTACTTCCCAAAGAATAATCTGATCCAGTAACAGAAGATGACCCACTGCCACTATCAGTCTCAAACACTGAATCCTCACTGTCACTACCAGAATCAGAGCTAGACCTATGCTTCCTCTTCGATTTTTTGGAACTCGATGATTTAGCCTTTTCCTCTTTAGCAGCATCAACATTATTATCATCCAAATCATAACTCACAGACACGTTCACCCTCAATTTAGGATTCTTGAGTTGCTGGGTCCGAGACGGTCTTGAAATGTAAACCCGTTCATTCTTGCACTCATATGTCCAGTGACCACTTTGGAAACACTTTTGGCACTGTGCTGAGCCACCACTAGCCGACATTGTGGACTTAAGTTCTTTCCTTTAACCCAATTTACAGCCTTCTCAGTACTCATCAAATACATTTGCCTCTTCGCTTCCCTCTTCTCCTGCCATCTGCTAGGCCCTTCTTCCTTTTGACCTAGGCCCTTCTTCCTTTTGACCATAAGCACCTTGACCTTGTTCATTATTCAAACATGATTGTGAATTGAAAGAGACTTGTTGTTGTGGGTCTAATAACTGAGGTAATACCATGCTTTGGTGGTGGAGTAGTTGAGAAGACTGATCAGAGCCGACAATCCCATGAGAAAATATTGACCCTAATTGAGTAGTATCCAGTTGTGAGGAGGACTCTATAACTTGACTTTCTTTCACATTAGAAGAAATTGTGTTCAGCAAAGTTAAAGGTTCCATGTTTATGAGGGTATTTTGGTCATAACTTGAGTTGGTAATATTTAAAAGATTTGAAGATTGGAGTAACTGATGAAGGTATTGAAGCTTTGCCAGCTGGACTGCCTGTTCATCCCATGAATGATGATCCATGAGTTCTGTCATGTTGGCCAAAGCTAGTAGATATGGTAAGGTGGAAATAAGATCAGTTCTTGGTTGGTGAGTCATTGGATCAAAACCCATTTGAATCAATTTTTTCTTTAAATGAGTGTTCCAGAAATTCTTTATCTCATTATCTGTCCTTCCTGGAAGATGAGTTGCAATTGCTGACCATCTGTATGTACACAAGTTTGTGCATACCGGTTATAAGTAACATGTAAGAATTAAAATAAAATAAATACAAGATAAATAGTCTCAGAAACAGAATTGAACCAAAAAAATGGAGATAATATATATACTTAGTAAAGAAAACTGACAATGAGATAATAATACTTGGTCTTTAATTTTAACTTTGGTGTTTCTAATACTTAGCGACAAAATTTAAGCACTTCTGTTAGGCCCCTCCTGGTCCATATAGCTGCTGTTTCTGTTTAGTCTGTTCTGTTTTGTTGCTGTTATGTTATTCTGTTTATTCTGTTTTGTTCTGTTTTATGTCAGTAACTAACTGTTAGTGCATTAGCTGTCAGTTAGTTATTTTAATAGATAGAGGTAGTTAGTTAGTTATCCTATCCTATGCTCTATTCCTCTATTATATATAGAGGAATCATGATAAGGGATAGCAGCCAGTTTTCCAATTGTTAGATATCTAACCTAACGTGACTGGAAATATACAATCGAAGCCTTGAAAATGTCGATTAAAGAAAAGAAAAAGAGGAGGAAGATAGAGTATTATTGATAGGAACCTCAAGCTTTATCAAAAGAGTTACACGAACGCAATCTATGCGCCTCTTGGAATCTATCCAAGTCTCTACTACAAACTGAAAACTGGCTGCTATCCCTTATCATGATTCCTCTATATATAATAGAGGAATAGAGCATAGGATAGGATAACTAACTAACTACCTCTATCTATTAAAATAACTAACTGACAGCTAATGCACTAACAGTTAGTTACTGACATAAAACAGAACAAAACAGAATAAACAGAATAACAGAACAGCAACAAAACAGAACAGACTAAACAGAAACAGCAGCTATATGGACCAGGAGGGGCCTAACAACTTCCTACCTAACAAAAGAATAAAAAGAATTTATGAAATGGAAAGTACTTGTTTCCAAGGATAGAATGGAGATGCAGAATTGTTTGCTCCTCTTCTTGAGAAAACTTGCCCCTCTTGATATCACGTCTTCAATAATTGGTCCAGCGGGCCGCCGCAGTTGCTTCCCTTTCAGCCTGAGCACAACTAAGCCCTTTAGCAGCACTCAATGCTGCAGCTTTGATTCTTTCAGCTGCAACCTGAGCTTTCTCTTCCTTCTTACTAGACATGTTCAACGTGTATCCTCAAAATTCGCTCTTTTTCACAGAAGATGAATAAAACTCTACAGCATCAACGTTCCCCAAAAAAACTAATTGCAATTTATAGAAATCCAACACTTGTAATAAAAAAAAAACCAGTATCGTTACAAATGTTTGAAAAAACTAATTGCAATTTGGTATTTTTTGCTTTTCTCAGGAATTTGCATCTTCTAGGCATGTGTTGACTAAATTTTATAGTGAAATCTTGTGCTATCTTGGTCAGTACATGGTGGTGTTTTTGAAGTGCATGTTTAAGCACTTTAATTTGATTAGCTGTATCTCCTGGTTTCCTCTATACCATTCTTTGGTTGGTTTGAATATTTAGCTTAAACTCTTCTATTTAAGCTGCTTAGCATTTCCTTCTCCCCACTACCTCCTCAAGCTTTGTTTCCTTGCTTATCTTAGATTCATCAAGTATGTATTGTGTTTTTAGAACAACACACATTTCATTTTCCCTTTAAAATTCCAATACACTTATCTGTTTATATCATTGACCATCTTCAGAGATTTTTTTCTCTAATTCATATCTGTTAATCAAGACTGCTTCATATATGTTGTTGTTGTCTTGTCTGTTTTCTTGGGCCTTTGTATATCAGGTTTTTGAATCATTGATAGGTAAAAGTAAAATCCTGTGATTTATATTGGGTTAGCATCGCTATATCAGGTTTTTGAAAATCTGTGTAACTGTATAAGTTGTGTAACTGTATCAGGTTATTGGAAGACGTAAACTTTTGAATACATGTCTGACTTTTATGTTGGGGACCACATTGTTAGTTGTATAACACTGTCATAGAATCATGCATGAATTAGCTATTCCCTATTCAATCTTTTTAGAATGAATACTTATTACCTATTCAACTCAAACATTATTTTTGGAGTAATCAAAACATTATCGAAATTAAGAGATGAAAGGAAATAAAAAATATAAAGATTATAGTTAAAGTCATGTGCTATCAACAATTGATTATTGATTATAAATGTGAGCTTCTTTGGACTGGTTTGTTGGCCGAAGATTATAGGTATATTAGTTCCTTTCAGAATTTTAGTATTTAATTTGTTGTTTGTTTGTACAAGAATGTTGTTTTATTTGTTCTTTCACTTGTTTGTTATGTGGCCTTATTTATGGAAATTTTGACAATTTTTTTATCTTTTTTTATGGTTAGGTAATACACGCTCCTTATCAAAGTTGACTTCGTATCTTGTTGTGGTCGCCGCCCTCACCCTCTCCCATGTCACCATCGCCCTCTTGTGTTGAAACCCTTTCAGGTATCTATCATGGTTCTTTACTTTAATTGTTTGCTTGCCTAGTTAAACTTTTCATAATGCAACTCTTTTTTGTTTGTTAAATTAAAGAATAATATGCTATGTTTGTTTGTTGCAATAGAATTGGAATCCTTTCTTTCTTTACATGTTATAAGTTGTTTATAAATACATTCTTTTTACTATTTTTTGAGTATAGCTATGGATCGTAGTTGGATGCAAACAAGCAAGTTGAGTGACGAGTATGCGAAAGGGGTGGAAGAGTTTCTAGAGTTTGCTCAAACAAATCTTAAAGATAGTAGTGGAATTTTTGATTGTCCTTGTGTTAATTGTGTGAACCAAAGACCACAACCAGTTGACACAATCAAAGATCATCTTCTCGTTGATGGCATTTGTCGTGGTTATACAACATGGATATGGCATGGTGAGAAGTTAGATATCCCAAGTGTGTCTGAATCCCCTGTTCTGCATCTCTGTTTTGTTAAAAATGGCAGAACTCAATAATCATTCAACAGGACTACCTTCCCTTAAACCATTCAACAGGACTACCTTCCCAAAGCATGCGTCTACAATTGAGAACTGTGTCTAATTCCCGGGATGCATCGCCACTGCCAGAATTTCTCTCTTGGAGAAAAGAATACTGCACTGCCTAAAGTAGAGGCTGCAGATTCTGCCTTCATTGTTAGATTTGTTAGAGGCTGGAGAAAACAATTTCACTTACAACTCTTTGTTAGATTTGTTATGCAAAAAAGCTGTCAACTTGACAACTCAAAGATGGCCTAGAGATTTTTCACGATCTTTTGGTTAAAGGCTACAATCTAGATGTTGTAGCATATAATGATTTGATCAGTGGATTTTGTAAAGAAAGTTTATTTGATGAACCATTAGCCTTGTTGTCAAAAATGAAAGAAAAGGGTTGCATCCTTTAATACTTTTAATCAATTTGTGTTGGTAGTATAATTTTTTTATAGTATGCTTTTCATTGAAACTGTTGCTGGGAGGAAGAAGCTGGTTTGTTTTTATATAACATTTTATAGTATAATTTCCATCAATTTGTGTAGAATGAGCCTATGCTATGCCTGCATTACCTTCAATTGCGCATATTATTGGTGTAAGTGTAACAGATGCTTCTGGGTATTACTTTGATTGCCATCCCTTCCACAATATATGTTCATTATTATTTTTGGTCCAAATGTCTTAGCTTTAGTCAATAAATAATGGTTCTAGTAAGATTTAGTTGTGTTTTTTTGGTTAAACTTTATCCAATGTTAAGGTCTCAGCAGGCAACATCTTCATTGAAAGAAATCTTGAAATAGTAAATTTTGTTATAGCAATCGGACTCAATGGTTATACTCATCTTAGAGACACTTTCCTTTCTAAATGATACTCACCCTTGTTTTGTTCTATTCTTGAGTTGCTTGTTTCAGATTTGGTCCTACTTTTATTATTTTTACTTGATAAAGAGTTAGGCAAATGTGTTCTCCTTTGTATATTATTGTTAGATTGTTAGATAGTTCTTGATTTTTGACAGCACTAGAAGTAGGCATGAAAGATGACTCTGCAGCAGTGCAAGAAATATCAGTTTTGGAGTGAGTTCAATCCTATATATGACCTATCTATCTAATGGAAGCTTGTATTTATGTTATATATACAATATACAATGAAGGCAGAATCTGCAGCCTCTACTTTAGGCAGTGTAGTATTCTTTTCTCCAAGAGAGAAATTCTGGCAGTGGCGATGCATCCCGGGAATTAGACACAGGACTACCTTCCCTTAAAAATGGCAGAACTCAATAATCATTCAACAGGACTACCTTCCCAAAAATACATGGAAATCTGGTTTGAACACCAAGACAAAAATCTGTTTGATCAATAAATAACAAAATCACTTTCCTAAATGCTTAGCAATATTTCTATCAGTTAGAATTCTCTAACTTTATCAATAGAAAATGGTAAATTTAACATGTCAAATACATGGAAATGATTGAAAGGACCTGATCAATAATTCATTACTGAGTTGGATATTCAAACTATTCATGATAATTTCATTACTGACGTGATGATGTGTATAAGTTTTCTTTATATTCATTTTTGTTCATCAGTGGAGCATTCCTATGTAGCTGGAGCTGTAATTTTGTTGGTTTGTTATTTATAGGTGGCAAAACAAAATGATACCCATTCTTGTGGCTATTATGTGATGATAAATATGATGACTATAGTCTCCGCAACTATCACTAACAATTGGAAAAAGGTAATTGAATTTTTCAACTTTTAAGATTATTACTAGATAATTATTATTGAGTCGATATTAGATTAACTCATCGTTCTTATTTATCTTTTACTGTTTTAGGTATTCAATTCAACTGATCCGTTCACATCTGAAGAATTGAAGGACATTAGACAAGTTTGGGCTGAATTCTTTCTAAGGTTGTACGAGGAGCGTAAGCCGGTTGGAAAGGAAGAAAGAAGAAAGAAGAAAGAAGAAAAATCAACTTAATTAAGTGAAAGTGTAGTGTAGTTGATCATTATCGTATTTTGGAATATTATTAGAATTTCAAGGAAGTCATGTAGTATTAGCGTATATTTTGGTATGAAATCTAACAGTTAACTCTATATATTTAAGTAAAGTAGTTTAATTACCGTGTGTGTATGTGTCCCTCTTGCCTAGCTGAAATTGTAGTACTTTAATTACTTTAAAGTATGTGCAGGAAATGATTGTATAAGAAGGGTGAAGCAAAAAAAACAATCAAAATCATAAAAAAAAACATTAGTTTTAAAGTCGGATATTCTTCTGATGCTGCCTAATATCCGACTTAAAAGCATAATTTTAAAGTCGGATATTCTTATAAATCCGACTTTAAACGTGTTCCAGAAAGACCATAAACGCGTTATAATTAAAGATTTAAAGTCGGATTATTGAATTTATCCGACTTTAAAATGCGTTTTAATTAAAGATTTAGAGTCGGATTATTGAATTTATCCGACTTTAAAACGTGTTTTGATTAAAGATTTAAAGTCGGATTATTGAATTTATCCGACTTTAAAACGCGTTTTAATAAAAGATTCAAAGTCGGATTATTGAAGTTATCCGACTTTAAAACCGTATTTTAAAGTCGGACGCCCATCCGACTTTAAAATTTCAGACTTTCGAAGTCGCCTTAATAGAAGTCGGATGAATATCCGACTTTAAATGTCCAAAATATCCGACTTTAAATCCTGTTTTTTTACTAGTGTATATATATATATATATATATATATATATATATATATATATATATATATATATATATATATATATAGGGCATAATTTATTTTAAGATGTCTCTCTGTTATATATATATATATATAACGGCCATAAATTATTTTAATTTAAGTGTTTTTCTTATTAAGAAATCAAAAATTCAGTAATAAAAAATTGCGTGAGTGATTGTCTTATTAAGTAATTAAAAATTGTTATAATTACTCTAGTAGGAATATTATATGAGAAAAATAGAATTTGCTAATCACGCCACACATTCAGGTTAATCAAAATTTGTAATAATTACTATTAGATACACAACTTCATAAAAGTTGTAGTAAAATTACTCTAGCAGGAATGTTATGTGAGAAAAATCGATTAAACCGTGAACTAAAATGTTTTCATAAACAAGTTCCTAAAACGCAACTTTTTGGAGGTGTATTTTGTAATTATAAGGCAATTTAGTAGTAAGCGGCATCTAACAGATGTTCTACACATTTGTGTCTAGAAACATATGAAGGCCTATTATCAATGACAACAAGACCACTTTGATCAATGTAATAATCTTCGACTAACCACAGATACGCACATATGTGGTTAGATGCCATAGCTATGCATAACAATCGATAACACATTTAAAATTAATACCAATCTTGAAATTTACTTGTTGTATAATGGATAGAAAATATTTAATGTTGTTATAACGAAACCACAAGTGTGCAATTTAGTAGTAACCGACATATAGCAAGTACACGACAGCAGTGACATTCAAAAATGCTAAAAAATACGTGGAAGTAATTGTACACCTGTGGAAATAACGGTCAAAATAAACAATACATAACCATTTGTATGTGGGAAAAACTTTACTACTTTGCCTATTTTTTAAGCCTTTTTCCAGCAGCCTTTTCTCCGCACCCATTTTTCAAAAGGTCATCTTGCAATTGCTGACAGAAAATGTTTGCCTCGTGCTGGATAGTTTCCTTCAGTAAGTTGGTGCGATGGTTCATCAATGCACAACATAGGCCTATTCGGAATCTTTCTGTGGCAAGCTTTCTTTGTTTTTGGGCCCATATCCCATCTATAACCACAAAATTACAAAACTTTGGTTAGTTATTTTATAACCTCATTATCACACAACATTGGATATTGCCTATTATACTTCAAACAACATTGGATATTGCCTATTATACTTCAAATTCTTGTAAATGGTCTTAATATGTCCTTCACAGTTACAATATCATTTTAATGACAGCATAACTATGGACTTCTCCATCAGTCATCTCAGCCCTTGGGTTCAAACTGATTTTATCATTTTACGGTAACAGAATAAATTACTCAGCCTATTATACGTCCCCAGTCGGTGTACCATCCCTCAATAGCCCATTTAAATACCCCATAAATCCCAATTATAAATTGCTTCTTCATATTCTATTATAATTATATGACAATATGACAATACTAAATTGTTTCTAAACCATATCCACCCATAAATATATATTCAAAATCAATATATATATATATATATATATATATATATATATATATATATATAGCTTCCAAAGATGCGTCAATTCCATTCTCACTATCCTTCCAAATTGTCTCAAAATAAAACAAGGCGCCTGCCATTAGTTTTGTTTCTTCCACCATAGTCTAGTTCAAGCACATATAACATATTCAATCACCACATGAACACATTCTAATGGATATCAATAAACCAACACAGATAAGAGATGCTTCTTCCGCTAACCAAACTATTGAAAAGTTTGGTTAGTACAATAATAACCAGAGAAATACTGTACTTTGGTTATTATTGCACTAACCAAATTATTGAAAAGTGTGGTTAGTGCAATAATAACCAGAGAACTACTGTACTTTCGTTAGGTTTCGTTAATTACAATTTATCAAGCAGTCATTATTCATTCGAACATTTACAACAAATAAAAATTAAAGATTACAGCATATCATTAAGGAAAAAATGAGAATGTGAAACGCGCCGGTAATATACTACAGTGTAGCGACAGTGACGACGACAACCTTTGTTCACTGAATGCGAGCAGTTTCGACGACGGTAATAGACTCTGTGTGCGACAGCAATGACCTATCTGTGTGACGGCAACGGTGTCAGCGTCTATGTGCGATGGTGATGGTGGTTGCGTATCTGTGTGACGGCGAAGTCAACGGAGATGACAACTGCGGATTCGTGCGAATGAAACGTTTATCAAACTCAATATTAAACAGACACAGATAGAGATTAGAGCGAATAATTAGAGATTATAGCGAATAATTAAGAAAAAAAGTGAGGATGTGAAACACATTGCTTTTGTAATACGCTGTAGCAATTTCGGCGACGACGACAGACTCCTTGTGCCACGGCAACGGCGACGACAATGGCCTCTTTGTGCTATTGAAGTGTTTCGGTCTGGCGGTGGTGGCAGTTGAATCCGAATGAGAGAGATGGAACCAGAGAGAGATTGAACCAGACAGCGATTGAAGTCGTTGAAGTGTTTTTTCTGAAGAAGCCGTATAATGGAAAAAAATCCACAATTCCATGATTTTTGGTTTTATAAACGGTTTCCATGATTTTTGGGAGGAATCCCAAATTTTTCGGTTACATTATCTCCTGATATTGATTAATCTTTTTTTAATTAATAAGCATATTACTTATATACCCATTTAGTAAAAAAAATACTAAACATTTGTTTAGTATTGTAAGTCATACTCAGTTTTGAGTATTGAACTCGGTTCAACAATTTTGCTTATTCTTTGTTTTAGAGTTTGTTTCTTTTCTTGGGTTTACAATGATAATATTCTCGAAGTTCTGTTACTAGGATCTTTTCTGAAAAGTCTGTTGAATCTCGGGGGATTTTCGTTTTAGAGGAGTAAATCCTTGAGAACGATAGTGCTTTCACACACTTCATGCTATAAAGGGGTTTGTGGTACATGATCAAAAATTTCATACTCATGAGTTCTTGTTTGTGAGATAGTGACTTTGTGATTTGCTGGGATCATGGCCCAATTTAAATGACTCCCAAGGTTGTCAAAAAAAGCTATAGCTCCAAACAAATAATATTTCTCACATAACAGCTTATCTTTTCTAATTGAAGTTTAATGTTTTTACTGGGTCTGCGTTTTCGTTTTATAATAATGTTCTATATATTATGTGTAAAGCAAGATAAAGAAGAGAAAAAAACAAAATATGATTACAAAAAACTACAGATACAGTTTGCATTGCGAATTAGATAGAAGCAAAAGGTTCTGACGGCAACAACAATACACAGTGCCAACCACACGATAAAGTAATAACTCAGTTTTCTAATTTTTGCATCCACCACCACCTGCATTATTCCCTCCAGCGCTCAGCCGCTTTTCCTGATGCTTTCTCTTCTAATGTTTTTGCATCTCTTCACAAAACATGAAGAAGAAAAGAGAAAACATAAAATTAGGAAAAATGAAGATAGATATAAAAAAAAAAAAGAGGGAACTCCCTCCATCCCTTTAAACATGTAACAGGAAAGCTATGTATAAAAAACATCATCCATACTAATTAACACAAATTGGAATAAAATTAGAATAGCAAAGAATAAAATAAAAAATAGAGATTGGGAGGACGGAGACTAAGAAGAAGGGCCATTTACCCATCGTTGTGTGACCACCGAACTGCTGCTTCAAGCCTTTGTTGTTGCGATTGTGGCTTCACTTGGCATCAACAACTTCGCACTCTTTCGAAATTACTTGTGGCAGTCTTCTCCTCAGCAAGTTGGAGAATTTGGTTGCGAAATCAGAGATGAAACTGAAACAGCAATTTTGTGTTCGGTGGAAACTGAAACAGCAGTTTTGTTTACGGTTTAAATTGAGGTTTCCTGCTGTTAGCCTGCATTTTCGACAGGCTAAAATTAAATGCAGTCAACAAGGTTTGACTTGACAAATTCAAGAAGAAATATTTCTATCTCGACGGTGAGAAGTTGTTTCCAAGGAGATCCAACGTAGTTTTTAACTTAGCAGAAATTGGAAAGCTAAAGCAATGCTTCGACGGGAAGGAAAATAATATTCGGATAGCAGATCAAGTTAAAGAGCACTGTCGAAAGGAATAACAGTGATATTGTCGAAGACTAGGGCAGTTACCTGGTCGAAATATTTAACAGTTACTTATTTTGAAAACCGGTATGCGGTTATTGTTTCTCTCTTTTAGTATAAATAGGAGTTTCTACGTAGAATTCAGGGTCGCAATTCATTTACACAACTCTAAAACACTCATACTTCCAGAGAAAACGAGTCAACAGAAACAATGTATGAATCTGCGTTCCACCATTTATAAATTAATGCAATTTTACTTCTGTTTCTTTAAGATTTTTGCACATTTATTACTTGTTCTCTTCACATTCATCACTTCTTTATTCATTTTATCTGTCAATTCGACAGTAGGTATTAATACTGTCAAATTGAACCATAAAAACACTAACAATTTCTGGAAAACTTTAAACACAAATGTTCTGGGATTTCTAGTTGATCCCGCAAGCAACACTTCTGTGTAACTAGCGGTGTTTACCAAAAATCACGGTAAACACCTGCGTGCGGAATTAGACACATCATCTGGACCTTTTAGATGTCATGCACTGAGACAAAAATAGGTTTTCCCAAAAAATGAGGATCGAGATAGGCATAATGCCTTATTGTTGAGTAGGGGCTAATATGGAAAGAAAAGTAGGACACCAAAAAATAGTTGTTGGAGGCAATTCTCTTTATATAATGGTATATTGCCTCCAATAATTGTTTTTCGGTGTCTTACTTTTCTTTCCATTTTTGCCCCTAATCCGGCGGTAAAGCATTATGCCTTTCTCGGTCCTCATTCTTTGAGAAAGCTTATTTTTGTCATAATGCATGACATCCAAAGGTCCAGATGCGCATCTAATTTCGCCCGCAGGAAACCCCAGTTCAAACCGTAAATGAAACTGTTGTTTCAGTTTCCGCCGAACACAAAACCGCTGTTTCAGTTTCATCTTTGATTTTGCAACCAAATTCTCCAATTTGGTGAGGAGAAGACTGCCACAGGTAATTTCGAAAGAGTGTGAAGTTGTTAAAGCCAAGTGAAGCAACAACCGCAACGGCGGAGGCTTGAAGCGGCAGTGACGGTGGTCATGCAGTGATGGGTAAATGGCCCTTCTTTATTTTCCCCCTTCTTCTTGGTTCTTAACTTCATATAGCCATACATTATGAATGATGGAAATAAGAAAAATACTGCAATTTATTTGTCCAACAATTATGGTTCATTCAACGAAAAACAGTAAACTGACTTTCATTTAACGATTGCACCTTTTTTTTTTTGACAATATCGATTGCACCTTAATAGCTGACATATTGACTATATTTCAACATAAAAAGAAATGTTTTGATGATTTTCCCAAAATAGATATCAATTACCACTATTAGAAAACTAGCTACATCAATATTACAAAAAAAATCTCGTAACTCCTATTCCACTTCACGTACTAGCGAAAAGACAAGCACTCGCTTGCCCGTCTTTCTGCTTTTTTTAATTGCGCTATTGTAGATTTTTACATAGTCGTATTTGTGTGTTTCCATTTATTGTATATCAGTAAATATGTATATTTACTTTTCTGTCACTATATGTGAGCAATAATAGTTGTTTTTGGGTTTTTTTAGGTTTCCCTTGAAGAATTGTGGATATTTATATTTACTAACTAAAAACAGCTACATAGAATCCACTAAAAGTCGAAATTGGTATTCCTATTAAAAAACGCTGATTTGAAATAGTCATAAATATAGTTAAGACTATTTATTTGAAATAGTCAATTGATTTTATCGATTAAAACTGAAAAAATAAGATATATTCTTTTTTAAAAAAAATGTGTTATATTAATTGTTATCACGTTACAAATATTTTGTAATCCACTTTTGGAGAATGAGAGAGCGTGTCATACTTTTGGAGGAAATAAATCTTAAGAAGTAACCTCCCTAAAATTGTTGTCTATATTACTAGCTAGATATTACTAGCTAGATTTGTAATTCAGAATTGTGTGTCGATGAATTTTGTACTCAGTTGATCTTTATTGTTCCATTTATTATATATTTCTACTTCTGTGGGTTTTCCAGTTTTATACATAGTGAATTTGTCAAAAATTTAAGATTGGAACGCCAAAAAGTTTTAACTAGTAAAACTTGTTAAAATATAATGATAAAATAGCACACGGATGAAATGTCGAATGATAGTATTCCTTCGACTAAAACAAAGATCGAATGATAGGATTGCTAAAAAAAAGGAAATGCATGATAGGATTAAACCGAGACAAAGTACCAAAAGCATAAAAATCACAAACGGCAGTAGTATGTTAACATCTTTTACTCACAAAAATGGTAATGCTTTTAAAAGAGAAGGAGGAACTGTGGACTTATTTATGATCCTTGTGGCAACGAGTCCTCTAGTTCCTACGCTGATGGTGGAAATGTGACAAAACAAGTGCTTAGAATAAATAAACTGTATGATGGAAAAGGGGTAAGTTTTATGCATGCTTGATTGATTTAATTGCCCAATTTTTTTATGATTAAATTACTAGTGGAACTCATAGCAATTCGACCTAGTCGGCCTATAAGGGCAGAAACTGATCGACGAAGGGAATTGTTGGAAATTGAGGGAGCAAGTCTTTATTTAAATGACTCAAAGGGTTTTGTGGATTTATTGATGAGAACTGATTGGAATTTATAGAGATTCTTCTCTAACAACCGATACAAGATATGTGCACCAGAGACAAAATAGAATAGTCTTTGTCATGTACTAAACCAATGAGTCTTTTGACTCATTGGTTTAGTACATGACAAAGACTATCCTATTTTGTCTCTGGTCCACCTATCTTGTATTGGTTGTTAGAGAAAAACTTATATAAATGGCGGTGTAGTGCTTCTCTTGGTTTGCTAACGGGGATGACTGCAATTGTGGCTTTTCTTATCTGATTGACGTAAAGGGATGAAGGTCTTTTCTCTCGTTTTGGAGTTTCCAGGATGTCATGCTTATTTACTTGATTTGATGCTGATCAAGAAGTAAATTGATTAATGAATGAATGGAATTGTCGGGAAGTGAAAGAGAAAGTCTTTATTTAAATGAAGATCAACCATGAGTATAGCAATGAAACTTTCCTACAATTAAGGACTGCGCGATAAAAAAATCACATTGACTGAAAGCTCGTGAGTATAGCAATGAAACTTTCCTAGAATAATGGTTCAGACCAAAGCAATTCAAGTATATTTCCCTATAATAAAGCACTTTAGCAGCTGTCATATTGACTATTTCAACAAAAAAATAGGCTAAATTATAGTTTTGGTTCTCCTATTTTTAAAAATTCAGATATTTGGTCCCTTTATTTTAAAACTCAGACATTTGGTCCCCCAATTTTAAAAAATCAAATACATTTAGTCCAAATAGGGACTAAATGTATTTGATTTTTTAAAATTGGGGGACCAAATGTCTTTGATTTTTTAAAATTGAGGAACCAAATGTCTTTGATTATTAGCCATAAACAACTGAAAATTCCTCTTGTGACTAAATGTCTTTGATTTTTTAAAATTGTGGGATCAAATATCTGAATTTTAAAATAAGGGGACCAAATATCTGAATTTTTGAAAACAGGGAGACCAAAACTATAATTTAGCCAAAAAAATATTTGGTTGCTTTTCCATAATAGATAAGTGTTGTGCGGACATCAAAAATGTATGTTTGAATCCGTAATTCACCACTTTCTTCTCCCCTTTGATTGTATGTATTATACCGGTATGTAACCCGTGCCATGCACGGGAATATAGTTTCAATTTAAACTTTATTGAAAGGAAATTGTTTTTAAACAACATAAAATAAAAAATAAAATAAATAATTAAAAGTGTATGTAATTGTAATCGAGTGCGATAACAACATGTTATTTTAAGCAATTTTAATTAAAATATAGTTTATATAATAATGTTTTAAAATCTAAATAAGCAAAAGTTTCTTCCTCTTAGTAATTAAGAATCGGTTCGTGAAAAGATACATTGTACCTTGTATATTGAGAACAAATTACATGCGTGACAGAAACAATACATCTTCTCATGATGTAGTATATTTGACAATCTATTTTGTCGATAGCACCATCTCGTTTGAGAAGCGAGTTTTCCCTTTGGTCAAATTAGCCAAATGCCACATATGAAGTATTCTAACCACGACAAAAATTTGGTCTCCAAGAACAACATTAGCGAGCACGATCATATTAAAATATATGAATGAGAACCAAAGAAACAAACCTCTTAACTAAAAGACCGAGCTTCAATATTTATATCATAAATAAATAAATAAATAAAAATTGTTACGCCTATGTTTTATCTATATCAATGCTCAAACATGAATCCCCGTAAAAAAATGTTCACGTATTTTATTTTTAAATTGTTCACATATTTCACGTATTTTATCTATATCTGTATTGTCGGATGTTGCTTTGGTTACTGCATTGACCACTGAAATACAATCCATCTCTAAGGTCATTGACTCCAAGTCTAGATCCTTCAACCAATTTAGTGCCTGCAGTAATCTCACTGCTTCAGCTTCTTGAGGTTCCGGTGTTCCCATAAACCCCATTGTCTTTTCTTCCATAAACACGCCATTCTCATCCCTTATACACATGTCTATTTCATATTTATTTTCTTGCTCAAAAAGTGCAACGTCCACATTACATTTAAGCGCACCTGCCGCTGGCTTTTTCCATCTCACCTCCAAAGGCTGCCTATTGGATAGCATACCTGTTGTTCTATTAACTCGCAGCTTCGACAATTCCCACTGTTGCAAATAGTCCATCTCTAGCTGCATGGACAACGATGCTGGTTTGATAATATCCTCCCATAATTTATCATTCTGTCATTTCCATAACACCCAGCACGTCATTGCTAATACATTCCTATGCTCATTTGATAATTGGTCTAGCATATTAAATAAATAAGTATTAAAAGAAGCACCCTGATGTAGTAAAGTACTCACCTCATGAGATATACCACTCACATTCCACGTTGATTGGATCTGAGAACACCCAAAATATGCTTGTAATTCATCCTCCTGGGCATGTCTCCTCACAAGGGACGTGTCTATGACGCAAATTACGGCGAGTCGGTAAACATCCCTGTGCAATCCTCCACAATAGAATCTTCACTTTTTGAGGGATTTTCAGCTTCCAAATACTCATCCAATTCCCCGGTACCCGTAGGTGGCTACTATCAATAAGATCCTCCATCACACCAAAATAAGCAGACTGGACCGAGTAAATACCATTGCGACTTCTCCACCATACCAACTTGTCTTCACCTTGAGCATTGTAAATAGGCATCTTCTTGATTAAATGAGCTTCCTGATTGTTGAAAATTGTATCTACCAAAACCTCATTCCAGCTACTTTGTGAATGATTCCATAAATCTCTAACCTTCATATCTTCCTGTCCTGCCACTATTGGTGAGCTTATAAAACATCCTTACGCCCCTTCAACCACGGAGAGTTCCAAACCGAAACACAGGTGCCATCACCTAATCTCCACCGCGATCCCATATTTACCACAACCCGAGAAGAGTAGATACTACGCCATACATAACTGGGATTATGGCCCAAGCGAGCCCCCATAAAGTCACTATTAGGAAAGTATTTGGCTTTGAAGACGTGACAAACTATAGCATCTGCGTGGGTCATAATTTTCCACGTCTGCTTCCCCAGCAATGCTAAATTAATTGAAACCATGCAAGTGTCTAAAACCCATACCACCGTGCTCCATCCGCATAGTTAGCTTCTCCCAATTCATCCAGTGAATACCCTTGGTAGACCGTTGATTGCTTCCCCACCAAAATGAATTCATCATCCTTTCAAGCTCCTCCCCAAGTGTGGTTGGGAGCATGAAAGTACTCATACAGTACGTGGGTATAGATTGGGCCACTGACTTCAAGAGAACTTCTCTACCTGCTTTTGATAAATGTTTCCCCGACCATTGTTGAACTCTCTTCCACATCCTATCCCTTAGATAGCCAAATATCTGCTTCTTGTTCCTACCAATCATAGATGGTAACCCAAGATACTTTCCTATCCCGATGCATTTAGTGACACCAAGAGTACCTGTAATTCTAGCTCGCATATCTTGAGAAGTGTTCCGGCTGAAGAAGATTTCTGACTTATCCATATTAATAGCTTGTCCTGAAGCTGCCTCATACTTTTTGAGAATCTCCTGCAACTGTCTACTTTCAGTATCATTAGCCTTACTAAACAAGAAACAGTCTTCAGCAAAAAGAAGATGTGTAAGGGATGGAAGCCCCCTACACACCTTCACACCATGTAAGTCTCCACTGATTTCAGATTTTTTAAGTAAAGTGGTTAAATCCTCCGCACAAATAATAAACAGGTAGGGTGACAGTGGGTCACCCTGCCTCAATCGTCTCCCTGGAATTATAGGTCCTACTTTTTCACCATTCACCATCACAGAGTAGTTAACCGTTTCTAAACACATAGATATCAACCTCACCCATATTTAATCAAACCCCAATTGCAGTAACATTCCTTTCAAATAATTCCAATCTACCCTGTCATATGCCTTGCTAATATCTATTTTGAGTGCCATCTCCCCCACTCTACCACTAGTCTTACACTTAAGATGATGTAGGGTTTCTATAGCCACAAGAACATTATCTATAGTAGAGCAATCTGCCACAAAAGCTGATTGTTCACTAGAAATACACTTATGAAGCAATGATTTCATATGATTAGCAAGCACTTTTGAAATGACCTTATAAACAACATTGCACAGTGAAATGGGTCTAAGATCTTTCATAGAAACAGGATTCTCAACTTTTGGGATTAACACAATGTTCGCATCATTTAAATGGGCAGGGAACTCTCCTACCTCCAACCAAGTTTTCCCCGTATGAAACAACTCAACCCCACACAGGTTCCAAAACCGTTTAAAGAAAGCTGGATTTAAACCATCTAGGCCAGGAGCTTTGTCCGAATGCATTTCAAAAAGGGCTGATTTAAATTCATCAACCTCAAGAGGTTTAAGGAGGCTAACATTATCTTCCTCATTGATCCGCGGAGATACATACCTAAGCACCTCATCATAGTGACCAACACCTCCTCTAAAGAGGCCCCTGAAGTAATTAACAGCCACTTCCCCTAAATCCCTTTGCTCCGTCACTACCTCCCCATTTGGTCTAGTTAAATTAGTAATCAAGTTTCTCCTCTTACGCGCACTAGCCATCGCGTGGAAAAACTTTGAATTTGTATCCCCATCCTTCAACCAATACACCTTCGCCCATTGTCTCCAAAAGGCCTCTTCTTGTGAAAGAAACATCCCCAATCTTTCCTTTGCATTTTCTAGGTTATGCTCAGCCTCACCACTACAAAAAAACGCAGGATAAGTGACGGGTGTAACACCCAAATAATTTAATTATTTATTTAATTAAATTATTTAGGTATTTTTTTAGTATAGTTATATTTAATAATTAATAAAATGATGTTTTGTTCAAATTAGGGAGTGGTGCCAAGTAATTAGCTGATTAGTGGACGAGGGCCCGTGATCCACGAGCCCAAGGCCTAGGCGCATGAAGGCGAGTGTTGGCTAGGGTTTAGTCATTCGCATTTTTGGAGAGAAAGAAAGAAATAATTTCGAAGAGGAGAAGAAGAGAGAAAGGAAGGGGGCGGCGAAACCAAGAGAGCAAGAGGAGAGAAGTCTTGTTGCGGTGGTTCTTGGAGCTTACGTACAAGGAGATCTCGCGTTCGGCAAACCTAAGGTAAGGGTGGGTTCTATCCTTATAATAGGGTATATGATGGGGATTATGTGGGAGATAGGACCTATGTTGTCCTTTTGATCTTGTTAGTGTTGATTTATTGATGTTAGCATGTATGCATGATGGTTGTAATTGGTTGATCATGGTGAAAATTGGTGTTTGGCGTTTTGGTGCGAATTGGTGTTGTGTTTGGTTGCTGGAATTGGTGCCCTGCTGCTGGGCGCCGTGTCTGTGTTGCGTCTGGTCCCTGCTGGAGGCGTCCTGTTGCTGGGCGCCAAGCCAGCATTGCTTATGTTGCTGATTTTGGCACCCTGGGCGCCCAGTCATGATGTCCTGTGGTTGTTGTTGCTGGAAGTGGCGCCCTAGGCGCCCAGTGTGTTCCTGTGCTGCTGAAAGTGGCGCCCTAGGCGCCCAGTGGTGTCCTGGGTTGTTTCTGGATGTTGCTGTGTTGTGCCAGAATTTTCTTGTGTCGCTGGGAGAGGCGCCCTAGGCGCCCAGTAGTGTTAAAGTGTTGTTCCTGTTGCTGAAACTGGCGCCCTAGGCGCCTAGTGTTGTTGCTGTCTCAGGCGCCCTGTTGCTAGGCGCCAAGTCTGATGTTGTTGATGCTGTCTCAGGTGCCCTGTTGCTGGGCGCCAAGTCTGATGTTGGTTCTGTTGTCTAAGGCGCCCTGTTGCTGGGCGCCAGATTCTGTGTTGCTGTTGTTGCCTGTGGCACCCTGTTGCTGGGCGCTAGTTTCTGTTGTTGTTGCCTGCTAGGCGCCCTGCTGCTGGGCGCCAGTTCTTGTTGTACTACAGTCTCATCTGGCGCCCTGTTGCTGGGCGCCAGTTTGTCTTGTTGCTGTTGCTGCTTTTCTTAAAATTGGTGTTACTGTCACAGTGACCAAATGTTGCTGTTTTTCCAAAAACAATGTTGCTGTCATAGTGATCAAATGTTGCTGTTTTTACAAAAACAATGTTGCTGTCACAGTGACCAAATGTTGCTGTTTTTCCAAAAACAATGTTGCTGTCACAGTGACCAAATGTTGCTGTTTTTCCAAAAACAATGTTGCTGTCACAGTGACCAAATGTTGCTGTTTTTCCAAAAACAATGTTGCTCTCAGAGTGACCAAATGTTGCTGTTTTTCCAAAAACAATGTTGCTGTCACAGTGACCAAATGTTGCTGTTTTTCCAAAAACAATGTTGCTGTCACAGTGACTAAATGTTGCTGTTTTTCCAAAAACAATGTTGCTGTCACAGTGACCAAATGTTGCTGTTTTTCCAAAAACAATGTTGCTGTCACAGTGTCCAAATGTTGCTGTTTTTCTAAAAATAATGTTTCCGTCACAGTGAACAAATGTTGCTGTTTCCTGAAAATCACTGTTGCTGTCACCATTTTAAGTTGCTGTTTTTTTTAAGCTATTGTCGCTGTTGCTGTAAATTGGTATTGTTCCTGGTGTTGTAAATTGTCGAAGTCTCGGTGTTGTAAAATTGTGGTTGTCACTGATGTTGTAAATTTATTGGCGTCCTTGGTGTCGGTGGTCGTTGGTCAAGTTGTTAGACTGTCCTATAGGTGTAGGTGTATTGGTGATGATTGGTGATTATTGGTGATGATATAACAGGTGATGATATAACAGGTGATGTGCCTATTTTTATGGGCTAAGGTGACAGGTGGTGGGTCTATGACCAATTATTAATATTGGTGGATGACCATTGTTGTTGATTGTTTTGATGTGTTGTGCATGGCGTTGCATGCATTCCATATGCATTACTTTGGTGATGACGGCTTCGGCCTTGGAGCTATAGGTGATGATGGTGATGCTCATACAGATGATGACGCCCTTAGTGGCTACTTTGTTGGTGATGATTGGTACCACATGCATATGCCCGTTGGTGTGGGTTGCATCTCATATACTTACTCATGATGTTAATGATGATTCTTGGTGATTTATTAATTTGATGTTGTTGTGAAGCGGTTGATATAGCTGTTGTGACTCTAGCATATTGCCTATCATATATGGTATTATAATGTTAGATATCTCACCCCTTCTGTTTGAATGTTACCCCTATGTTGGTAACATGCAGGTGATTGCGAGTGAAGTCATGTCTATCTTCGCTAGTTGAGTCGGTGTCGTCGCTCTGATACGTAGCACTCGGGGGGATGAACACTAGTTTTATTAGATGTCTTTGATATTTAATTTCTGAAGTTTTATGGTGATGTTATAATTATTTAATTGAACTTTGATTTTTATTCCGCTGCTTGGTGATGTTATGACGTGCTAGGTGTCGCACTGTTTTAATGGTGAAACTTTATTATTAGCGTGTGATGTTTAACGGTGTAAGTGTGGCATCCATTGTGGGTGTATTGAAAACGTTTTGAAAACTCTGATTTTTGTCAAAAATTTTCCGGGTAGAAAAGGGGTGTTACAACGGGAACCAAATCCGTCGCAAAATTTAGCTTAGCAAGGGATTTAGTGACACATAATTCCGTCGCTAAAATGGCGCGCTTCGTTTTAAAAAAAATAAACCAAATCCGTCGCTAAAAATCCGTCGCAAAAATGACGTGACCGTTGGCAGTTCTTGGAATGCGTGAAAGAATCAAATCCGTCGCTAAATTTGAATTCCGTCGCTAAAAATCTGTCGCTACCCTTATTTTTTTCATTACCACCGTAAACCCTCCTCACTTCTCTCTTCACTCCTCTTTTCTCTTCTCTCACTCATTTTTCTCTCTTCTCTCCTTCAACCTCCAACAACCTCCTTCACCACCATCTCTCCGCCACCATTGCCCCACGCCACCACCATAATCTTCTCCATTTTCTCTCACTCATCAACGAAACCGTCTCATTTTCTCTCACTAACGAACCGGTCTCCCTCTCTCTCCTCATTGGTTAATCTTAAAAAATAGTCTTATAAGCTACAAAATAGTGTTTCAAAGGTTTATTCTTTTTCTCATGGTTCTCAGTTTTTTCGATTGCGGGTATAGAGACTGGTGGAAATGGGTTGCAGTTACTGATGGAGGAATTCTTTTGGTTTTGGATTGGAAGGAAAAAATCTGATGTCTGATGTCTGATGCTAAGTGCACCAAGTCTCCTGCCTTAGTTAAGTAACGGGCAACGTGTTTGACAGTGGATTCGTTAGTTTCACCAGCAAATTTGGTGAATTTAGGAAGTTTCCATCCCCTTGGCAATTCAGTTTGTAAGACATACTCCGACAAAGGTGATACGAAGTTAGGCCTATGGAGGCCAACATTTAGGCCATTCTAAGCTAGTATAGTTTCGACGAGATTAGCCAAATTATTTTGAAGCCCAAAGTTATTTTGTTGGACTTGCCTGACTACTTCGTCAGCATTTTGGTTCCTATTTACTAGAACCACTTTAGGGACAGGATCTTCGACAACAAGTTGTTGTGCATGATTAATGGGAAGTACATTGTTGGTCCTTTCGACAGGAAATTCAACAGGCCTGACATTTTGCATTTGGGGAATAGGCTGATTATGTACTGGTGGAGTGCCAAAGAAATCTGCAATTCGACCCATTTGGTTTGCTAACATTTGGTAACTGTCGTTTGTGTTTTGAATCAAAGGATTAAAGACAGTGCCAATCTTCTGTGTTAGCATGTTAACCATGTCATGATTATTATCATCCATTTGTTGTCTTAGTGCCAATAAAGACGATGTGGTTATCGAAGGTTGTGCATTTCGACTATAAATATTTTCCGGGGAATTATGTATAGGCGAAAAGCTTGAGGCTATGTTTTCTGCATACGTAGATGCGTTTGTTTGAAGCCCTACCATCATGGCTGTTGGCATGCCATATGGATAATTTCTACCATTCATCGTGAAATTGAACGGCATATTTCCCATCATGGAGTTTGCCATTAAGGGACTAGTCGAATTTAAAATTGGTGGTACAGGGACCATCATCATATTCGACACAGGGTTAATGGTAGGAGCGGTTACAGCAGTTACACCCATAACTGTCGAAGAAGGTAGTGGAGCGGTTACTCCCGCTATGGTTGGAGAAGATACAGGAGCAGTTACTCCTGGGGAAGATACAGGGGCGGTTACTCCTGAAATACTTGCAGCATTGGTATCATTAACTTCCGCTTGGGAAGGTGTATTTGATGTAGAAGCAGTGTTCATGTTAGAACGAGGCATTTCTGCAACGTTTTTACCACTTCTTAAACGCATACACAATACAAAACACTGATTTTGGGTTTGATAACGAACCCAGAATTTTTCAACAAAAATCTTTAAAACTTAGCCAAAGGTCCCACTGGGCGTGCCAATTTGTTTACCCTGGTTTTTGGTAAACACTGCTAGTTACACGTGTGTGTTGCTCGCAAGACCAACTAAAAACATCTCAGGACATTTGTGTTAAAGTCTTTATTGAAAAAAGTTAAGGTTCTTACGGTTTGTTTGAAAATGATGGTGATAACCGTTTAATGAAGGAAAAAGTGATATCGAAATGGATAGTGGAGTAGAAAAGAGAAAAATGTTTAAGAAGAAGTGCAGAAACGTAAAGGGTTTCAGAAACTTAAACAAGTAAGGAAAATGCAGTAAATGGCAGTTTCTCTTCTTAAATCCACCAAGTCAAACCTCGTTGACTGCATTTAAGTTTAGCCTGTCGAAAATGCAGGTTAACAAAGGTACACTTAGTCAGAACTATTTTCTCAACTGTTTTATTCGAAAGAAAATTGTAAAGTGCCTCAATCGAACCACAGATAAACCATGGTGGAAGTGGTGGTCGAAATGCCAAAGCCAGGTTACTGGTTGGCAAAGGCGGAAATTTGAGTTTGTTTCGTGCCAAAGCAAAAGAATATCTATCAGTTACATAAGAGGGAAAAAACATTGTTGGAATTCTTTCGATATATTTTGCTTTTAAAACTCTTGCAGCTTGAGAAACAGTTCGACTAAGTTTATTTGAATCATACACAGTTTCAAAGTATTTTTGAAATGCTTGAATTTCTTGAATGTGTGTACCTTTCGATTTGGTCGTTTTTTTTCTGCGAAGAAGGAAAAGCAGAAATTAGTTTCGACTGTAGGGTGGCTTCTTCGATACCAATAGATTTTCTAGTGAAATACTCTTTCCACCATTTAGAAAACTCTTTTGTGCAAGCGAATAATGGTTCAAAATGAATGGGTTCGAGAGTAAAAGAGCCTTGGGGAAACCAGTTAAGGCACTCTTTCCATTCTTCCTCATTTCCTGGAAGCACTATTTCTTTCTTAGACCTGAAAAAGGGACTAGGTCGCAAATGACGTGATAAGAGTAGGTCCCAAATAATGCAGCAGCTTTCCCAGGGGAAATTCTAGCTGATAGAAACTTGGGAGTCAAAAAGGCCTCCCAAACCTGGTTGGTGTCTTCTTCATCGACGAGAGTGGCCGCAGGAAACTCTCTTTTAAACCACTCTGGTCCATGAGTCCTCCTGGAAAAGGGTGCCATCGAAGGGGTGAAATCCGTGCAATTCATGAATATGTTGAATGATTGAGAAAACAGATCTTGGTTAGATACTGCTATCTCTCTGGGTTTTAGAATAGCAAGTCTTTCACCTTCGACACCCCTATTTTCGACCATGCCAGTATAGTCGTCGGGGACATACATCTGTAATTTTGACTCAAAAGTGGCTAGAAGCCACAACTGAAACAACCAAATTGGTCCAGAGACCAAGTACTTCTCTTCGGGCTGAAGTTCTTTCAAGGCACGAGCACCATGTCGTAAACTCTCATAGAGTGACCCCAAAATGAGAGTGCTAAGATTTATCTCTCGACACTCATGTAACTGGATGGCCAATGGGATATACATTTTCGCCACTTGGAGTGACGAAGAGCAGAAAATGTAGAAGGAAAGCCAAAAAGTGAGAAAAGCAATGTGCTCTTCATCTGAGACATCATCAATAGCGGTAACATGATTGTCTTCAAGGTACCCTTTAAAAGTAGCACGTTTGAAGTCAAACTCATGCTGATTGCCAGTGGTAGCAGGGTCGAAAACCTCCCCTAATGGTTTCAATCCTGTGATAGCAGCTACATCTAATAAGGTGGGGGTAAGCATGCCACACTTCAAGTGAAGACTATTAGTGGTTAACTCCCAGAAATGTAAAGCTGCAATGAGCATTGGGCTTTGATACTTAGGCCCATATCTCGACAGTTGGATCAAGTCGAAAATGCCCTGTGTTTTCCAGATCTCTCCCTTTTTCGACTCCACTTTGTTGAGCCAGTCGATGTAAGGCATTTTTTGTCAACTGGTGGTGAAGATCGAAAAAACCTATTTGGGTTATTCATAAAATCCATCACATATGGACCCTCACTGAAGACCCTAGGGCTATACCTATGATAGCTAGGGAAAACCTCCTTAATCTTGTCTGAATCATCACCAGGAAGAGGAAGAGGGCGTAAAAATGCATGCTTTAGAGGTTTAGAAGAGGGGATTAGTTCCTGGGATTGGTAGATTTTGGCTTCTTCCCTGTTTAAAACTGGTTCAGATACGAGGAGTTGCTTCCCAGAAGCTACAGTACCAGAAGTGATATTAGAAGATGACGCCATTGTTACGAGGGTAGAGGTCACGAAGAGATGAAACAGAGAAATGGAGTTTCGTAGATGGCTTTCTGTAGCGCATAAGCGTTGTATCTGGTGAAGAAGAAGAAGAAAAGAGGATTCGCAGAAGCAATTCACCGAAGCAAAGGGAAGAAGATGAAGATTCGAGAAAAAGTGAAATGAAAGGGCGCAGTTTGTTTTATAGTTGTTTTAGGCCACTGTTTTTTTTTAAAAAAAAAGGGAAAACGTGGGTAATCATGACAATTGTGGGGAAACGTTGGATCATGGAAGATCACGACAGTTCCCTCTATACATGTGGCGCGATATCGTTGGAGAGGAGCGCCATAAAGGTGTTTTTTGCGCAGAAATGTCGCTTCGGTTCTGAGAAAAGATATTAATGATGTTATAAGATTTGGTACAGAGTAGTCGAATGATACTTCAAAAACGTCATTTTCTATCTTCGTTCAAGAACTCAGTCGAAAAAGCCTTTTTGGGGGGCAATTTGTTAGCCTGCATTTTCGACAGGCTAAAATTAAATGCAGTCAACAAGGTTTGACTTGACAAATTCAAGAAGAAAGATTTCTATCTCGACGGTGAGAAGTTGTTTCCAAGGAGATCCAACGTAGTTTTTAACTTAGCGGAAATCGGAAAGCTAAAGCCAATGGTTCGACAGGAAGGAAAATAATATCCGGATAGCAGATCAAGTTAAAGAGCGCTGTCGAAAGGAATAACATCGATATTGTCGAAGACTAGGGCAGTTACCTGGTCGAAATATTTAACAGTTATTTATTTTGAAAACCGCTATGCGGTTATTGTTTCTCACTTTTAGTATAAATAGGAGTTTCTACGTAGAATTCAGGGTCGCAATTCATTTACACAACTCTAAAAGACTCATACTTCCGCATACAGAGAAAACGAGTCAATAGAAACAATGTATGAATCTGCGTTCCACTCTTTATAAATTAATGCAATTTTACTTCTGTTTCTTAAAGATTTCTGCACATTTATTACTTGTTCTCTTCACATTCATCACTTCTTTATTCACTTTATCTGTCCATTCGACAGTTATTATTAATACTGTCAAATTGAACCATAAAAACACTAACAATTTCTAGAAAACTTTAAACACAAATGTTCTGGGAATTCTACTTGATCCTGCAAGCAACACTTTTGTGTAACTAGCGGTGTTTACCAAAAATCACGGTAAACACCTGCGTGCGGAATTAGACACATCATCTGGACCTTTTAGATGTCATGCACCGAGACAAAAATAGGTTTTCCCAAAAAATGAGGATCGAGATAGGCATAATGCCTTATTGTTGAGTAGGGGCTAATATGGAAAGAAAAGTAAGACACCAAAAAATAGTTATTGGAGGCAATTCTCTTTATATAATGGTATATTGCCTCCAATAATTGTTTTTCGGTGTCTTACTTTTCTTTCCATTTTTGCCCCTAATCCGGCGGTAAAGCATTATGCCTTTCTCGGTCCTCATTCTTTGAGAAAGCTTATTTTTGTCATAATGCATGACATCCAAAGGTCCAGATGCGCATCTAATTTCGCCCGCAGGAAACCCCAGTTCAAACCGTAAATGAAACTGTTGTTTCAGTTTTCGCCGAACACAAAACCGCTGTTTCAGTTTCATCTTTGATTTTGCAACCAAATTCTCCAATTTGGTGAGGAGAAGACTGCCACAGGTAATTTCGAAAGAGTGTGAAGTTGTTAAAGCCAAGTGAAGCCACAACTGCAACGACGGAGGCTTGAAGCGGCGGTGACGGTGGTCATGCAGTGATGGGTAAATGGCCCTTCTTTATTTTCCCCCTTCTTCTTGGTTATTAACTTCATATAGCCATACATTATGAATGATGGAAATAAGAAAAATACTGCAATTTATTTGTCCAACAATTATGGTTCATTCAACGAAAAACAGTAAACTGACTTTCATTTAACGATTGCACCTTTTTTTTTGACAATATCGATTGCACCTTAATAGTTGACATATTGACTATATTTCAACATAAAAAGAAATGTTTTGATGATTTTCCCAAAATAGATATCAATTACCACTATTAGAAAACTAGCTACATCAATATTACAAAAAAAATCTCGTAACTCCTATTCCACTTCACGTACTAGCGAAAAGACAAGCACTCGCTTGCCCGTCTTTCTGCTTTTTTTAATTGCGCTATTGTAGATTTTTACATAGTCGTATTTGTGTGTTTCCATTTATTGTATATCAGTAAATATGTATATTTACTTTTCTGTCACTATATGTGAGCAATAATAGTTGTTTTTGGGTTTTTTTAGGTTCCCCTTGAAGAATTGTGGATATTTATATTTACTAACTAAAAACAGCTACATAGAATCCACTAAAAGTCGAAATTGGTATTCCTATTAAAAAACGCTGATTTGAAATAGTCATAAATATAGTTAAGACTATTTATTTGAAATAGTCAATTGATTTTATCGATTAAAACTGAAAAAATAAGATATATTCTTTTTAAAAAAAATGTGTTATATTAATTGTTATCACGTTACAAATATTTTGTAATCCACTTTTGGAGAATGAGAGAGCGTGTCATACTTTTGGAGGAAATAAATCTTAAAAAGTAACCTCCCTAAAATTGTTGTCTATATTACTAGCTAGATATTACTAGCTAGATTTGTAATTCAGAATTGTGTGTCGATGAATTTTGTACTCAGTTGATCTTTATTGTTCCATTTATTATATATTTCTACTTCTGTGGGTTTTCCAGTTTTATACATAGTGAATTTGTCAAAAATTTAAGATTGAAACGCCAAAAAGTTTTAACTAGTAAAACTTGTTAAAATATAATGATAAAATAGCACATGGATGAAATGTCGAATGATAGTATTCCTTCGACTAAAAGAAAGATGGAATGATAGGATTGCTAAAAAAAAGGAAATGCATGATAGGATTAAACCGAGACAAAGTACCAAATGGTAATGCTTTTAAAAGAGAAGGAGGAACTGTGGACTTATTTATGATGGTGATTTTGATATCCCTTGTGGTAACGAGTCCTCTAGTTCCTACGCTGATGGTGGAAATGTGACAAAACAAGTGCTTAGAATAAATAAACTGTATGATGGAAAAGGGGTAAGTTTTATGCATGCTTGATTGATTTAATTGCCCAATTTTCATGATTAAATTACTAGTGGAACTCATAGCAATTCGACCTAGTCGGCCTATAAGGGCATAAACTGATCGACGAAGGGAATTGTTCTGGATTGGGGCGCAGCCCATGATGAATGCTGGACCAACCCGACCGGCCCAGTACGTAATCAGCATTACGTACACGACTTTTTGACCGGGTCGCAACCCGTAATGAAGTTTGGGCCTAGGCCTATGCGAGCGGCCCAACATCGACCAGCGCCAACTCATACCCACGATGGGAGGATCTACGGTGGAGAGGAATTCTCGCAGATCCAACGGCCGACCTCAACACCCAGGTGCTATATAACGAGACCCTGACATCATATGAAAGGTACGTTTTTAACCTGTATTACTACACTAAATCACCCCACTGACTTGGGCGTTGGAGTGCCATCGCAGGTACACCCCGAGGGAGCTCTGCACGCGACCAGCTTACGCACAGGAACGACCTCAGTATCTGACACCAAGCACCCCAGACAGCACGAGCATCAACAGATCCATTTCAACAAAAGGACCGATCGCTCAGAGAAGAGTCCGGTTCATTGGCGACCACAGTGGGAGAGCGAACATCCCCACTCCAATAGACATGGCTCCGCGAGGCAGACCACGCGGCGCCCCGCATCCACGAAACATAACCGCAATTCCTCAGCGACAAAAAACACCGGAGGGCGACGCTGCCGATGTAGGCGATACTGCCTCAAGTGCACAAGGCGCTCCACCAGGCCATACAAGCGTCATGCTACCAAACGAGATACTACAAGAATTACGCGACCTGTTGAGAGCTAGGAACGGAAACATCGTCGCGCCCGAACAGGGGCTTCACTCTGGAAGGGCATACACCGCGCCTGAACAGCGTCGTCGCGACGACGAATCGTCGAGACCAAGAGGCAATCCCTCCAGAAGACATAGATCTCCCCCGAGAAGGCAATTGGTACACCGATCGCCCCCAAGAAGACGAGGGCTGATCCAGCAACAACCACGAACCCCCCTTTCCTCAACTGACCCGACGTACTGGCCCGAGGAAGAGTCCTACCACGAATCTTCGTACGACTCCTCTGGGTCACTAACTCGGTCCAGAAGTAGATCGCAGGAAAGAGTCCCTCGTCCCTACTGGGATGCGCCTCCTCCACGGGCTCATAGGTATGAGTCACCTACTCCACGACGTGGTCATCGGGGTCGCTACCCCGAGGACCGACCATCTCGTAGGAGGGAGGGCAATGACGGTCTGGGACCATTCACCCGAGGAATCGACGAGTACCCTATTCCGCGAGCACTGGAGAAGCCACCCTCTGACCTCAGGATGTATAACGGGGTAAAGGACCCCGATGCCCACCTACGATATTTTGACTTGGTAATGAAGTATAGGCGGGCAGACGGGCCGGTCAAGTGCAAAATCTTTCCACTAACCCTAGAGGGACCCGCTCTGGAGTGGTTCACTGAATTAAGGCCCAACAGTGTCTCGTCCTGGGAGCAATTGGCTCGAGTTTTTAGTGCCTGCTTCACCGCCTCAAGGGTGAAGCCTAAATCACATGCCATTTTGAAAGCAATTAGGCAAGGCCCGGATGAATCGCTCCGTGAGTATGTTGAGCGCTTCAACAGAGAAGCCTCCAATGTCCGTGGATTGGAGGACGATATGCGCCTATGGTTTCTCAGGGACGGTCTCCGAACTGGCAGTTTATTTGAGATAGAAGTTGGTGTGAACGAGCCGCCAGATCTCGAAACTTTCCTACGCCGGTCGCAGAGATTTATGAACTATGAGGAAAGAGCGATCGCAACCCAAGCCGTCGCAGGGCAAGCAAAGGATCTACAATCGAACCGGGTCCAAGACTCCAGGAGGGATAGAGGAGACAGAGAAGGACCATCCAGGGAGTTCAAACAGAAGAAATTCTATGATCGGACCAAGTTAAATACCTCGTACTCCCAGATCTTGGCCGAGTGCGCTAACACAGAATTCAAAGATATCAAGAGGCCCGAACCGCTAGTTCTTAAAGAGGGACAACGCCCGTCTCGTCGGTACTGCCGTTATCATAGAAGTAACGGACACGACACCAACAACTGCATGGCCCTTAAAGACGACATCGAAGAACTAATCAGAAAGGGAAAGCTAACCCAGTACGTGAAGAAAGGGCCTACAGAGAAACCAGTAGAGAAGGACAGAGATCGGTCTCCTCGAAAGGGTAAGGCGATCGTGAACGAAGTTGGGAAAGGCTCAAAGGAAGATGAGGATGAATACAGTGAAGAAAGAAACGACCACAGGAGGTCAAGGGGACGCGCGGTCGCGATGGTGATTACTGGAGGGTGCCCTATGGAAGGAGGAGAAACGACCAAATCATCGAAAAGACGCTGGAAAGAAATAATGAACGTCGCCTCGACTTCCACGCCCGGTCAATCCTCAAAAAGGCCGCCTTTGGCATTTGGCGACGATGATCTGCTCGATGGGAAGCCCAATAAATATGTCCCACTAATCGTCACCGCGGTAATGGCAAATGTCGAGGTCAGAAGAATTCTGGTCGATCAGGGGAGCTCGGCCGATATCATCTTTGAAGACCTCCTCGACATCTTGAGGATACCAAGGGGCGAGTTGACGGCCTATCGGGGATCTGACCTAATAGGTTTCAATGGATCATCCACAACACCTCTTGGGATGCTGGAACTTATGGTAACCTTCGGGGACGACAGCGGGGAGAAACCCAAAAGCAGAGTTGTGAAAATAAATTTTTTGGTATTACCATGCAAATCAGTATACCAATGTATCATCGGTCGTCCCACTTTGGGAAAGCTGGAAGCCGTGACCTCGACCGTCCATCTGAAGATGAAATTCTACTCGGACAGCAATGAAGTCGTCACCGTCCCGGCAGATCTGCAAGCCGCTCGACGATGCCACTTCATGAGCATGAAGGAACACGGAGAACATGAAACGAAAAAGACGAACGCCGCGAACAGGGGCGGGAGGCAAGTCAATGTGGCTGATCTAGATGCCCGCTATGACCCGGATAGTGAACCTGAAGAAGGAGATGATGACCTTACCAGAGAGCTCAAGAAAAGAATTAAAAGACCTGAGCCGCACGGGGAACTCGCTCAAGTACAACTGGGGAACGACCCAGAGAAGACTGTGTCATTGGGAAGCGACCTTCCCACAGAGATACGAGATCAATTGATGCAATGCTTGAGGGAACACGCTGATGTCTTCGCATGGAGTGCCGCGGACATGCCAGGCGTCCCACCAGAGGTAGCTTGTCACCACCTGGCCGTTAATCCCACTGCCAAATGGGTCGCCCAAAGAAGAAGGGTGCAGGGTGACGAGAAGGGAAAAGCCGCCAGTAAGGCAGTCGATGATTTGCTGGAAGCTGGATTCATCAAAGAAATAAAGTACACGACCTGGCTATCTAACGTGGTTCTGGTCAAAAAGGCCAACGGGAAATGGCGCATGTGCGTCGACTATACTGATCTTAACCGGGCATGCCTTAAGGACGCGTTCCCTATTCCAAGCGTTGACCGGTTAGTTGACAGCGCGAATGGCTTCAGGTTACTCTCGTTTTTAGACGCTTACTCGGGGTATAACCAGATTTCAATGCACCCGCCCGACCAGGAAAAGACGGCATTCATGACGGCAACAGGGAACTACTGTTACTTGGTCATGCCTTTTGGACTGAAAAACGCCGGCGCGACTTATCAGAGAATGATGAATAAAGTTTTCCAGTCACAGATCGGCAAAACGGTCGAAGTGTACCTAGACGACATGATCATAAAAAGTAAACAAGACATTGATCATGTGGCCGACCTAAGAGAGATATTTGTGGAAGCCCGCAAAAACTCGCTGAAGCTGAATCCTGAGAAGTGCACGTTCGGAGTCAGAGCGGGTAAGTTTTTGGGTTTCTTCTTAACAGAGCGGGGGATTGAGGCAAATCCGGATAAATGCAGGGCCGTGACAGAAATGAAGTCACCCACTAGCAAGAAAGAGATTCAGAAGCTAAACGGGATGATAGCCGCGCTATCACGATTCATTTCAAAAGCGGCCAGCAAATCTCTCCCTCTTTTCAGATTACTTAAGAAGGAGGCGAAGTTCGAATGGTCGGTCGAATGCGACCAGGCCCTGGATCAGCTGAAAAAGGTTTTGTTGCAACCACCCATCCTGACCACCCCAGAGCCCGGGGAAACGTTGTACCTATACCTCTCCATCAGTGATGAAGCCCTAGCAGCCGTACTGGTGCGGGAAGACGGGGAGAAACAGAATCCCGTGTATTTTGTGAGTAAAGCACTCCAGGGACAAGAACTTAGGTACCAAAGGATCGAGAAGCTGGCTCTTGCACTAATCGTGGCCGCTCGAAGACTGAGATCGTATTTCATGGCTCATCAAATCGTCCTAAGAACAGACCAGCCCGTTCGACAGATCTTACATCGACCCGATTTAGCAGGAAGGATGATCAAATGGGCAGTAAAGCTCTCAGAGTTCGGCGTGAAGTATGAGACAAGAACGACCACAAGGGCACAAATTCTAGCAGATTTCATAGCCGAGATGACCCCGATCCAAGAAGAAAGGCCTGATCCGACCTGGACGCTATACGTGGACGGCTCGTCAAACTGCAAAGGGAGCGGGGCAGGTTTAATTTTAGAAAGCCCAGAAGGAACGACCGTGGAGGTATCCTTGACATTTTCCTTTTCTACGTCAAATAACCAGGCGGAGTACGAAGCATGTAATGCAGGACTTATGCTCGCCAGGGAGTTTAAAGCACGACGGGTCGAGCTCCGTTCTGACTCCCTGTTAGTAGTGTCCCAGATTGGAGAAACGTATGATGCCAAAGATGAACTTTTACGGAGGTACCTCGCTAAGGTACGAGAGCTGCTCGATCATTTCGAGAGCGCAGAAGTCCGACATATCCCCAAGTCAGAAAATGGCAGGGCGGACGTACTTTCGAAACTGGCGAGTACAAAAACCCCGGGGAATCACAGGAGCGTAATACAGAAGGTACTTCCTCAACCCAGCGTCCAACTAGAAACAGCTCCAATTACCGATGTCTGTATGATCGGTCAAGGGACGACATGGATCGATCCTATCCTGAAGTACATCGTGTTGAGGGAAGAGGAAGACGACCCAAAAAAATCTGCTCTCACACGAAGGCGGGCATCATCATACTCGGTTATTGAAGGCAAATTGTTTCGCCGAGGCTTCTCAACCCCGTTACTAAAGTGTCTGACACCACAAGAGGCCAATTATGTGTTGAGGGAAATCCATGAAGGGATATGTGGGAATCACCTAGGGGCACGAGCACTAGCCAAAAATGCACTTCGAGCGGGATACTATTGGCCAACGATGGAGGGTGATGCCAACGAGCTAGTTAAAAAATGTGATAAGTGTCAGAAGCACGCAGACATACATATCGCCCCCCGGTCGAATTGAACTCCATTACCGCTCCATAGCCGTTCGCGTGGTGGGGAATATATCTTCTGGGCCCGTTCTCAGCAGCCCCAGGACAGCTTAAATACCTAATAGTAGCAGTAGACTACTTCACCAAGTGGGTAGAGGCCGAGCCCTTAGCAACTATTACCTCCAAAAACTGCTTGAAGTTCTTCAAGAAAAACATACTAGTTCGATTTGGAGTCCCTCAGGTCGTAGTCTCGGACAACGGCACCCAGTTCACTGACAAAAACTTCCAAGAATACATGTCGGAACTAGGTATCAAGCAGCGCTTCACATCGGTCGAGCATCCGCAGACAAACGGACAAGCAGAGGCCGCCAACCGGGTGATACTGCGCGGGCTGAAGAGAAGACTGGACGAATCCAAAGGCAAGTGGGCAGAAGAACTCCCCTTCGTACTATGGGCATACCGGACCACCCCACACTCCACCACAGGCGAAAGCCCATTCAAGTTGGTATATGGGGTGGAGGCACTCATCCCGGTTGAAGTTGGAGAGCTCAGTTGGAGAACTGCATATCCCAAAAACACCAATGAGAACGATCAGGGACTCAGAGAGGAACTCGACTTGGTTGAAGAGCTCCGCACAAAAGCGTCGTTAAAAGAAGCACTTGTGAAACAAGGGATGGCGACGAGACACAACTTAAAGGTCGTCCCTAGAGAATTCACCATCGGCCAGCTCGTCCTCAGAAGAGCGACGATAGGACAGAAGTTCGCAACCCAAGGTAAACTCGCTCCATACTGGGAAGGTCCCTACCGAGTCGTCTCGAAGACGGGGAAGGGCGCCTACCAACTTCAAACCATGGGAGGCGGGGCGGTGCCAAGAACATGGAACGCGGCCAATCTCAGACGATACTTTGTTTAAACTTTTTGACTAAATTCAATTGTAACTGTATCATTGACACTTATTGAATGAATAAAGTAAGTACACCGGGCGAGACACTCTTTTCCCACTGGGTTTTTATTGAGGCCCGCCCGGCCATCACGACAGATGGTACATTTTTATACGTTGTCTCATCCTTTTCTATTTTCCATACAGATCCATCAACCGCCAGGCGGGTTAATATCAAACCGAGTTTGATAAACCATTGGGCGAGTTCAGCAGTACTTAATCGATCTAAGTAACACGAAGCGATCTTAATCGATAGTCGCAATGCCAAGGGCGAGTTAAATCTAGGGACGAACCCTGGTAAACGACCCGAAGGCTAAAAACACGAATTAAAAGAAACGAAGCGCTCCTAACAGAAAGTCGCACCCCCAAGGGCGAGTTATATCTAGATACGAGATCCAGTAAACTGCCCGAAGGCTAAAACGAATTAAACAGAACAATTAAAATAGCAACTTCAAAGCAAAGTACATATTACAATAGTGGGACGACTCGAAAGCCGCCCAAAAACAAAATACAAGTACTTGGAGCATATTACAAAGATTCTAATTAGAACGATCGAAAACAACCATTTCCTCCACCAAGACGTTTCCTTCCTCGTCCTCCTCAGCAGGCTTGATGATCCGACCGTCCACATAAGAATTGGAAAAATTGATAACATCCGTGTCCAGCACAAGGTCCGGGTAGACACACCGCACCTGGACTAGAGCCTCATCAAACCGCTCCTTGCAAATTGAAACAGTGTAATGAACGAGCCGATCATATTGGGAATAAGCCTCTTCCCGCTCCTTCTTCAAAGTTTCAATGGACGACCTCATTTCAGCAACCTCCAGATTCAAGCCGCTCATCTGTTCAGTCAAATCGCTAACCTTCCCCACCTCAAGCTGCAAATTCTTCTTGGCTTCTGTTAATGCGACCTGGGCGTCATCTCGCTCTTGGGTAACGATGGAGAGCGACTTCTTTGTTTCGTCAAGGGCAGCGACGGTAGGCTGAAGGGCGGCCTCTGAATCTTGCAGTTTCTTCTTGAAAACTTCCAACTCCTCCCGAACTTCTGAGATATAAACATGAGCACGGCTAAGCTTGTCGGTTTTGTCTAAGTTATCACTCTCCAACCATAAATTTTGGGCGAGGAGAATATTACCAGGTGAGAGCCAGCCTTGACCACCTCGGCCGCAAACAGTAGGGGGTCTTCGCGGAATCCTCTGATGATGCTCTCATCGGTCATTTCCTCCAGATCGACCGCCAGGGCCGAGCTCCTCTGAGGTCCCTTATGGGCCCTGGACCTTTTATGAGTATGATCATCCTGGGTCAGATCGACAGTGGGAGGAGGACGTCCCCTCTTCGTCCCAACAGCAGGCGGACTACTCTCACCACCTTCAGCAGCCACAGAACCCTCAGGCACAGGGGAAAGAGTAACTGCAGGAGTGGACGGGCCAGCCTGAGACCTCCTCCCTTTCTTAGCTTGTTTCATCAACTCGGCAAAGCTTAGACCGGCCATTTCACCTACGAAAAAAAGGTAAGAACACGGTTCAAAAAAAAAAAAAAAAAGGGGGTACGACTACCCATACCAAGGGCGACTTTGAAACCATGATCATCGGTCGCCTTCACCAATTGGTGACATTTGATCAGACCCTCCTCCATCCAAGAAGCCAAGTTCTCAAGCAACCTCAGAGTCTCAGTATTTTCCTCGCCAAGTTGGCAGCGGGTTCTGTACGTGGCGGGCATGCGACGAAAATGAGCGTACGTCCACGCTATAGGATATTGCATGCCTGTTACTCGCCCACCGGAGTCAACCGTCCCCACCATCCGCTGAGATGCCTCGCAAACTGGGACTACCCATAGAAAAGACGACTTCCAGGGTTTGAGCGAGTCAGAAAACGGCTTGAAAATCTTATAGTCCGACTGAGCCTTAAGACTCAGGTGCTCCCACCGATTCCGATCACTGCCCGGCTCTGGCCGCCTGCTTGTCTCAAAAATTTTGAAGAAAGTTTGCCGATTGCACTCTCGCCCCATCACTCTCAATAATTGCTCGAACACCTTGATAAACGCCCACGAGTTAGGGTGCAGCTGCGAGGGTGCAACCCCAAGATAACGAAGTATACCGCGCTGAAAGCATGTGAATGGCGGACGAATCCGCACGTCACGAAGGACAGTGGCATACATGGTGAATTTTAAAGTGGCCGGAATCATCGCCACGTGTTCCGTTGAAGTAGGGCCTTTGACCGCCCACACCTGGTCCGGCGCGCCAACCAGCCCGGCAAAATACGATAACACTTGGTCCCCAGGCTTGAATATTGACGGAATCCGGCCTACCACGGCCGACGAAATCCAAGAGAGATCCTCCTCTAGAGAGCCTCTCCAGTCGGCCTCCCCTCTCTCTGGGTTTGGCTGGATTACCCGCTCAGTAGGGGCCGAGGACGTAGAAGGCGGATCATTACTTTCCCTCGCCTGGAAGTATATAGGGCGATCGGGTGTCGCAACATCCTATCCCTCTGCAGGAGGCGTAGAAGTGAACCCACCCTCCGAAGTCGTCCTATGTGTAGACGTTCGGGAGCTGGATGATGGATCGGTGGAGGAAACTGGCGGGTTGCCAGGTACTTGGGCGGTCAGCTTCGTCCGCGCCATAAGAAAAGAAAACCTGCAAGAAGGGAGCATGAAAGTCAGACCATCGAAGATGACCTACGGAAAGGGGCGACATGGTCGACCCCGGGTCTGACACCCCCTCCTCGCCCAGGCTAATGTTAACAAGAAGAAAAATGCGATTTAAACTACTGGCCCAAAAGTAAAACTACATACCAGGAGCGGGATACAGTTTCGTTGCACTGTGAATCACTAGAATGAGGCGATCGGAAGTTAGATCACGCCGGAGTTTGAAGTCGCTGATCGGGAAACACCGTGCCAGAGTAGCCGGAAAATAGATCGCTCGTCGGAGAAAGGAAGTCGCCCTCAGAGCAAAAAATCCGGAAAGTGAACAAATTAGCATAAGGGTGCCCCATTTTATAGGGAGGGGAAGCCAGAACGCGAAGGGACACGTCCCTTCCCCTTCTATATTGATGATCTTCCTCGAAAATTGAACCGTCATCATCAAGCGCCCCCTTTTTGAAAAGCGTGAAGCATGGTGACAGTCCCATCGAAGCGTCACGATTGTCCTCTCAAAACGTCATATCTGTCAGAACACCACGTCGCTAGAAGGTGCGAGCAGGCTCAATTGAGCGGGCACACGATCAGGTCCTCTCGACGCAGGCCAGCGCAGGCGACCAATATGGAGGCAACCCACCTCGTCGAAAGGAAGAGAACTCTTAGGCCTGAACCCGTTCTACCGAACGACTTCGGCCTGGGGGGCAACTGTTCTGGATTGGGCCGCAGCCCATGATGAATGCTGGACCAACCCGACCGGCCCAGTACGTAATCAGCATTACACGACTTTTTGACCGGGTCGCAACCCGTAATGAAGTTTGGGCCTATGCGAGCGGCCCAACATCGACCAGCGCCAACTCATACCCACGATGGGAGGATCTACGGTGGAGAGGAATTCTCGCAGATCCAACGGCCGCCCTCAACACCCAGGTGCTATATAACGAGACCCTGACATCATATGAAATGTACGTTTTTAACCTGTATTACTACACTAAATCACCCCACTGACTTGGGCGTTGGAGTGCCATCGCAGGTACACCTCGAGGGAGCTCTGCACGCGACCAGCTTACGCACAGGAACGACCTCAGTATCTGACACCAAGCACCCCAGACAGCACGAGCATCAACAGATCCATTTCAACAAAAGGACCAATCGCTCAGAGAAGAGTCCGGTTCAGGAATTGTTGGAAATTGAGGGAGCAAGTCTTTATTTAAATGACTCAAAGAGTTTTGTGGATTTATTGATGAGAACTGATTGGAATTTATAGAGATTCTTCTCTAACAATCGATACAAGATAGGTGGACCAGAGACAAAATAGGATAGTCTTCGTTAATGGTTGTTAGAGAAAAACTTATATAAATGGCGGTGTAGTGTTTCTCTTGGTTTGCTAACGGGGATGACTGCAATTGTGGCTTTTCTTATCTGATTGACGTAAAGGGATGAAGGTCTTTTCTCTCGTTTTGGGTTTCCAGGATGTCATGCTTATTTACTTGATTTGATGCTGATCAAGAAGTAAATTGATTAATGAATGAATGGAATAGTCGGGAAGTGAAAGAGAAAGTCTTTATTTAAATGAAGATCAACCATGAGTATAGCAATGAAACTTTCCTACAATTAAGGACTGCGCGATAAAAAAATCACATTGACTGAAAGCTCGTGAGTATAGCAATGAAACTTTCCTAGAATAATGGTTCAGGCAACGAAAAACAGTAAACTGAAAGCTCATTCAAGTATATTTCCCTATAATAAAGCACTTTAGCAGCTGTCATATTGACTATTTCAACAAAAAAAAATATTTGGATGCTTTCCCATAATAGATAAGTGTTGTGCGGACATCAAAAATGTATGTTTGAATCCGTAATTCACCACTTTCTTCTCCCCTTTGATTATATGTATTATACCGGTATGTAACCCGTGCCATGCACGGGAATATAGTTTCAATTTAAACTTTATTGAAAGGAAATTGTTTTTAAACAACATAAAATAAAAAATAAAATAAAGGCTTAAATATCACTTACCCCCTACAAATATCACTGTTATCCATTTACCCCCTGTAAAAAAAAACTCTCAAAACAAACCCTGCAAAATGTAACTGTTTCCAGTTCCCCCCAACTGTTATATTTTCTGTTAAATGTTAACAGTGATGACGTCAGCACTGGCGTCAGTGCCACGTGTCACCATATTATTGGGCCTCTGTGACACGTGGCACTCAATGCCACGTCAGCTCCTATGTCAATAATGCCACGCCAGCAACCAATGGATGGCTGCCACGTGGCACTGTTGTTAAATCAAAATAAATCTTCAAAATGGCTGAATTGGGTGTTGAACTCGTGACCCCTTACTCACGCCCACACCTCCTAACCACTGAGCCACTTTAGTATCTGTGAATATTAACTCACCAACAAATATATATTACATTATTCGTACTTAATTTTAAAAAAAAAATCCAGTTCATCTTGCTGTGTTCATCTTCGCAAATTACTGAATCTGTTCATCTTCATCTTCGCAACGAATCCAGTTCATCTTCATCTTCGCAACGAATCCAGTTCATCTTCATCTTCGCAAGTCGCAAGTTTCCTTTTCTTCGATCTGTGTTTCTGGGTTGGTTTTCGTGTTGAATCAAACGAAGCTTTTGTGCATAATTGAAGAATCGAAACCCATAAATCAAACGAAGCTTTTATGCATCTGTATAAAAAATGAAGCTTACATCTGAAGAATCGAAACCCATAAATCGATTGTTTACATCCTTCGTTTTCCTCTTTCTTCGTTTCCATCCTTCGTTTTCCTCTTTCTTCGTTTCATCCATTGTGAATCCTTCTATCCTTCGTTTTCCTCTTTCTTCATTTCTTCTCCGCGTTTTCCATCAAATCGTTTCTTCTCTATTTCGTTTTATTTTTATTTCGTTTTCGTTTTCGTTTTCTAGATCTGTTTCGTTTTGACTCCATCTGGATCTGTTTCGTTTTGACTCCATCTGGATCTGTTTCGTTTTGATTCCATTGAAACGATTTTGATTTCGTTTTCGTTTTCTAGATCTGTTTTGTTCTGGGAATTTCTTGGAATTTGATTTAGAGAGGAATTGATCTTTGATGATGAATTTGCGTTCTGTGATGAATTTGCCATCTGTGATGATTTTATTTTATTTTTCTTTTTGTTTTTTAGATGCTTACCCAGAAAGATGATGAATGATGAATGATGAAGATGAATGATGAAGATGAACGTGAATGCTTACCCAGATTTTTTTTTTAATTTTCGTTTTCAATGTTGTAATATTTATATGTAGGTGAGTTAATATTCACAAATACTAAGTGGCTCGGTGGTTAGGAGGTGTGGGTGTGAGTAAGGGGTCACGAGTTCAACACCCACTTCATCCATTTTGAAGATTTATTTTGATTTAACAACAGTGCCACGTGGCAGCCATCCATTGGTTGCTCACGTGGCACTGTTGACATAGGAGCTGACGTGGCATTCAGTGCCACGTGTCACAGAGGTCCAATAATATGGTGACACGTGGCACTGACGTCAGTGCTGACGTCATCACTGTTAACATTTAACAGAAAATTTAACAGCAGGGGGGTAACTGGAAACAGTTACATTTTGCAGGGTTTGTTCTGAGAGTTTTTTTTTGCAAGGGGGTAAATGGATAACAGTGATATTTGCAGGGGAAAAAGTGATATTTAAGCCTAAAATAAATAATTAAAAGTGTATGTAATTGTAATCGAGTGCGATAACAACCTGTTATTTTAAGCAATTTTAATTAAAATATAGTTTATATAATAATGTTTTAAAATCTAAATAAGCAAAAGTTTCTTCCTCTTAGTAATTAAGAATCGGTTCGTGAAAAGATACATTGTACCTTGTATATTGAGAACAAATTACATGCGTGACAGAAACAATACATCTTCTCATGATGTAGTATATTTGACAATCTATTTTGTCGATAGCACCATCTCGTTTGAGAAGGGAGTTTTCCCTTTGGTCAAATTAGCCAAATCCCACATACGAAGTATTCCAACCACGACAAAAATTTGGTCTCCGAGAACAACATTAGCGAGCACGATCATAGTAAAATATATGAATGAGAACCAAAGAAACAAACCTCTTAACTAAAAGACCGAGCTTCAATATTTATATCATAAATAAATAAATAATTTTTTTTTGTTACACCTATGTTTTATCTATATCAATGCTCAAACATGAATCCCCGTAAAAAAATGTTCACGTATTTTATTTTTAAATTGTTCACGTATTTCACGTATTTTATCTATATTTGTATTGTCGGATGTTGCTTTGGTTACTGCATTGACCACCGAAATGCAATCCACCTCTAAGGTCATTGACTCCAAGTCTAGATCCTTCAACCAATTTAGTGCCTGCAGTAATCCCACTGCTTCAGCTTTTTGAGGTTCCGGTGTTCCCATAAACCACTTTGTCTTTTCTTCCATAAACACGCCATTCTCATCCCTTATACACATGCCTATTCCATATTTATTTTCTTGCTCAAAAAGTGCAGCGTCCACATTACATTTAAGCGCACCTGCCGCTGGCTTTTTCCATCTCACCTCCAAAGGCTGCCTATTGGATAGCGTACCTGCTGTCCTATTAACTCGCAGTTTCGACAATTCCCACTGTTGCATATAGTCCATCGCTAGCTTGCATGGACAACGATGCTGGTTTGATAATATCCTCCCATAATTTTTCATTCCGTGGTTTCCATAACACCCAGCACGCCATTGCTAATACATTCCTATACTCATTTGATAATTGGTCTAGCATATTAAATAAATAAGTATTAAAAGAAGCACCCTGATGTAGTAAAGTACTCACCTCATGAGATATACCACTCACATTCCACGTTGATGGGATCTGAGAACACCCAAAATATGCATGATATTCATCCTCCTCGGCCTCGTTGCATAATGGGCATGTCTCCTCACAAGGGACGTGTCTATGGCGCAAATTACGGCGAGTCGGTAAACATCCTGGTGCAATCTTCCACAATAGAATCTTCACTTTTGAGGGATTTTCAGCTTCCAAATACTCATCCAATTCCCCGGTACCTGTAGGTGGCTACTATCAATAAGATCCTCCATCACACCAAAATAAGCAGACCGGACCGAGTAAATACCATTGCGACTTCTCCACCATACCAACTTGTCTTCACCTTGAGCATTGTAAATAGGCATCTTCTTGATTAAATGAGCTTCCTGGTTGTTGAAAATTGTATCTACCAAAACCTCATTCCAGCTACTTTGTGAATCATTCCATAAATCTCTAACCTTCATATCTTCCTGTCCCGCCACTATTGGTGAGCTTATTAAAGCATCCTTACGCCCCTTCAACCACGGAGAGTTCCAAACCGAAACACAGGTGCCATCACCTAATCTCCACTGCGATCCCATATTTACCACAACCCGAGAAGAGTAGATACTACGCCATACATAACTGGGATTATGGCCCAAGCGAGCCCCCATAAAGTCACTATTAGGAAAGTATTTGGCTTTGAAGACGCGACAAACTATAGCATCTGCGTGGGTCATAATTTTCCACGTCTGCTTCCCCAGCAATGCTAAATTAATTGAAACCATTCAAGTGTCTAAAACCCATACCACCGTGCTCCTTTCTGCATAGTTAGCTTCTCCCAATTCATCCAGTGATTACCCTTGGTAGACCGTTGATGGCTTCCCCACCAAAACGAATTCATCATCCTTTCAAGCTCCTCCCCAAGTGTGGTTGGGAGCATGAAAGTACTCATACAGTACGTGGGTATAGATTGGGCCATTGACTTCAAGAGAACTTCTCTACCTGCTTTTGATAAATGTTTCCCCGACCATTGTTGAACTCTCTTCCACATCCTATCCCTTAGATAGCCAAATATCTGCTTCTTGTTCCTACCAATCATAGATGGTAACCCAAGATACTTTCCTATCCAGATGCATCCAGTGACACAAAGAGTACCTGTAATTCTAGCTCGCATATCTTGAGAAGTGTTCCGACTGAAGAAGATTTCTGACTTATCCATATTAATAGCTTATCCTGAAGCTGCCTCATACTTTTTGAGAATCTCCTGCAACTGTCTACTTTCAGTATCATTAGCCCTACAAAACAAGAAACAGTCTTCAGCAAAAAGAATATGTGTAAGGGATGGAAGCCCCCTACACACCTTCACACCATGTAAGTCTCCACTGATTTTAGATTTTTTAAGTAAAGTGGTTAAACCTTCCACACAAATAATAAACAGGTAGGGTGACAGTGGGTCACCCTGCCTCAATCGTCTCCCTGGAATTATAGGTCCTAATTTTTCACCATTCACCATCACAGAGTAGTTAACCGTTTCTAAACACATAGATATCAACCCCACCCATATTTAATCAAACCCATTTTCAGTAACATTCCCTTCAAATAATTCCAATCTACCATGTCATATGCCTTGCTAATATCTATTTTGAGTGCCATCTCCCCCACTCTACCACTAGTCTTACACTTAAGATGATGCAGGGTTTCTATAGCCACAAGAACATTATCTATAGTAGAGCAATCTGCCACAAAGCTGATTGTTCACTAGAAATACACTTATGAAGCAATGATTTCATACGATTAGCAAGAACTTTTGAAATGAACTTATAAACAACATTGCACAGTGAAATGGGTCTAAGATCTTTCATAGAAACAGGATTCTCAACTTTTGGGATTAACACAATGTTCGCATCATTTAAATGGGCAGGGAACTCGCCTACCTCCAACCAAGTTTTCCCCGTATGAAACAACTCAACCCCACACAGGTTCCAAAACCGTTTAAAGAAAGATGGATTTAAACCATCTGGGCCAGGAGCTTTGTCCGAATGCATTTCAAAAAGGGCTGATTTAAATTCATCAACCTCAAGAGGTTTAAGGAGGCTAACATTATCTTCCTCATTGATCCGCGGAGATACATACCTAAGCACCTCATCATAGTGACCAACACCTCCTCTAAAGAGGCCCCTGAAGTAATTAACAGCCACTTCCCCTAAATCCCTTTGCTCTGCCACTACCTCCCCATTTGGTCTAGTTAAATTAGTAATCAAGTTTCTCCTCTTACGCGCACTAGCCATCGCGTGGAAAAACTTTGAATTTGTATCCCCATCCTTCAACCAATACACCTTCGCCCATTGTCTCCAAAAGGCATCTTCTTGTGAAAGAAGCATCCCCAATCTTTCCTTTGCATTTTCTAGGTTATGCTCAGCCTCACCACTACAAAAAAACGCTGGATAAGCGACGAAAACCAAATCCGTCGCAAAATTTAACTTAGCGAGGGATTTAGCGACACATAATTCCGTCGCTAAAATGGCGCGCTTCGTTTTAAAAAAATAAACCAAATCCGTCGCTAATTAAAAAATCCGTCGCTAAAAATCCGTCGCAAAAATGACGTGACCGTTGGCAGTTCTTGGAATGCGTAAAAGAATCAAATCCGTCGCTAAATTTGAATTCCGTCGCTACCCTTATTTTTTTCATTACCACCGTAAACCCTCCTCACTTCTCTCTTCACTCCTCTTTTCTCTTCTCTCACTCATTTTTCTCTCTTCTCTCCTTCAACCTCCAACAACCTCCTTCACCACCATCTCTCCGCCACCATTGCCCCATGCCACCACCAAAATCTTCTCCATTTTCTCTCACTCACCAACGAAACCGTCTCATTTTCTCTCACTAACGAACCGGTCTCCCTCTCTCTCCTCATTGGTTAATCTTAAAAAATAGTCTTATAAGCTACAAAATAGTGTTTCAAAGGTTTATTCTTTTTCTCATGGTTCTCAGTTTTTTCGATTGCGGGTATAGAGACTGGTGGAAATGGGTTGCAGTGACTGATGGAGGAATTCTTTTGGTTTTGGATTGGAAGGAAAAAATCTGATGTCTGATATCTGATGCTAAGTGGTTAACAACACATTGAATTTTTCAAGATTTTACTTCATGTTGCTATTGGTTCACTGAATCTGCAATTTTCCCTTCTTTTTCCTTTCTTTTTGCTTCGTGAGGTAAATGTTGTGGCATAAAAAAACAGGTTTTTTTTAAAAAAATTAAATTAAATCCGTCGCTAACTTTTGAAAAATCCGTTGCTAATTTTTTTTAAAAAAAAATAAATCCGTCGCTAACTTTTGACATATCCGTATCAAATTTTTTTTAAAACAAATAAATCCGTCGCTAAATATTAGCGAGGCTCTTTTTAGCGACGGATTTTGTCCGTCGCTAATTCCCTCGCTAAGTCGCATTAGCGACGGAAAAATTCGTCGCCTATCCTGCTTTTTTGTAGTGCACTACCTTCTTTCCCCCTTAACTCCTCTATCTCTATTCTACACCCATTAATAGTCTCCCTGTACCGACCTCTTAGCTTTTTACCCTAGTTATCAACCGCCTCCGAACAACTTTGAAGTTTACTTAAGAAGTCCCCACTATTTTCCCCCTTCCAACTCTCCTCTACAATTAAAGGTAAGTCAGGCTCATCTAACCATGCATTCTCAAATCTAAACTCTCTACGGTTCACCCTTCGGATTCTGTCATGCAACTTTAACCAAATTGGGGAATGATCAAATTTATTAGAAACACCATTTATAAAACGAAAAGAAGGGAAAATATCTAACCAGCTCTGAGTGGCTAAGGCTCTATCCAGACGCTCTTCTTTGCTATTTGGCGTACCTAGACTTTTAGTCCATGTGAATTGGTAGCCTTCCATTGGAAGATCAAACAGGTTGCCTTCCTGGACCGCTTCCTGAAACCCCCAAATCAGCCATGGAGGACGAACCGCCCTACTCCGCTTGTCTTCATTCGAGAGGATGTCGTTAAAATCACCCATTACACACTAAGGAAGATCATTATCTCGAGCTAAGTTGCGCAATAAATCCCAAGATTCTCGTCTTCTCTCACTTTCTGGATAACCATAGAAACCAGTAAATCGCCAACTAGGAGACCCCACTACTGAAACTTCCACATTAATAAAGTTCATGGAATAACTCAGGACCCTGCAATCATAAGGCTGTCTCCACAGAATTGCCAGACCCCCACTCCTACCTGTTCTATCTACCGCAAAAGCTGAATCATACCCCAAACGAACACGAATTTCTTCAATTTTATTAGCATGTACCAATGTTTCACATAAAAAATAACATCCGATTGGACCCACCTGTCCCCTTGTTATTCGCACCATAAAAAATAACATGTGGTGGACCCACCTGTCCCCTTGTTATTCACACCACTTTGTGAAACTTCGCTGGCCCCACCTCCATGCACATTCCTCGTATTGCTTCACTTTCCTCATATCCGCACTTATTTCATTATTATTACTAGAATTAAAACCACCCTTATTGTTGCCGAAATCATCGCCCCCATTATTGCCCAAGCCGTTACTGTTGTACGATGGTCCCTTCCAATCCACCTGTGGGCCGTCCTTCAACCACCTTGACCTAGCGCGGCCTCCACCTCACCGTGGCTCCGCCCGTAAGTTTGGTCCCCAACCACAGACTCCGTCATCCATAGAAAAAAGCTTGTCACAGTAACCTTCCATGTGCCCCCAACATACCACATATATAGCAAAATATCTCCAATCTCTCATATAGATTTCCAAAAATATGGTGATAAAGAGATTCAAAATTTGTATGCTTATCAAAAAAAAGATTCAAAATTTGTATAGTAGTTCTAATATTATTTATGGTATATAAATAATAGTAATAATTTCGTTTGAATAAAAAGTAACTGATGAAAGTAAAAGATAATTGGTCAAAGTAAAAGAAAGTAAAAGAAAATAAACAGCTGAAATTTTGGTAAAAATTATAAGATTAATATAACTTCGTTTGAAAATCTCTTCACACCCAACTACAAATCACAATTGAACATTCTAACGTTTGACCTCGTTCTTCCCCGTTCACCGCTCTCCTCAATCGCAACCATTGCTAATTGCCTCCCTCTGGTTTCGTTCTTCGTTCAACGTTTCTGTTCAATTTCAGATCTGCGTTTGATTTTGTTTACATATATGCGTTTGATTTTGTTTACAAGTTTTGTCCAGATCTGCGTTTGAATGCATTTGATTTCGTTTACAGATTTCGTTCGATTGCGTTTATAGATCTGCGTTCTTCGTTCAGATTTGATTACGTTCTTCGTTTAGATCTGCGTTTGATTTTGTTTACAGATTTGTGCCTGATTTGATTTGGTTCGATTCTGTACCTGTTTCGTCATGGTGTTTTTGAAGAACTTGTGAAGATGATGAACACCACCATAATTTTAAGGGACTAAACTGAGGTTCTCCACCGTGCCGTCACACCGTCACGACGTTCTGATCTTCGATATATCAGATCACCTCTTATTTCGTCTTCTTTCATCCAACAGGGGTGGTGAGCGCGGGTTGGTTGACAACCCTCAGTATTCTGGTCCCTGCGGGAAGCCGGCTCTATTGGGGTTGTCGAACACCTCTCAAAATCCCTGTTGAATCTGAGAAGAGGCAAGGCTTTCTATTTATAATTTTGCGACGACAACAGTATGTGTGTGATTTGAAGGTTCTTTATGACAGGGGGAGGAGGAATTGGGAGCGGTGGGGGTTTCTACAACTCTCGCAGATTTGCACCGGCAGATAAAGATGGTTGGCATCGCCGCAAAAGTAATCAAGAAAGAAGGTTTCAGGGAAGAAGAGGGTCTGGACCCGTGGATGTTGCAACAGGTGATAGGAAACCGGGGGGAGGCGAAGTATCTTCGTTTTACTTCACTTCTTTCCCGGAGAGTTGGAAAGCTCGGGATTTGTTATCTATCTTTGATAGGAAAGGTAGAGTCCAAGAAGTTGTGATCCCGGGACGTCGGAACGTACAAGGGAGGAGATTTGGCTTTGTTCGGTTTTTCGTTGTTAGAGAACCGGATCGTTTAGCTACTATCCTTGATAATGTGTTCATAGAGGGAGAGAAGAGCCAAGTTAATCTTCTGAGATTTCAAAGGGAAGTGAAGAGGAGACGAAGTCAACAAGTGAAGCATGGAGGGCACCAGCAAAAGAATCATAAACAAGTTTGGGTTAAGAAGTCTGATCTTCCCAAACGGGAGATGGTCATGGGGAGGAACAGTGGAGGGGCTTGGTCCTGCAACATGGAGACCGATCCGCTTTTAAGTTCAGCTATGGTTGGAGAAGTCATCACGCCTGGGAAAGCTTACTATATTCAAGATGAACTGGCTCAGATGGGGGTTTTTGCTATTAAAGCGACTCCGATGGGTGCTAACTTGGTTCTCTTGGAAGGTGATAAGGAAGAAGGAGATTTTGCCGAATATATTGAGGATGTTCGCGAATGGCTATATCAATGGTTTAAGTGGATTCGCCCTTGGAAACCTTCGGACATTGATCCCGAGAGGACTACTTGGCTTAGGTGTTATGGTGTTCCGGTTCATGCTTGGAACTTGGTTTTCTTCTCTAAGTTGGCGTCTCAGGTGGGAGAATTTGTATGCGTAGATGATAACACGGAACGAAAGAGATCGTTGGATGTATCCAGGATATTGGCTCGAACTCAAGTACTGGAGACGATTAATAGGGTGACCAAAGTGGTTATTAACAATATATCCTTCCCAATCAAATTAGTGGAGGATTGGGGAGGAGCAATTCTAAGGCGATCTCAGGAGTATAATAATGGGGATGAGGATGGTATTGATTCAAGCTCCGACGGTGAGTCCGACCATATGTTCTCCGGTGCTGATGATATTCAGGATGAGGAAGAGGTTGACCCATCACTTATGGCTAGTGGATCCAACAAATCTTTTCCTAACAATCATGAGGTGGCTTCAATATCCAATGAAGGAGATATTCAATTTGCTAAAGAATCTCCTATCACTTCGGAGGGTAGTTACGTCGAGGAAACAAATCCCTCTCTTCTCAAAGCTCAACATTCTGGTACAGAAACTCCATCTGGTGATGTTCCTTCTATAGATCTGCCTTCAATCCAAAATAGGCCCAAATCGAAAGCTGGTTGCGCAAGGTCTCACAAGCAGCGAAAACTTTTAATGGTTGGAGAGAAAAGGAAGAAACGCGCAGGTAAATTACCTCTGGCTCCACGTGAGTTAAATGAAGTATCGGTTGGTTCAATTCAGGGCTCTCAAGCACCGGAGAACTCTCACGTGGTTAGTAGAAATCAATCTTCTTTATTTTCTGCCGGTACGGTTCTATGCGGGGGTTCGATTTCGAGTGGGGATATTGCCGCGTGCAACAATAAATTTTGGGCTCTCCAAAGCAAGGCGGTAGCAAGGAAGGTATGGGAGAATGCTAAGCTTCTCGGGGTACAAGGTAATTTGCCTGATGACAGATATGTTGACTTGATAGAGGATGGTGAGAGAAGAGATGAAGCTGAAAGCAGTAAGAGGGCGAATTTCACTCGGCCTTCATGAATATTTTATCTTTAAATATGAGAGGGTGGGGCAATTGTGGGAAGCGAAGTCAGTTGGTGGCTCTTATTAACTCAAGGTCATTTGATTTTATTTGTGTTCAAGAGACGAATAGGGAGGTGATGGTTGAGCAGGAGGTTGGTATGCTTTGGGGCAATCGTTCGTTTCAATGGATTCATCAACCTTCCTGGGGTTCTTTAGGGGGTATTCTGTGTTCTTGGCTTGAGGGTGCATGTACGGTGACATCGCATTTTTCCCGTGTTGGTTTTCTTGGGCTCAGTACGGTGTCTCGTGGTAAAGTTATTCATGTGGTTAATGTGTATGCTCCTTGTTTGATAGTATCAAAGAGAAGGGTTTGGACTGAATTCGTAGAAGTTAAACAAAGGTTGGGGGATGGTGAATGGTGCATTGTTGGCGACTTTAATGCAGTGTCTTGCGCAAATGAAAGAAAGGGCAGAAGCGGGAGTACCTCAGAGGTGGAGATGGATGATTTCATTAGCTTTATGGTTGACATGGACTTAATTGATGTTCCGGTGATGGGTAAGAAGTTCTCATGGTTTGGTTCAGACGGTTCTATGAGCAGGCTAGACAGGTTCTTGGTTTCAGAAGGGCTGATATCAGATTGGGGAATCACGGGCGAGTGGATTGGTAACCAGGACATTTCTGATCACTCTCCTATCTGGCTTTTGCGAGCATCGAAAGAATGGGGTCCAAAGCCATTCCACTTCTTTAATGCTTGGCTGGAGCACGAAGATTTCTTACCTTTTGTTCACCGATGCTGGAATGACGTTAACATATCGGGTTGTAAGGCATTCGTCCTAAAAGAAAAGATGAAATTGCTTAAGGGGAGCATCAGAGGGTGGAACAAAGAGGTGTTTGGTAAGTTAGACTTGAATATTCATAATTTGGTCCGAGATCTGAATTCTTTAGATGCCATTCTTAGTGAAGGTTGGGATAGCGATGCCGTGGTAAATAGGAAGGAAGTCTCCGCCTCGGTTTGGAAAGAAATCCGGTTGAAAGAGTCTTTATTGGCCCAAAAATCAAGAGCAAGATGGATTAAGGAAGGGGACATGAACTCGAAGTATTTCCACTCTCTCTTACGTTATAGAAGAAGAAGATGTAATGTGGTGATTATTAGGGAGAACGGGAACCCAGTGGAGGATGTAGATGAAGTGAAGTTGTTCGTCAAGCATCATTTTGAGAACTGTTTTGTGGAGCCAAATCTCAATCGCCCAACTCTTGATGGCCTACATTTCAATCAATTATTGCCATCTGAGTCGGATCGCCTAATTCAACCTTTCTCCGAAGAAGAGATAAGGATGGGAGTCTGGGATTGTGATGGAGATAAGAGCCCGGGCCCCGACGGATTCAATCTCAATTTCATTAAGCGTTGTTGGAGTTTGTTGAAGGACGAAGTTGTGGGTTTTTTTAATGAATTCTTTGAGTACGCCTATCTTCCAAAAGCAATCACAGCTTCTTTTATTGCATTGATCCCAAAGAATGACAATCCTCAAGGTTTGAGTGACTTCAGGCCTATTTGTTTGATAGGGAGTTTATACAAAATTTTGGCCAGAGTGTTGGCAAATCGATTGAAGAAGGTGATGCCCAAAATTATTTCCAATCACCAATCTGCTTTCATCGGGGGAAGACAAATTTTAGATGGGGTGGCGAGTCAATGAAGTAGTGGATTATGCTAAGCGGGGTAAGGAAGAATGTTTGATGTTCAAAGTAGATTTTGAGAAAGCTTACGACTCTATCTCTTGGGGTTTTTTAATCTATATGTTGCAAAGAATGGGTTTTCCTAGTAGATGGATTTCTTGGATAAAATCTTGTGTGTGCACTAGTTCCATGTCAGTTCTTGTTAATGGTAGCCCAACGCAAGACTTCAATGCTAGTAGGGGTTTGCGACAAGGGGATCCTTTGTCACCGTTTTTATTTCTCATTGTCGCTGAAGGCTTGGCATGTTTAATGCGAATGGCAATTGAGACTGGTTTATATCATGACTTCTTCATTAGCCAAGACATCCGTTTTTCCATGTTACAATTTGCGGATGACACAATGTTGTTGGGCAAGGCCACTTGGGAAAATGTTTGGTGTATAAAGTCGTTGTTGAGAGCCTTCGAGCTTGTGTCCGGCTTGAAAGTAAATTTCCACAAGAGCAAGTTGATTGGTATTAACGTCCCGGATGGGTTTATGGATAGGGTTAGTGTGAACACCCAATTTTAACCGGTGTATTTTTTTATTATTTATTATTATTTTTATTATTTTCTTATTTACTTTTCCTATTACTAAAAAATAATAATAAAGAAATAAATCCCTTTGACAAAACATTTGGTTTGTGCGTGTATTCGTCGCGTCGTTGTTTTAGCGTTTCATCGTGTTTAGTCCGACAGGTTTTTTTGCGTTCCTTTTTTTATTACCCTTTGTTTAGTAATAATAATGGTAATATTAAAATAGGAGGTGTGTGGGAAATTTTTATTTACAGAAATGTCTAGTTACACTTGGCCCAAACATATGCCAAAGTTACAAAAAAAAGGCCTCAAATGGGCCCAAAAAATTACACCTAACTGTCAAAAAAAAAGAAGAGAGAAAGGCCCAAAAGACACCAATCCATGCCAGCAGCCGTACGCGCCTCCCTCCTGCTCCTAAGCTTGCAGAGCTAGCCTTCACCAGCTACCCAAGGAACCTGAAATGGAAACAATGCAAAGCTGAGTCAGCCATACACAAGTCCTGAGTCAGCTACTAGCTGTCCAGGAGACAATGCAATTAATCAGTAATAATAGAGGATCAAAACATTAATTTTCATATTTCAAAAGAGGCCTATAAAATGCTAATCCATAAATCAATTCGGGAAGAAGACACAATAACAGAAACGCACAAACTAATAGAAAGAAATCTTGTTAGTTGCTGTGTTGATATAAGGGTCGAGTGGAAGCAGTAGAAAACAGCTAAGGGTCATTCTTTTTACAGAAGCTGGAGAGAAAGGTTGGTCCATATTCCATTTTTTATTTACTATCAGAATGTAAATGTATGATGAATTAGGCGTTAGTATTCTATTTTCCAAAAAAAATTTATTAGCAAATGGGTTAATACAGAATTTTCACATTAATGTGAACGAAGAAAAATCAATTAGTATAGAATGCTTTTTTCTTGACTAAAATAAAAGAGATGCCTATGATGTTTATCACATATCAGTGCTAATCCGTAAATGATGGGATCATGAATAGGTCACTTGATTTTTTTTTTTTAATATATCATGTTATTAATTCTAAAAATAGGCAGAACAAAAATAGATTCCTTTCACCCAAAAAAAACTAAAAAACTAAAAATATATAATAAAGCTCACCTCATTGACTCCGACCGCCGGGACACTCTCTCCGGTGGTCTTCTCCGGCGACCACCACCACCATTCGTAAAAAAAAACACCACCACTGTCCACCAAATGGCCAAACCCTCCACCACCGTTTTCCCCTAGACCCCGTACCCAAAATCGTCACTATCACCGCCGCCATAGTCGCACAACCAAACACAATCACCACCAACCAACCCCTTCGTGAAACAAGTCTGGATCGGGAAAAAGGGAGACCATACCGTTGAGAAAGAAGTCGTTTCGGTGAAAATAGGGAGGGAAAACGGAGTAGAGGAGAAAGAGGGGGTGAGGATCGGTGAGCGGAAAGAAAGGTGAAGCCATGGTTGAAAGGGAGGGTGAGATGGCTGAGAGGGGGAGGAGCAGCGCCGTGTAGGGTGAGAGAGGGAGGTGGATGCGCTGTTGGAGGAGGAGGAGTCGGGTTGGGTGATTTTTTTGGGATAGGGGCGCCGTGGAGAAGAAAGGCAAAAATTAGGGTTACCATTTTAGGTTTTCATTTTTATAGTAGGAGTGCAAGGGCACTTTCGTCTTTTCACATTTTTTATTATTCAGATTTCTATTTACACCCCCTGCACTTACTTCGCACGCCCCCCTGAAGCCCACGTTTTTTTTGCTTTGGAGAAACGGACCGGCTCACTAACAATGAGAATGAGTTAGTGCCTGCACCCCAGTTTTAATAATACAACCCCCCGTGGTTAACTGCACCCCCATTTTACTATTTCGCCCCCTTTTTCGTTTTTTTTCTTTTCTTTATTATTTCTTCACAAAATAAATTTCCTTTTTACAAAAAAAAACCTATAAAAAATATAAAAATGGGTTTGGCTGAGATGTACATCTTGTCGATCCCGGTTTAAGAGACTTTACCTGTACGGCTTTGATCTTAAGCCCCTTTCGAAAATTAAAATCAGCCAACACACGAATATTTTTAAGAAGAACTACGTAGCCTTCGATTCTCCACACACGGAGATACGTAGGAGCGGGGCCTCCCCGTCAAGCCAAATTAATCTTTTTTTCTAATAAATAATCAGTTTCTTCCTTTAACACCTATTTTCATAAAAATTACAAAAGTGGGTTTGACTAAGATGTACATCTTGTCAATCCTGGTTTAAGAGACTTTAGCTGTATGGCTTTGATCTTAAACCCCTTCAAAAATTAAATCAACCAACCAACAAAAATTTTCAGAAAGAACTACGTGACTTTTGAGTTTCTCATTGCACCTGAGGATACGTAGGAGCGGGGCTTCCCCGTCAAGTCAAAATTAAATTTTTCTATGTTAGTTCTTATTTTATTTCTTTGTAAATAATTAGTTATTTTTTTTACTAAATATTATTCTATTTTATTTTTGGGGTAAGACAAATAATTAAGTAATTTATTAATACTTGCACAATCAGATTTAGGGTAACTGTCTCAGGACAGATGTATTAGGGGTGTAGTGAAATTAGGTTTTCGCCCTTCCCTTTGCATAACCGACTCCCGAATCCAACCTAGGTTACGCAGACCATAAATTAAATGTAGGTTTTTCTCAATTTCCCTATTAAATAAATTGGGTGGTGACTCCCTGAAATAATCAATTTTTGAGCCGTCTGCGTCGGGACCCCGGTCACAACAGATGGCGACTCCACTGGGGAATGGTGAGAGTCAAGCCTATTTAAACTTGTTTGTGCAAAATGTTTGTAAGTTATGCTATTGTTTGTTGTATATAAACCCTAGGGTAGGAGACGTGAAATATTGCTGTCTTGTTGTATTTTTCTGGTTATTTTGCAGGTACTGTTTGGTTTTCGTTCATTTTTGGGTTTGAGGTTTGTATGCTCCCTTCACACACTACACATACACCGTGAGCACACATTGAGAGTTGAGCTCGCACCTGAGCCGCAAAAAACACATAAGTTAGAACGAGGATAAGTGGGACCCATTTTGGATGTACATCCTTTGTGACTTCCATGAATTCCTCATCTAGAGTACGACTCTTCTATGCAGGTATCCACATTTTGGATGTACATCCTAGTGTGTTTAACCTGCTAGAAGAGTACTTGAGTCTAGAGACCTTAAATCTCAAAAGGTTAGAACAAGCCCACCTTGTGAGTATTCACAATAGAATACATTAGATCTATAGGGCCCAAAGCCCAATAGCATGGGCTAACCAAATTAGGTCACAAAGGGAGCTATTCTATCTCTTACCTTACTCAAAAAAAAAATCTTATCTCCATCAACAAATTTTTGGATTAAAAAAAAAGAATGACTAAAAAACCTCTTTCACATGCATTTTTCCATTTTTTGTTTTTACCATCCTAACGGTTGTTATTTATCTGTAGGGGAAAGTTTGCTGAGGCATCCAAGTTCTAGATCTGAAAGTGAGTAACTTTGACAAAGAAAAACAAGACATGGAACTACCAAAGGAGAAAGAAACGTCCTCAACAAAGAAAACTATCCAATTCAAAGTCCAAATTCCCGAAATGTCCAAACTGAGAGACTATGCTTCCAATCTACCTGAGCAGTCGAAATCCAAATTCAAGAGGGTATATGGGAACCTGTTGGGCCTTTTGGACGTAAATGTTCAAGTAGGAGCAATCATTGCGTTGGCCCAGTACTATGACTCCGAGTTGAGGTGCTTCACTTTCTCCAACTTTCAGCTGGCCCCTACCCTGGAGGAGTTCGCACTGATCATTGGACAACCCCTGACCGTGAGACCGTATCATTACAGTGGGAATTATCCCACTGTTGAAAAGGTTGTGAAGGTGCTGGGAATCGATTCAAATTGGTTGACCTATACGAAAACCAAAGAGATGACGCCTAAGGGTATACCGAGGGTGTGGTTGGAAGAGTTAATAAAAAAGTTGATACATGAGAAAAGGTGGGGAACTCATGTAGATGTCTTGGCTCTTACAATCTATGACCGGGTCTTGTTCCCGAGTAGGGGAAATTTGGTAAGCCTTGCAGCAACTAATGTATTCATGGCCCGTAAATGTCGAGGGGAAAGCTCCATGTTCCCAATCTTAGCAGACATGTACCATACATTGAATTACTGCCATGAACTGAATGGGAGAAGGATTGTATGTTGTCTTCCGGTACTGTATGTGTGGTTGACTGCTCATGTGCTCAAAAGGAAAAATAGTTCGTTCTGCCTTGTTTCTAAATTGACAAATATGGAATCACAAACCTACAGTGACAAAGAGTGGAAGCAAATGTTCATGGGGCTCAATGAAGCTTCGGTGCGTTGGTACGCACTGGCAACGGGTGTGGTATGAGTACATTTCTCCTGTGGCGAATTCCCGAATGTACCACTCATGGGGACCTTGGGATGTATCAACTACAACCCCATCTTGGCATTGCGGCAACTGCGTTATCCTTTGACAGGCCCACCGGCTAAAGAATTGTTACTTCCATTCACAGCTGACCTCAAAAATGAAATTATGCTATGCAAAATCCGCAAGGCATGGGGGAACGTCACCTATAAGGCAGGAGAGTTGGGAAACATAGGTACTGGGGCTACAGCTACCTATAAAGAATGGGTACGAAGCAGAGTGGAAGAAATCAAGCTCCCATTTCTGACATTGACACCCAACCAGCCACAAGAAGCAGATACAGTTTTAGTGGAAAGTGATGAGGTGAAGATTTTGAAGGAAAAGTTAGCCAGGTCAGAAAGTGAGAAAGAGGCCTTGGGAATCAAACTGAAGGAAGCCCGCGCCTCCCTCGGAGACCTAAAGATGGAGTGCGATGCAAAATCCCAGTCGCTGGCACGGGCTAACAAAAGGGCCTGAAGAGAGGAAAATTCCAGGCATCATATAAGTGCCGCGAACCAAGATCTGAAAGAACGAATTGCCAAGTGTGACAAAGCTATGAAAGAGAATGAACATCTAAGATTGGTCCTTAGGGAGAAGGAGTATCAAATGGACACCCTCAAGGCCCAAGTGGAGGAGCAAGCAGCCCATTATGATGTAGATAGAAGGTTCAATGAGCATACTCACAGTGAAACCAGGAGAGAGTACCAGGAGAACCTCGAGGAGAAACATAGAGAAATGGAAGAACTCCTCAAACTAAAGGAGGATGTGCTGGAGGAAAATTGGCGACTAAAGGGAGAATTGATGAACTCTGAAGCAGCCCATGCCGAAACTCAGCAGCGCCTACTTAGCCTCGATCTGAGGTTGAAAGAAACAATTGCCCAATATGAAGAAAAGATCAGAAACGACAACCTGGAGTTAAGGAATTCGATCCACTTGTATCGGGCTACTATCGATAGGAAGAACGAAGAGCTGAGGGCTTTGGGTAACTGGGCCATAGAAAGAAACCATCTCTTGGGACTGATTAGAGCGGCAGAGGTAAATCGCATAGAAGCCTGGTATGAAGTTGGGTATTGGACCCACAAATTGGAAGATGTTCGAAGAATCCCTAGACTAGTCCATGACGCGGAAGTTATGGTCAACCCACTCACCACCCCTCGTTAGGCGATCGAGTTGATCGATGTTTGCAAGAGACTTGTTGAAGACTTCGAGAAGTTGGTCAAGCAGGTCATGAAGGACGTTGTCATGAATGATGTTTGAATGTTTTCCTTTTGATATTGAATTATAGTTATCTAGTTTGGAAGAACTCGATTGTTATGGTTTTGGATTTTGGATTTTGGATTTTGAACTCATTGTTTTGAATGTTATCTGTTGAGGAGACTCGTTTGTTTAATTCTCCATAAGTTCCATGTCTACGATCTATTTATCAAAGATACTCACTTCAGATCCCAAGAACAATCTATAATGATTCATCGGCAACTAACTGGTAATTTAGTTATTTCTTGCATAAAAACAAAATAATAATAATAATAATAAATTTTCTCTTTTTTGCTAAAAAAGGAACTTAGCAACCATTGCTCGAACTAATAAAGAAAAGGCCAATCAAACTCGAGTGTACTTCACCAGATCTAGAGCAAGAATGGCTGAGCAAGAGGAACAGCATGGAAGAAATTTGACCCAGGAAGTGGACGAAGTCAGAGAAAGAATGGGAGAAATGGCCGCGACCCAGACGCGGATGGAAGAGACCCTACAGGCAGTAAGGGAGACTATTGCTCTATTGACAAAAAGGGTAATAGGTGTAATTGGGGGTGAGGGCGGAAGGTTCCCGAACCAAGGTGACGGTCCACATAACATAGCGCTCGACATACCTGTCGGGATGGGCTATGAAGCTATGGGACCTACTGGGCCTGAAAACCAATACCTTGGGGACAGAGGTGGGGGACTATTCCACGTCGAAAATGGGGAAGGTGAAAGGCATGCAACGACGCTGCATGGTAGGGCCAGACGATCATGGATGGATAAGATGGAGGAAAAGATTAAAGCAATCCAGGGATCTGGTGCTTTCGGGTCCTTGGAAATAGACGAACTCTGCCCTACTACAAACGTAGCCATACCCCGGGACTTCAAAGTTCCTGATTTCACGAAGTACGATGGAAGCACCAGTCCTCTTCTGCATCTGAGGACCTATTGTACCAAAATGTCGATATGGTCCAAGGATGAAAAATTCCTCATTACTTTTTTCCATGAGAGTTTGACTGGGCCGGCCTTGGAATGGTATATCCAAATGGACCACTCTAAGATTGATTGTTGGAAGGACCTCGCCGATGTCTTCATGAATCAGTACAGGTTTAATATGGATATGGCTCCAATCAGTGAGCAACTGGGAATCCTGCAGAAGAATAATGCTGAGACCTTTAAGCAATATGCCCAAAGGTGGAGAACTCTCGCTGCACAAGTCCAACCACCACTCACTATATCAGAGATGTGTTCCTATTTTCTGGGGACGTTAGGATCTCCCTATGTGGCAGCAATGGCAGGGGCTGCATACCGAGACTTTGCAGATTTAATATCTACTGGAGAAAGAATTGAGATGCTGACAAGAGCTGGAAAACTTCAGGTGGAACAATCAGAAGGTGGACAATCTAAAAAGAACTATACTCAAAAGAAGAAAGATCCAGAAATCGGTTTCATCCGAGCACCACCAAATATCACTCCCCAACAACCCTACTATAATAGACCCCACCCAAATACACCTTACACAATGAACTCAAACACAAAACCCTCACCCATACAAACACTTCCCGTAAACAACATCCTAGGAACCTACCCACAGCCACGGCCAAACTACCAGCAGACTGTTGCATTAAAAACACACTTAGAGCAAGTGTACTCTATCATAGAAGTATTATAAAAAACATCGTCTCCACAGGGATTAATTAATAAGTACCAAACTACTCAAAATTAATTATTATTTAGACCAACAAATATTGGTGATCGTAGAAACTAAAATAAGAAAAAGTAAAAAGCACGAACTCAAATTGTAAAGTTTAACCAATGGAGGGAAGCCTAGGGTCACAGTTTCACTTGCAAGTTTCGATTCCTCTATGTCTAATTCTACCTGAATCCCCTTATTTTATTCAATTACCAATCCCTTTACTAAAGCTATTAACCCGTTTGGTCATTCGCGATTAATATTCTTTTCCCTAAATCAACCCTAGTTTGGTCATGCTAGAATTTAAATTTAAGGAAAGCATAAAGTACAAAAAGGTTGAATGATTGGAAGACTAAATTAAAGTTTGGTCATTCATTAATTATAGTCTCAATTATTCTATAGGTCCACCAACTAATTGCAGTACGGTCGCTGATCAACTAATTGATTATGAACATGCAAAGGTTGTCAATCCTAATTATGTGATAAAAGCAATAGGATAATATCAATTGAAATAAAAACCAGGAATTCAAAGTATAAATTAAAACATAAAAAGGTCTCTAATCAAGCAAGATCCACCTAGACCCTAGAAGAGGACCTAGCTATCCATAGTGTTCAAGAACAATGAAATAAAATTAGGAGTCATAAATTACAGAGATAAAAATAACCCGGATTAGAGAAAATCTTTATCTTGAATTTTCTGTCTCCTTTTTCTGCTCCAGAGCTCTCTCACGGTGTCAGGAATAGTACCCAAATCTTCCTTCCCTCACTGTCCTCGCTGCTGTTTGCGTCCTCTAGTATATGATTATGTGTTGTGCGGCTCCTGTAGCATATGTGTCGTGTGTTACGGCTTTTTTTTCTTCTTTTTATGCGTACTGTTGCCGTCCTCCTCCGTCCCTTCACTGTGCAACTCTCTCTTTTATTATTAATTGCCTAGGTTAAGTTTCTTTCTTTTTCTCCAAGCTAGGTAGTGCTGATTGGCTTCAATTCAATAATCATGGGCTTTTATTCTTTATTTAAAATGGACTAGGCCTATGCAACCTTCTTTTGCTAACGACACCCCCATTTTGCTTTAAACAACTCATTGAAACAGCTTCTTTATATATCTTCTTTCCTACAAAATAAATAGCAATTTGAGTCACTTATTTATTTAGATAATAATAATTGCTCCAAAAATGGCCCAAAGATATCTATAAAAATGCACTAAATTGGAGTTTATCAACTCCCCCGCACTTAATTTCTGCTTGTCCTCAAGCAAATTTCCTGGCTCAATAAATTTTTCAAATAAGTAACAGAGACAGCCAAATAAGGGACCCTAAATTAGAAGCACAATGACAGACTATAGACAATATAGCACATATGAGGTGTCAAAAGGTTGCCCAATTAGAGGCTCATGTCCCTGAAGAATACATTTCTGTGAACAAAGGCACTCGCTCACAATCTCTCTAAGTGTTTAGGGACTAGGGAAATATACACTCAAGTTTCCACAAAAGGAACAATACCATATGCTTGTAATTCGACCAAATCTCCACGAAATAGTTCACATGCATGCAAAAGATGGGGTGTTATGGGTTGTAATGGGGCCAAGGTTTAGTCAAGCAGGGTAGGAAATAAGAATGAAGGGATAATCAAAGGGGTAAAAACAAGAAACAAATAGTAACATTTGAAAACAAATATGGAGCTCCTATTTATTTTACAAATTTTGTCCAAACTCCAAGTTAATATCACTTCCTTCTTCACTCTTTCTCTATTGAGTCAGCTCTTTTTGATTTGCTTTTTGCTCTTGAGAAGACTCTTCTTTTTTTTCTTTCTTTGGCTCTTTCATTCTTTTGATGTGCATTTTCCTCCTTCTTGCTTTCCTTTGCTCTCTTCTCTTTTTTTTTTCCAACTTTTCATTTTTCTATTTTTTCTTAGGAGGAAAAGGTACTTGTAGCCACATTAGCTACTCCTATTTTGTTTTTATGTTCCGATGAGATAGACAATTGAAATACAGGACAAAATTGTAACTTTCAATAGTTGCTCCAAATTTAATTTCAAATGGTTACCACAAAAAAGAACAAATTATATCTGGGTACCAAAGAAAAAATATAACAAATAGGCTCAAAGGGGGTAACTAATGGATAAATTCAACAAACCACTCTGAGGCCAGAAAAATACCTAAATTCCCCAAAAAAATTTACATGATGCAAATCAATTTTCGCCTTGAAATAGTCAATAGACAAATTCTAGAATGTAGCAAATTGGGAAACACCCTCATACCAAGAGAAGGGATAAAAATATATGACTTAGTATCAATCCCCTTATGAAGGCTCAGATCTCACATTTAGAAGCTAGTTCACAAAAAGTACTCAACAGAGACAAATGCTAATTATCGGCTTCCTAAGGACAACCTCATAGTTACAATTAAGCATAAGTCTGTGTCATACCCCAATTTTGTCCGGCTTAGGTCAAAACCCTAATTTTCCACAAAAATAAATAAATTGAAGAGCGAAGAGCCTTATGCACTGCATTTCGAATCCTAGAAGGCATTCCAAGGTTCTTGAAATCATTTTTAGGGTTGGAATGTATTTTTCGGGCAAATTAGGGTTTTAGAGTCAAAAAGGGTATTTTGGTCAATTGTAACGGTTTTTTTTTTCAAAAAGGCTCAAAAAAATATGTATAATTAAAAATAGAAATCTGAAATCAAAATAAAAAAATGAATAACAAAATAATATTGGATGTTTATTGTATTTTTAGAATTAGGGCTAATTCCTTTTTAGGAGCTTTTTGCTTTTATCCATTTTTGGCCAAAGTAAGCACCAATTTTACAAGCAAACCATCTCCCTCACTCCATCCTCATGCTCCACGCCACTCCCCACCATCAGCCCCATCAAGTACACATCACAAAAAGCCTTTCATCATTTCCTTGACAAGCACACCTTTGAGTCCAATAACATCCAATACACAACATATTTTTACTTTCCTTCTCTCTACACCACTAAATACACACTAATTTCTTTACTTCCCTCTCACAACCTTTAACCCATTAGATCTTTGGCCTCCCAAGGAAATTCAATAAGAACAACTCACTCCTCTCCACCCCAAAAAAAGAGACAAGGCCGTAGCCCCCTCCTCTCCCTCACTTCCTCTTGTTTTTCTTTCATCTCAAAGGAACCTTCCCATTTCTCCTACACCAAAAAACCCTAACAAACAACTCACCTCATTTGCATCCCTCTTTCACATACTCCCTCCATTTCTCATTCAAAGTTCAAGCATCATCATCAAGTGGGTACTTCTTTGAAGAATATTGGAGTTTTGTTGATTTGTGTCTAGCTTCATCTTCTCATCTCACTTTCTAGCTTAGAGCTAAGGTAATCCTTAAAACCTTGCATCATCTTTGAGTATTTACTCAAAAATATAAAAAGCATTTATCCTATCATCTTCATATTCTCATATTGTTGATTGTTGTTGGTGAGAGGTGTCATAAGCACTTTGACAAGCACTTAGGGAGGCTTGGGTGCTTATGGTGCTTCTCACCCTTTAATAAATGTTGATTTGTGTTGATTTGTATCTTAATCCTTGCCTTTCATGAAATAAAATGTTGTTTTATGGCATGTTGTATTTCGCATACTCTCATAAAAATGTGATTTGCTAGTTGTTGTTGGGTTTCTTTCACATTTCCTTGCATATTCACTCATGTTTGCATAACTTTCACAAAATAAGAAACCCATTTCAAGCATGATAACATTCGGCCATGGGCCTAGGTTTAGGGTTCTTGAATGCTTTTGTTTATTTCATGATTTGGGGATGAATAATAGTTGATTTAGGGTATGTATGCTCCTAGGTTTTAACATAAAAAATTAGGGTTTGGGTTTGCTTTAATAAACTTGTTTTGTTGATGATTGGTAAGGTGATTCACACTTGTGCACTTATGCACTTAATCTTAAGTGTGAAGATTGACCAAAGTGATTCAACATTCTTTGATACTTTGGTTGCTAAATAATTTGCTTGCTTATGCTTTCCTATGATCATGATTGAGGCAACTCTTTTCCTTAAGCTAACAATTTCATTGTCCACTCTCATATAAGAATATCATCAACACTTAGATAGGCCCATTCCTCACATTGCATCTTCCACTAGATGTGCATTTAGATTCCCTTGCGTTTTGTAGAAATATTTGAGTATGGTTCTCGCCTAGCATCTTCCACTAGATGTGCATTTAGGTTCAATCTTGCCTATTCTTGTATTTTTGCTTAATTCCCAATTCAAGTTCCTTCTTTGCCTATTTATGTGTTGTGGTCTAACATGTGTAGTCTAGGCTAATATTTGCTCAAGAATTCAAACGAGATTGTTGTTTGCCTAAGGATTCGATTTGCATTCATTGCTTTCTTTTCTAAAGGGCCTAGCATGAAAATGGTGACTAGTGACAATCACCCATGACCTTTGTTAGTTTGATTGTCCCAAGAGCCTAAGTTTCAAAAAAAGATGTTTTCATATGCATGAGCTACTAGTGATAATCACCCATAACCTTTGTTAGTTTGATTATCATGAATGCTTTCAATTTCCAAAGATATTTTCCTAAGCATCAAAAGTCATAGCAAGTGTTAATGATGACCACCCATAACCTTTGTTAGTTTGGTCATCATGAAGGCTTTCATTTTTCAAAAGAGATTTTTACATGCACTTAAGGGGGTTTTAGTAATGATCACCCATAACCTTTGTTAGTTTGATCATTATGAACGCCCTTCACTTTTCAAAATCAAAACAAAAAGACTTTCATTTTCAAGGCTCATTAGAACTACGTCGCTTTGATTCCCATTTGGGATACGTAGGAGCGAGCCACGTTCTCGTCAAGCGCAACCATAAAAATTAGCATTTGCATAACAAAAAAAGGAGTTATTTTCGTAACAAAAAAAGAACCACTTTCGCAAACCAAGATCATTTTCAGAACAAAAACCTTTCCCCTTTTAAAATCATTTTCAACCCATCGTCGCTAGTGGTTAATCAGAACCTTTGTTCGTTTAGCTATTAGTGGCGATGTCCTTTTCTCATAAGAATAATAAACGATGATCCATCATAACCTTTGTTAGTTTGATCATCGTGCAAATCAATCTCTTTCGAAGATCACTTTCAAAAAAGATAATAAAAACGAGTTGTTATTGATAGTCCATCAGAACCTTTGTTCGTTTGACTAGCGGTACAACTCTCTTTTTGAGTATTTAGTGGTGATTCATCATAGCCTCTGCTAGTTTAATCATTCGCTAATGCTCGTCGTATTTCGAAAACTCACTAAAAAAAGATAAAAAAACAAAAACTTTTCAAAAAGACAAAGAAGAACTACGTAGCTTTGAGTTCTCCATCGCACCGGGAGATACGTAGGAGCGGGCCATGTCCCGTCAAGCATTTTTTTCTAAAAACCTGTTTTTCCCCTTTTTCATAATAAATAAGGATTTTCATTAAAAAAATTTTCAATAAGAAATAGAGAGGCAAAATTAAGTATTTTCAAGTCAACACACTAGAACCACACATTTAATTAAAGGTTCCCTCTCAGTAGAGAGGACGTATGGGGTGCTAACACCTTCCCCGCGCGTAACCGATCCCCGAACCCTATTCTCTAGTTTCGCAAGACCAACCGCTTTCCAAAAAAGGTTTTCCTAATATTTTCCTTAATAAATATTGGTGGCGGCTTCATTGTCTTAGGAAAAGTTGTGAACGAGGAAGGTTCTCCCTCGGGGACTTTTTCGGGCGCAACAGCTGGCGACTCCACTGGGGACGAAAAAAAAAAGGGGAAAACCTTTTTAAAAAAAAAGTGGGTCAAGCCTAATTAATTAAGTGTGTGATTTGTGTGATTGATTTGAATATCTTGTTTTGCCTCTATGCTTTCTTCTTTTTCATACTTTCATGTTGCATTCCTGTGCATTCTTCTTCCTCTCTTTCTATGTTTGCTTTTGTTTAAAGTAATAAATGGTTGCTTCTTTGCTTATATGCTTAATTCCCTCATGATATTGAACCCTAGAGTAGACAACATGCTATTGTCTGGACTGTTCTGGATTTTCATTTGCAGGTGGGGTAGTTTTTAAGGAAATGCCCTTCGCACACACACACTTGTACCTTGAGATTATATGATTAGAGAAAGAGACCATAACCCAGGTCTGTTAGGATACCATAGGATGAGTGGATTCGAGTAGTGGGAGCCCATCAGGACCTTTGTCTGTTTGGCTACTCGCGAAAGTTTCAATCAGAGTTGTGCTCTTTCGTGATACCTTGTACCTAGCAGTTTGCTGCATTTACAAGGAATTTCATGAAAGAGACTGTGGCTCTGATGACCTTTGTGAAGGTGTGAATAGAGCTACATGAGAAGATTACCCCTAAAGTGCCTTAGATCATAGGTTCTACCCCCTTTTAGGTCACGAGGGCTTTCCAAATTGTGTGCTGCATCGTTGCATTCCGTTCAATCAATTTTTCCTTCAGAATTTTCGAAAATCAAAAAGATATGCTTTTCCTTTTCAATAAACGCCTATATGAGGTGGCATATAGTGTGAAAATTTTCAAATCACCACCTGTAAATGTCCTTCTTCTGCAAAAACACGAAAAGGAGCATCATTGCATCGTGCATCATGGCATCATTGCATCATTACGTCATTTGCACCATTTGCATTAAATAAAACCCAATTTTGAAAATCATTCGTCACGCATCTAAGCTGTTTGCCGGGATTGTAAAGTAACTTGGAATCTTGTCTTAGGTGGGAAAGACAAAGCAACATGGGATCAAGAAGCGAGATCGTACTTAATTCAAGGTTCCCGGTTGTCAGGAAAATAGATGTAGAGGGTTTGAAAGAGTTTGTTTCCTTGATGGAGCCAGAAGAGAGGGATCTATTCGGGAAAGCTTATGGTAACCTCCTCAGATTGTTACAATTAGATGTCCAAGAGAGTGCTATTATGGCCCTGAGCCGATTCTATGATCCGGACATTCGATGCTTCCTCTTCAAAGACTTTCAGTTATCACCAACTCTCGAGGAGTATGAACAGATTCTGGGGTTCTCAAAGTCAGAGTTAGCACCTTACCAATATCAGAAACATCGGTATTCAGACCAGAGGCTCTCTTTGTTGTTGCAAGTCAGTGTGAAGGAATTAGAGCTTCATAAGGAAAGGAAGAACCGTATCAGGGGTTTCCCGCTATGTTATTTCGAAGGTTTATTGAAGTTTTATGCCCAGAATAAGAAGTGGGGTCCTTTCAAGCAGCTGTTAGCCCTAACTATTTTTGGGATCATCCTTTTCCCTCAGGTCGAGAAGTTCATTGATGAGACCGCTATTGGGCTTTTTCTAGCATTCATAAGTAAAGAAAGTCTGATTAACCCTGTACCAGCAATCCTTGCAGATACCTACTATTCCTTCACTCATCACCGTGTGTTAGGAAAGAAGAAGGTTGCTTGCTCTTTCCATGTTCTCTACGCCTGGTTCCTCAACCATGTTGTCACTCATAAGACGAAAGCTGCAGACTTAGTAGAATATGCCCTGTGTTGTGATGTAGAAGCCAGAAGTGCACAAGAATGGGTGCATACTTTAGAGAATCTCAGTGCTCTCAAAGTCTGTTGGTTCAATCATTCGTGTTGGAAAGATAGGCCTTCAATACTGTTCCAGTGCGGCGATTTCCAGAATGTACCCTTAATGGGAACCCAAGGATGCATCAATTACAATCCTTCTCTCACCATCAGACAGCTTGGGTATCCTATGAAGAATGCACCCACTGAAGACATGTTGGCCCCAATTTTTCTCGATAAAGAAGATCCAAAGAACCAAGGCTTGCTTCAGAAAATTTCAAAGGCTTGGGAAGGTGTAGTTTACAAGGATAAAGCGGAGATCATAAAGAAAACGGGTGATGTTACTTTCTACCAATGGCTTCACCAAAGAATTCAAAATGTTGGCCCGCCTCGTCAAAATCCATCGTCAGTTGAGAAAGAAGTCCCAGAGCCTCACGTTCCAAGTCTCAAAGAACTAAGTGAGGTCAAATCTGCTTTGTTCAAGGTAGAAGAAGAAAAGAAAGCCTTACAAGATGAGTTGGGGAAATTAATTTCTGAGAAGAGAAAGTTAGAGAATGAGAATGAACGCAAGGTCGAAGCCCTTAAAGAAAGTAGCAAGAAGCTTAAGAAAGAGGAGGAAAGTAATCAAAAAATGAAGGAATATCTGAAAGGTGCCAAAGATGAGTTGAAAAGATTGAATGCCAAGGTGGGTGAGGCCATGGTTAGAGCAAACGAATGGAGGAAGTTGTTCAAGAAGTCTGTGCAAATTGAGAGAGCTACAAAGGAATCACTAGAGGAATTCAAGAAAAAGTCTCAGTTTGTGACGTGCGAGCTTGAAAGTCAAATAGAGTGCATCAGACAAGATAGAGATGCAATTGTGAACATCCTTAGAGAGTATCAACAGGCTTTAAGGGTGGAGCAAGAGAATTCAGATGAGCTAAGGAGGAATCTGAGTCACATCAGTGATGCTTACCGACAGGTAAGAGAGGAGAGTCAGTACTGGGAACACCGTCTTCTCGAGCTAATGGGTAGGATTGAAAAGCAAGAGGTCATAGTTGAGATGAGGGCAGAAATTCAACAGTGGAAGAACAAGTTCTCCAAATTGGCATGGTTGGCTAACCAGGCAGTGAGGGATGTTCCCAAGAGGTTGAGAAAGGCAGAAGCTGAGATGTTACCTTACAACACTCCGGTGCGAGTATATGAATTCGTGGAGTACTGCAGGTCTCTGACCGAGGAACTCATGGAAAGGGCAAGAGAAGCTGCTGCAGCTAGCAAAAAGGAGAAGAACCAAGAGAAGATGAAGGCAATAGGTTTTTAGATTTAAATTCTCCTTTTTTTAGAATGTTCACTAGGAAATTGTAATTTTTCTTTTCTTAAAAGATGTTGTGTTTTTCTTTTCAAAGCGTTGTATTGCACATTTAAGGATATTGTATCTTGTTCTTGGAATGATCCTTGAATGAAGTACGTTTGTCTCACTTGTTGATCCCAGCCGCGTTATGTCCTTGAAAATATTCGAACATACACCTACGACAAGAGCAAGTTGCACTGTGATTCCCGGCAATCAACAACAAATAACATAAAAAAAATAATAAATAAAAATAAAAAAATCATGTGCATTGCATTCTTTAATTTTTTCCTTTGCTTATAAAAATGTTTTCAACTCAAACAGAAGATAAGGCAAGCTGGTGCGACCACATCCGTATTGGACACGTTCGAAGGCCAGAGGAATGGCAATTTTGAGTGACCCCGATCAACCTCAGCCGGAGAATCAGAATCTTCCAGCTTCAGGATCAGAGAATGGAAATGGAACAGGCCAAGGCCCCGAGGTACAGAATCAGAACCATTCAACTCCTGGTAGCTCCAGTCAAGGTGATCCTGAGTTGAGAAATGAAATGAATGCCATGAAGGCACAGATGAGCGAGATGATGAGACTCCTGTTGTCCTTGAAAAATGGAAATGACTTTCAAGCTGCTCAGTGGCCTCCTTATGGCCTTCCTTTGGGTTATAGTCCTCCAAATCAAGGGGCTAACCCATGAGCTGGTCCCGGGGCAATAGACGAGAATGTACGGCCAACGTACGCCGGGTCAGAAGGAATGGCTGGTGAACCCCAAGTTCAGATCCCACATGCAATTGTCATACCTCAGCCTACTCCTCAGAACCTCAGTCCACAGCCAGCTGCCTTTCCACAGACTCAAGGTTTCGTATCTGGAAACTCAGTTTACCCTCAGGTTCAACACTCAATGCCTCCACCTCCTTATGGTGCAAGTCATTCCCCTCAGGTCTATTCCGCTGAGCACCAACAGACTAGAGAGCAGTTCCAGATGTTAGATGAAAGGCTAAGAATGATTGAAGGCTTTGGCTCCAGGGCTAGGGAGGCCAGAGACTTGTGCCTTATTCCTGATGTGGTGTTGCCGCCAAAATTCAAGGTCCCCGATTTTGACAAGTACAGAGGTGCGACCTGCCCAAAGAGTCACTTGGCGATGTATTGTAGGAAGATGTCTACATATTCCCGTGATGACAAATTGCTAATCCATTGCTTCCAAGATAGTCTTGCCGGGGCATCCCTTAATTGGTATATGAAGTTCATCCCAAGTCCGCTGCTGGAAGGATTTAGCAGATGCATTCCTCAAGCAGTATCAATATAATACGGACATGGCGCCGGACCGAACACAGCTGCAGAATATGAGTAAGAAAGAAAATGAATCATTCAAGGAGTACGCCCAGCGATGGAGGGCCTTGGCCGCACAAGTCACACCTCCTCTTTTAGACAAAGAATTGGTTTCTATGTTCATGGAAACCTTACCACCGCTATATTATGATCGTCTGATCAGCAGTGCATCATCCAATTTTTCAGATGTGGTGATTGTGGGAGAGAGATTGGAGAACGGATTGAGAAGTGGAAAGATTGCACAGGGGCCCACAAGTAACACAAGTTTCCAAAAGAAGCCATTCTCCGGCTTTCCCAAAAAGAAAGAGGGGGAAACCAATACCATCACTATCAGCCCACCATACCAGCCACCCAACATCCCAGTCCCCACTCCCACACAAACAGCCCATCCATTCCAAAACAACAACCAAAGCAACCACCAAAGGACCTATCAAAACAGAACAGCCTTTGACCCAATTCCCATGTCATACACAGACCTATTCAACTACCTCATCACCAATAAGCTCATCAATACAAGACCCATGAAACCTGTTCAACCACCTTACTTCAGAGGATACAACCCCAATAGTACCTGTGCCTTCCACGAAGGGGCAGTTGGGCACGTTGTGGAAGATTGCAAAGCCTTCAAGATAGTGGTGCAGGACTTGATAGACAAAAAAGGCATAACTTTCAAGCAGGAGGATCCAAATATCACGACTAACCCACTGCCTGGTCATGGGAAGCATGCCACTAATGCAATCATGGATATGAAAGAGCAGTCCCTAATCAGATCAGTTGAAGATATCCAGACCCCCCTAGAAATCATTCATGCAGAATTGTGTAAATGCGGGATTATTAGGATGGGTTGCGTTCAGAAAGGAGCTTGTGCTAATGTCAGCTGTGTAGGAGCATGTGAAGCATTCAAGGTGTTGTTACAGGATCTGATGGACCGCCACATCATCCAGGTGGGTATACAGGGGAGAGAGGAAGATGTCCTGACCCTCCTATCAGAAGGGGGCAGAGATGTGCAGAGACCTATCGAGGTGCCATACAGTCGGAATTCGGCTGTGGCAAGACCAAAGACTATTGTGATCCCAGTTCCAGCTCCTAGCCAGAAGAACACTGATGTCCCATGGAGCTACAGTGTGCCAATTCCAACTCCGAGATCTCCAGCTGCTCTTGACATCACCAATATTGCAGGAAGTAGTGGGGTAACTAGAAGTGGGCGTGTGTATATTCCCCAAGCTCAGGGAGAGGGTCCTTCTAAGGCAACAGAAGAGAGAATCCGGAAAGGAAAGAATGTAGAGCCGGAGCCTATGGTAAATAGGAAGGTGTCAGACCCAGAGGTTGCTGAATTCTTGAAGGTAATGCGGCAAAGTGACTACAAGGTGGTGGATCAGCTACACCACACCCCAGCCAAAATTTCCATCATGTCCCTACTACTAAACTCAGAAGCCCACCGTGACGCCTTGGTTAAAGTGCTGAATGAGGCCCATGTCGCCCAAGATATTACGGTCAATCAGCTGGATTGTATAGTTGGGAACATCATTGCATCTAATTACATTACTTTCACTGATGATGAGCTCACCCCAGAGGGGAAGGGGCACAATAAGGCGTTGCATATCTCAGTGAGATGCGGTGAATATACACTCTCCAGGGTTCTCATTGACAATGGATCCTCATTGAATGTTATGCCCAGATCAACGATGAACAAGTTAGAGGTGGATTGTTCCTACATGAAACCCAGCTCAACCCTGGTCAGAGCCTTTGATGGGTCTAAGAAAGAAGTCATAGGAGAAATGGAGTTCCCAATGCAAATAGGGCCTGAGGTGTTCTGTGTGACTTTTCAAATTATGGATATTGAATCCTCATACAGCTGTCTCTTGGGGAGACCTTGGATCCATGCAGCAGGCGCTGTCCCTTCAACACTTCACCAAAAACTCAAGTTTATAGTCGACGATAAGCTTGTAGTTGTTTGTGGGGAGGAAGAGTTCACAATCAGCAAACCTGTCCCCTCTCATTATATTGAGGCTGCAGAGTAATTCCTCGAGTCCGCCTTTCAATCCCTAGAAATTGCGAACGCTGTGTTCGTAAGTGAAGAATCCCCAGTATCGGTACCCAAGTGGTCTAAGGCTGATATTATGGTAGCAAAAGTTATGCTGAAGAGTGGCTATCAGATTGGGAAGGGGCTAGGAAGATCTGAGCAAGGAATTCTGTCACCCGTGCATCTGCGAGAATACAAGGACAGACGTGGGTTAGGTTATTGGCCCACTCCAGCTGATAAAAGAAGAATGGCTGAGGAAAAGCGTGAGAAAAGATTGGCTAGGCTTCAGGGGAGAGAACCCCGATTGATGATGGTCCACATAGATGACCTCAAGCAGAATTTCAGGAGTGCTGGCATGACGGACCCTAATCAGATAGCTGTCATTGAGGAAGAGTTGGTTGAAGAAGGCGAGGATCGGGGCCTGGTTCGTCGCAGTGCTGCAGGAGAAGAAATTGGCAACTGGAAGATCGTTAATTTCCCTGTTGTTTTCATTCCAAAGTAATGATCTTTGTAATGCAAATCCTTTGGCTCTGCCCAAGGCCTTAGGACCTTTTCATAAGGGCACGCATGTTTTTTATCATCTATCAATGAAATGTAGTTTTGAATTCTCAAATGAAAAAAAATAGCTTTTTTTCGCGTCTTCATTTTGTGTCTCTATTTTTGCTTGTTCATTGCTTTTCTATTCCCGCAAATGCAGATCTAAAATGAATACCTCTGAAAGTAATGATGCCAGCGGTTCATATGTTAATTTTGATTACCCCGTTAATCAAGCCGAGGAGGATGCTGAGGATGACTGGGAAACTCCACCGGAATTGATGAGAATGGTTGAGCAAGAAGAAAAGGTTATTCAGCCACATGGGGAAACTATTGAGATCATCAATTTAGGCACAGAGGGCGAAAAGAAAGAAGTCAAGGTTGGCACTTCAATGAAAAAGAGTGAGCATGAGAAGTTGGTTCAACTCCTGCGTGACTACATTGATGTCTTTGCATGGTCGTATGAAGATATGCCCGGGTTAGATACTGATATAGTGGTGCACAAGCTGCCAGTCAAACCTGAGTGCCCTCTAGTTAAACAGAAGTTAAGGAGGATGAAGCCTGAGATGTCTTTAAAGATCAGAGACGAAGTGAAGAAACAATTTGACGCTGGTTTCCTAACCGTAGCCAAGTATCCACAGTGGGTTGCTAACATTGTGCCAGTGCCCAAAAAGGACGGAAAAGTTAGAATGTGTGTTGATTACAGAGATCTGAATCGTGCCAGTCCCAAAGACGATTTTCCCTTGCCTCATATTGATGTCCTAGTAGACAGCACAGCACAACACTCCCTTTTCTCCTTCATGGACGGGTATTCGGGGTATAACCAGATTAAAATGGCTCCTGAGGATATGGAGAAGACTACTTTCACAACTCTATGGGGAACGTTCTGCTATCAGGTCATGCCGTTCGGGTTGAAGAATGCCGGCGCTACTTACCAAAGAGCTATGGTCACGTTGTTTCACGACATGATGCACAAAGAGATTGAGGTGTACGTGGACGATATGATCGCAAAGTCCAGAACAGATGAAGAGCACATTGTTAGCTTGCGGAAGCTCTTTGAACGGTTGAGAAAGTTCAAGCTCAGGTTAAATCCGGCTAAATGCACCTTTGGGGTGAGATCAGGAAAACTATTGGGGTTTATTGTCAGTCAAAAGGGGATAGAGGTTGACCCAGATAAAGTGCGTGCAATTCTCGAGATGCCTACTCCTAAGACCGAAAAAGAAATTCGGGGTTTTCTCGGAAGACTGAACTACATTTCCAGGTTTATCTTCCAGTTAACTGCCACATGTGAGCCGATTTTCAAATTGCTGTGCAAGAATCGAGAGACTAGGTGGAATGATGATTGCCAAGAAGCTTTCGAGAAGATTAAGAAATACCTGCAAGATCCGCCTGTTTTAATGCCTCCGGTGCATGGCAGACCTTTGATCCTGTACCTGACCGTGCTAGAAAATTCAATGGGTTGTGTGTTAGGACAACATGACGAAACTGGCAAGAAAGAGCACGCAATTTATTATTTGAGCAAGAAGTTCACCGATTGTGAGACGAGGTACTCGTTACTAGAAAAGACTTGTTGCACCTTGGCCTGGGCTGCTCATCGCTTGAGGCAATACATGTTAAGTGACACCACCTGGTTGGTGTCAAAGATGGATCCCATCAAGTATATCTTCGAGAAGCCTGCACTTACAGGAAGAATTGCGAGATGGCAGATGCAGTTGTCAGAATATGATCTTCTTTATGTCACTCAAAAGGCCATCAAAGGTAGTGCGCTAGCTGAGTACCTGGCACACCAGCCTATTGAAGATTACCAGTCGATGCAGTGTGATTTCCCAGATGAGGACATTCTGGTTTTATTTGAAGAAGGAAGATCCCCAGAGAATGAAAGGTGGAGAGTAGTGTTCGACGGTGCTTCCAACAGTTATGGGCACGGGGCTGGGGCAGTACTGGTGTCCCCTGACAATCACTTCATACCATTCACTACTAGATTGAGCTTCTATGTCACAAATAATATTGCGGAGTACGAGGCATGTATTCTGGGTATTCAGGCAGCTCTAGACTGGAGAGTTAAAAGATTAGATGTGTATGGAGACTCGGCCCTAGTTATCCATCAAGTGAACGGAGATTGGGAAGCCAGAGATCTTGAGTTGATACTGTACAGAGACTACATCCGAGAACTGGTTGAGTCCTTCGAAGAAATCACGTTTCAACATCTTCCTCGCAGAGAGAATCAGTTGGCTGACGCACTGGCCACTTTAGCTTCAATGTTTAATATCAATTGTGATAAGAACTTGACCCAGATCAAAATCCAGCATCGAGGTTTGCCGGCACACTCCTACTCCTGCGCAGTGATTGAAGATAGCGCAGATGATAAACCTTGGTATCATGACATCAAGCAGTATATCCTGAACAGAGAGTACCCTCTAGGGGCATCGGAAAATGATAAAAGAACGCTTAGAAGACTGTCAATGAATTTCTTCCTGAGTGGCGAGGTGCTTTACAAGAGGAATCATGATAAAGTACTCCTTAGGTGTGTGGCAAAGGAGGAAGCAGAAAGGATCATGAGAGAGGTGCATGAGGGCACGTTCGGAACTCATTCCAACGGGCATACTATGGCAAGGAAGATATTAAGGGCTGGCTACTATTGGCTGCAGATGGAGGCAGACTGTTACATTTTTGTAAGAAAGTGCCACAAATGCCAGATTTATGCCGATCACATACATGTGCCACCGGCTTCATTAAATGTCATGACTGCACCCTGGCCATTTTCAATGTGGGGCATGGACATCATTGGTCCCATTGAACCCAAAGCTTCAAACGGTCACCGTTTCATCCTTGTTGCTATCGACTACTTCACTAAGTGGGTAGAGGCTGCTTCATATCCCAATGTGACGAGTTCAGTGATTGCAAAATTCATCAGGAAAGATCTAATCTGTCGTTATGGTCTGCCAAACAAGATAGTTACAGACAACGGCAGTAATTTGAACAGCAGAATGATGAAGGACTTATGTAAGGACTTCAAGATCCAGCATCACAACTCTTCTCCCTACCGCCCGAAGATGAATGGGGCAGTTGAAGCAGCTAACAAAAACATTAAGAGAATAGTGCAGAAGATGGTAGTGACTTACAAGGACTAGCATGAGATGCTCCCCTTCGCCTTGCATGGATACAGGACCTCGGTGCGTACATCTACAGGGGAAACCCCCTACTCACTGGTTTATGGGACAGAAGCTGTACTCCCCATTGAAGTGGAAATACCCTCGCTGTGGGTATTGATGGAAACCAAGTTGGAAGAAGCAGAATGGGTCCAAGCTCGTCTGGATCAGCTGAATCTCATTGAGGAGAAAAGAATTGCTGCCCTGTGTCATGGCCAGTTGTATCAACAAAGGATGAAGATAGCTTTCGACAAGAAGGTTCGGCCCAGAGAATTCCAAGAAGGAGACCTCGTACTCAAGCAGATCTTGCCGATCCAGACAGATCCCAGGGGCAAGTGGGCTCCCAAGTACGAAGGACCTTATGTGTTGAAGAAGGCATTCTCCGGAGGAGCGTTAATACTCACCAGCATGGATGGTGAAGAACTCAAGAACCCAGTCAATTCAGATTCAGTCAAGAAATATTACGCCTGAGAAAAATAAAAGAAAAAGAGCAAGATGAGCCAAGCAAGAATTAGCTCGCTAGGTCGAAAACCCGAAAGGGCGGCCTAGGCAAAATGGAGCGACCCGGTGGATTGAAAACCCAAAAGGGCGATCCAGGCAAAAATTAGGGTCAGGAAAGTTGGACATAAAAAGGAAAGGGGCAAGCAGTGCTTCCAAAAGCTTGGATAAAAGGGTGATTAAGGCTATAAGTATGAGCGGTTGGCATCGAACGCTCCAGAGACAAAGAATATTCATAAGATCTGCTGCGTCCATTCTCCTTTTTCTTTCTTTTAGTTTCGGGAAAATTTCCAATGTACCCTTTTCAGTCAGCGTGACATTCTGCGCGTCTAACTCCTGTATGAATAAAAGTCCAAATTTTTCACTCTATCAGTTTTGTTGTCTTATCGTTGCTTTCTTTTCATTTGTGATTTTAAACTACGTTTTATGGTAGATGATAAATAAATCATAGAAATGTGCATAAGTCATAGCATTAAGATCATTGCGAAATTTTTGAAAATGACAACAAAAAGAGACAATCTTTCAGTCAAGTAAGCTCACAAAAATCAAATAAGAAACGCTGATTGCGTTAAAACAAGAGGACGAAGCTCGGCTCCCGAATAATTATCATAAATAATCATGGTGTCTCATGACGCAAGTCCTGCGAGTGGATCGGACCAGCAAAGGAAAAGCCAAAAGAGCAAAAGAGCACAAAAAGAAAAATATATATGAAAAAAAATAAGAAAAGGAAAGGTTGAAGAAGCAAAAGAGCAATAAACAAATAAAGTCATGTATTACATTCACCAAGCATAAAATCATGCACTCATCAGACATAGAAAATAATAAAAATAAAGTAAAGAAAAGAGAAATTCAGGCATTTACATTACGTTCACCATAAGAAAAAGAAAAAGAAAATGGCAATCATGGCATTTGCATTGAATGCATGGGCTCATTTTTTTGGCTGCAGACGAGCGAGAGAGCTGAAACATCCCACATAATTTCATGTCATTCATCAGCAATATTCACATTTCATAGAAAAGAGGCAAAGGAAAAAGGAATTCAGACGTTTGCATTACATTCATCATAAGAAAAGAAAACAGTAATCATGGCATTTGCATTGCATGCATTTGTTCATTTTCAGCAGCAGGTACAAAGAAAGGATGGGCACTTCGGTGTTAGCCCTCGCCTTCAAATTCCAGAAAGTGCTGCCCCAGTTGGGAGTTCAGAAAGGAAAAAGAAAAGAGAGAAACAGAAAAGAAAGGGAAGAAAGAAAGGAAAAGAGAGCGCTCAGGCGCGCATTGCGGGTTGGAGCCCAGAGAGATCATCGCTCCCTTCTGCCCAGGTCTCACATTGTGTACGAGCAACGCGATGGACTGCAGCCCCATGTGAGGTTCAACGGAATAGTTGTATCAGCCTAAGATACAGTGGACGCCGTGCATTGATCTGTATATTAGTTCCGGAGATGATAACGATCCCCCCCGGTCGCTCGAAAAGGCCAACAGGAAGAGCGTGCTCCCCAAAGCCACGCGCAAACTCGGATTCGTCAAGAGTTCGTTTAAGGATTACATGTTTTAGGCAGCCTGGGCAATTTACCGCTTTCTGCACGCAAGTGCCCATTTTACTTTTTCTGTCTGCACGTAAGTGTCCATTTTACCTTTTCTGTCTGCACGTCAGTGTTCCTTTACTATTTTTGCATCGACACAAAAGTGTCTATCTTTCTGAAAAATAAAATAACAAAGATAAGCAAAATAGAGAAAAAGGAAAAAAGAAAATTCAGATTTCCCCAAGTGGACAAAATTGGTATAGTTTTTGAGTTCTTTATTTCTATTTTTCCTCGGAATATGTTTCGGCCAATTCATATTCCTTGTCAAAATCCAAATAAAGAGGGGCAGCTGTCATACCCCAATTTTGTCCGGCTTAGGTCAAAACCCTAATTTTCCACAAAAATAAATAAATTGAAGAGCGAAGAGCCTTATGCACTACATTTCGAATCCTAGAAGGCATTCCAAGGTTCTTGAAATCATTTTTAGGGTTGGAACGTATTTTTCGGGCAAATTAGGGTTTTAGAGTCAAAAAGGGTATTTTGGTCAATTGTAACGGTTTTTTTCAAAAAGGCTCAAAAAAATATGTATAATTAAAAATAGAAATCTGAAATCAAAATAAAAAAATGAATAACAAAATAATATTGGATGTTTATTGTATTTTTAGAATTAGGGCTAATTCCTTTTTAGGTGCTTTTTGCTTTTATCCATTTTTTGCCAAAGTAAGCACCAATTTTACAAGCAAACCATCTCCCTCACTTCATCCTCATGCTCCACGCCACTCCCCACCATCAGCCCCATCAAGTACACATCACAAAAAGCCTTTCATCATTTCCTTGACAAGCACACCTTTGAGTCCAATAACATCCAATACACAACATATTTTTACCTTCCTTCTCTCTACACCACTAAATACACACTAATTTCTTTACTTCCCTCTCACAACCTTTAACCCATTAGATCTTTGGCCAGCCAAGGAAATTCAATAAGAACAACTCACTCCTCTCCACCCCAAAAAAAGAGACAAGGCCGTAGCCCCCTCCTCTCCCTCACTTCCTCTTGTTTTTCTTTCATCTCAAAGGAACCTTCCCATTTCTCCTACACCAAAAAACCCTAACAAACAACTCACCTCATTTGCATCCATATTTCACATACTCCCTCCATTTCTCATTCAAAGTTCAAGCATCATCATCAAGTGGGTACTTCTTTGAAGAATATTGGAGTTTTGTTGATTTGTGTCTAGCTTCATCTTCTCATCTCACTTTCTAGCTTAGAGCTAAGGTAATCCTTAAAACCTTTTATCATCTTTGAGTATTTCCTCAAAAATATAAAAAGCATTTATCCTATCATCTTCATATTCTCATATTGTTGATTGTTGTTGGTGAGAGGTGTCATAAGCACTTTGACAAGCACTTAGGGAGGCTTGGGTGCTTATGGTGCTTCTCACCCTTTAATAAATGTTGATTTGTGTTGATTTGGATCTTAATCATTGCCTTTCATGAAATAAAATGTTGTTTTATGGCATGTTGTATTTCGCATACTCACATAAAAATGTGATTTGCTAGTTGTTGTTGGGTTTCTTTCACATTTCCTTGCATATTCACTCTTGTTTGCATAACTTTCACAAAATAAGAAACCCATTTCAAGCATGATAACATTCGGCCATGGGCCTAGGTTTAGGGTTCTTGAATGCTTTTGTTTATTTCATGATTTGGGGATGAATAATAGTTGATTTAGGGTATGTATGCTCCTAGGTTTTAACATAAAAAATTAGGGTTTGGGTTTGCTTTAATAAACTTGTTTTGTTGATGATTGGCAAGGTGATTCACACTTGTGCACTTATGCACTTAATCTTAAGTGTGAAGATTGACCAAAGTGATTCAACATTCTTTGATACTTTGGTTGCTAAATAATTTGCTTGCTTATGCTTGCCTATGATCATGATTGAGGCAACTCTTTTCCTTAAGCTAACAATTTCATTGTCCACTCTCATATAAGAATATCATCAACACTTAGATAGGCCCATTCCTCACATTGCATCTTCCACTAGATGTGCATTTAGATTCCCTTGCGTTTTGTAGAAATATTTGAGTATGGTTCTCGCCTAGCATCTTCCAATAGATGTGCATTTAGGTTCAATCTTGCCTATTCTTGTATTTTTGCTTAATGCCCAATTCAAGTTCCTTCTTTGCCTATTTATGTGTTGTGGTCTAACATGTGTAGTCTTGGCTAATATTTGCTCAAGAATTCAAACGAGATTGTTGTTTGCCTAAGGATTCGATTTGCATTCATTGCTTTCTTTTCTAAAGGGCCTAGCATGAAAATGGTGACTAGTGACAATCACCCATGACCTTTGTTAGTTTGATTGTCCCAAGAGCCTAAGTTTCAAAAAAAGACGTTTTCATATGCATGAGCTACTAGTGATAATCACCCATAACCTTTGTTAGTTTGATTATCATGAATGCTTTCAATTTCCAAAGATATTTTCCTAAGCATCAAAAGTCATAGCAAGTGTTAATGATGACCACCCATAACCTTTGTTAGTTTGGTCATCATGAAGGCTTTCATTTTTCAAAAGAGATTTTTACATGCACTTAAGGGGGTTTTAGTAATGATCACCCATAACCTTTGTTAGTTTGATCATTATGAACGCCCTTCACTTTTCAAAATCAAAACAAAAAGACTTTCATTTTCAAGGCTCATTAGAACTACGTCGCTTTGATTCCCATTTGGGATACGTAGGAGCGAGCCACGTTCTCGTCAAGCGCAACCATAAAAATTAGCATTTGCATAACAAAAAAAGGAGTCATTTTCAGAACAAAAACCTTTCCCCTTTTAAAATCATTTTCAACCCATCGTCGCTAGTGGTTAATCAGAACCTTTGTTCGTTTAGCTATTAGTGACGATGTCCTTTTCTCATAAGAATAATAAACGATGATCCATCATAACCTTTGTTAGTTTGATCATCGTGCAAATCAATCTCTTTCGAAGATCACTTTCAAAAAAGATAATAAAGTGCTTGTTTAACGTCCCGAGCCTGACGGTACTAGAGTCAATCCTTGAGGGCAGTAACATAGCTCACTTGGAGTAACCCTTCCTCAAAATGCTTCACACGTTGCCCATTGAACTTAAAAGTGGTGCCATCTTCATGAGATACCTCAAGCACTCCATAAGGAAAAACATGAGTAGTAGTGTAGGGGCCATACCACCTTGAGCGCAACTTTGCTGGAAAAAGACGCAAACGTGAGTTATAAATTAGAACTTTCTCACCTACATGGAATTCACGCTGCTGGATGCGCTTATCATGCCACTTTTTAGTCTGCTCCTTATATAACTTGGCATTCTCATAGGCTCCCAGACGGAGCTCATCCAATTCATCGAGCTACAGCAACCTATTTTCACCTGTAAGCTGAGCATCAAAGTTTAGAAATTTTAAAGCCCAAAGTGCTTTATGCTCTAATTCAACAGGCAAATGACATGATTTTCCAAAAACAAGACGGTAAGGAGACATCCCAATGGGGGTTTTAAAAGCAGTTCTATAGCCCCATAGTGCATCATCAAGTTTTAAAGACCAATCTTTCCTTGATGCACTAACTGTCTTCTCTAAAATCCTTTTCAGCTCTCTGTTTGAAATTTCAACTTGCCCACTAGTTTGTGGGTGGTAAGGAGTTGCTACCTTATGAGTGACACCATATTTACTTAAAAGATTTTCAAATTGCTTATTACAAAAATGAGTGCCACCATCACTAATAATGGCTTGGGGAGTGCCAAATCTGGAGAAAATGTTTTTCTTTAAAAATTTCACCACCACCCGAGCATCATTAGTCGGTAAGGCTACAGCTTCCACCCACTTGGACACATAATCTACAGCAACAAGAATATATTGATTTGAAAAAGATTTAGGGAAGGGCCCCATAAAGTCAATACCCCATACATCAAATATCTCACAAACCAAAATGTTGTTTAAAGGCATCTCTTGATGCCTACAAATATTGCCACTCCTTTGACAGCTATCACAAGCTTTAACAAATTCATGAGCATCTTTAAATATAGTAGGCCAATAAAAACCACATTGTAAAACTTTATATGCAGTTCTATTTGGGCCAAAGTGGCCACCTACCTCTCTAGAGTGACAATGCTCAAGGATAGAAGTTACCTCATCCAAAGGCACACAACGCCTAATAACCTTGTCTCCGCATACTTTAAATAGGTACGGGTCATCCCATAAGTAGTGTCTAGCATCAGAAATTAATGTCTTCTTTTGTTGAAAAGAAAAATCAGGGGGAACAACCTTACCCACCAAATAGTTGACAATGTCTGCAAACCAAGGAATAGTAGAAATAGCTAAAAGTCTCTCATCAGGGAAAACCTCCTTGATCTCCCCATCATTTGAGGCCTGCATCACACTATGGTCAAGCCTTGAGAGGTGGTCAACTACAAAGTTCTCTGAGCCTTTCTTGTCTCTAATCTCCAAGTCAAACTCTTGTAGCAACAAAATCCACCTAATTAACATGGGTTTAGCATCCTGTTTTCCAAGCAAATATCTAATGGCAGCATGGTCAGTGTAAATAATAACTTTAGAAAGAACAAGGTAATGACGAAACTTGTCAAATGCAAATACTACAGCTAGCAACTCTTTCTCTGTGGTAGTATAATTTCTTTGAGCATCATCAAGAGTGCGACTAGAGTAGTAAATGGTATAGAATACCTTATTCTTCCTTTTCCCCAAAACAGCCCCTACAGCAGTATCGCTAGCATCACACATAATTTCAGAGGGAAGCGACCAATCGGGGGCAACAACAACAGGGGCACTAATTAACTTTTCCTTTAAACAATTAAAAGCCTTCAAACAAGTGTCAGAAAAATCAAAAGTGGCCTCATTAACCAAGAGGTCAGTCATAGGCTTTGCAATTTTTGAGAAGTCTTTAACAAACCTTCTATAGAAACCAGCATGGCCTAAGAAGCTACGAACCCCTTTAACAGAATTGGGTGGGGGCAACTTTGCAATTACCTCCACCTTTGCGGGATCAACTTCAATGCCTCTAGTGGACACCTTGTGTCCCAAAATAATGCAATCTTGTACCATAAATTGACATTTCTCCCAATTGAGCACTAAATTAGTGTCCCAGCATCTCTGCAACACTAAATTCAAGTTATATAAACAATCCTCATAAGAGGATCCAAAGACGGTAAAATCATCCATGAATATCTCAATGCATTTTTCAACCAAGTCAGAGAAAATAGCCATCATGCATCTTTGGAAAGTGGCAGGGGCATTACATAAACCGAATGGCATCCTTTTATATGCAAATGCTCCATATGGGCAAGTAAAAGTAGTTTTCTCTTGATCTTCAGAAGCCACTGGTATTTGCAAATAACCAGAATATCCATCCAAACAACAATAATAATCATGACCTGGCACTCTCTCAAGCATTTGATCAATAAAGGGAATAGGGAAGTGATCTTTCCGGGTGGCATCATTTAATTTTCTATAATCAATGCACATACGCCACCCGGTAATTTTCCTAACTGCAATTAATTCATTTTTATCATTCTCCATCACAGTAGTACCTCCCTTTTTAGGAACACATTGAACAGGACTTACCCACTTACTATCAGAGATAGGATAGATGATACCTGCATCAAGAAGCTCAATCACTTCCTTTTGGACCACCTCTTTCATGTTAGGATTGAGGCGGCGTTGAGGTAGTGCCCGGGGTTGGTAATCATCCTCCATGTGTATCTTGTGGGTGCAAATTGAGGGACTAATGCCTTTTATATCATGAATAGACCATCCAAAGGCTTCTTTGTTGGCCCTTAATACCCTCAAAAGCTTATCCTCCATGGTATCTGTCAAATCTGCAGAAATAATCACAGGCAAAGAGGAAGGGGGTGCAAGAAAGCATATTTTACATTTGAAGGAAGAGGCTTTAATTCAAGCTCAGGAGCCTCTTCAATTGAAGGTTTGGGATTTGGAGTATTACCCCATTCCAATTCCTCAAATCTATGGTTACTCCAATTTTTCTGAGGGTGGTGGGAGCCTGCAAAAACATTAAGAACTCTTCTTCCTCACCACCCTGCAATATGCCAAGTCCCTGCAAAGTAAGTACTTTTTCTAGAGGGTCCTGAATTCTAAAATCATCAAAACTTTCAGAGGTAACTGTAACACCCTTTTTCTACCCGATAATTATTTGATAAAATCAGAGTTATAAAAATTTTTCATACTTCGAAAAGAGATGTCACACATTTCATCGATAGTTCAAAACATCACATACGATATATAACACTTGTCAAGAAGGGTCGAAGCCCATAACACCAGTTTAAATAACCGCATCGTCAAAAATACATCACCACGCAGCGCAAATAGAAATAAGTTTCAAACAATAAAATCGTAACGTCCTGAATGGACTCCAAATAAATAAAATGCAATAGCCAAGTCTAGGTTCGTATTCCCCCCTTGAGTGTTACATACCAAAGCAAATGACACCGACTCAGACTAGCGAAGGTAACTAGGCCTTCACTCGCAATCACCTGCACGTTACCGCATAGGGGTAACATTCAAACAGAAAGGGTGAGATATCTTCAATATAATAGCGTAAAATGATAGGAAATATGCTAGAATATGACAACTATATCTACCACTCCAATACACACATCTAATTCATAAACACACGTCAAATAGTAAACACCACAATCAGTCACCAAATGTCATGACAATGCATGAATGCAACCCACACCAACGGGCATATGCATGTGGTACCAAATCACCAAAATTTTGCCTGTAAATAGAGGCGTCACCAAAATTGAGAGCTTTCACACCCGGCTCACCAATTCATAAAATTTGAGCTTTCACACCCGGCTCACTAGTTTTTGAAAAATTTGAGCTTTCAGACCTAGCTCCAAGACCAAAGGCCTTCACCAAAATAAATGCACATGCTGTATGCGACACCATGTATGCACACAGACAATCATCCAAAATAGTCACGATGTGACACACTAAAAATTATTCACCAATATCACCAAAGTTGAGCTTTCACACCTAGCCCAACGACACCAAAACACCAAACTACCCGAGACAACGGAACACCAATATTTGGAGCCTTCACACCTAGCTCCCACAACACCAAAGTTTGAGCCTTCACACCTAGCTCAAACAGCACCAAGACACCAAGATGACAACAAGTTTCCAAATAATTGGGACGACGACAATTTTCCAAAATATTTGAGATGCGACAATTTTTCTTTTCCCAAAGGCATCAACACTTAACGACTAAGACAACGGCTAACAATTTCCAGAAAAATAGATCACTTTGCCTTAAATTAGAATATTCAGCTAGGCCTCTGAATAAGCTTTCCAAAACATTTTGAAACGTCTCAATCGGACTCCCGAGTCAAAAGTTATCGCAAAAACAAAATAGGAACAAAACTGAGACACATGCTGAAAACGGCGCCCAGGCACAGGGCGCCTAGTAGGAAAACGCAACACAGCAAACTGGCGCCCAGCAACAAGCAACACGCTGAACCTGGCACCTAGGAGCAGGGCGCCTAGCAACACTGCAGGAAATGGCGCCCTTGGCGCCCAGACAGTAGGGAACACAGCAGAAACGCAACCTGGCACAGGAATTGGCGCCCTTGGCGCCCAGACAACAACAGCACAAAACGCAACACAAACAGTGTAACACCCCAGTAATTTCTAACTTGTAGAAACTACCGAAATGCACTACTGGCATACATCAGAGTGACTTTCCTTTTAAAATATTGAACACATTCTAAACTTCGATGAAACTCATCAAACGCACTTACACATCTGAACATAATATAAATAAAGTCGGTCCTCACATAACTCAAACTAGTGTTCAATACTCAAAACCGAAAGTCTGCGGAAGCGATTTACAACTTGAAAGACATAAGTCGTACAATCGAATAGTCTTAAGATATTGAATAGAAATACGGAAATACAAAGGAAACTGAAATACAAGACATAATGAAATAAAGATAGCGGCCACTCCTCAAGCGTCTCCATAGCCGTGCCTCACGGTCTTCAACTTTCCCTGTGTAACTGAAAAACAACAACAATGGATTGGGTGAGACAACTTGTCTTAGTGAGTTCTAGCGCGACCCCTTACTAATTCTCTCGGTTCAATTATGCTTGATTCATTATTCTTGATTCATGAGTTCGTAGTCTTTAATTCGACTACGTGGAACATACAACGTGTACTCGTGGCCCTTCTAAGCGACACACAAGGCACACACAATGACAATGATTCTTAGCATATCACCGGTGACTTTATTTGAAAGCACCGGCAAACCCGGTCCCCGGCCATTTCTACTACCAAGGGACAAACAATGACGGGGCCTAAGGTCATAAGGAATCATGACTTCCTCGCCCTTAGTACACTAATTTGAAAACTAGGTTCGTCACCCTAACATGATGTATAATATAAATACATGAACAATTAGCAGTGAACAGTGAATTTAATCAAACCATGAGCTTATGCTTAACAGTGAACTTGTACTTAACTTAGTCTTGTACTAACATGATCTTATTATTAGGTGATCTCACACGGCTTACTAAGGTTTACTCTTCTAACTTATCCTGATAATAATCCAGCCAGTCCAGCACAATACATCAATCACATTAAGCAATATCCATGGCATAAGCTTATCTCAATCACAATCATAGCATGACAATCAAATCCACAACACATTCCATGTACCCGCATTGGGCCGTTCATAAAACCATGGACCGCAAGGGCCGTTAATAAGACCGTGGTACGCAAGGGCCGTTTATAAAAATAAACATAATCATGGAATTATACAGTATAAATTATATATATAGATAGGTCTTTGAATAAGCTTTAAAACGCATCTGGGAACACCTCAATCGGGTTCCCGGATCAAAAGTTATTGCGAAAACAAGTTTAGGGTATTTTGTTGAAAAGTGACAAAGTTTTGCGTTGCAAAAATTAAGGGAGGTCGCGACGCGATGTCCACGGGTCGCGACGCGAAATTACACAGAATTTTACCCTAACTTGTGATGCTCATATCTTGAGCTACACAATTCCAAATTCAACCAAATCAGGACCAAATTGACGAGCATTCAGTCTAGTTTCTAAAACAATTGACCACATAATTTTTGGATACCTATATCATCCCCAGATGCTCAGAAACCGAACCTATTCTCAAACTGTCTCCAGAATTCTACCCTAACTTGTGATGCTCATATCTTGAGCTACACAAGTCCAAATGCAACCATTCCAAAGCCAAAATGACAAGTATTCAATCTAGTTTCTAAAATGACAATCCACAAGATTTTTCAATCAGTAATTTGTTCCCAGTTACTGCAATACCGAAACTACCAACAAAACATCGAAACAGTGAGTTTTAACAACAAAACTAACATCAAGTAAGCACCAATTTAATCCATTGACTTGGGACATGAAAATCAGACATTCAACACAATCCATCCAGTCCAGAAAATCATCAATTCATACAATTAAATCAAACCAATTCAATTGATCAAATAGCGAAATGACTCGAACGAGGTTTTCATAAAACGAATCGATAACGGTTTTCGTAAAACGCGTGACTCATTTTCAGAATACATGACACATCAGTTTTATTCCCTAGTGAGTATAGAACTCACCTAATGTGATGAAAATCACACAATCACGAATCCCTCGGTTGACACGGCGACGAACACTACGAACGGTCCTCGAATTCGCTCCAAGGTATCACGAACTTTCTCACTAAACCGCTTCTAGACAACTCAAAGCTGAAACCCAGGTCTCCTAGAGCTTGAATTCTGATTCCAACAACAGGAATGACCCCAAGATAGTTCCAATTCGCAGTAAAGAGGCTGTACTTGGTTCCAATGCTTCCCAATTAAACATGCAAGGTTAGAATTCTGGTTTTGGTCAAGAGAACCTCAAGGTTGCCTTCAATGGTGGTTTGTGGTGGAGGTGGAGGGTGGCCGCGATTTTGGTAGCAGTAGAATGAGGAAGAAAAGCTGATTCTATTGGTGTGGTTAGACACACATGCATTGAACATTTTAGGAATTCTCTCCTCTTCTCCTCCCTCACCCTCTCGCCCTCTCCCCTCTCATTCTCTCCTTGGTTGAGTTTTGTTTTTCTGAAAATAATGAAGTGTTGTGTTATTTTCAGCTGAATTGGGGTATATATATGGGAAAGGTACAAAGATGGTTTTGCCCTTCACTTAAACATACTATTCCCATTGACTCCCAACAGCACTAAACATTTTAATTGACAATTAATTACCAATCACACACAATTGAATAATAAATCAATCAAGCAAAGATTTATTTTATGTGTCAATAACTCAATAATAATTTCATGCCAAATAATCAATTAGCGAAAATAGGGGATATTACAAACAGGACACGCCCAGACACAGCGCCCATGGCGCCCATGGCGCCCCTGCGCCAAGACAGCGTGCAACACAACTCAGGAACAGGCGCCCATGGCGCCCCTGCGCCAAGACACGGGCAACACACACACACACTGGCACACGCGAACACACCCAGACACGGCACCCATGCACAGGGCGCCAGAAACAACAACAGAACACCAAGGCAACATGGCCAGGCACGGCGCCCAGGCACAGGGCGCCAAAAACAGCATCTAGGACAATGGCTCCCATGGCGCCCTAGGGTTCAATAATTTCGTTAATTCACCAATTCAAACCACCAATCCTTAATCACCAATGTCAATCATCATAATTTGTCACTCACAACACCAAACAACAATTTAATCGAACACCTAGCATGCGTTTAGTAATAACAACAATGAGCACCAAGTTCTAGAGTCACAACTATCACCAACAAATGTCAAATTTCAATCCAACCTAGTTATAATTCAACTAACACCAAATCAAACATCACAATCCATCAAAGGGTATTATAGGACCTATCCCCACATAACCCCATCATGAAACCCCATTATAAGGAAGAACCCCACCCTTACCTTATAGTAGGAGAGCACTAATTCTCCTCTCTCTATTCGCAACTTTTTCTTTCTTTTTCTTAAACAAATCGCATAATGAGACCAAACCCTAGCCTAGGCGCTTCACCTATGCGCCTAGCTAGTGGGCTTTGGATCACGGGTTTTCCTCCAGCTTAAGCCCGATCACTAACACCATCCCCTAATATTCAATTATACACCTCTTATTTAAACGCTAATATAATTACACCATTAAAATAAATAAATAATTGGATACCTAAATATTTAATTAGATAATTTAATTAAATATTTGGGCGTTACAGTAACCACATCATTAATATCCATAGCTTGAATAAAATTACAAGAAGCAAATGAGGAAGGATTTTTTAATGAGTTCAAGACTTGAAATACAACTTCCTCATTTCCAAATCTTAAAGTCAATTTTCCCTGCTGAACATCAATTAAGCTTTTTCCTGTGGCTAAGAACGGACACCCTAAAATAATTGGGACTTCCTCATCTTCTTCAATATCCAATACAACAAAATCAGCAGGGAAAATAAACTTATCAACTTTAACTAAAACATCTTCTACCACTCCACGGGGGTGGGCAATGGATCTATCAGCTAGCTGCAAAGTGACGTTTGTAGGATGTGGTTCCTGCAAACCAAGCTTTCTAAAAACAGAAAAAGGCATCAAATTTATACTTGCTCCTAAATCACATAAAGCCTTTTCAAAATGAGAGTTACCAATTGTACAAGAGATAGTAAAACTACCCGGATCTTTAAGCTTAGGTGGTAACTTTTTTAGAAGTATAGCAGAACATTCCTCATTAAGCCTAACTGTCTCAAAGCCTTCTAACTTCCTTTTGTTAGAAATAATTTCTTTTAAAAATTTGGCATATTTAGGCATTTGAGCAATAGCTTCAGCAAAAGGAATGTTGATATGCAATTTTCTAAATATTTCAAGAAATTTGGCAAATTTCTTATCAAGCTGCTCATTTTTAAGTCTTTGAGGATAAGGAACATTTACCTTTGTTTGCTCATATTTTTCCCTTTCCTTTTTGCTTTCCTCAGAAGTGCTCCCCTCAGCAGGAGCTTGTATTTCTTTCTGGGGCGCCCGCCCGTCTTGATTGTTTTCTTGAACCAGCTCCTTGCCACTCCTAAGAGTAACAGCCTTGCAATGCTCATTTCTTGGATTACGCTCAGTTTGGGTAGGCAGTGAGCCTTGAGGCCTTTGAGACAACACAGTAATGAGATTTGAGATTTGACCCTCCAGACTTCCAAATTCGTTGTTCATGGCTCCAATTTGACCCTTCAGGCTTCCAAATTCTTCATTTGTCTGCTGCATAAACTTTGTCAACACATCATTGGTATCCAACTTTTTCTCCTATTGCCTTTGCACATGTGGAGGCTTATAGGAGTTCGAGCTTTGCTCCTTTTGTTGTCCTCCCCAAGAGAAATTAGGGTGATTTCTCCAACCCGGATTGTAAGTGTTTGAATAAGGGTCATTTTGGGTCCGGTTGGAATTTTGAACATAATTGGCCTCTTCAGTTGAAGTTGTTGGCCGGCCCTGTGCTTTTATCAATTCTTCAATGGATTGCAACCTCTCATCAGTCCTGTCCATGTAATTGGATAAAACACCCATGCACGGGTGTCCAACTTTTTCCATGTATCTAACTAAAGCCTCTTGCATACCAGGCCTTAACTCACTTTTCTTCCGACCAAGATAGTTGACTTCTTCAGTTAGGCCTCCCTAGAGGTTATTCGTGATGTCACTAGTGGAGGTAATTATTGGAGTAGATTGAGCTTGTACCTTCATCAAAGATTGCATCTGTTTAGAGAGAGCATCCAACTTTATGTTAACACTAGTGTCATCTTCAACCTTGTAGATCCCAGCTGATTTCTTAATGTGTCTGTCACTTGTCTCTCATTGGACATTATCGGCTGCTATCTCTGCAATTAAGTCATATACTATCGCAGGTTCCCCATTCATTAGAGAGCCCCCACAAGCCATATTAATAATTCCCCTATTTTGAGAAGATAATCTGTTGCAAAAATATTCAAGCCATTGCCACTTCTCAAATCCATGATGTGGACAACTTCGGAGTAAGTCTTGAACTCTTTCCCAAGCTTCATGCAAAAATTCTTGCTCGAGTTGAGCAAAGCTGATTATTGCACCTCGGATCTTAGTAGTCTTACCTAGAGGAAAATATTTGGTCAAGAATTTTTGCTTCAGTTGATCCCAAGTGGTAATGGACTCAGCTGGTTGAGAGTCTAGCCAAGCAGATGCCTTGTCAGCCAATGACCATGGAAACAATCTCACTCTAATGGCATCAGGAGTGACACCATTACAATTTACTGAGTCTGCCACCCTCAAGAAGTTTCTAAGATGGGTGTGCGGGTCTTCTGTTGGTGCACCTCTGAACATAGTTGAATTCTGAACCATTTGAATCAAGCTGGGTTTAAGCTCAAAGTTAGTAGCTTGCACGGGTGGATTGACTATGCTTGAGTGATATTCGCTGTCAGCGTAAAGTAGTCCCGCAGAGTTCTTCTCGGATTGGCAGCCATCACTCTTGTCTCTTTTCTTATCCTTCGAGCAGTTCTTTCAATTTCTGGATCAAAAACCAAAATAGGCTCCTGGGAGCGGGTGAGCATGCACTAGTAATAGTAATAAAACTAACTAATAAAATAAAACTAAATATATTTTTTTATTATTAAATTAAAACAAGAATTAAAATAAATGTCTAAAGCAATAAAAAATCTTTTTCGTTTAATATTATTAAATTAATCCCCGGCAACGGCGCCAAAAACTTGTTGCGTTAAAAACACACTTAGAGCAAGTGTACTCTATTGCAGAAGTAGTATAAAAAATATCGTCTCTGTAACACCCTAAAAATATGTAATTAATTTATTTAATAAAGTAATTGGGAATTTAATTTAATTTAATTAATTAAAATTATATTAATTTTATGTTGGTGGTATTAGGAAAAGGAGGCGCCACTTGGATGAAGTTGGGCTTAAGTGAAAAGCCCAAGCTCATGATCCATAAGCTATGCGAAGTGGCTAGGTCAAGTGGAGTTAGGGTTTTGTGTTGTCATTTGCGAATTGAGAGAAGAGAATAGAGAGAGGGAGAGCGTCGTTGGAGAAGAGAGAGGAGGAGAAGAGGTCGCGACTCAAGTGGAGCTAAGGGACGTGATCCGTTGCTGTGGTTCTGTTCGTGACTGTCTCTAGTGTAACAGCCCAATTAATTGAGTTAATTATTTTGTTAAGTGATTTAATTATTTAATTGATTTAACTGTGTCAGTAATTAATTTATGTAGTTAAATATCTAGGATTTGTGTTTTGATAAAAACAAATGAAATAATAAAATATATGGATGCTTGTGTATGTGAGCTTTATTAGGAATTGGAACGAATACAAATAAGAGGATTAGAGGAGAGGGCCTTGTGTGGGTTAAAAATAATAAAATTAGAGGTGTTAGTGTTAAGCCCTTGATTAATTCGAATTAGCCCAAGAAGAAGCCCAAGCCCGTTAGCTGAGACATTAGGTGCTGGGGTTAGGGGTTTTGCGCCTCCAGCTTGTGAGAAAGAAAGAAAAACGTAAAAGAAAGAAAAGAAAGAAGAAGAGAATCGCAAAAGTGAGAAGAGAGAAGAGAGAAAGAGAAACTTGCGTACAAGGGAGACGAGAAGGAGAAGGGGATTCGCGAATCAAGAGGAAAAGAAGAGTTGTTGCTGTGGTTTTGTTGGTGACTCCGTAGGAAGGACCTCGTCTTCGGTGTAATCAAGGTAAGGGTGGGTTTAACGGTTATAATGGGTTATGATGGTGGTTTATGGGTAGTTAGGTGTTGTGTGATTGCATGATTAAAGTGGATATGAAATTGAGTGATTGAGATGTGGATTATTGTGTGATTGAAATGTATGTTGAGTTGATGCCCTATATGTGTTTGTTGAAATGTGCAAGAGTTATGAGATGTGTGTAAGATTTGTATTGTATGCCAATAATTGATAAAATGTGTAATTGAAGATATGAGAGTGGATTTGAGGTGTTTGAAATAATTATTTAATGATTGAGCATGTGAAATTTGGAAGAAAATTGAGTTTGAAGGACCCTAGGTGCCTTAGGCGCCATTGTTGTTGTCAATCTGTGCTTTGTTGCTGCTGTCTGGGCGCCTGTTGCCAATTCTGCCAATTTGCGCCTCACTTGCGCTCCAGTCGCGCTCCAAGCGCAAGTTACTGGGCATTTTCTGCCATTTCGCGCTCCAGTTGCGCCTAAGTCGCGCCCCACGCGCGAAGTTTTGTCCCAAATTTGTTTTTGACATATCTTTTGACTCGGGTGTCCGTTTTAAGTGTTTCAAAATGCGTTTCGAAGCTCGTTCAGTCCTCTATATGTGTATGCTACTGTAATGTGAGAAATATAATTATTTTCTGAGCTGAATAATTATTTGATGAGCTGAATAATTTTTGATGAGCTGAATATTTATTGATGAGCTGAATTATTTATTGGTGATGGTTAATGTGGTATAGTATTTGTTACGTGCTTTGTTGTGGTTATGTGACGAGGTAGATGTGATGCTACAACACGTGGTATTTTTATGAGATGATTTATAACGAGATATGGTGATATAGTATTTATTAATTGAATGCTTTGAGTTGGTGTAATTGGTGCATGAGTCATGAGTCGCATTGTCATATGCATTCTTACGAGGTAGCTGTGATGCTACAACACGAGGTTTATTACGAGTTGTGTAACACCCCTTTTCTACCCATTAATTTAATTGGAAAAAATATCAGAGTTTTCAAAATTTTGTTTTTTTTGCACGAGAAATGTTACACATACTTCAATAAAACCACACTTCTCAACAAAACAGCTCATGAACATAATAACCATGTATTACGTAGCACATCACTAAAAGGCGAATCTCAAAACCACAGTTATCATCGCAATAAAACTTAACGTCGATAAAATCAACTACGCAGCGGAATAACGAAATAAAACAGAATTGTCAACTAAACATGACAACCTAAATCGTTCATAACATTAAGTTCGTCCCCCCCTGAGTGCTACGTATCAGAGCGTGACGACTCGATCGAAATAGTGAAGGTACCTAGTCCTTCACTCGCAATCACCTGCACGTTACCGCATGGGGGTAACATTCAAACAGAAGGGTGAGTCCAATTCAATTCATTTAATAAATCATATGATAAATAATAAGTCAAGTCACAGCTCTAAGATAATCACATCACGATAATTAATTACATCACTACACAAACTCATCACTGTGTCATGTAGGCATATGAAATGCAACCCACTCGCGGGCATATGCATGAGGTACCTTTTCACAAACGTCGCTTAGCCATTACGGCCTCATCGTCACTTAGCCTTTTGGGCCTCAAAACGTCACTGGGTTTATGCACATGGGATGCATGAGACACTATAACATGCATCACGCACAAATTACACAATCACGGTCAACTATGTGACCCATCACTTACCAATTTGCCAAATAAGGCACAGCACCTGTCAATTCACAATTCACACACAATAACATCACTTAGCCCTTTAGGCCTTAACATCACTTAGCCTTTTGGACCTCAAACGTCACTGGGTTTTCATCGTCACTTATACATAAATATCATCAGCTCAAACAATAGCCACTAAGGGCAAAAACATCATTTACTAGCCACCAAGGGCATCATCGTCATTTACACGTCATTATAAATAATAATAGCCACTAAGGGCAAAACAGTCATTTACACGTCATTATAAGTAATATTAGCCACTAAGGGCAAAACAGTCATTTACACGTCATTAAAAATAATAATAGCCACTAAGGGCAAAACAGTCATTTAACTAGCCACTAGGGGCATCATCGTCAAAATCATCGTTTTTGACATTACTTCGTTAAAACCACTGGTCGTACGCAAAAGAGAATTTTTTTTTTTAAAGACACCAAACGCGTTTTCAATATCATAGCAACAACCACAGGGGACAGCCACTTGGGCGCCCAGCAACCTTCTGAAATTATAAGTTTTTATTTTTAAAAATGGAACACACAGATAGACAACTGAAAATGCTTCACAACGCTTTTTGAATCGTTCAAAACGGATATCCGAGTCAAAAGATATAGCGAAAACAGTTTTCGAAAATATTTTGGAACATCCTGAAAACTGGCGCCCTGGGCGCCCAGCGCCAAGGCACCTGGCGCCCAGCAAGACGCAACACACCCACACGGGAGCTCAGCGCCCAGCGCTGGCACCCAGCGCCTCAGCGCAACACGCAAACGCAACACACGGGCGCCCAGCGCCCAGCGCCTTGGCGCAACACAGAAACGCGCGCACATGGGCGCTCAGCGCCCAGCGCTGGCACCCAGCGCCCAGCGCTACACACGCACACACGCACACGGGCGCCCAGCGCCCAACGCTGGCACCCAGCGCCCACCCACGCACACTGCAACGCTCACAGGCGCCCCTGGCGCCCAGCACAGGGCGCCTGGCGCCCAGAACAGTTCCAGCACCAGATTTTTCACACAAATTTAGCACAAACATCATTTTTCTCAAATTGTCTCTTGATTCGATTGCAACACACATTACAACCATCATGGATACACATTGAAAACGCCAAAATTATACCCCACCCATTCAAATTCGACAACAATCCCAAGTACCACATGGATCACGCATATAACAACATCAAGAACATGATTTCGTAGACATCATAACAATCATAATTAACATCTAGGCTATCACTACTTAGGATCTATCATAGGAATCATTATAGGAATTGAAAGGACATCCCCTTACCTCGAAGTTGAAGAATAGGCGCCCTTGAGACGATCACGAACAGAACAACGGCAACGGAATCACGTTCTTCTCTTCTCCTTGGAGCTTGCGACCTCCTCCTCTCTTCCTCTACTCTCCACGGCGCGCCTCTCCTCTCTTTCCTCTATTCTCTCAAGTTTTCGCAAAATGCCAACAACAAACCCTAGCCTCTCAATGTCTCACCACTTCGCATGTCACTTGGACCATGGGCTTGGGCTTCTTCACTTAAGCCCAGCTCACCCAAGTGGCACCTCCTTTTCCTAATACCATCACAAATTAATATAATTTTAATTAATTAAATTTTATACCCAATAAATTAAATAAATTCCTAAATACTTAATTAAATAAATTAATTAAATGTTTAGGGTGTTACAAGTTGCGCCCGTCGTGGCCTTTACGAGATCGGTACTGGATGCATATGCCCGGAGGGGTTGCATTTTCATACATTCCTTCATGGTCCATGTGTACATAACTATTGTGGTTGGCGTTTTATGTCTGATAGAGATATGAATCTTGTGCTGTTGTGTGATAAGGTATATACGTGTTTGCCGTGTTGTGCCTGCTGCTTATGTACTGCTGTCATGCGCTTATTATTTCTGTTAAACTCACCCCTTCTGCTTGGAATGTTGCTCTTGTGTGGCAACGCTGCAGGTGATCGTTAGCACTCGTGGAGGATTGCTAGGCGTAGTCTCCTTCTCGTTGGGTCTGTGTCAGCTCTGATGCGTAGCACCGGGGAGGGGTTTTAGGAGTCGTTTATGTTTTATTATGTTGTTTACTGCTGGAGACTGATGTCTTAATTATTCATGGTGATGTTTGCACGAGTTTGAGATTCCGCTGTTTAATGTTATTCTGAGATTAAGTGTTTTGAGGATTTTAAATCATTTGTTATTTGTTTTTGGTGAGAAAAATGTAGCGCCCTTCTGAGGTGACTCTGATATTTGTTCATTTAATTATAAATTAGAAAGGGGGTGTTACATTAGTGGTATCAGAGCAGTTCGGTCCGTCCGGCCAAGTCGTCGAGTCGTTGTGTCGGTGTACGACCAACTGTTGTATTTTTATTCTGACTGTTGTTTGTCTTGTAGCAAGTAAGTGAAATGGCTGGAAGGAACGATACTGCGATCGCTGCCGCATTAGCTGCTATGGCTCAGGCTGTGCAGACTCAGCAAGGTACTGGTGAGAATGCTGGGACTAGGAGTTTGGCGACGTTTCAGAGGGAGAACCCGCCGGTGTTCAAGGGCAAGTACGACCCAGATGGTGCGCTAGCGTGGCTGAAGGAAGTTGAAAGGATCTTCCGTGTAATGGACTGTAATGATGCTCAGAAGGTGAGGTATGGTACTCACATGCTGGCAGAAGAAGCTGATGATTGGTGGTTGGAAGCTAGGCAGAGGCTAGAGACGGCACAGGAGGAGATTACCTGGGGGGTGTTCAGCAGAGAGTTTCTGAGGAAATATTTTCCTGAAGATGTCCATGGGAAGAAAGAGATTGAATTCCTGGAATTGAAGCAGGGTAGTATGCCGGTGACTGAGTATGCTGCAAAGTTCACCGAACTGTCGAAGTTCTATCCTCACTATGATGGTGCTGGTGCTGAGTTCTCGAAGTGTATCAAGTTCGAGAATGGGTTGCGAGCGGATATTAAGAAAGCGATAGGGTACCAGAAAATCCGGGTGTTCGCTGAGTTAGTGGATAGTTGCAGGATCTTCGAAGAAGACAGTAATGCTCATTCAAGAGTTATAAGAGAAAAGCAGAAGCGTTTACCGAGTCGCGGGAAGCCGTATAGATACCAACGGGTGGAGGTAATCGGAGGGCTGCGGAGGGCAATGAACCAAGTGGGGGAGATGCTGCTGCTAGTGTGGTATGTTACAAGTGTGGGAAGGCTGGTCATAAGCGCCCAGACTGTCCGGGTGATGTGAAAAGGTGCTACAAATGCGGGAAAGAGGGCCATATGGCAACTAACTGTGATCGTAAGGATACACTCTGTTTCAACGGCGGTGAGGGAGGACACATCAGTGCCCAGTGTCCGAAACCAAAGAAAGAAAGGTCTACTGGAAAGGTGTTTGTTCTGGCAGGTGCTGAGCCTACGGAGGAATGATGGCAGTATTAGAGGTACGTGTCTCGTTAAAGGTGCTCCGCTAGAATCTATTGTTAATACCGATGCTACTTATTGTTTTGTCATTGTTGCATGCTGCGAAACGTTTAAGTACTGTATTATCTATATGACTGTAATGTGTTGCCTGGTGTGTTTTCTGTGTCTCTTGTCGTTCTTTGACAGAGGCTTTGTTGGGAATTCTTGTTTGTTGCCGTTAAGCGGGTTAGGTGCAATTGGGTATGAACTGGTTAGAACATAACCATGTTCCTATTAGTTAAATTTTTGAGGACGAAAATATACTAAGTGGGGGAGAGTTGTGACAGCCCAATTAATTGAGTTAATTATTTTGTTAAGTGATTTAATTATTTAATTGATTTAACTGTGTCAGTAATTAATTTATGTAGTTAAATATCTAGGATTTGTGTTTTGAGAAAAAATAAGTGAAATGATAAAATATATGGATGCTTGTGTATGTGAGCTTTATTAGGAATTGGAACGAATACAAATAAGAGGATTAGAGGAGGGGGCCTTGTGTGGGTTAAAAATAATAAAATTAGAGGTGTTAGTGTTAAGCCCTTGATTAATTCGAATTAGCCCAAGAAGAAGCCCAAGCCCGTTAGCTGAGACATTAGGTGCTGGGGTTAGGGGTTTTGCGCCTCCAGCTTGTGAGAAAGAAAGAAAAACGTAAAAGAAAGAAAAGAAAGAAGAAGAGAATCGCAAAAGTGAGAAGAGAGAAGAGAAAAAGAGAAACTTGCGCACAAGGGAGAGGAGAAGGAGAAGGGGATTCGCGAATCAAGAGGAAAAGAAGAGTTGTTGCTGTGGTTTTGTTGGTGACTCCGTAGGAAGGACCTCGTCTTCGGTGTAATCAAGGTAAGGGTGGGTTTAACGGTTATAATGGGTTATGATGGTGGTTTATGGGTAGTTAGGTGTTGTGTGATTGCATGATTAAAGTGGATATGAAATTGAGTGATTGAGATGTGGATTATTGTGTGATTGAAATGTATGTTGAGTTGATGCCCTATATGTGTTTGTTGAAATGTGCAAGAGTTATGAGATGTGTGTAAGATTTGTATTGTATGCCAATAATTGATAAAATGTGTAATTGAAGATATGAGAGTGGATTTGAGGTGTTTGAAATAATTATTGAATGATTGAGCATGTGAAATTTGGAAGAAAATTGAGTTTGAAGGACCCTAGGCGCCTTAGGCGCCATTGTTGTTGTCAGTCTGTGCTTTGTTGCTGCTGTCTGGGCGCCTGTTGCCAATTCTGCCAATTTGCGCCTCACTTGCGCTCCAGTCGCGCTCCAAGCGCAAGTTACTAGGCATTTTCTGCCATTTCGCGCTCCAGTTGCGCCTAAGTCGCGCCCCACGCGCGAAGTTTTGTCCCAAATTTGTTTTTGACATATCTTTTGACTCGGGTGTCCGTTTTAAGTGCTTCAAAATGCGTTTCGAAGCTCGTTCAGTCCTCTATATGTGTATGCTACTGTAATGTGAGAAATATAATTATTTGCTGAGCTGAATAATTATTTGATGAGCTGAATAATTTTTGATGAGCTGAATATTTATTGATGAGCTGAATTATTTATTGGTGATGGTTAATGTGGTATAGTATTTGTTACGTGCTTTGTTGTGGTTATGTGACGAGGTAGATGTGATGCTATAACACGTGGTATTTTTATGAGATGATTTATAACGAGATATGGTGATATAGTATTTATTAATTGAATGCTTTGAGTTGGTGTAATTGGTGCATGAGTCATGAGTCGCATTGTCATATGCATTCTTACGAGGTAGCTGTGATGCTACAACACGAGGTTTATTACGAGTTGCGCCCGTCGTGGCCTTTACGAGATCGGTACCGCATGCATATGCCCGGAGGGGTTGCATTTTCATACATTCCTTCATGGTCCATGTGTACATAACTATTGTGGTTGGCATTTTATGTCTGATAGAGATATGAATCTTGTGCTGTTGTGTGATAAGGTATATACGTGTTTGCCGTGTTGTGCCTGCTGCTTATGTACTGCTGTCATGCGCTTATTATTTCTGTTAAACTCACCCCTTCTGCTTGGAATGTTGCTCTTGTGTGGCAACGCTGCAGGTGATCGTTAGCACTCGTGGAGGATTGCTAGGCGTAGTCTCCTTCTCGTTGGGTCTGTGTCAGCTCTGATGCGTAGCACCGGGGAGGGGTTTTAGGAGTCGTTTATGTTTTATTATGTTGTTTACTGCTGGAGACTGATGTCTTAATTATTCATGGTGATGTTTGCACGAGTTTGAGATTCCGCTGTTTAATGTTATTCTGAGATTAAGTGTTTTGAGGATTTTAAATCATTTGTTATTTGTTTTTTGTGAGAAAAATGTAGCGCCCTTCTGAGGTGACTCTGATATTTGTTCATTTAATTATAAATTAGAAAGGGGGTGTTACATCTAGGGCTTCCGTTCTTCAAATCCAAGGTAAGGGGAGTTTCATTCGATTTATATAATAGGTGGCATGATAGGTTGTAAGGTAGGGTTAGCCTAGAGCTATCCATGTTCTTGATTTGTGCGTAATTTCATGTTTGGTTAATGAATGTATGTGATTTTCATGATTGGTGGCTGAAAAATCCACTTTTGGTTGTGGCATGGGCGCCTAGGGCGCCATATGTTTGATTGTGTTGCTGAATGTCTAAGTGCCTGGGCGCATAGGGCGCCTTGGCCATGATTGTGTTGCTGGATTTTTGTTGCTGGATTGTGTTGCTGGATTTTGTTGCAGGATGTCTAAGTGCCTGGGCGCATAGGGCGCCTTGGCCATGAAATTGTGTTGTTGAAATTTTTGTGCAGGATTTGGCGCCCTATGGCTGGGCGCATGTTCCAGTGGGTGTGCGTTGTGTTCTGGGTCTGGGCGCATGGCGCCCGTGCGTGTTGCGCGCCAGTGCGCGTGTTGTTGCCCCTGGGCGCATGGCGCCCGTGTGCGCGCCCGTTGCCTGTGTTGCCTGCGATGTCTAAGTTTGTGTCTTAGGCGCCCAGTGCCTGGGCGCCATTTTCAGTATGTTCCCGATTTTTTTATAAAAACTGTTTTCGCTATATCTTTTGACTCGGGCATCCGTTTTAAACGTTTCAAAGAGTGTTGGGAAGCTTTTTCGGTTGTCTACCTGTGTGTCTTATTTTTAAAATAAAAACTTATTATTTTCTGGTGGTTTCTGGGCGCCCAAGTGGCTGTCCCCGGTGGTCATCCCAGTGATGTTGTAAAGCCGTATTGAGTCCTTTAAAAATCCTTCTTGCGTATAACCAACAGTTTTAACGCTTTAGCGTCAAAATGGGTGATTATGACGATGATGCCCTTAGTGGCTAGTTAAATGACGTTTTTGCCCTTAGTGGCCAATATTATTGATGATGATGTGTAACTGACGATGATGCCCTTAGTGGCTAGTTAAATGACGTTTTTGCCCTTAGTGGCCAATATTATTGATGACGTTTATGGATAAGTGACGATGAGGCCCAAAGGGCTAAGCGACGATGATAATAAGCAACGATGAAATATAGCGACGTTGTTGTGTGTAATTATAAATTGACAGGTGCTGTGCCTCTTATTTGGCAAATTGGTAAGTGACGGGTCACATAGTTGACGGTGATTGTGTGTTTGTGTGCGGTGCATGTCATAGTGTCTCATGTATTCCATGTGCATGAACCCAGCGACGATGAGGCCATAAAGGCTAAGCGACGATGAGGCCATAAAGGCTAAGCGACGATGATGAAAGGTACCTCATGCATATGCCCGCGACTGGGTTGCATTTCATATAGTTACATGACATCGTGATGAGTTGTTGTAACGACGTAAATGATGACTGTGATGTGGTTACTCTAGTGCTGTGACTTTGACTTATTGCTTATCATATGATTTATTATATGGATTGAATTGGACTCACCCTTCTGTTTGAATGTTACCCCTATGCGGTAACGTGCAGGTGATCACGAGTGAAGACCTAGGTATCTTCACTAATTTGAGTCGGGTCGTCATGCTCTGATACGTAGCACTCAGGGGGGAAACGAACTCGATGTTTTAAGACCATTTTGGTTGTTATATGTTATTTGATGGTTTCTCTTTATTTTACTTTCCGCTGCGTAGTTGGTTTTATTGATGTCAAGGTTGTGGTGACGATGACTGATGCTTGAGGTTTTCCCCATTGGGGGCGTGCTACGTATTGCACAATTATTGATGTTGAACTGTTTTATTGAAATACGATGTTTTATTCGAAGTGTGTGTAACATTCCTTGCAATGAAAGCGATTTTGAAACTCTGATTTTACAATCAAATTAACGGGTAAAAAGAGGGGTGTTACAGTCTCCACATGGATTAATTAATAAGTACCAAACTACTCAAAATTAATTATTATTTAGACCAACAAATATTGGTGATCGTAGAAACTAAAATAAGAAAAAATAAAAAGCACGAACTCAAATTGTAAAGTTTAACCAATGGAGGGAAGCCTATGGTCACGGTTTCACTTGCAAGTTTCGATTCCTTTATGTCTAATTCTACCTGAATCCCCTTATTTTATTCAATTACCAATCCCTTTACTAAAGCTATTAACCCGTTTGGTCATTCGCGATTAATATTCTTTTCCCTAAATCAACCCTAGTTTGGTCATGCTAGAATTTAAATTTAAGGAAAGCATAAAGTACAAAAAGGTTGAATGATTGGAAGACTAAATTAAAGTTTGGTCATTCATTAATTATAGTCTCAATTATTCTATAGGTCCACCAACTAATTGTTCGCTGATCAACTAATTGATTATGAACATGCAAAGGTTGTCAATCCTAATTATGTGATAAAAGCAATAGGATAATATCAATTGAAATAAAAACCAGGAATTCAAAGTATAAATTAAAACATAAAAAGGTCTCTAATCAAGCAAGATCCACCTAGACCCTAGAAGAGGACTTAGCTATCCATAGTGTTCAAGAACAATGAAATAAAATTAGGAGTCATAAATTACAAAGATAAAAATAACCCGGATTAGAGAAAATCTTTATCTTGAATTTTTTGTCTCCTTTTTCTTCTCCAGAGCTCTCTCATGGTGTCAGGAATAGTACCCAAATCTTCCTTCCCTCACTGTTCTCGCTGCTGTTTGCGTCCTCTAGTATATGATTATGTGTTGTGCGGCTCCTGTAGCATATGTGTCGTGTGTTGATGCTTTTTTTTTCTTTTTATGCATACTGTTGCCGTCCTCCTCCGTCCCTTCACTGTGCGGCTCTCTCTTTTATTATTAATTGCCTAGGTTAAGTTTCTTTCTTTTTCTCCAAGCTAGGTAGTGCTGATTTGCTTTAATTCAATAATCATGGGCTTTTATTCTTTATTTAAAATGGACTAGGCCTATGCAACCTTCTTTTGCTAACGACACCCCCATTTTGCTTCAAACAACTCATTGAAACAGCTTCTTTATTTATCTTCTTTCCTACAAAATAAATAGCAATTTGAGTCACTTATTTATTTAGATAATAATAATTGCTCCAAAAATGGCCCAAAGATATCTATAAAAATGCACTAAATTGGATTTTATCACAGACCCGTCCGAATTTCTGCCAAACACAAGTCAACTTCCCACCATTCCCTAAACTCTCCATTACCAACACCGAACTGTTCCAATGAAACACCCCGGGTATTTTTATTAGTTAAAAAACACCCAAGTGAGCATTAATCACACATCAGAGATAATATTTCCTGCTAAGACACTGAATACCACAACAAAATTTTTGCTGAAATAAAACATAACTGTCTTATACACAATTAAGACCCTACGGTTCTCAAACCATAAACTGTCAGCAACTGTGGTAGTCAGAGTCATACAAGAAAGCGGAATGAAAAATAAATGTAACACTAATGTCATAGTACTGTGATACTTAGACAACAGAAGGAAAATAAACTTAAACATAAAGCTAAGTCATCATCCGTCTCCCGGGGCCACCTACTCGTGCCTCTGAGGTTTCTTCTGTCCCTGTTTATCTGTAAAACAACAACATTTAAACAGTGAGATACAATCTCAGTGAGTTCTACCGAGACCCCTATCTACGCTCTTGGTTTAATGAAGAATTCTTTTTAACTTACACGACACCGCCTGCGCGAACGCTAAAACCCGATGAACGTGTTATAATCCAGTACGACACCGACTGCGCGAACGCTAACCCCGGTATGTCGCACAACAAACTTTAACATAACACCGCCTGCGCGAACGCTGAAATCCGGTGAACCCCCTTACCAATAGTACTTTCCCTAATGGCACAGGGCCTAGGATAAGGGATCATGACTGCCCCGCCTAGTATGTCAACATGGGTCGTCACCCAAACTCGATATAATATATATCTACAATCATATGGACTCATAGTTCGTTTCCATTATACTTTACCGCATAGGACTCATAGTCCATTTTGTTATCAATAAAACATATCCGCACACGTATACTATTGTTCGGCTTTTCGAAAGAATTTTAACTTCAAAAGTATATCATAAAACTCTTTTGAAACATACCCAAAATCATGGCTTTATAAGCCTAATATCATTATAAAAGGGTTAGGAAAGGATTAGGAAAGGATTGGAATTGAAACGGAATCATTTCGGGCACTTTGAAAAATTTGGACAGAACTAGGCGCATGGGTCGTGCCCCTGGACGCACGGGTCGTGCGTCCTGTTATACATTTTTAAACACTGAAACAGAACCAGGCGCACGGGTCGTGCCCCTGGACGCACGGGTCGTGCTCATTTGACAGCATTGCAAAAAATGGCCTGTTTTATGAAAATTTTCTTTCCGATCAATCCGAAACTCGCCCCGATCGATTCCTAACTCGAAAACAGACAATACCAGGCAATATTCCAGTCCAATCAACATCAAACAATCAAGTAATTCAATCAAAACTCAACGATTACGAATTTCATCAAAACGCGATATATTTCAAAATAACGTTTTCGACTCAAAATCTTTCGAAACCAAGTCACACAATTCATTTCAAAGCGGAATAAACCTAAACGTGAGTAAAACTCACCCTTGAAGCGAGAGTCGTTGCCGAGCCGAAATCACCGATATGCCAAAATCACCGAATCGAACCCAATCAACACCGAATCGCTCCTAACTTCGTTTCGAGCTTCCAATCGCGTTCAATCCGCTCCTAGCTTCGATCCTAAACATAACCCAATCATTGATACAACCTGTGAATCCTTGATTTCAACAAATTTCCCCACAAAACCCTCAATTTTCGAAATCAAAAAGGAAGGGGAAAAATGGAGGGGGATCTTACCAAGTTCTTGGGTTATGATGAGGGAGGGAAGATGATGAATTTTGGAAGGATGGGCTTCACTCCTCTTCTTCCTTTCTCTTCTTCTTTCCTCTTCTTCTTTCTCTTCTTTTCTTTCTCTTTTCCTTCTCTGCGTATCCCTTTCCTTCTTTCCTTTCTTTCTTTTATTCTTTTCTTTCTTTCAACACACACACACACATATTTAATTAATAAATAAGTGGTAGCGTGGTCCAATTACCATATTGATCTTAATCCCTTATTTCGAATCCAAAACTTCCTTGGCCCGTATTATCCGGTTAACGATCTAATGTCATCCAATAAATAATTTTAGCACTCAATAAATTTACCAGTCAAGTACTAAATTATCCCTATTGGGTTAACATCCAAATAATTCGCCTAATTATTTTGAGAATGTTACATCCAACGACTGGCAAACGCCCGTTTGATTGCAGGAATCCCCGTGAAGGATTGGGAGCCTCAATTTCCAGCATGGTATAATTCTAACTTGACTTGTAAGTACCACATGGGGGCCGCAGGACATTCAATTGAGGATTGCGAGGCCTTCAAGACGGCCGTAAGAAGATTGATCGCTCATGGGAAACTCGACATCCAGGAAGAGACGGGACCGAATATCAACAACAACCCTCTCCATAATCACGATGGAAATAGAGCAGTGAGTATGGTGGAAGGAGACCAAAAGCCTATCAAGAAGGTCCGGAAACCCCGGACCCCTATGATAGAAATATGGGAAGGGTTACACCAGGCTGGCTATGAAGTGTTGGCACCAACAAAGGAGGTCGTAAAATATGCCATGTATAATGAGAAGAAAGAGTGTGTGTACCACCATAGTTGTGTAGGCCATGATATTGAAGATTGTTGGGACTTCAAAGCTCGAGTTCAAAGCCTAATGTCACTAGGAGTGGTGCAAGCTACGGGATCTGTGCTTCAGGAGGAGATTGATGTTGTGGAACGTTTTGTGCTTAAAGTTCCACCGCTCAACCAACCTGCAGCACCTGAAAATGTTGTAGTGACTATAAATAAGCCCACGCCCTTTGCTTGCAAAGACACTCATGCAATTCCCTGGAACTACGAGACCCGAGTCGAAGTCGTGGGAGGCGCAACTAAGAGTGAAATAAGCAAGAACAAAGGAGCTGAGGAGTCTGTGGACAACCTTGCAAGTGTTAGCGGAATAACCCGAAGTGGGCGATATTTCGGTCCGGAAGAGTTCGAAAAGAAAAAGAAAGAGAAAGAGGCTGAAGAGCCATCGGAAGATAGTTCGGAAGCGGGTGGCGCCGTTCTCCCTTACAACAATCAAGAGTCACTGAGCAATTAGCAAGCTGAACCAGTTGTTTGATGTTGTTACTTTCATGTAATCGTCTTTTATTTTGTTGTTTTAGCCATTTAAGGCTATAAGACTGTTTCTATTTTACTTGAGACAAGAATTAAATGAATTTGCATGCATTTCTATCCATTTGTGTTGGTACGTTTTGCATTCTCGCGTTCTATCTCACATTCGTTTGTTTATCCCTTTTATTTTCATTTTTTCTTTTTCTATCGTCATTTATTGTGGTTATCCCCCCCCCCCCTCAACCTCGTTAACTACTCTCCAGGGATCCCAATTTCGCTAAAGTTTTGCCTCATTATGAGAATGTCGAGAACCTATCATCTGATCCCTCTAAACTACTGGGGCACACTGAAAAGGAGTTTGGTTTGAACGATGACACGGTAGAAATCATTAATATGGGGACTGAAGAGGATAGGAAGGAGTTGAGATTCGTCGACAACCCTGAACGGGGGGAGATGATGACCTTGTTTAAAGAATATCTTGACGTTTTCGCATGGTCCTACAAAGATATGCCTGGGATTGATCCAAAAATAGCAGCACATAATATTCCTCTATTTCCGGATGTAAAGCCAAAGAAACAAAAGCTGAGGAAGATGCATCCGGATATGTCTTTGAAATCAAGGAGGAAGTGACCAAACAATGAGAGGCTGGATTTTTAGAGGTCTCAGTACATCCAGAATGGGTGGCCAACATCGTCCCAGTACCCAAGAAGGATGGAAAAGTTAGGATGTGTGTGGATTACTGAGATCTAAACCAGGCCAGTCCGAAGGATGACTTTCCTCTTCCGCATATTGACTTGCTTGTTGACAATACTGCCAAGAACCACAGGTTTTCCTTCATGGATGGTTACTCTGGATACAACCAAATTCCCATGAATACTGAAGATAAAGAAAAGACGACATGCGAACCGATAAAATAAAGTCTATTCAAGAGATGCCTAGCCCCAAAAGTGAACGTGAAGTAAGAAGCTTTTTGGGGAGACTCAATTACATTGCAAGATTCATTGCCAACTTGACTAGCACATGCGAACCGATATTCAAGTTATTAAGAAAGAACCAACCAGGTAAATGGGATGATAAATGTCAAGAAGCTTTTGATAGAATAAAGGATTATTTATCAAACCCTCCTGTTTTGGCACCCCCAACACCAGGGAGACCATTAATTTTGTACTTGACTGTGTTACCATCATCCATGGGGGCAATGTTGGGGCAACATGACACGTCGGGGAAAGAACAGGCCATCTACTATTTGAGTAAAAAATTCAATGACTGCGAAACCCGCTACATGGCAATTGAAAGAACGTGTTGTGCCCTAGTCTGGACCTCCAGAAGACTTCGCCAATACATGTTGTACTACACTACTTGTTTGATTTCACGATTCGATCCACTAAAGTACATTTTTGAAAGCCCCCACGTTTCCTTAAGGGTTTCGAAATGGCAAGTGATCTTATCGGAATACGACATCAAGTACGTGTCGCAAAAGTCTATCAAGGGAAGTACCATCGCCGACTATCTTGCCGATAACCCTCTCGCGAAAGGGAAATCTTCTAGTTTGGAGGATATAGAAAGAGGAGTAATGGTAACTAATGAAGATAAAGGAACAAAAGATGCATGGAGAATGTACTTTGACGGAGCAGTCAACATGTATGGAAATGGTGTTGGGGCAGTAGTAATTTCACCAGAGGGTAAGCAATACCCTGTGGCCATCAAGTTGAGTTTCGAATGCACCAACAACATCGCCGAGTAAGAGGCATGCGCAAATGGACTACAGGTTGCAATCGACCTTGGTGTGAAAAAACTAGATGTGTTTGAAGATTCGGCACTCATCATTTACCAGGTAAAGGGCGAATGGCAAACCAAGGACTCAAAGTTAATACCTTATCAAAAACACTTAACCCAATTGGTAGAAAATTTCGAAGAAGTAACATTCACCCATCTGGCGTGAGATAAGAATCAATTTGCCGATGCTTTAGCTACCTTGGCGGCGATGTTTAAACTGAGCGTTAATGCTGAGGTCCAACCCATTTGTATAGAAGTCAAGGATGAACCAACTCACTGCGCTAATGTGGAAGAAGAAGAGCCAGATAGTGAACCATGGTTCTGTGATATAAAGCGGTACATCCAACAGGGAGAGTACCCAATAGAGGCAAGTGAAGTAAACAAGAAAACAATTAGAAGGCTAGCAATGAATTTCTTTTTGAGTGGTGAGATACTTTACAAGCGAAGCCAAGATGGTACTTTGTTGAGATGCGTAGATGCTCGAGAGGCTCGAAAAATCATGATTGAGGTACATGAAGGAATCTGTGGAACACATGCAAACCGCCATATGATGGCCCGCAAAGTCATGAGAAGTGGTTTTTATTGGACCACCATGGAAACAGATTGCATAGTACATGTAAGAAAATGCCTCAAGTGCCAGCTGTACGCCGACAGGATCAATGCACCTCCATTTCCTCTGTATAACCTAACGAGCCCTTGGCCATTTTCCATGTGGGGGATTGACGTGATTGGACCGATTAATCCGAAGGCATCAAATGGGCATCGGTTCATATTGGTAGCAATTGACTATTTCACAAAGTGGGTAGAAGCATCCTCATATGCTAACATCTCCCAAAAGGTGTTTGCCAAGTTCCTGAAGAGGGACATCATCTGCCGATATGGAATTCCTGAAAGGATAATCACAGACAATGCTCCTAACCTCAATGGCTTTGAGATACAAAGGCTATGTGAAAACTTCAAGGTCAAGCACCACAATTCAACTCCATATAGACCCCAAATGAATGGTGCAGTGGAAGCCGCAAATAAGAACATCAAGAAAATCATCGCTAAAATGGTGATTAATTACAAAGATTGGCATGAGATGTTACCCTATTCTCTACACGCTTGTCGCACTAACGTACGATCCAGCATTGGGGCAACACCATTTTCTTTAGCGTATAGCATGGAAGTTGTGTCCCCCGTGGAAGTAGAAATACCATCCTCGAGGGCTTTGATGGAGGCAGATTTGGAAGAGTCAGAATGGGTAAAGACTCGGTTTGAATAGTTGAATATGATCGAGGAAAAGAGATTGGCAGCTATTTGCCACGGGCAGTTATACCAAAGTCGAATGGCCAGAGCCTTCAACAAGAAAGTCCATCCAAGAGAGTTTCAACCTGGAGACCTGGTTTTGAAGAGATTACTGCCACACCAAGAAGACGCTTGTGGTAAGTGGGTGCCCAACTACGATGGGCCTTACGTAGTCAAGCATGCATTCCCGGGTGGAGCCCTAGTCCTGCTCGACAAGGAAGGTTGTGAACTTCCCAATCCAATAATGTCAGACGCCGTCATGAAATTTTATGCCTAAAAAAATATCCCTCTAGATTGAAAACCCGAAAGGGCGGTCTAGGAAAAAATTAGGGATAATAAAGGCCCGGTAGATCGAAAACCTAAAAGGGCGATCTAGGCAAAAGTTAGGGTCAACAAAAGTCTGCTAGATCGAAAACCGAAAAGGGCGGTCTTGGAAAAAATTAAGGCAAAGAAAAGAAAAAGGGCATAACATGGCAGACTCAAAGGACTCGCGAGCGCGCTTACACTGGGGCAATAGGAGTCAGAATCGGATTCCACTCTAATAGTCGCATTAAGGGTTCTCAAAGAGGATCGGCCGGTAGGGGATTGACCTAGTCATAACGGGGCAAAATCTGTGTGAAGTTTCCTACTGGTGACCTTCTTTCCTCTCTGTACTCTTTCATCTTAGTCAATACCACATCAATCCTGTTGTTTTTCATAAATGTGCTAGTGTTCATTTGTTCATGCATTCATGACCTATTCGCCTAGCTCATTTCCTTTATTCTTTCATTCATAATTGACTCATTTAATTTATGTTTCAAGTAAAATGGTTTAAGTCTGGCAAACTTCAAGACGAATGTGTCAGTAACACATTAATAATTGAAAAAAAAAAGAGAAAACTCAGTTGACTGGGGAGAGTAGACCCACACTTTTCACGAAAGCTCGCAAAAAGAGCACGGAAGCTGAAAGCCTCGAGGTTGTCCCTAATAACTTTTCATTAGGTTTAAGGGGGGTGCTTTCAATCAGGTGAATAAGGGGATTGATGTTATGAAAGGGCGACTGCGGTTATAAGGAAGAGGTGAAGGCAAGTAAGAGAAAATTTGATTGGTCAAAGATCCTTGGTTCGCAGCAATGGTTCTAGCACTAAAACAAAGGCATCCACAAGTAAACATGCATTACATTACGTTTTTCATTTCTTCTCTCCTGCTATCGGTCTCGCCCTGGCATTTGTTTTTAATTTTCTGCTATCGGTCTCGCCGTGGCATTTGTTTTTAATTTTCTGCTATCGGTCTTGCCCTGGCATTTGTTTTTAATTTTCTGCTATCGGTCTCGCCCTGGCATTTGTTTTTAATTTTCTGCTATTGGTCTTGCCCTGGCATTTGCTTTTAATTTTCTGCTATCGATCTCGCCGTGGCATTTGTTTTTAATTTTCTGCTATCGGTCTTGCCCTGGCATTTGCTTTTAATTTTCTGCTATCGGTCTCGCCCTGGCATTTGTTTTTAATTTTCCGCTATCGGTCTCGCCCTGGCCTTTGTTTTTAATTTTCTGCTATCGGTCTCACCTTGGCATTTGCTTTTAATTTGCATGCTATCGGTCTCGCCATGGCATTTGTTTTGTGCTAATTTCGTGCTATCCGTTCAGCTCTGGCACTGTTACCCATTTTAACTTTAACAGTCAAAAGACAGTTGTGCATATTCCACCGATTAAAATTGAGGTTCGTATATGCACTTACTCCTTACTTTGATAATGCAAGAAAACATGGTTATGTATTATCTCGTAAGGAAGTAAGCACAGAGGGGCAACTGTGAACAGTCAATTTTAACCGGTGTATTTTTTTATTATTTATTATTATTATTTTTATTATTTTTTTATTTACTTTTCCTATTACTAAAACATAATAATAAAGAAATAAATCCCTTTGACAAAACATTGGGTTTGTGCGCGTATTCTTCGCGTCGTTGTTTTAGCGTTTCATCGTGTTTAGTCTGACAGGTTTTTTGTGTCCCTTTTTTTTATTTCCCTTCGTTTAGTAATAATAATGGTAATATTAAAATAGGAGGTGTGTGGGAAATTTTTATTTACAGAAATGTCTAGTTACACTTGGCCCAAACATATGCCAAAGTTACAAAAAAAAGGCCTCAAATGGGCCCAAAAAATTACACCTAACTGTCAAAAACAAAAAGAGAGAGAAAGGCCCAAAAGACCCCAATCCATGCTAGCAGCCGTACGCGCCTCCCTCCTGCTCCTAAGCTTGCAGAGCAAGCTTTCACCAGCTGCCCAAGGAACCTGAAATGGAAACATTGCAAAGCTGAGTCAGTCATACACAAGCCCTGAGTCAGCTACTAGCTGTCCAGGAAACAATGGAATTAATCAGTAATAATAGAGGATCAAAACATTAATTTTCAGATTTCAAAAGAGGCCTATAAAATGCTAATCCAGAAATCAATTTGGGAAGAAGACACAATAACAGAAACGCACAAACTAATAGAAAGAAATCTTGTTAGTTGTTGTGTTGATAAAAGGGTCGAGTGGAAGCAGTAGAAAACAGCTAAGGGTCATTCTTTTTACAGAAGCTGGAGAGAAAGGTTGGTCCATATTCCATTTTTTATTTACTGTCAGAATGCTAAATGTATGATGAATTAGGCGTTAGTATTCTGTTTTCCAAAATAATTTTAATAGCAAATGGGTTAGTACAGAATTTTCACATTAACGTGAACTAAGAAAAATCAATTAGTATAGGATTTTTTTTTCTTGACTAAAAAAAAGAGATGCCTATGATGTTTATCACATATCAGTGCTAATTCGTAAATGATGGGATCATGAATAGGTCACTTGATTTATTTATTTATATTTTAATATATCATGTTATTAATTCTAAAAATAGGCAGAACAAAAATAGATTCCTTTTACCCAACATAAAAAAACTAAAAAACTAAAAATATATAATAAAGCTCACCTCATAGACTCCGGCCGCCGTAGAGGGCGGCCGTTGGCCGCGAAACACCCTCTACGATGGTCTTCTCCGACGACCACCACCACCGTCCATCAAAAAAAACACCACCACTGTCCACCAAACGGCCAAACCCTCCACCACTGTTTTCCCCTCGACCCCGTACCCAAAATCGTCACCGTCGCCAAAGTCGCACAACCAAACACAATCACCACCAACCAACCCCTTCGTGAAACAAGTCTGGATCAGGAAAAAGGGAGACCATACCATTGAGAAAGAAGTCATTTCGGTGAAAATAGGGTGGGAAAATGGAGTAGAGGAGAAAGGGGGTGAGGATTGGTGAGAGGAAAGAAATGTGAAGCCATGGTTGAGAGGGAGGGTGAGTTGGCTGAGAGGGGGAGGAGCAGCGCCGTGTAGGGTGAAAGGGAGGCGGATGCGCCATTGGAGGAGGAGGAGTTGGGTTGGGTGATTTTTTTGGGATACGGGCGCCGTGGAGAATAAAGGCAAAAATTAGGGTTACCATTTTAGGTTTTCATTTTTATAGTAGGAGTGCAAGGGCACTTTCGTCTTTTCACATTTTTTATTATTCAGATTTCTATTTACACCCCCTGCACTTACTTCGCACGCCCCCCATGAAGCCAAATTTTTTTTTTTGCTTTGGAGAAACGGACCGGCTCACTAACAATGAGAATGGGTTACTGCCTGCACCCCAGTTTTAAAAATACAACCCCTGTGGTTAACTGCACCCCCATTTTACTGTTTCGCCCCATTTTTCGTTTTTGTTCTTTTCTTTATTATTTCTTCACAAAATAAATTTCCTTGTTTCTAAAAAAACCTATAAAAATTATAAAAATGGGTTTGGCTGAGATGTACATCTTGTCGATCCCAGTTTAAGAGACTTTTTTTAGCTATACGGCTTTGATCTTTAACCCCTTTCGAAAATTAAAATCAGTCAACACACGAATATTTTTAAGAAGAACTACGTAGCCTTTGATTCTCCACACACAGAGATACGTAGGAGCGGGGTCTCCCTGTCAAGCCAAATTAATCTTTTTTTCTAATAAATAATCAGTTTCTTCCTTTAATACCCATTTTCATAAAAATTACAAAACTGGGTTTGACTAAGATGTACATCTTGTCAATCCCGGTTTAAGAGACTTTAGCTGTACGGCTTTGATCTTAAACCCCTTCAAAAATAAAATCAACAAACCAACAAAAATTTTCAGAAAGAACTACGTGACTTTTGAGTTTCTCATTGCACCTGAGGATACGTAGGAGTGGGGCTTCCCTGTAAAGTCAAAATTAAATTTTTCTAAGTTAGTTCTTATTTTATTTCTTTGTAAATATTTAGTTATTTTTTTTTACTAAATATTATTCTATTTTATTTTTGGGGTAAGACAAATAATTAAGTAATTTATTAATACTTGCGCAATTAGATTTAGGGTAACTGTCTTAGGACAGATGTATTAGGGGTGTAGTGAAATTAGGTTTTCGCCCTTGCCTTTGCATAACCGACTCCCAAATCCAACCTAGGTTACGCGGACCATAAATTAAATGTAGGTTTTTCTCAATTTCCCTATTAAATAAATTGGGTGCCGACTCCCTAAAATAATCAATTTTTGAGCCGTCTTCGTCGGGACCCTGGTCACGACAGCTAGCGTCTTCCTCTTTTCTAGAACGGAAGCAATACCGTTCAAGTTCTTGGGAATCCCAATAGGCGCTAATCCAAAGCGTGAAGCTACGTGGAGTTCGATTTTAGGGGGTATGCGTAAGAGATTGGCTTCTTGGAAGGGTCGTCTTCTATCCACCGGTGGCCAGGTAACCCTCATCAACTCCATCTTGAATAGTATTCCTCTTTACATGTTTTCCTTTTACAAAGCTCCGAAAGTGGTTATAAAGAAGATGGTTAAAATTCAGCGGGACTTCCTTTGGGTTATTAAAGAGGGTGATAATGGAATGTATTGGGTGGCTTGGGATAGAGTGTGCAAGCCAAAAAATGAGGGTAGCCTCGGTATTAAAAATCTTGAACTTTTAACATAGCTCTGTTAACCAAGTGGAAATGGAGAGCATTGACGGATGGTGCTGCGAGCTGGAGTGGGTGGCTGCGGTATAGATATGAGGACTTTGCTTCTTGTTTCATTCACGACACGCTGGAAGGAATTTCTCGCCGGAATGTTGGTTCGATTTGGTGGAGAGATTTGATTGGCTTGGATGTTAATTTAGAGAAGCAGAGGAGGTTTACTTGGTGTGCAAAAAGAGGGTTGGATGATGGAGCATCGACCCTTTTTTGGAAGGACCAATGGCTAGGCATTGAGCCTTTGTTCAAGGTGTTTCCGTTGTTATTTGCTGAAGTTGTTCAACAACAACTTACTGTTACTGAATTCGGTAATTGGACTGAAGAGGCGTGGCAATGGCTCAATCCATGGAATCAATATCAAGATCGAGTTCGCAAATCTGAAGGGATGATTTTGGACAGTATATTGCAAGCAATCCAGTCAACTAGAGGGAAGCAAGATAGTTGGGTGTGGCCACACGATAATTCAAAGTGTTTTACTGTGAAGTCTTTTTATCAAAAGCTGATCTGCACAGATGCTTCTTCCAATGATTCGGCCCCGCAGCATTTTTTGGGAGAATTGTGGAAATCAATTGTGCCGTCGAATGTTGTGGTTTTTGGCTGGCACTTGATGCTTAACTCTCTGCCTGTGCGTGATGCTCTTTTGCGCAGGACTGTTCTTCACTCTGAGCAGGAGGCGTCTTGCTCTCTTTGCAGCAACAACTCAGAAACGGTCAACCATTTGTTTTTTTCTTGCAGGTTCGCACAAGTTGTTTGGCAGCAGATGGGGAATTGGCTCGGATTTTATTTTGATTTGTATTCGGATATTGTTGATCTCTTTCTAGCCTTTGGTCGTTTATGCAATGGTAAAAAGGCAAAGCGAACGAAGCATGTGTTTTGGCTAACAACTTGCTGGAGTATTTGGCTTGCAAGGAATAGCGCTATCTTTAAAAATGAGGAACCAAGTGTCGAAGCAGTAATAACATGCATCAAAAGCTTAACTTGGAGTTGGTGTGTTTATCGTTTGAATTGTTGCTCATCTTTTTCAATTTCAATGTGGTGGTCTAATCCACTACAATGTCTGAACAATATGTAATCTAGTAGGGGGAGAACCAGTGGGTTAGGTTGGTTGTCCTCACTGTAGTGCAGATTGTACGAGGTACTCTTTTTCCTCCCTGAGTCTTTTTCCCAATGGGTTTTGGCTCAGGGAGGTTTTGAGGAGGCCCTCCCATTTTTCTTTTTCCCCATTGTAAGGGTTGTGCTCCCTTTCAATGAAATTATTGCTTATCAAAAAAAAAAACTTCATCTGAAAAAATGATTAGATTTTACATTCAAGCAACAAAACGAATTTGCCTTAATATTAGACTACCTATGTTTAATTTTTTCAAATTAGTAGGAGTATTTAATCCTACTAATATCTGCCAATGCTCGACATAATTTCTTTTCAAATCTATAAACATACAAAGAAAAATGCATTTATGGGTTCGTTATCCTAGGTGTCAATCATATGTGAATTTCATCAAAAATCATTTAATGCATATCCTATTTGGCATTTCATGTTGCTTACTTGGACACTCTAAATGAATTATTTAATTGATGTTCAAAACAATCATACACAAGGTTGACTCAATTTAATAAAATAAAACAGCCGCAAATTTTTTAAAAAAATTCATAGCTAAAATTTGAAAACTAAAACGTAAGGAAAATTGTTTAAATGATGTATTGAAACTGATCAAATTAAATAAAATAAAACCACCGCAAATTTTTAGATAAAATTCATAGCTGTATTTTAAAAAATGAAATGTCAAGAGAATTGTTTATATGATGTATTGAAACTGATCAAATTAAATTGGCTCAATTTAAATTCATAGCTCACACAAATTTGGTTCACAATAACCCGTGAATTAAAATCCTAGGTGTCATTCTCTCAGGTTGTCCACATTGGAAAATATAAATTTTGGACTTAGGTGTCAGTTATAATCCAAGTCATGCTCCATGTAGGACATCCTGATTAACATTAAATATTTTTTTAAAAAAAACATTAAATATTTTTTAATCTAAAATCACCCATTTATTCCTTCAATATACGTTACAAAAGGTAAAGTAATGGTTGAAATATAAATATGTTGCATTTGGAAATTATGTTAAGCAACCATTTAAAATATATTTTTTTGACTAAAGCCATTTAAAATATTGAACACTCTTGATTTTGAACCACACCATATGAAGCTTAATTTGTAGCCAGATTCATATCATTGACTTCACACCAACTAATATTTGACAATCAATGTAGTATCGCAAACTTAATTTAATGTAGAAGAAACAATAAACAATAAAATACAGTATTGATTATCCTGTCAAAAATGTGTTGAATGTTTACAAACGCATTTAAAATTTGAAATCCGTAAATACGTTTTAAGTAAATGTATTGCAATATTTACTTTTTAGTTTTGGTATATTTAAATAAAGAGCCGGTATTATTATTTTTTTGACAATAAGAATTTTCATTATCTATTACTACTCTATTAATACAATCTATCTCAATGCCAAAAAAACTTAGGTGTCGTTCTCCTGGCCTATCCACAAAAGCGCAATTAACATTCATGCCATGTAAAAAAAATTACCATCTCATGTGGCACATGGAAATCCAGCAAAAAGGGAAATCTTTTGAATTCCAAAGTACTTTTTAATACATGTCATATCACATTATACACGGTAATTAATTGGAGTTAATAAAATCATTTTTCTTTGACAAATAATAAATAAATAAGTTCATAACGTTTACTAATAAATGGAGCTAATTTCCACATTTCTAGCAACTTATAATTGTATACCAGAAGAGAATTAATTTACAAAATGAGTCCATGCTTTCATGGTAATTTTTTAATATTGCAACCTTTATTTAAAAGCAATTTTATTGATAATTGAAGAATACTTAATATCCATATTGTAACACCCTAATATTTTTATCAGGTAGAAATGCTAAGATGCACGAAATGGCATACATCAGAGTAATATTTCCTGTTTAGATATTGAACACAACTAAAATTTTTCGATGAGTAACCTCAAATACTCTTAACATTCATAACTGAATTGAAAATCATATCGGTTCCATGTCTTTCAATATCCTCATGACCTAGTGTTCAATACCGTCACAAGAAAAGCGGTAACGATTACATAACTTAAAACAAATTCAAGTCACAATATCGAGTTACAAAGACAACAAGGGGACTCAAGTCAAGGATAAAAGATCCAAGTCTTCGAACTTCTCCTCAAGCACGTCACCTACTCGTGCCTCTTCGCTTTCTTCTTTCCCTGTGTCTCTGTAAATACAACAACATATTAAGGGTGAGATAAACATTATCTCAGTGAGTCCTACCGTAACCCCTCACAATGACTCTCGGTCCATTTCTTCCTTTTCATTTAATCGTAGTCCATATAGGTCCTACGTGCATATAACCTTTCCTGTCATGTCATGGTACATCTCCGGTAATGACCACGCCTTTACCGTCGAACCTCTCCGGTAATGACCACGCCTTTACCGTCGAACCTCTCCACTAGTTTACACTAGCTTCAAACCTTCTGAGGCCTAGGTTCTGGGGCTCATGACTTCCCCTCCCCTAGTATACTAATCTACTGGGTCGTGACCCATCCTTGATATAATTTATATAGCCTGTCCTGGAAGGAACATTTAGTTCCATAACCTTAAACAATTGCTTGAACATTTAGTTCCATAACCTTTAAATAATTGATTGAACATTTAGTTCGCTCGCGTATACTACTTTACGGTTTTTGAAACAATTATGACTTTCAAAAACAATTCTCTTTAAACCTTGAAAGCATGTTCAGAAACAGAGTACCAATGGTTCCATGACATGAGGGATGGTTCGGAAGAAGATTAGAAGAGGTTTGGAATCGAAAGGAGCGACGAAACGAGAATTCTTTCACTTTGAACCCAAACCACACGCACGGTCTGTGTCCTAGCGGCGCACAACTAATGCGTGTTGCACCATTTTAAACCAGTCAACTACGAAACTGGCACACGGTCCGTGCCACAGGGGCGCACGGTCCGTGTGCTCTGTTCAATATACCAACATCAATCCGTTTCTCTCCTTTCGCTTTTCCGTTCGCGTCCAATCTGTATTCCGATCAAAATCCAACCTAAACACAAACAATTCCAGTCCAAACAATAGCAATCAACCATCAAGCATCGAGTAATTAATTCCGAAACACCAAATACATTGTTTTCACAAGTAACAGTTTTCGACTCTTAAAAACTTTCGAAATCACGGAACAGCCACAAAACCGGTCATATAGCAATCATTTCAGAAACACAAAAACGATGCTAAGCGTGAGTAGAACTCACCGATTTGACGATCTCGCGAGAAATCACGTCCTCACACGAAACGGTCGAACCGTAACCTCTCGAACAATCCGCGTATACACGAACTCGCACCGAACTTGGTCGAACTTCGAAACTGAACTTCCCACACTTCCAAATTCAAAACTCAGTCTCTTTGAGCTACTGAAATCACTTCCAAATTCGAACTAGCAGCTCCACAAGCTCTCTTAGCTATACCCACTAGTGGAAAAGAGGGATTCAAAGTCGGATATTTTGGACTTTTAAAGTCGGATGTGCGTCCGACTTCTATTAAGGCGACTTAGAAAGTCTGCGGAATTAAAGTCGGACTAAAGTCCGACTTAAAAAGTCCGTTTTAAAGTCGGGCAGTCAGCATCCGACTTTAATTACTACTTGTACAATGTGTTTCTGGCTTTTGCAAAACACTTTTCAAGTCGGATAACAGGAAAATCCGACTTCAAAAGTTTATTTTTAACATCAGAGGATTGGAATATCCGACTTTAAAAGTTTTTTTTTAATTTTTTTTGGGTATTTTTGGTTCTAATTCGCATCCTTGAGTCTTATGTCTACAATATTGATGTTTTATCTTTCCATGGTCTCCTAAATGTTGAGCAAATCTATATCAATAAAAACCATTATATAACAACATATGTACTCATTCCAGCAATATAAAGTAATTGATAACCACTTCAAAAGGATATGACATGACATCATAGGATATGTACACCATTAACGAGGTAAGCTCAATAAAATAAATATGGAATCTTCCTACAAATTTAGTACAAATAAACCAAGACCACCACACCTAACTAAACAATTCAAAAAATTTACATTCCCAACTGAATTCAATCTCTTACAGATACATTTACATTGGAACCTTGGTTTTCCACAGACCTGTAAATTGAATACAATAATCAATGTCATGATATACACACAACAAAGGAATTTTTTTCAATCATGAGCAAAATAACTTAAAAAAATGTCTGTACATAAAGATAAACCCTACCAATGCCTTTGACAGCAACACAATTAGTGGATTCAAGAAATGCAAGTATCACAAATTCATAACCTAAGGGCGTAAAGATTGCAATAACTAACCTTGCTTTCATCAACTATTCTACCAGATCAACAATAGCATGTATAATCACATGTTGCCATAGAAGCCCCAATCAGGAAAAACAATACATTAAATCCTAATTTAATAAAAACTATTGAATAACTGAAGATTGCAATACATTAAATCCTAATAAAGACTTCAAACATTCAACAACGAATTAATCAACTATGAATAACTGAACCATTCATTTATCTTCCTCATTAATTAACCAACTAAACTAAGGTACTTTCCTAAGGTGTATTTTACGCTAAGAACAAAGTGAGACATAAATTAAAGCTAAAAAATTCAAAGAAGTGAATTATAATATTAGTTTTAATTTCTTCAACTTACATATGCAATGAATACATGCTTTTTGCTCCTCTTTGAAGTGTTATTTCATAAGTGTGGTCACAAAGATCTTGAAGAAATAGCTCTAGAGCTTTAGCTGTAATGCATTCAGAGACTAATGTCAAAAAAATCAAAAAGCAGCAGCCTAAAGTTAACAACACAATAAGCGGAAGACTTACAAACTAAAATAGGCACAGCCAGTGCTATCTTTCCAATTCACTAAATCAGTCACCAAATCAGTTGCTAAATCAGTCACCAAATCAGTGGCTAAATCAGTCACCAAAACAGTCACTAAATCAGTCACCAAATCAGTCGCTAAATCAGTCACCAAAACAGTCACTAAATCAGTCACCAAATCGGTTGCTAAATCGGTCACCAAACCAGTCTCTAAATCAGTCACCAAAATAGTTGCTAAAAAAGTCACTAAATCGGTCGCTATTTTCGGTCACAAAATCGGTCTCTATTTTCGGTCGCTAAATCGGTCACAATTGCAGTCACTAAATCGGTCACAAACGAAACGGTCACCAAATCGGTCGCCAATGGTTAGCGACCAGTGATTTAGCGACTGATTTTTTTTGGTCGCTAATTCGGTCACAAAATCGATTAGCGACCGATTTTTCCTGTTTAGTGACCGAAAAATCGGTCACTAAATGATGTTTTTTTTTGTAGTGCAACATCTTCGTCTGCTTTGCATTATCTTTTTCATCCGAGCCTGCAAAGTTATGTTTTTGTCATTCAAATAGTGATCTTTTACAAGAGCTCACTATTTATAATACTTAATTAATAGATAAGCTGAAGACTTTAACAGTTTCCATATACATATTAAACCCCCATGAATATTGTATAATACTATAATTTAAACTTAATTAAATTTCAAAAAAACAGTCTCCCTCCCTGTTTCTTTTTTTCGATAAATGGAAGAATATATTGATATCAAATTATCTCAGCATCATTGACAGACACCATGTCCCATCCCAACAATGGGGAAAGGGCCCAAAGCCACTAGAAAAGACTAAACACGAAAAAAGAAACATCTAAAGCCCTTGACCAAAAAAAAGCTACCTAAAGACTATCCACACAAGTGTATAGAACAAGAAAACAGCTAAAATAAGATAATCAGTAAGAAGGCATAACTCAAAGGACTTGAAATTGAAGTGAGTTGAAGTTGAAATAGTTGAAGGAAAGGAAAACTCCTGCCAATTAAGTTGGCGATACTCATGCAGCAAGAGCTTAAGCCAAGAAGGGATGACAGCATCTCTCAAGCTTGAAAACCAGTTGTGACTCCTAGTGCTTACAGCCCTGCCACACATCATTGTATTGAACTTGAGATTCCCACGCCTCGCTACTGACATAACACCCAATAGGCAAAAGGAATTGTATCAGCTTCTGTAACACCCCGTTTCTACCCCTTTAATTTGTACGTCATTATCAGAGTGCTTTCGTTTTCAAAAAAATAATAATTTAACTAGTAGAAAAGAATGTCACAACTTCATTGGTAAATCTCATCGACTACGCCATTAACATCCGTGTAAAAACACATTCGTCTCAAAAATCGAATTTCAAAATTAAATCTCATCACAGCGGAAATAATAGCTCACCAAATCGCTCAAACACGTCTCACACATCAATAAAATTATTAGAACAATTAATTAAATAAGTCATCAACTTTAACCCGCCCCCTAGGTGTTACAATATCAGAGAGCGACTCGAACGTCTCAACAGCTAAAAGGAAGGCAGCATGTCCTTCAATCAGAGTCACCTGCAGCGTTGCCACAATAGAGCAACATTCCAAGCAGAAGGGGTGAGAACTTTCAACAAAATATAATTAAGCATACAGCAGAGTAATATGAGCAACACATCACACAACATCGTCACTAAAAGCAACTTCATCGTTACACACAACACCAAACAAAATCACAATTCACATCACCCGTTATAAACAAAATGAATGCGCATGAAGATGCAACCCACACCTGGGCATATGCATGATGGTACCATATTCGTCATAATAAGCCACTATGGGCACACCGTCACTGTTTTCTCGTCATAAATAAGCCACTATGGGCACACCGTCACTAAGAGGCCGAAGCCTATTCGTCATAAGATGCACATGCTATGAGACACAATGGACACATGTGCAATCACCAAAATTTACTCACCCGGAGTACTCATCATCACCACCATAAGACACTCATAGAGTGTATTCATCATAGTCATCATAATAATAATATCACACCTCTTCATAACAATCACATTCAAAATAATGTAACAACGTAATTAAAATTATGGAATAAACATTTCGCTTTACATTTTGAAAAATTATGGAATAATCCTTCACTTTCGTACTTAGGAAGCGACACAATTAAATTCGGGAAGAACATCTCATTTTCCAAGTGGAAGAAAAACTCACATTCTTTGACTCCAAATCAAAACTGAAAATAGTGACCATCGTTGCGCAAAACAGTGGGAATTTTACATCCAAATCGAACTGAAACAGTGGCTATTTATTTCGCAAAAACAGTAGCAATTTTTACATCGAATCGGAATTGAAACAGTGGCTATTTATTTCGCAAAACAGTTCACAAAAACAGCAACCTTGATTTGCAACACAGCAGCATTTTAATTGGTAAAAAAAAACAGCAACAACAACATACAATTGACAGCAAACAGCACTAAATAAATACAGCAACAGCACTACAAATAAATTCTGCAACAGCAGCATTGTTTTTGTAAAAAACAGCAACACCAAATTTCTGCATACAGCAACATATATATATAAAACAGCAACAACATTTTCTGCTCAACAGCAACATATATATACAAAAACAGCAACATATTTTCTGCTTAACAGCAACATATATATATAAAAACAGCAACATATTTTCTGCTCAACAGCAACATATATATACAAAAACAGCAACATATATATAAAAACAGCAACATATATATATAAAAACATCAACTATTCAACTCCTCGCATCATGGGTAATTCGTACATCAACATAACAATTCGATTCATTACTTCTATCGATATATATATATATATAAGTTGCGAAATTCACTACTCCCACAAACCCACTAACCCTCCATATTACTCAATTATATTAAATTGAAAACCGCTCACCCTTACCTCGAATTTTATATGCCCGAAACCACGATTTATGCGTCACGTGCAAACTCCGCAACCCGACGAGCCACGGTCACTAAAAATTCGCAGCAGCCCCCTTCCTCCTCTCTTAAGCCAATTCGCATCCATCATCAAATTTATGGGGCAAAAATCGAAACATGGAAAGGAAGGTTTTAGACTACCACATGGAAGAGGAAAATAAATGGAAGGGAAAAGGATTAAGGAAGGCTTACCTAAGCCAAGATGAAGACAAATTCCTCTCCTCCTCTAAGCCTTGAAGTCGCGCCCCACCTCCCTTTTTCTCTCTCAGATTGCGCTGAATTCTTCTCCTTGGAGGAATGACACTAATTCTTAGTTTTTAGGGTAAATGGAATGGGCTTGGGTCACTTAAGTGGCTTGGGCCCATTTTTCACACCACTCTTTTTAATTCTTTTCGCCTCCTACAATAAGACAATTATATATAATTATCCCACTTAAATAAATATTGCATCCCTCCAATAACTTAATTTAATTAATAAATTAAATTATTTTAGGGCGTTACAACTCTCCCCCACTTAGAGAATTTCGTCCTCGAAATTACCTGAATCAAATAATTCTGGATAGGCGTCTTTCATCTTACTCTCCAATTCCCACGTCATGCTCTCGCCAACGGCTCCCAACCAAACTACTTTCACTAAATTAATCTCTTTGCCTCTTAACACTTTTACTTCACGGTCATCAATTCTAACTGGCATAGTCTCCACGGTGAGATTGTCCCGCACCTCCACATCGTCTAATTGAATCACATGAGACGGATCCGCAACATACTTCCGAAGCTGCGACACGTGAAACACGTCGTGCAAGTTTGAAAGGTTAGGTGGTAAGGCCACCCGATATGCAACATTTCCGACTCTCTCCGTAATCTGATACGGCCCGATGAATCGAGGAGTCAACTTCTTTGATTTCAGCGCTCGCCCAACACCAGTCATAGGCGTGACCCTCAAGAACACGTGGTCACCGGCTTCAAATTCTAAATCTTTCCTTCTCTTATCATGGTAACTCTTCTGCCGACTCTGCGACGCTTTCATTTTCTCCCTGATCATCTTTACCTTCTCAGTAGTCTCTCTGACTAGCTCAGGTCCAAGTACTAAACTTTCCCCAGTCTCGTACCAACACACCGGAGTCCTACACCTCCGGCCATACAACGCCTCAAACGGTGCCATTCCGATACTGGAATGATAACTGTTGTTGTAGGTGAACTCAATTAACGGAAGATGAGTATCCCACGCACCTCCCTGCTCTAGCACGCATGACCTCAACAGATCTTCCAATGATTGGATTGTCCTTTCTGTCTGCCCATCAGTCTGGGGATGATAAGCTGAACTCAACCTCAATTTCGACCCCAACTCTCTCTGCAAACTACTCCAAAACTCCGAAGTGAACCTTGGGTCCCTATCAGACACAATGCACAAAGGAACCCCATGCAGCTTCACAATCACCTGAATGTAGATTTCAGCCAATCTCGACACTGGATACTTAATACCGATAGGAATAAAATGTGCCGACTTTGTCAATCTATCCACAACCACCCAAATCGAATCATGCCCTCTCACCGTATTGGGTAACCCGGTCACAAAATCCATGGAGATACTATCCCACTTCCACTCTGGAACATTCAACGGTTGCATCATTCCTGCAGGTTTCTGATGCTCGACTTTCGATTTCTGACAGGTCAAGCACGAATACACAAACTGCGCCACATCGCGCTTCAACCCAGGCCACCAGAACATCTTCTTCAGATCTTGGTACATCTTCGTCGCTCCAGGATGGATACTCAATTTACTCTTATGCCCTTCCTCAAGAATTGCCTTTCTCATTTCCTCATCTTCGGGAACACAAATCCTCCCACGATACCTCAATACATTTTGCGTATCTATCACGAAGTCTTCATTCTCTGACTGACCGATCCCACTCATCAGATCAACTAATTTCATATCTAATTTCTGTGCCTCTCGGATACTCGCCATAAAATCATTGCCAATCTTCAACATACCTAACCTGACACTCTGAGGCGTAACTTCACACACTAAACTCAGGTCCCTGAACTGCTCAATTAACTCAAGCTCTCTAGCCATCAATGCCGACATGTGCAAAGTCTTCCGACTCAGCGCATCCGCAACCACATTCGCTTTTCCCGGGTGATAACTCAATTCAAAATCATAATCCTTCAATAGTTCCAACCACCGGCGCTGCCTCATATTCAATTCTTTCTGGTCAAACAGATACCGTAGACTCTTGTGATCACTGAACACCTCAAATTTCGATCCATACAAGTAATGCCTCCAAATTTTTAATGCGAATACCACAGCAGCAAGTTCTAAGTCGTGAGTAGGGTAATTCTTTTCATGAATTCTCAATTGCCTAGACGCATAAGCGATCACTTTCCCATTCTGCATAAGTACACCACCCAATCCCAACTTCGACGCATCACAATAAACCACAAACGGTTCCACCGGATTAGGCAGGGTCAACACTGGTGACGTAGTCAACTTCTTCTTCAGCTCATTGAAACTCTCTTCACATCGGTCATCCCAAACAAAAGCCCTACCCTTGCAGGTCAATTGGGTCAATGGCAGAGCCAACTTCGAAAACCCCTCAATAAACCTTCTATAGTAACCTGCCAACCCCAGAAAACTCCTGATTTCAGTAACTGACTTTGGAGACTCCCATTGCAACACTGCATCAACTTTGGAAGGGTCCACAGCAATTCCCTCACTAGAAATCACGTGACCGAGGAAACTGACTTCTTTCAACCAAAACTCACACTTGGACAGCTTCGCATACAACTTTCGATCCTTCAGAATTTCTAGCACCAGCCTCAGATGTTCCGCATGCTCCTCTTCTGACTTAGAGTAAATCAAAATGTCGTCAATGAAAACTACCACAAACTTATCCAAGTACTCACGGAAGATTTGGTTCATGTACCCCATAAATACCCCCGGCGCATTAGTCACACCGAAAGGCATAACGGAATACTCATAGTGCCCATATCTTGTCCTAAATGCCGTCTTCTGGACATCTTCATCCTTGACCTTGATCTGATGATAACCAGACCTTAAGTCAATCTTGCTAAATACTTTAGCACCCACTAACTGATCCATCAAGTCATCAATTCTTGGCAACGGATACTTGTTCTTGATGGTAACTTTATTTAACTGCCGATAGTCTACGCACAACCTCATACTACCGTCTTTCTTTTTCACTAACAACACTGGAGCTCCCCAAGGTGACACACTCGGTCTTACAAACTTCTTTTCTAATAAATCTTCAAGTTGCTTTTTCAATTCTGCCAACTCGGATGCAGACATTCTATATGGCGCCATAGACACAGGCTTAGTGCCGGGAATCAGGTCAATAGCAAACTCCACCTCTCTCTCTGGTGGTACATCCGGAATCTCGTCAGGGAACACCTCAGAAAACTCACGCACTACCGGCAATACATCGATCTTCGCTTGGCTCTCAGCAGACAACGACGCCAACAGAGAAAACAGCTGACCTTCTTCTCTCATCACTCGATGCAGCTGACCCGCAGATAACAGACCAGACTCCCCTTCAGGCGACTCAAAACTCACGGACCTCTCTCGACAGTTGATATGGACATGGTTATCAACTAACCAGTCCATACCCAGAATGACATCCATTCCACTCAGCGGCAAACAGATCAAATCAATTAAGAATTCTCTACCATATACAGATACAGGACATTTGGCACAAACAACGGAGGTAGTCACCGAACCCTTAGCTGGAGTGTCGATGACCATCTCCCTCAACATATCAGATAAAACAAGGTTTAACTTCTCAACACATGCAGCAGCAATAAAACTATGGGTAGCACCAGTATCAACAATTACAACAAGAGGAAAATTATTGATATAGCACGTACCTCGAATCTCGTTCACTACATCAGACTCAGCCAGAGCGAACACCTTTCCAAAGGACTTCTCCTTCTTGGGTTTCGAACATTGTGTACTGACATGACCACTCTCCCCGCAGTTGAAACATACCACTTCTTTCTTATCACATCCGGAAGATATATGCCCCTCTTTTCCACACCTATAACATCTCTTCTTATCCCCGCCTGGGCAATCTGGACTTTTATGACCCACTTTCCCGCACGAGTAACAAGTAACACTGGCTGTAGCATCTCCCCCACTTCGCTTAGGTCCACCAACAAACTTACCCTTGCCCTTCCCAGCAGGCGCCTCATATGGCTTACCGCGACTTGCGAAATTCTTTTGTTTTTCTCTAATGACTCTGGAGAAGGCATTATTGTCCTCCTCAAAAATCCTGGCACTATTAACCAACAACGGAAACACACGAATCTACTGGTACCCTATGGCCCTCTTAATGTCAGCACGCAATCCATTTTCAAATTTGATGCATTTGGAGAACTCCGCACCCTCTCTATCATAATGAGGATAAAACTTAGACAGCTCAGTAAATTTTGCAGCATACTCGGTTACAGTCATGTTGCCTTGTTCAAGTCTTAGAAACTCAACCTCCTTCTTCCCACGGACATCTTCCGGGTAGTACTTCCTCTTGAATTCTCTCTCAAACACAGCCCAGGTAATCCCCTCATTGGCAGCCGTCAACCCCTGACTAGTAGTCCTCCACCAATCATAAGCCTCTTTCTTCAACATATGTGTGCCATAGCGAACCTTCTGAGCATCGGTGCAATCCATAACGCGGAAGATCCGCTCCATCTCACTTAGCCACTCCAGGGCACCATCGGGATTATACCCGCCTTCAAAAGCAGGAGGGCTCTCACGCTGGAACGTAGCCAAACTACGCGTCCCATCTCCAATAGCATTGGGTATGTTACCCACGACTCCGGCTATAGCCTGCAAGGCAGCAGCAAGTGCAGCATCGTTCCGTCCTGCCATTCTAGTACTGCAACAGAAAACAAAATTCAGATACGAGTAACCAGACTTGAATGTTACTCGACTCAACAACTTGACCACCGGCCGGACAGACCGAACTGCTCTGATACCACTAATGTAACACCCCGTTTCTACCCCTTTAATTTGTACGTCATTATCAGAGTGCTTTCGTTTTCAAAAAAATAATAATTTAACTAGTAGAAAAGAATGTCACAACTTCATTGGTAAATCTCATCGACTACGCCATTAACATCCGTGTAAAAACACATTCGTCTCAAAAATCGAATTTCAAAATTAAATCTCATCACAGCGGAAATAATAGCTCACCAAATCGCTCAAACACGTCTCACACATCAATAAAATTATTAGAACAATTAATTAAATAAGTCATCAACTTTAACCCGCCCCCTAGGTGTTACAATATCAGAGAGCGACTCGAACGTCTCAACAGCTAAAAGGAAGGCAGCATGTCCTTCAATCAGAGTCACCTGCAGCGTTGCCACAATAGAGCAACATTCCAAGCAGAAGGGGTGAGAACTTTCAACAAAATATAATTAAGCATACAGCAGAGTAATATGAGCAACACATCACACAACATCGTCACTAAAAGCAACTTCATCGTTACACACAACACCAAACAAAATCACAATTCACATCACCCGTTATAAACAAAATGAATGCGCATGAAGATGCAACCCACACCTGGGCATATGCATGATGGTACCATATTCGTCATAATAAGCCACTATGGGCACACCGTCACTGTTTTCTCGTCATAAATAAGCCACTATGGGCACACCGTCACTAAGAGGCCGAAGCCTATTCGTCATAAGATGCACATGCTATGAGACACAATGGACACATGTGCAATCACCAAAATTTACTCACCCGGAGTACTCATCATCACCACCATAAGACACTCATAGAGTGTATTCATCATAGTCATCATAATAATAATATCACACCTCTTCATAACAATCACATTCAAAATAATGTAACAACGTAATTAAAATTATGGAATAAACATTTCGCTTTACATTTTGAAAAATTATGGAATAATCCTTCACTTTCGTACTTAGGAAGCGACACAATTAAATTCGGGAAGAACATCTCATTTTCCAAGTGGAAGAAAAACTCACATTCTTTGACTCCAAATCAAAACTGAAAATAGTGACCATCGTTGCGCAAAACAGTGGGAATTTTACATCCAAATCGAACTGAAACAGTGGCTATTTATTTCGCAAAAACAGTAGCAATTTTTACATCGAATCGGAATTGAAACAGTGGCTATTTATTTCGCAAAACAGTTCACAAAAACAGCAACCTTGATTTGCAACACAGCAGCATTTTAATTGGTAAAAAAAAACAGCAACAACAACATACAATTGACAGCAAACAGCACTAAATAAATACAGCAACAGCACTACAAATAAATTCTGCAACAGCAGCATTGTTTTTGTAAAAAACAGCAACACCAAATTTCTGCATACAGCAACATATATATATAAAACAGCAACAACATTTTCTGCTCAACAGCAACATATATATACAAAAACAGCAACATATTTTCTGCTTAACAGCAACATATATATATAAAAACAGCAACATATTTTCTGCTCAACAGCAACATATATATACAAAAACAGCAACATATATATAAAAACAGCAACATATATATATAAAAACATCAACTATTCAACTCCTCGCATCATGGGTAATTCGTACATCAACATAACAATTCGATTCATTACTTCTATCGATATATATATATATAAGTTGCGAAATTCACTACTCCCACAAACCCACTAACCCTCCATATTACTCAATTATATTAAATTGAAAACCGCTCACCCTTACCTCGAATTTTATATGCCCGAAACCACGATTTATGCGTCACGTGCAAACTCCGCAACCCGACGAGCCACGGTCACTAAAAATTCGCAGCAGCCCCCTTCCTCCTCTCTTAAGCCAATTCGCATCCATCATCAAATTTATGGGGCAAAAATCGAAACATGGAAAGGAAGGTTTTAGACTACCACATGGAAGAGGAAAATAAATGGAAGGGAAAAGGATTAAGGAAGGCTTACCTAAGCCAAGATGAAGACAAATTCCTCTCCTCCTCTAAGCCTTGAAGTCGCGCCCCACCTCCCTTTTTCTCTCTCAGATTGCGCTGAATTCTTCTCCTTGGAGGAATGACACTAATTCTTAGTTTTTAGGGTAAATGGAATGGGCTTGGGTCACTTAAGTGGCTTGGGCCCATTTTTCACACCACTCTTTTTAATTCTTTTCGCCTCCTACAATAAGACAATTATATATAATTATCCCACTTAAATAAATATTGCATCCCTCCAATAACTTAATTTAATTAATAAATTAAATTATTTTAGGGCGTTACAGCTTCCACTAGGACTTCAAGAACATCTCCACTCCATAAGCTGGCCTACACCACAATGCCCTCAACACAACACCGAGAAGAACTTCTAATTATCACCGCACTAATTTGCTGACACCTAAGATACCCAAGTATCACACACCAAGCCACGGAAGCTCAACAGCAATAATGTTCATAACAGATCCAGAGCTGCCCTGACTTGCGATAGCAACGCCTATATACAAACTAAACATACTTCTTGTAGCCATAATAATAAACAGTGATACCAACTGTTCCATACCAGTTAGGATCCCAATGTCGTAACAGATTCCGGCTCGAGACAAGATGTGGTTAGAGATATGTTACCATAGTAGCAAAAACAGCTCCACCACAAGACCAAAAAAGAGACATCACAGCCTTACCCCTCAGAATGTTGTGACAGCAGAGAGAAACTATAACCTGGCGGCCGTCTAGACGTAAACTGTTGTTATGTCGTGGCACGTCTCCTCTTCTTTGTTGGGGGTTGGTAGATGAATCAGCCATGATTCCTATTTAAACAAAAATATCAAACACTTACAAAAATTGAAGAAATACTTATAAATATACTTACAACATCATGCTTATTATGCATATATATATATATATATATATATATATATATATATATATATATATATATACAACATCATGTTATGATATTCAATGATAAACATTTTCTAGATCAAGTGAATGCATACAGGCCTCTTTCTTTTAGATCGGTAAGAAATTAAATAATGCTATGTGCATTACAGTAGAAGGAACATACATAGAAGACAAGGGGATTACATTATTCCTACATGCATCAAGCTTTAACAAATAAGCTTAAGGATCCTCACTATTTGTTATATATTAAAATTAAACTGCTTGGTCAAAGAAAGATAGGAAAAGGATTGTTAATTAGAATCCCCCTTTATGCAGGGACTTAACATGAGTCGCAAGCATGTGCCCACATGAGCATAGCTTTTGAGCATGTGACCACTGGGTTAAATATTGAAGAGGCATAAATGAAATGACCCTCTTTATAAGTTGGTCCCAGCCGGTTCATTTTGTAATATTTTTTCTAATTGTAGATGAGTTAATTGTCCTAAGCAAATCAAATGAAAAAGATTAGTTTGGAGAGGGAATTGTCTGAACATATTCTCTGTGAAGAAACATCAGATTTAGTTGGTAAATCAGATTTGGCTATAACATTGGCTGACATACTGAGAGATGAAAATCAGGCAGATTTTCCTGTAGTCTACAACTTCAATTCTTCCATATTCTTTTTTTGCAAAGCAAGAATGATAGACGATGCACTGAAGGATATAGAAGAATGGGTGAAATGAAAATTCAACCCACAAGTCAATCTTTTGCTCATATGGTGTGTGGATATTCTTCTCTTGGTATGTATCATGAGATCAGATTTTTGTGGGGAGACATTCAGAGATTCATGAAGAGTGATAATTTGGTTGTACATATAGATCTATATGATTTATTTAGTTAAAATACATATTGTGTTGTCCTAAACAGACACTAGTCCAAATATGATGGATGCACAATTGTATGCAGCTTGAATGCATCTAATAAAAATAGCAGTTCTACGGAAAGTAAAATTTGTCCAGACACCCTGAGTACATGAAAAACTGGTTGAAATTGCTGCTGACTTAATTGTAATAATAGAACCTCTGAATTTCCCCACAAATAGAAGCAATGACATTTTACATAAAGACATTTGTTGATGTACGAATTATTCTTTAGCCATAGCCAAATTAATCTGTATATGAAAGCATATTTCAATATCCCTCACTGAATCAAAATTCACTTTTCTAACTAGAATATAACTCGTAGTCAACCTCATCCAATTTCAAGAAAAGCTTACAGACACACTGTTATTGAATTTCAAAAGGAAGAAAGAGAAACTAATTTAAGAAAGATCAAATTTCCAACATCAGCATCACGCCTCAAGCATTGAACATTTCACCACAATTAAAAAAACCTAATCTCAGAACCTAATGTATTAAGCATAGAAAATACAATACAGTAATAAAACTCAGTTAATCAAATTTACTACAAAATAGATAAAAAAAAACCTAAAACAAACTATAATTTTGTCAACAACTAATGAACATCTGATTACAAAATCAGACAACAGATAAAACTCAGTGTTTAATATGAAGAAACCCCTCAATAGAAAAAGAGAAAGGGTTAGAACAAAACAAACCCAATAGAACCAAACAGACCACATGAGAAAGGAAGAGAAATTAGAAAAGTCAAAAACAACTTCTGTATGCACCTTTCCCCTTCTTCCTCCAAGGCAGCAAAGATGGTGACGGTGGCCGGGAGAGAGACGGCGACAACGAGAGATGGAGATGGCGGCAGAGAAGAGAGACCGACGGAGGAGGACGACGAGGAGAGCAGAGGAAGAACGAGCCCTGGCGGAGAGAGCAGGGAAGAGCGATGGAAGCTTAGGTTTCACTTTCAATAGTAGTGGAGTTGATTTGTGTTTTGGGTGGAAGAGAGAACGATCTGTTTTGGGTGAATAGGAAACGTGCGAGGGTTTTTGTGAGAGGGAGTTTTTTTTTCAAGGAAAAAATTAAGTGAGGGAGTTTTTGTTTCACGCAAAAAGTTATAAGATTGCAAGTCGGACACGTTTCCATACCACTTAAAAAGGTATGCGGCAGAGTTCTTTTTTCATGTTAATTACAAAATTGCCACCGCGTCCACTTTTTAAGTCAGATATTTGCAAATCCGACTTAAAATCTCTAATTCTTTTCCAATTTTTGCACTAGTGACCATTGCACAATGTAGCTACTCCAAGTTGTTAAAAGTCATTCCCAAGCTCCCAAAAGCGCATGCAATGCTTTAAACAGCGGAAAACTCAACTTTGAGCTTCAAAGATCAACAATGGCATGATGAGGAGGAGAAGGATTCAGCTTGAATAAATGGTATCATTGGAAAGCAAATGAAAAATGGAAGAGAATGGAGAAGAGAACACTTACATGCATCAAGGTTGAAGGGAATCTCTCTTCTCCTTTTTCTTCTCCCTTTCGCCATCCTCTCTCCCTTACTCTATTCTGAAATTTTGTTTTTGCTGAAAGTGAGGGAATGGGTTTGGTCAGATGAACAAGGTCTTAAGTGGGTGGTAAAAGACTAAAATGCCCTCCACTTAGCTCCTCGCCTTAGTTTACTTCTAATTAACCACTAACTCATAATTAACTTTTAAAAATTGTGGTTGTGGTCTTATGGAGTTAAGGAATGTGTTTGGTGTCGTGTAATTTGGGTTAGGGGTTCGAATGATATGGAAATGACCAAAACTCCCTTGGCTCCCTAATCCTCACATAATTCTATTTCTACCTCAAAACAATCACATAAGTCATACTATTAGCAACTAAATGTTGCTTCCACGCTTTTAACATGTCCATGACTTGAATTATTATTTTATCGAATAACAATTCGCTAGTTAATTTCATAACACAAAATTAACCGAAATTCGGGATGTTACAATCACCCCAACTTTTAAAATAATTGTCCTCAAAATTGACCAAAACATACCTCATGAAAATAGATACGGATATCTAGCCCGCATGTCGTCCTCCAATTCCCATATGGCTTCCTCGATCGAAAATCCATCCCAAACCACTTTGACAATGCGAATTGTTGTCGTTCGAAGCGTCTTCTCGCCACGTTCCATGATGTAACTAGGATGAGGTTGAAAAGACAAATCCGGCCTAAGGTCAATCGTCTCGAAACTCAACGGCTGACTCGGATCGGAAATGTATTTCCTTAGCTGAGACACATGGAATACATCATGAAGATTGGACAAAGCTGGAGGTAAAGCAATACGGTAAGCTACTAGCCCAATACGCTCGATAATTTGGAAAGGTCCAATATACCGAGGACTGAGTTTCTTCACCCGCAATGCTCTACTAGTACCAATTGTTGGAGAAACTCTCAGAAACACATGATCACCAGACTCAAACTCTAGTGGTCTTCTTCTCTTGCCCGCATAGCTTTTCTGCCTACACTGGGCAGCCTTCATTCTTTCTCTGATTTGCCGGATCTTTTCGGTTGTCTCATGAACCAAATCTGGCCCTAACAATCGATCTTCACCGACATCCCACCAACACAATGGCGTTCTGCCCTTCCTCCCATACAAGGCTTCAAATGGAGCCATTCCGATACTGGAATGATAGCTGTTGTTATAAGCAAACTCCACCAATGGAAGGTGATCCTCCCACTTTCTTCCATTATCAAGCACACAAGCCCGAAGCATATCTTCTAAAGCTTGAATAGTCCTCTCAGTCTGACCATCAGTCTGAGGATGATAAGCAGTACTAACAAACACTTTTGTTCCCAAAGCTTGGTTTAAAGCTTTCCAATATCGAGAAGTGAACTTTGGATCGCGATCTGACCCAATACTTGTAGGAACTCCATGCAGCCTTACTATACTCTTAAGATATTCCTTTGCTAACTTGGAAACCTTACTGTTCGAGCGAACAGGAATAAAATGAGCTGATTTGGTTAGACGATCCACAACTACCAAGATGGAATCGTTACCGGCTTGGGACCTTGGTAATTCCATGACGAAGTCCATAGAAATATCTTCCCATTTCCATACTGGCACATTCAGCGGCTGTAACTGACCAGCAGGCTTTTGGTGGTCTGCCTTAACCCTTTGACAAGTTAGGCATCGAGACACAAATTCCGCAATTTCTACTTTCATCCCTGGCCACCAGTACATCTGTTTCAAATCCCGATACATCTTGGTAGACCCAGGATGTATGGAATATTGACTCCGATGTGCTTCCTCTAACACTTGCCTTTTAAAGTCATCATCTTTTGGCACACAAATCCTACCGTTGAAGCAAATAATTCCACCACTATCTTCGGTAAAATTTGGTAACCTCCTTTGAGCTTGCAACTCTACATCAATTTCTTGAGCTGAGCGAATCAGATTTCTCAATAAACTCGAAATCTGGATATGACTTAACACTAACCGGTTCCTTCTTTGCTTCACATTCAGATTTAAGTGTCTGAAAGACTCTAGCAGCTTCATCTCATGCATCATTAATTCTGCCGTATGAATAGATTTCCTACTCAACGCATCGGCTACAACATTGGCCTTTCCGGGATGATACTTCAACTCGAAGTCGTAATCCTTCAGAAATTCAACCCATCTTCTTTGCCTATTATTCAATTCCTTCTGGTCAAACAGATACTTAAGGCTCTTGTGATCACTAAAGACTTCGAAACGAGAACCGTATAGGTAATGTCTCCAAATCATTAGAGCATACACATTTGTTGCTAACTCTAAGTCATGAGTTGGGTAATTCTCTTCATGAGGCTTCAACTGTCTGGAGGCATAAGCAACCACTTGTTGATTCTGCATTAAAACACACCCTAAACCCTTCCCAGAGGCAACACTGTAAATTTGGAACCCCAGGGACGGATCTGAAAGAATTAGGATCGGAGTAGATGTCAACCTACTTTTCAACTCTTGAAAACTTTCCTCACAATCGGAACTCCATTCAAACGGCTGACCCTTGCGAGTTAACCGAGTAAGCGGAAGGACTAACTGTGAGAACCCTTCAATAAATCTTCGATAATAGCAAGTTAGACCTAAGAAACTTCTTACTTCGGTCAGACGTTGTCTGTTCCCAATTCAACACTGCTTCTACCTTATTAGGATCCACTGCGACTCCCGACTGAGATATCACATGACCCAGAAACTTTACTTCAGGCATCTAGAAATCGCACTTCGAGGGCTTTGCATACAGCTTCTTTTCTCAGAGTACATTCAGAATGATGCGGAGATGTTGAACATGCTCCTAAATGGTCTTCGAGTACACCAAGATATCATTGATGAATACCACTACAAACTGATCCAGGTACGGGTGGAAGACTATGTTCATGTAATCCATGAATACCGCGGGAGCATTAGTTAGACCGAAGGGCATCACTACAAACTCGTAATGTCCATAAGGCTGTCTTCGAAATATCTAAGGCTCTCACTTTTATCTAATGATAACCCGACCTTAGATCAATTTTTGAAAATATTGCAGCACCTCGAAGTTGATCGAGCAAATCGTCTATCCTCGGTAAAGGATACTTATTCTTGATAGTTACCTTGTTCAATTGGCGGTAATCAATACACAATCGCATGCTCCCATCTTTCTTCCTGACAAGCAATACCGCATCACCCCATGGTGAAGCACTAGGCCTAACGAACTTCTTCGATATCAACTCTTCTAGTTGAGCTTTTAATTCCTTTAATTCTAAAGTAGACATTCTATATGGAGAAATAGAGATTGGCCCTGTGCCCGGAACCAACTCTATTGAGAATTCCACCTCACGATCTGGAGGTAAAGAGAAAACTTCATCCAGAAAAACATCCAGAAATTCATTTACAACTTGTATAGAGGACAAATCTAAACCAGTTTCAGTCGACGCAGACAACATAATAACATAAGCTTCCGGACCTTGAAATAGAGATTGGTTTGCCGACGTGAAGGAGATAATTGCTTCAGAATTTGACTTTGGTAGTTCAATTGATTCCGAGGTGAAACTGACAGTCCGATTGAAACAGTCGATGGTGACACGATTTGCCGTCATCCAGTTCATACCCAAGACGATGTCCAAACCTCTCATAGGTAAACAAATAAAGTCTATAACGAAGTTTCTGTCTCCTAAGGCCAGAAGACAGCTTTGACATAAAGACTGGGTCTGGACGCGACCCTTGGCAGCAGTTAAGATAGTTATCGGTTCGGATAGCGGAGATAAGGCTAATCCCAACCGGTCAACACATGCTTGAGAAATAAAACAATGAGTAGCACCTGAGTCATATAATATACTGACGGAGTTATTGAAAAGAGATCCCATACCCCTCAGTAGATTATCTGAAGACTTGACTTTCTCAGCATCCAAAAGTGTAGATTCTTCCTTGAGTAGATCCTGCACGATCATCTTCACGCTTCTTCCTGGCCCTCTTTCTTGCAGTAGTAACGGGTATTAGACCCAACTTGGCATTCACCACGATGGGGCCTACCACATTTAGAACAAGCACTGAACTTTGAGGAATCTGATGATTGAGCTTGTTTTCCTTTGTTGAAGTTACCCTTTGACTTTGCCTGTGGAGTTGATGATTCAGACACCTTATTCTTTTCTTTCCAATACTCTCTCCTTTCTTCATACAACCTGTTAAGATCGGCTTCGGCAACATAGGCTTGTTGCACCAAAGCAGCATAGTTGGTCAAAGCATAAGATCTAAGACCTTGGGCTACCTCGGCACGGAGACCTGCCCTATACATCTGCATCTTCCATTCATCATTCGGGGCATACCTTGCTAACTGATATAATTGAGACAACTTCTCAAACTTGGCGGTGAATTCACCCACCGTCATATCACCTTGCCTGAGATTGACAAATTCTGTCTGCTTACTTAGCTTCATCACTGGAGGAAAGAAATGTCCAATAAACAATTCCTTGAAGTTAAACCAGGTAATAGGAGTTTCCTGATTCACCATCAGTTCATGAGCATTGGTCCACCAGGTTTGGGCTTCCTCTTCTAGCATGTGAGCTGCAAAGAGTAGCTTTTCTTCCTCGCTGCATTGCAGAGTCCTGAAAATTTTCTCCATGGAGTCCAACCAGTAGTGAGATACCATCGCATCCAGTCCTCCCTTGAAACTTGGGGGATTCTTCCTTTGGAAACGGAAATAGGCTCTATTCGGATCTTCCGGAGGAGGCTGCACATTGGGCTGCTGATGAGCCTGTTGTTGCATTTGCAGCATATCCTGCATCATCTTTTGCTGATTCTCAATTACATTCTGCATCCACTCCTGATGAGGATCAATGGGTGGGTTTCTCCTACCTCTTCCAGCCATGATTTTGCGAAATATGCACAAAGTATTAAGTTGATCAGGCTCAATGTCTAATAGCATACTAAGAAGAATCAGACTTAGAAGACGTAACAGACTCTTAACATCTAAGTCCGACAAGGTCGAACCGCTCTAATACCAAAATGTAACACCCTAATATTTCTATCAGGTAGAAATGCTAAGATGCACAAAATGCCATACATCAGAGTAATATTTCCTGTTTAGATATTGAACACAACTAAAAATTTTGGATGAGTAACCTCAAACAGTCTTAACATTCATAACTTAATTGAAAACCATATCGGTTCCATGTCTTTCAATATCCTCATGACTTAGTGATCAATACCGTCACAAGAAAAGCGGAAATGATTACATAACTTAAAACAAATTCAAGTCATAATATCGAGTTACAAAGACAACAAGGGGACTCAAGTCAAGGATAAAAGATCCAAGTCTTCGAACTTCTCCTCAAGCATGCCTCTTCGCTTTCTTCTTTCCCTGTCTCTCTGTAAAAACAACAACATATAAAGGGTGAGATAAACATTATCTCAGTGAGTCCTACCGTAACCCCTTGCAATGACTCTCGATCCATTTCTTCCTTTTCATTTAATCGTAGTTGATATAGGTCGTACGTGAATATAACCTTTCTTGTCATGCCATAGTACATCTCCGGTAATGACCACACATTTACCGTCGAACCTCTCCACTAGTTTCCACTAGCTTCAAACCTTCTGAGGCCTAGGTTCTGGGGCTCATGACTTCCTCTCCCCTAGTATACTAATCTATTGGGTCGTCACCCATCCTTTGATATAATTTATATATCCTGTCCTTGAAGGAACATTTAGTTCCATAACCTTAAACAATTTCTTGAACATTTAGTTCCATAACCTTTAAACAATTGATTGAACATTTAGTTCCCTCGCGTATACTACTTTACTGTTTTTGAAATAGTTATGACTTTTAAGAACAATTCATTTTAAACCTTGAAATCACGTTCAAAAACAGAGTACCAATGGTTCCATGACATGAGGGATGGTTGGGAAGATGACTAGAAGAGGTTTGGAATCGAAAGGAGCGATGAAACGAGAATTCTTTTACTTTGAACCCGAACCACACGCACAGTCTGTGCCCTAGGGGCGCACGACTCGTGCGTGTTGCACCATTTTAAATCAGCCAACTACGAAACTGGCGCATGGTCCGTGCCACAGGGGCGCACGGTCCGTGTGCTCTGTTCCGTATACCAACATCAATCCGTTTCTCTCGTTTCGCTTCTCCGTTCGCGTCCAATCCGTATTCCGATCAAAATCCAACCTAAACACAAACAATTCCCGACAATATTCCAGTCCAAACAATAGCAATCAATCATCAAGCATCGAGTAATTAATTTCGAAACACCAAATACGTAGTTTTCACAAATAACGGTTTTCGACTCTTAAAAACTTTCGAAATCACGGAACAACAACAAAACCGGTCAGATAGCAATCATTTCAGAAACACAAAAATGATCCTAAGCGTGAGTAGAACTCACCGATTTGACGATCTCGCAAGAAATCACGTCCTCACACGAAACGATCGAACCGTAAACTCTCGAACAATCCCTGTATACGCGAACTCGCACCGAACTTGGTCGAACTTTGAAATTGAACTACCCACACTTCCAAATTCGAAACTCAACCTCTTTGAGCTACTGAAATCACTTCAAAATTCGAACCAACAGCTCCACAAGCTCTCTTAGCTATACCATTGCACAATATAGCTACTCCAAGTTGTTAAAAGTCATTCCCAAGCTCCCAAAAGCGCATGCAATGCTTCAAATAGCGGAAAACTCAACTTTGAGCTTCAAAGATCAACAATGGCAAGATGTGGAGGAGAAGGATTCAGCTTGAATAAATGGTATCATTGGAAAGCAAATGAAAAATGGAGAAGAGAACACTTACATGCATCAAGGTTGAAGGGGAATCTCTCTTCTCCTTTTTCTTCTCCCTTACTCTATTCTGAAATTCTGTTTTTGATGAAAGTGAGGGAATGGGTTTGGTCAGCTGAACAAGGTCTTAAGTGGGTGGGAAAAAACTAAAATGCCCTCCACTTAGCTCCTCACCTTAGTTTACTTCTAATAAACTACTAACTCATAATTAACTTTTAAAAATTGTGGTTGTGGTCTTATGGAGTTAAGGAATGTGTTTGGTGTCGTGTAATTTGGGTTAGGGGATCGAATGATATGGAAATGACCAAAACGCCATTGGCTTCCTAATCCTCACATACTTCTATTTCTACCTCAAAACAATCATATAATTCATACTATTAGCAACTAAATGTTGGTTCCACGCTTTTAACATGTCCATGACTTGAATTATTATTTATCGAATAACAATTCACTAGTTAATTTCATAATACGAAATTAACCGAAATTAGGGATGTTACACATATTTAGCTTAGCAAATATTCAGAGCCATGTCTCAGACATACTAACGTAAAAAAGAATATAAACACCACATCTGCCTCATTTCTCTAGCTTATAAATTCTTCTCTAGCTCTATTTGATAGTTTCTTTGCTCACTTCTATTTGTTTCTCTCTCATCGATTGTTATTTTTTTTCCCTAATTTCTAATCTTTTTATTTGTTCTCTGGTTATGTTTTCAGGATATTTGACTCTTTTTCTCCTACAATTCATATTGTGCGGCTGGGATAATAAAAATGAAGAAGGAAAACCACAGAGCGTGAAGGAGGTAGTGACAATGAAATGGACACGCGGATGATGATTTGTCAGCAACGGTGACTTACGTATTTTATGTCGTTGTCCTCTTTTTCAAACTCTTTATCTCTTTTTTTTTTCATTTCTTATTACAGTGAAACACGATTACCATGCCGCTTATTAGAACCAGAAACATGAATGCACTATCTAAATAATTCCAAGTTATTACTCTTGCTCATTTACTTATTTTTATTATTAATTGATTATTTTTGGATTTAAGTTCATTTTGGGTATTGATTTTTGTTTTGTTTACACTCGTACAAATTATGCTGTAAATATTTTCATGAAAGTGTATAACATTTTTTGGAGTAGATGCGTACATCACACAACAATAAACATTTAGAAAATAGTTTATTTTTTCCAAATATATTCTCATATTACGCCGGGGGGGGATTATAAAAAACGAAATTGAAAATTTATATTAAAAGTAAATTAACATTTAAATTAATAAAGATGAGTATGGATGATCATTTTAAAGTAGGATTTAATTTATATACATTCATCCTCTGATTTTTTACTATTGTCAAAATAATCCTATGATTTTTGATTGGAAATTGGTGTGAAAAAAACACACCGACAACACATATCAATTAAAGTCTTAATATAGGCGAAGGATGAACCATCGTATTCTAAATATGTAGTTATTGATATTTAATATAATTTTTATATTTTATATAAGTCATATTTTAATTTATTCTTATTTTCTAATTTATTGTTATTTTCTTATAATAATTTTAACTTTTCAAGAGAAGTTAATGGTTTATAGAGAGAATAATAAACACAATTAGTGGATAGAGAGAAAGTATGTAACATCCCCAAGTTTCTTATTCCAATGATTTTATTTAATTGTTGTTTGGGTCAATAATTGATGATTCAAATTGCTTGAATAAATAAATTGCTTGTGTGATTGGCACTAGTAAAAACAGGGGGTGTCAATAGTGATCTGATCTTATTACCTTGAGACCATACATCTTTAGCTCAGCCCAATATAATCATAGGTTCAACTGAACGTAGTTAAAATAGAGTTTCCCTCCTTCTCTATAAACTTATTTGTTTCACCATTTAGAGAAAAAGAAAATCCTAGAGAGAAGGGGAGTGAGTTCGAGAGCGAGGAAGGGAAGAAGAAGAGATAAAACATTGTGAGACCTTGTCACCTTCACCTTACCTCAAACTGAAAAACCAACCCCATTTATGTTCATCACATCCACCATTTCTTTTGTTGAACCACAACTCATCCTCATCACACTCTTGGAGCCTCATATGCGACTTGCATGTGAGCTGGGAAAGTGAAGAGTCCATTCTTGAGCTGTTCATGTACATTGAACTACTTGATTTGATGATTGGATAACCCATTTTTGGAACTAAGGGCTGCTAGGAGAGTACTTTGAAGCTCACATTATGGTTACGATCTCATCTTGAGGTTTAGGTGCTTTGGGTTTCATTGTTGCTAGAAAGTTAATTTTAAAGTTACAAGAACGGATCAAAAGCTTGCATGGACTGTTGGAGCTCAATTAGGGATAGATTGAAGACAATGAAGCAGGGGTGAGCTAGTTTTGGGGGCTGTTTGTGAGGAAGGAGCTTGCTATTGTGTTGTTGGTACTTTTTGGAGTACTCTTTTAGTTGTGGGTGTGCCTTCATAGACAAACTGTGAGATCTTTTCCTTTAATGTTGTTTGTAGTCATGATTGAGGTCATTGCATGCTGAACTGAATTTACTCAATGGAGAAAGTTAATTGATGACAATGATTTACCAAATGTGTTTGGATGTGTTTTTGAAATAATGATTTATGATGAACATTGAGTTGTGATACAAGTTGTTTTGATGTGTGAAATTGATGTATGATGCTTGATTGTGTTGAAATGAAGTGATTTAAAATGTTAAAATTGATTGTATGATAGTTAGGATTGATTAGAAGACTTTGGGAGGGGATTAAAAACGTAAAAATAGATCTTCTGGTGCTGCATAGGGAGCACGGGTCGTGCTCTTTTAAGCACGGGTCGTGCTAGTCTTTTTGGTTGTTTGATTTTCTCGATAGCCTTTTAAATTGTTTTGTCCGTAACTTTTAACCCGAAACTCCGATTTGAGTGTTCTTGAATGCGTGAGAAAGCTAACAAAAAGATCTACAACTATAAACAAACATTAATTGTGTTTTTTTAACACACTCTCAGAATCATCCTTAACCTATTCTATCTCCTAATGCTTGAAGTATAGTCGATGTTATGTCTTTGAATAAATCTTTGTTATATAAATGATTGGTGATTGAATTGCTTGACCTGGTGGTTCAAGTGCTTGATTGTGATGTGAATTGAAGTACGATTGATGAAAAATATCAAGGCTTTGATTATGCGAAAGTTGATTGAAATGAATGAGGTTTTATGGTACAAATGAACAACATTGTTTTTATGAAAGGAACGAACGAGTGAGAATGTAATTAAGGATATAACAAAACACGACGGGGATGACGATCCCAGAAGGTTAAGTAATGTACTTGGAATGGGAGGTCATGTCTCCGGGGTTCAAGGCCCAGATGGTTATTTGGATTGAGACCACTACAAGAAAAACAGGATTTTTCGGCGGGCAAAATCCGCCGGAAAAGCCATATTTCCGCCGCAAAATTGGACTTTTCGGCGGATTTCTGCCGCCGGTAGCCAGCTCGCAGCAAACGCTTTCCGATGGAAAATCCGCCGGAAAAGCATTTTCCGGCGGATTTTAAAAAAAAAAACAAATTGTCATTTTCCGGCGGATTTTTTGGTATTTGCGGCGGATTTTTAAAAAAAAAAAAAATTTTAAAAAAAAAAAAAAAAATTTTTAAAATCCGCCGCAAAAGCCAATTTTTTTTTTAAAAAACCGCCGGAAATGCCTAAAATCCGCCGCAAAATCCAAAAAAAAATTAAAAAAAATCCGGCGGTAAAAAATTTGAATTTTTGAATTTTTTTTCAATTTTTTCGAATTTTAATGTTTAATTTGTATTTTAATAAAAAGTAAGAAAAAATGAAAATGAAGTAGAATATGAGAAAAAATGATATAGAAAAGAATGAAAATAAATAAATGAATGAGTATGTAGAAGTAGGAAGGAATAAGAATGAAAGAGAATATTAGAAGAGAATGATATAGGAGAGAATGTGAATAAAGAAGTAAGAAGAAATAAGAATTAAGGAGTGAATGAAAAAGAATGAAGAAAGGAGAAATATAGAAGAGAGATATGTAGAGAAATTTATGGAGATGAGAGATATGTAGAGAAATTTATGGAGATGAGAGTATAAGAAATATAGAAGAGAGAAATGTAGAGAAATATAGAAGAGAATGAGAATGAAATAAAGAGTGAAATGAGAGAATGAGAGGAGTGTAGGAGAAATTTTTATTTATAGACGGATTTTTTCCCTCCGAATTTTCCGGCGGATTTTTTGAAATTTATTTTTGTTTTTGCGGCGGATTTTTGGCATTTGCGGCGGATTTTTTAAAATAAAAAAAAATATTCGAAAAAAAGAAATTGAATTTTTTTTTATCTTTTGCGGCGGATTTTTGGCTTTTGCGGCGGATTTTTTAAAAAATAAAATAAAATTTTGAATTTTTTTTTTAAAATCCGCCGCAAATGCCAAAAAATCCGCCGGAAAAGTTTGCGACGGATTTTACCGCCGGTAAGTCTTAAAATCCGCCGGAAATTCCTCAAATCCGCCGGAAAGTCCTGGCCGGAAAATTCCATTATTCTTGTAGTGGACATGGCTCAGATGGTTATTCGGTTTCACACGAATTGAGTCATGGCTCATATTGTTATTTGGATTGGGTTCTCCGCTGAAGCTGACGTTGTTCAGTCTTCTTATGGATTACATTACGACAAGTGAAAAGATAAAGAAAAATGACGATGAAAGGAAATGTGAGGGGTCGCGAAAGAGCTCACTGAGATTTGTAATCTCATTGTTTATTGTTTATGTTTTTCAGATTAACAGGCTAAGTTTCAGCACGGCGAAGGAGCGTGGCAGCTGTTTTGGCTATAGAGTTAAGAGAACCTCGAAGACTTAGGTTTATTGTTACTTTTCCCCAGTCAAGGATTATGTGTTACACTTGTGATACTTTAGGTTTAAAGTTTGTATTAAGTGAAGGTATTAAATCTTATTCATTATTTGGATTTGAACTATGTTTATTCGAATTCATTATTGACTTAGAACTCTGATTGTATTAAAGTGGCTAACAGCCTAGACTTTGTGACGTCCAAAGTTCTGGGTGTTACATTTTGGTATCCGAGCAGTTCGACCTAGTTGGGCTTAGAAATGTCATAGTTAATAGGTTGGATAGATCGAGTTAGCTAGGGACTTAGACGATTAATTGTTAGAACTCTTCAGTATATTGTGTGAAGTGTTGAGCCGGATCAACTCAGTATTTCATACAAGGTACTGAAAATTATGACAATTGATTGCCTCAGCCCCGAAAATCCCGAAGTACCGAGTTATAGAATTTCCATCTCCTCCTTTCATCAGAGTCAGTAGTGGAAGCTTAGGGAGATGGATGATGTTATGGAAAGGAGGAATGGGCAATTGTCTAGTTGTGGAAACCGATTCAACCATAGGACCTCCTAGAGAGTAAAGGTTACATTAAGTATGGAGGGAAACTTGATTGCACTAAAGAGCAAAACCACTTTTAAAAATGTATCTTATTTCTTTTCTGAAAACTCTTTGATGCGATCATGATTTCTTTCGATTGTTAATGTGTGGAGATAGAATTGGCTATGGTCAATCCAAGTTGGGGTGAATCCCTTTAAGTGTCTAAGAAGAGGAGTTAGGGTTTGACTTGTGAGATGGCTTGAAGGTAGACGAAGCTTTAGGAAAGTGCTTAAGGGGATTGCTAAGAATTTTCGAAAGGATAGTAGCCTTAGGGTAACTTGAACAATTTTTGAGGACAAAAGTTTTTCAAGTTGGGGTGTTTGTAACATCCCCAAGTTTCTTATTTCAATGATTTTATTTAATTGTTGTTTGGGTCAATAATTGATGATTCAAATTGCTTGAATAAATAAATTGCTTGTGTGATTGGCACTAGTAAAAACAGGGGGTGTCAATAGTGATCTGATCTTATTACCTTGAGACCATACATCTTTAGCTCAGCCCAATATAATCATAGGTTCAGCTGAACGTAGTTAAAATAGAGTTTCCCTCCTTCTCTATAAACTTATTTGTTTCACCATTTAGAGAAAAAGAAAATCCTAGAGAGAAGGGGAGTGAGTTCGAGAGCGAGGAAGGGAAGAAGAAGAGATAGAACATTGTGAGACCTTGTCACCTTCACCTTACCTCAAACTGAAAAACCAACCCCATTTCATGTGCATCACATCCACCATTTCTTTTGTTGAACCACAACTCATCCTCATCACACTCTTGGAGCCTCATATGCGACTTGCATGTGAGCTGGGGAAAGTGAAGAGTCCATTCTTGAGCTGTTCATGTACATTGAACTACTTGATTTGATGATTGGAGAACCCATTTTTGGAACTAAGGGCTGCTAGGAGAGTACTTTAAAGCTCACATTATGGTTAGGATCTCATCTTGAGGTTTAGGTGCTTTGGGTTTCATTGTTGCTAGAAAGTTAATTTTAAAGTTACAAGAATGGATCAAAAGCTTGCACGGACTGTTGGAGCTCAATTAGGGATAGATTGAAGACAATGAAGCAGGGGTGAGCTAGTTTTGGGGGCTGTTCGTGAGGAAGGAGCTTGCTATTGTGTTGTTGGTACTTTTTGGAGTACTCTTTTAGTTGTGGGTGTGCCTTCATAGACAAACTGTGAGATATTTTCCTTTAATGTTGTTTGAAGTCATGATTGAGGTCATTGCATGTTGATTTTGCATGTTGAACTGAATTTACTCAATGGAGAAAGTTAATTGATGACAATGACTTACAAAATGTGTTTGGATGTGTTGTTGAAATAATGATTTATGATGAACATTGAGTTGTGATACAAGTTGTTTTGATGTGTGAAATTGACGTATGATGCTTGATTGTGTTGAAATGAAGTGATTTAAAATGTTAAAATTGATTGTATGATAGTTAGGATTGATTAGAAGACTTTGGGAGGGGATTAAAAACGTAAAAACAGATTTTCTGGTGCTGCATAGGGAGCACGGGTCGTGCTCTTTTAAGCACGGGTCGTGCTAGTCTTTCTGGTTGTTTGATTTTCTCGATAGCCTTCTAAATTGCTTTGTCCGTAACTTTTGATCCGGAACTCCGATTTGAGTGTTCTTGGATGCGTGAGAAAGCTAACGAAAAGATCTACAACTATAAACAAACATTAATTGTGTTTTTTTAACTCACAGAATCATCCTTAACCTATTCTATCTCCTAATGCTTGAAGTATAGACGATGTTATGTCTTTGAATAAATCTTTGTTATATAAATGATTGGTGATTGAATTGGTTGCTTTGGTGGTTTAAGTGCTTGATTGTGATGTGAATTGAAGTACGATTGATGAAAAATATCAAGGTTATGATTATGCGAAAGTTGATTGAAATGAATGAGGTTTTATGGTACAAATGAACAATATTGTTTTTATGAAAGGAACGAACGAGTGAGAATGTAATTAAGGATATAACAAAACACGACGGGGATGACGATCCCTGATGGTTAAGTAATGTAGTTGGAATGGGAGGTCATGTCTCCTGGGTTCAAGGCCCAGATGGTTATCCGGATAGAGACATGGGTCAGATGGTTATTCGGTTTCACACGAATTGAGTCATGGCTCAGATTGTTATTAGGATTGGGTTCTCCGCTGAAGCTGACGTTGTTCAGTCTTCTTATGGATTACATTACGACAAGTGAAAAGATAAAGAAAAATGACAATGAGAGGAAATGTGAGGGGTCGCGAAAGAGCTCACTGAGATTTGTAATCTCATTGTTTATTGTTTATGTTTTTCAGATTAACAGGCTATGTTTCAGCACGGCGAAGGAGCGTGGCAGCTGTTTTGGCTATAGAGTTAAGAGATCCTCGAAGACTTAGGTTTATTGTTACTTTTCCCCAGTCAAGGATTATGTATTACAGTTGTGATACTTTAGGTTTTAAGTTTGTATTAAGGGAAGGTATTAAATCTAATTCATTATTTGGATTTGAACTATGTTTATTCGAATTCATTATTGACTTAGAACTCTGATTGTATTACAGTGACTAACAGCCTAGACTTTGTGACGTCCAAAGTTCAGGGTGTTACAAAGTATAAGTTTTTCTTAAAATATTTATTAACAAATTACAAACCAAAATGTGTCTCAAAGCCAAGAAAACTGAGTGAGCTCTCAGAGACTCTTTTTTTCTTCTTCGTAATACGAAAGCAATTCTAATTGAATATAATTAATGTTGAATCAACATGGCACATCTTCATTCTCACAAGCGTATGACAAAAACTATCTTATTGACACACACAATCTATTGTTGACGAGACAAATTGACGTTTATATGGCAACTAAAAAACTGTGTAGCATTACTGTTTGTTGCCGTCAACATATTCACACCATCCGTAAGGTCTAGCACAAACATGTGGTTACAGTTGAGTTTGAAATTCTTATTGGAAAATAATGTTTTGCAAAGAAGAGGTCAGCAAAAAATAAACTTAATTACCGTTATTGTCAAAAAATAATTTTGATTACCGTTATCCATTGATTGATTTTCTAAAACATTTTATATTATAAATTTCTAACATTTTTAACATTATTTGAAGTGTTTTAACAAAAAAAAACATTACTAGAAGTGCTGATTTTTTTAGAGCTGCTGAATAGTAAGAATTGGTTGAAAATTTTCATTTTCTTAATGAACATAACCATTTGCGTTTTATAGAATACACGAATGGTTCAGTCGAATATTTTTAAAATATTTAATAAAAAAAAATATCGAAGAAAAATTAACTAACAATGCAGATATAGTCAATAAAAAATAATATATAGAATATTATTTTGTGTTCATATAGTCAACAAATCGAATTGATATATGAATCATCAGATGACCTATTTCCATATAATCAATAAATAATCACCTAAAAATTAGTTAACATTATTAAATTATGTTTATACCAATGTCATATTGTACATTGCAACCAAAACAACACTTAAGCACATGTTTTTTTTTAACATGATACTTAAGCATGTTAATTTAAGTCGTAAATATAATGTTTTTAGTAATCACTAATTCAAATAATTACCGGTAATAGTAATAATCGATTAATTCATTACAATTTAACATGAAAGCTTTACAAATTTGGATTGTCAACCAATGTGAAATGACTCCTTAAGATAATGTTTTTATATACTATATTAATTTATAGATAAATAAAATATGACAAACTACATTTAAAGTAATCTCTTTTGTTACCATTTGCATCAACTTTATATGTTACTTAATTTAATTGATTAGAATAATATTTTTTTAAAACCTATTAGCTGATGTTATACAATATATCAAATTAAAATAATGTTATTTATTAAATTAAAATATTTTTAAACCTATGTAGATGCACTTTTATTGACATCTTTTATTTATTAATTATGTTGGTTTTCTTAACGAAATTAATTGCAGTTTATGTAATACAAAAATTGCTTCCCGTGCATCGCATCGCACGGGTTGCAAACTAGTTAGATAAGAATTATCTATCAAACCATATGCTTTTAGTAGATTTGAAATCCAAATATTTATTTTTTGACAAAAAAAAATCCAAATCCTTGGTGGCATACCGACCGATGTGCTATGTGATGTGCTAAGATTCAGCTAGAATTAACTGCTATGAAAAATCCATATTTGTATTGCACCTAGGTATCATCATCGGGCAATTGGCTGCAAAAGTTATGGAAGAATTGATTAAAACGTTCCAAAATAATGGCTGCGGATTAGAAATGGCTCAACAGAAATCTGAATTTTCTATTAGTTGAAGAAGCGAAACACTTCTTTTTGCGGTTACTAATTTTTAGAAATAGAAATAAATTCCTACTAATTCCTTACTTCTTGAGCGAGATATGGGATAGTATGCGGGTAGTGTTACAGATTTTTTATCTAAGTTACAAAATTGATTGATTGACCAATGAATTGTTTTTTTTTTTTACAAAAAGCACCGAGTGCATTTCATTCATAATCAGATCGGTAATACATGAAGGTATGTCAAGGTACTCTTGAGGACTAGCTGTAAACAATGCCACTCTTGCAAGAGAATGAACGACCTTATTAGCCGAAATCAAACAACCAAATTCATAAACAACTACTTTGCTAGAATTAAAAGTATCCACCACCATCTTCGCGAACCCAAAGCGTGGGGTTCAGCGACTGGGGCTGAACTTCCCTTAACCAAGGGTCGGGGGTTCGATCCCCGCCTTGGGCACAGAGCAGCGTTAAAACTTTGAGCCAGCTGTCCTGCCCCTCGAGGCACCTACAATGAGCGAGGGATTAGTCACTGCAGTCCGTGCGGTGGATACCTGGGTTTACCCAAAAAAAAACTACCATCTTCACGTCCATCTCAAAAATAACATCTCTTAAAATATAGATAGTAAGCCTATTAGTTTGTTAGTAAGGCCCATTAGATATTGGGTCCATTAGTTAGTTAGTATATAAGGTAGATGGTAGAGTCACTTGTAACCTAATTTTTTCTCATTTGTAATATTTCACTATTTTCAATATAATAGACCTTTAAAGCTTTTCTCTCTAATTTCCATAGATGCCATGTTTTTCAACATGGTATCAGAGCAAACATGGTATCCTCCCTAAATCGAGGTGTCTTCCGATTTTTATATTATTTTATTAGTTTTTCTTCTTTCATATTTATTTTCTCTTTTATCCTTTGTTATTTAGCTTCAGATCCGTTTCACTCTTATTTCTTTTAGATCCGATATGCTTTTTCTTCATATTCATCTTTTTGTTTTCTGATGATGCTCAAGATCAATTACCATTGATCATTATTGATTTTCGATTTTATTTTCGTCGTTCGTTTTCTCATTTGGCGTGTTTTCCCTTATTTTGTGTTCTCTGCTTCAAAGATCATTTAGGATCTGATGATTCGATTCCACTCCATCGTCGTTCTTTCAATTATTGATTTGGTCATCTTCTATTTCGTTCTTCTTGATCTGACGATCTTTGGTTTTCTGAATCTGATTTCTTATGTTCATTCTATCCCGTGATTCATTTTCGGTTTTGTTCAAATCGTTTTGCGTATTCGTAGTTCTGAACCTATGTGATTTTGATGCTAAATGATTTGGAGTTAATCAAGCATGCCATTTATTTGATGAAATGTCTTACAGGGATGTTGTATCATGGGGTACGGTTCTGTCTGCTCATACCAGAAATAAGCATAATTTCTGGTAGCCCTCTAACTTTTGTCACCATGATTCGTGCATCGGCTTGGATTGTTTATTGAATTGCTCCAACATAATGGTTATAATGGGATTCATGGTCTTGCTGCATGATGGATTAAAGCATCTAGGCTCTTCTGGTTGTTGTAACCCCTTCTATCATCTTATGATTTTGGCGTCATGTCTCTGGTCGCAGCTCAGAATAATTCTTCAGATGAGTAAACACCTCTTGGTTCTACTTTATGCTTTTGAACAATTGACGATTGACCTGATTCTCACAATTCTATAAATGATAATGTTGTTCTGATGCTCCATTGCGGAGATATGTTTTATGCTCCAATTTCTGAGTCAGTTGTTGCAAGTTTCTGGTGCTTTAAAGTTGGTATAAATATTAGCAAATCACTCTAATGGACAATTGCTTTACTGCCAAGTTCTGATCTCCGTCTCTCATTCATTGATAATGATGGTAAAACAGAGAGATTATTCACTCTTATCCTTAAGGAAAAGTTCCTATTGTTAAGTTTGATGATAAATGGACACCTAATTCTGATGTTATTGTTGGGATTCTCGATGAGAAATACCAAGAACCCCCTTTCGCTGCTCCCTCTGAATTATTTTCAATGATGATGATTATCTTCAAATGCAACTTGCACTATTCCCACCAAAAGGCAAATATTTAATAGATCAGATGTTCATAGAATTGGGTTGGATATTGAATAGAATGTTGGCGATGCCTTTATTGGATTCTACAGAAATTGGAAACTCTTGATGATGTGGATGAGGATAAGAGTGATTTGCAAGGGAATGCAACCGCTTATGTGAGCTTGGAGCCTTGTCGGAATTGGTGTTGTTGTTATATTTGCTTTGTTATTCTAGATTTGATGGACATTTTGATTAGCCTTAATTGGCTTGATTTAGCTTCTGTTTATGGTGGTTAAGCATGATGCTTCTGTCATGGATGGTTAAGCTTTGCTCTCTTTGTTATTTGTGCTTCTGCCAAATGGTTAAACTTTGAGGTATAGTTTCTGTTTGGTGGTTAAGTCTTTGGCTCTATGCCTTGTTGATTTTAGCTTCTGTCTATGGTGGTTAAACATGATGCTTCTGCTATAAATGGTTAAGCATTGAGATTTTGCTTCTGTCTTGAGTGATTGAGTACTCTTGATGGTTAAGCTTGTTGCCTTAATTGGCTTTGTTGATGTTAGCTTCTGCCCTATGGTGGTTAAGCATTTTGCTTCCTTCAAATGATTGAGCCTTGAGTTGTGGTTAAGCGTTGGATTGTTGCTTCCTCTGAGTGGTTAAACCTTGAGTTGTGGTTTCTGTTCGATGGTTAAGCTTTTGTTGACTTCTTTGGCACTTGGATGGTTATGCCAAGAGTAGGGTTTGTTGATTCTTTTGGAGTGAATGTTGTGGAGACGCTGGAAGAAGCTTGAAGGGGCCCATTAGTTGGTCCAAGACTTCTAGGAGCTATGCACCTCAACTGCTACCAATTCAGAGATTGTTATTTATTTTCCTTGCTTTTGTAGTATCTTTGTATTGCTTATCCCAAACTGGAAGTGTTGTGAACACCGTCCAGCTTGCGGGAGGCTCTTAAAATATAGATAATAAGCCTATTAGTTTGTTAGTAAGGCCCATTAGATATTGAGTCCATTAGATAGTGAGGTCCATTAGTTAGTTAGTATATAATGTAGATGGTAGAGTCACTTGTAACCTAATTTTTTCTCATTTGTAATATTTCACCATTTTCAATATAATAGACCTTTAAAGCTTTTCTCTCTAATTTCCATGGATGCCATGTTTTTCAACAACATCCTTAAAGCCCAGCTCACGAACCCAATTGATAGCCAAATGCAACCCCATTGTTTCACCCAAAAGAACGTCCGTCATTGGAGTAAACCAGTGAGTTTTGGCTCGAATGAAATTCCCCAAGTAATCACGGATACATAAGCCAATCCCAACCTTATTTTTAGACAAAGAGAAAGAGGCGTCAATGTTGCATTTCACGCTACCGTTGCAAGGCCTACTCCAAGATACCTCGCTAGGACTGGGGTAAGAGCTGCTGCTAGCACCATCAAGACTCCTGAGGCCGCGAGCCCGAGACCAGTCGCTATAGAAAGAAGAACCTGTCCAAATAATAGTATTAGCATCAATCTTCTTATTATTCCAAACACAATCATTTCTAGCTTGCCACAAACTCCAAAGGGTCATGCACCAACCCACTTTGGAAGAACCGAGAAAAAATAAACAGATGCTTTTCGATTTCAGCAACCCTAGCGCACCAAGGGCAATCCGCGACAACATTGACATGGCGATGAAGAAGATTAGCCCGCACAGGTAACACGTTCCTGCATAAGCGCCACAAAAAGTGCTTCACCTTAGGGGGAATCTTTAATTTCCAAAGGGCTGACCAGTTTTCTGTAACTTGTAGAAGTTCAGTGTGAAGGACTCTGTTCATCAACAACTTGTAAGCACTCCTCACAGAGTATTAACCTGACTTGTCAGGTTCCCAGACACACATATCATCAACAACAAAATGATACAGAGGTGTCCCCAATATGGACTCAACGACAGAAGCAGAAAACAAGGCTTGGATAATATCAGCCTTCCACGATTTAGAGGTAGCATCAATCAAGTCAGACACACGTAGGAAAGGATTGAAATGGGATGAGTCAGCTGCAGTAATAGGTCTAAGATCCGACGTCCATCTCATGCCAAAAACATGAATTTGGGAACCATCCCCAATTCGCCACCGACACCCCTCATTAAGAACCAACCGAGCCTCATGAATGCTATGCCAAACAAAGCTAGAGTTACTACCTTTCGGAGCGTCCATAAAGTCACAGTTGGGGTAATATTTGGCCTTGTATAATCTCACAACCAAGGAATTAGAACAAGACATGAGGCTCCAACCTTTCTTACCCAAAGGGCCACATTAAACACATACAGGCTTCGGAACCACATCCCCCCGTGACTCTTATCCATACAAAGTTTATCCCAGGACATCCACCGAATACCTTTAATATTGGCTCCCCCACCTCCCCACCAGAAACCATTAATAAGACTTTCGATCTCGTCTTCAAGAGAAGAAGGAAGTAAAAACAAGCTCATAAAATAAGTAGGAATAGATTGCAAGACAGACTTGATCATAACCTCGTTACCAGCCTTAGAGAGATCTCCCACCCCAAGAATTGTTGTTCTTCCAAATTCTATCTTCGATAAATTTAAAAAGGGATTTCTTACTCCTGCCAATCATCGAGGGAAGGCCCAAGTACTTGCCTATCCCCAAATAAGCATTCACACCCAACACAGTTGTCAAGTAATCTTTACTTACCTGATCCGTGTTTTGACTGAAGAAGACTTCTGACTTTTGAAAATTAATTTGTTGCCCTGACGCCTGTTCATAAACATCCAGAATAGCTTTCATATTTTCTACTTCTCTCTGATTAGCCTTGAAAAAGAGAAAACAATCGTCCGCAAACAACAAATGGGAAATAGAGGGTGCTCCTCTACAAATATTGATCCCATGGATATCACCTCTAGCAATAGCTTGATTGATTAGAGTTGTCAGACCTTCAGAGCATAAAATAAACAAATAAGGGGATAATGGGTCTCCCTGCCTGAGACCTCTACCCAGTAGAATGGGTCCAACAGATTCGTCATTAACAAGGACAGAATAAGAAACAGAATCCACACACATCTTTATCCAACCAATCTAGATATCATCAAAACCAAGCATCTTAAGCAGCAAAAGTAAATAATCCCAATTTACCCCATCGTAAGCCTTACTCATGTCTATTTTAAGGGCGACCTCCCCTTGTTTACCTTTGGGCTTATTTTTCAAATAGTGAGTTACCTCAAAAGCAATCATAGCATTATCCAAAATAGATCGCTCAGGAACAAAAGCAGATTGTTCAACAGAAATACATTTATGTAAAATAAGTTTAAGACAATTAGCAAGTACCTTAGAGATGAGCTTGTAGAGCACATTACAGAGAGCAATAGGCTGCCAATCTCGTATCATTCTTTGGAATCAGAGCAATGTTCGTCTCATTCAGAGTGGGAGGGATTTGCCCATTGCTTAGCCAAGTCACGCAGACCGAGGAGATCTCATCACCAAACTCATCCCAAAACCTTTTGTAAAAACCCGGATTGAAGCCATCTGGGCCCGGAGCTTTATCGGAATCCATTTGCATAAGAGTACACTTGAACTCCTCCTTCTCAAAGGGACTAATAAGGCTTGCATTATCCTCATCATTGATACACGGTTGGAGAGCATCAATAACCTTGTCGTAGTTCCCATTCTTTCTTGAAAAGAGCTCTTGAAACTAACTCACTGCAACAGCTTTAACCTGAGACTGCCCTTCGACTACCACCCCGTCATCCCTCTTCAACTTAGCAACCCGCTTACGTTTAGCTCTACACGTAGCAGTAGCATGAAAATATTTGGTATTCAAATCCCCATCTTTCAGCCAGAAAGACTTAGCACGCTGCTTCCAAAACACTTCTTCCTGCATGATTAGCTTGATTAGTTCCCTCTTAAAGTGATTATGTCATTGGACCCCCAAGAAATCACGTCTACATCGAGTCTGTTCAAGCCATGTTCGACAAGCGTTAATGTCATTGCGAAACTTCATACGAACATTGCGACCCCAAGGACCTAAGACCGAGGCACAACTAGTCAATCTGGCCACAACAGACCCATCTGTAACCTTGCACCAACCTTCACGAACAATATGAGGTAAGTCGGGTTCCATCAACCAAACATTCGCGAACTTAAACTTTCTTTCACGGCGACCATCATATAACGGCACACGATTTAGGAGAAGAGGCGAATGATCTGACTTCGGGGAGATCAAGTTAAGAAGCTGAGCATTAGGGAAAAGAGTAAGCCAATCGCTAGAAGCTAGAGCCCTATCAAGTCTTTGTTCCACATCATAAGGAGTACCCATTCCAAACCTCCAAGCAAAAGGATAACCAGTCATAGGAAAATCTATCAACTAAGCATCAAGGATAGCATCCCAAAAACCCCTCATATGGTAAGGCGGGTGATCACAAACGCCCCATTTATTGTCCGGAGAAAGCAGATCATTGAAATCTCCCAAAAATAACCCAAGGAAGCGAAGACCGGCCAGCCAGTTGTCTAATCAAAGCCCAAGATTCCCTACGTTGAGCTCTGTTTGCATAACCATAGTATCCAGTAAGACACCATCTCCCAAACCGCTCTTCCTCAATTTCTAAGTCCAAGTGATGCCGAGAGTACCTAGTCACCGAACAATTTATAGACTTCATCCACAGCAAAGCGATAATACCACTACGACCCACTCTATCAACAGCCAAGCAATTGTCAAAACCTGTCATTCTCCGAACAGACTCCATAGTATGCGAAGTAGCCAAAGTTTCATAAAGGAAAACAATTTCCGGCCTGTAAGTCTGGATAAGGTTCCGAAGGATAGGAACTGCCGACGAGTGACCCAGGCCTCGGCAGTTCCAACTTAAAATACTCATTGGTCCCACAGGCCTGATTGCCAGGGCCTGCCGATAAAAAATGCAACACTGAGTTAGTATCATTAACATCACGACCCTGGGCCTCTCCCAGGCTAGATCGTCCACGTTTCCTCTGATTTGCCTCTATGTCCTCATTGCCGTTTCCACGGGATAACGAACATTCTTGAATAAGCAATGGCCCCCCTGCTACACGTTGAGCATGTGAAACCAAGCGGGGAACGCGTGCTACACTCACGCATGGATCTACCTCAGAACCGCGAACAATAGCATCTGGCATACTAGTAGTGTAGAGGGAACTTACTTGAGCTTTGTCTGGCTGAATAACATGTGGGACCATGGTTTGGCCGAGATGTGATTCGTTATTATTACTCTCTCTAGCATTTATGGGGTTATCAAATCTGTCGCCCTGACTACCACCACCAAAGACACAGCTCACCTGATTGTTAGCTGCAGCATTAACGATGTTGTTCCCCTCCTCCCTGAGCCACCGACAAGTGCTTGCTGACCCCTGACGTCGCCGCTCAACACGAAGGTCGACGTTCCAACCGCGACAACCATTATCCTCTCCCTAATCAAACAACGCCTCACATTCTGCATGAGAATAACCCAAAATACCACAGTAAAAGCAGAAAACCGTGAGTCGTTCCTACTTAAATCGCACCTAGGACACAACTCCATCAGCGAGACCAATCTTCTTTCCTCTTCTCAATGGCTTCTTCACATCAATTTTCACCCTTATTCTCATGAAGGACTTCCAAAAGTCAGAACTATTCTTGGGATCATACGCTACAAACTCACCAATAAAATTCTCCAAAGCAACACCCACCTCTTGTGTCATGTAACCCATTGGTAGATCATGTATTTGAACCCAAAAGAAAGCGTAAAACAACGGCACAGATAAAGGAATCTCCCCCACGATCAGCATGTGAAGGATAAGCAAGTGCCCATCGAAATTCCAAGGTCCCTCATCAAAGACCTTCATAAAGTCTAGCTTATGAAAAAACTGAAATAAGAACTAGTTTGAGCTAATGTCTCTGATCGCAACACCCTTCACCGGTTGCCATACCGATGCAAACCTTTCCTTCATCATTGGTACACGAATTGCCTTCGTAGTCAAGAACCTACCCACAAAACACAACTTCTCATTAATCTGGCCACCAAGAGGTGCCGGTTGATTCAAGTTCATCATCACATCCTCTTCATCATCAATACGCAAACCACTAATGTACGCCATAATAGAAGAGAGACAAGAATCAACAGCAGCTACAGTAAAGAAGACCCACCAGAATCACCGAACCTTCACACCAAACACAGAGCGCAATGCAGATTCGAAAGCGCTAGAAAACATGAGAGCACAAAGGAACTAGAAACGCAGGACCCAGGAAACGCCAGAAGACCAAACTGCGAATGCCAAAAGACCAAATCGGAAACCCAAACCGCGAGAACCAGATCCCAATCACAACCCAAATCACAAACGAATGCCAGAAGACCAAATCGGAAACCCAAAACGCGAATACCAGATCCCAATCGCAACCAAATCGCAAGCACACAGTCAACCCCCAAATCGCAAACCAAAGTCGAAACCCAGCACCCAATCGCGAGCCACAATCGCTAACCACAACGGCAGAGCCAAAACGAAATCCAGACACTCAATGGCAGAAACGATGAACAGCGGCGAGAAGCGCAAGATGAAGAGCACCACCACACAGGTCAAAGACATCAGCGGCGTAGGTATTATGAAATTAGGGTTTAGGCATCTCACGGAGAGAGAAAACGAAGCATCTCACGAAGAGAGAGTACTATATTTTCATTCATTCATCATTATTTTATGATAGGAAAAGTTGACCAATTAATTGTTGAATTGGCATTTAAATTTTTTATTATTCCTGCATCCACGGTCATGTACCGTATGTATTCAAAAATTATTTGAATTTGCTTTGTGGATGAAATTTAGGATTAGTATTAATATTTTTCCCTTGGATCACTCTCGTTGCGACACCTCAGAAAATATGCTATGAGGAGCCTATTTAAATGTATTTTTAACTAGAGTGTTTGACCCGTTATTCAATTGAAAATTGTTTAAAATTATTTTGTTTGTTAATTTATGTTTAGATGTTGATGTTTTCATGCAATACGATTTATTTATATCATGTGTAGTTATACTTAGAGGTGTCAATTTCTCCTTATACGTAGAAGCTGCCCAGTTTAAAGGTCCAAAGATGGATAATAACCTATGGGGATGGGGACAGGTGGATATATTCCCCTGAAGACATGATAGGAATGGGATAGGGTTTATACCCCTACCCCGCGGAGTCTCAATTTCCAAAAAAACTATTGCTAAGAAACCAAAAATATTACATATCCTATTACCATAACTTTAAACTTTATGATATTTTTTAATTTTTTTATATATTTTCAAAAATATGTTGAATTTAAGTTTACTATTTACTATTTTTGTACGAACAATATGGTCCCGTGGGGATGGAGATGGGGATGGGGGGAGGAAAACTCTCCAATGTGGAGAGCGAGGATGTAGAGTAATATAAGATGTGGGGACGGGAAGTGAGAAAATATTCCCTGTCCCCTTCCCATCTCGCTGATATCTCTATTTTTTATTTGTGTGTTAGGGTAAATGTGTCTATAAAAATTAAAAAATAATATATATATATATATATATATATATATATATATATATATATTCCCTGTCCCCTTCCCATCTCGCTAATATCAAAAAATATCATACATACGATGCATACTTAAAAAATATAACAAAAGAATGATTATGAGAAATTTCATAAGAAATGTATCAAAAACTCACATAAAAAAAATTTAAAATAATTTTTTTTAAGAAATTATAAAAAAGATTTCAATTTTGTAGAGAAAAATATAATGAAGTTAAATAGGACTTCATTAAAATACAAAAAAAAATAGTCAAACAATCTTACTTTTGTAGAATGCACCAAATGCGGTTGAAAGAAAAGTATTTTATTATAACGGAAAATTACACTCACCTCCTCTCAGTACTTCTAGTTAAATAACACCTACACCCCCTCTATTTTGTAAAAGACATTAACCTCCCCTCTATTATAAAAGATTAGAAGGGGCATTTGTGTATTTTAAACAAAACTTAGGGGGAGGTGAACGAAACTTTCTCATCAAATAAGAGAAGTGAGTGTTTATTTTAAAAATAGAGGTGTGTGTATGTCATTTAATCGTGGTTTAGGGGAGGTGAATGTAATTTCTCCTTATTATAATTTTAATTACAACTAATATTTTCTGTCAAAAAAAGAATTAACTTCAAAAAACTGTCTTTTTCATTTATAGGAGAAATGTTTTTGGTTATACCAACTCCTTATGAAATTGTGAATATACAATGATTAATTGATATTGATATTAAAAAGTAGCGGGAGTTTAGGCAGACAATTGTGTGTTTGTGCTAAGTTGATATTCTCTTTATTTTATTTTTTCAATTTAAAATAGACATATTAAATCACATTCGACATAATATTGAATTTTCATTATTTTGTGTATCTGTCCATTTATGAATATATATTATTTTCGTAGTTGTGAAATGAGCAATACTTTAATTACTATTTGATTAGTATAAGATATTATTTTGTTAAAGTGTTAACTAAAATGAACAGTACAGTTTGCTAAACAAAATCAAGAGATATGACAAAAACATTGGCGGAATAATGCAATTTTAATTTCACACATTGCATATTTTTTAACTAAAATACTTGAAAAATTATAAAAATGTCCGCTACTCCTGGACAACCCAATTAAAATCATAAAATTTCTAAAAAGGTTATTGAAATAGATATAACCTTAATAGTTTAATAAAAAGTTGAATAAAGACTTGATGAGAAATGCTAGCAACCGCTCTTTTTTATACACTCTCTTAACACTCACTCTCCAAATCCTTCCACAAATATATTGTACATATAATCACATGAGGTATTTCCTATCGACCGAACAATTTGAATGGAGGAAAGAATGTAATAATTATTTTAGAAAAGAAACATAAAGATTTAAGTCATGGGACTTAATTACTTGGTTAAGTTTAAAGAGGTTCATGAAACCATTTGATAATTATTTATCGAAAGTTTTTAATTGTGTTCAATATTCAATAACAGGAAGTTACTCTGATGTATGCCAAGTGGTGCACTTTGGTATTTCTACAAGCTAGAAATATCGGGGTGTTACACTTAGTGCTTCCATTCTTGTTTGACAAATTGCAATCCGGTTCATCACCCATTGAAGGATAAAAGAAAAGAATAGTTCAGTTACACATTGATGACCTATATATACAAAGGAAAAAACAGAGGATGCAATTAGTATAAAGAAAATGGGCTTCCAAATGTAAATCATAGCGCAAAAGCCAATAACCAATAGCTAATGATTAATGCGGAGACAAATAAAAGCATTCATAGTTTTTTTTCTAAAGATAATCACTTTTTTTATAATTAGTATATATTAATAAATTTTATATTTGGTATCTACCACTAATTCTTTCAGATATATAGCCCGTTTGTTATAGCTTTTTTCTAAAGATAATCATTTTTTTAATAAAATAATCACTTTTAAAACCTTCCTATTCGTTTGTTATTGCTTTTTAAAAATGAGAATCTAAAAATAATCTAAAAATTGCTTAAAATGAGAATCTGTTTTGAGTAGCTTCTCATAAAAATTATTTTTGAAAGAATGATTTTTTTAATTTAAAAAGTAATCTTCATTATGTAAACAAACATAAAACAACTTCTACTTTTTTTTTAAAATCTCTAAAAACTATTCACTAAATTATTTAACATCAAAATTACTTGTTTTATTAATCTGTAACAAACGGGCCCATACTCTCGCTCTCACCAGCCATAAATATAAGCGAAAGAGTTTATATAAGACAAAAGAAAACATAGAATAGTTATAGGTTTACAGGCCTAAGTAAATAAATAGAAAATGCAAAGAACAAAATTAGATTGCTGGGTTGAAGACACTAATATACAACTTAAAGTGTTGTTCTTAATTGTAATTTATCTTCAACCTCGCGAAACAATAATGAAGACAAAACACTACAAGAATTTCGGTGATTTCCGAGGGAAAAATCCCTCGGAAAAGCAGGAAAATCGGTCGGTAATTCACGTTTATGACGGAATTTCTGACGGACAAAATTCCGTTGGAAAAAGGGTCCTCGCAAACGATTTCCGAGGGAATTTTCCCTCGGAAACGCTTCCGTCGGAAATCCCTCAGAAACTCCCTCGGGAATATCCCTCGCAAATCCCTCAGAAATATCCCTCGCAAATCCCTCGCAAATTCCGTCGAAAATCCGTCGGAAAAATTAATTTACTGTAAAAAAAAAACTAAATCCCAACAGTCATCCATTCAAGCTCCACAAATAATTTTTATTACATTTTTTATTACATACTGATATTCATGGGTTATAAATTTTACCCACATCATGTGCCTCATACAATGGCTTATTAGTATCAAATTAAAAAGAGTCAAACAAATCAGAACAAGTTCTAGTTGTGTTGCCTAGCCAAAGACAATGGGCACCAAACCATGAAAACAAAAATACAAATAGATCAGAGATAGAAGAACTTCAATTGTGGAAGTAAGCCTCTTGATTCCATATTCAACAAAAACACAGTAGTTGATTACATATTCAACAATATGATCAGTAAATGAAGTGTAAACTCGGGATATTATACTGGAGTTTCTAGTAACTACAAAAACAATTTACAGATGCCCGGAATCATAACAGAAGTGATATAATTTTAAGATTAAAACCTAAGAAAATTTACATAGGTGCAGGAAGTCAAAGATAGCATAAGCTTCACTTCCATGAATAAGAAGTTGATCTTCCATCTTCCAACCTTTCCAGATCCTTGTTGAGTAGCAGTTCTAGCAGGAGAATAAACCAAAACCTGCCATTACATTGTAAATACAAGACAAATGGCTAAGTGAGTGTGATTAACGCCCCTAAATAATTGATTAATTATTTAATTAATTATTTAGGAATTAAGTGGTACAAAAATAATAGAATAATAATATGCTAGTACATGTGGGCCTATTGTTAGGGATAGGAGTAGTAAAATGAGAGGTGTTAAGGAAAGCCCATGATGTTAAGTCGAATTAAGCTAAGAAAAGCCCATAAGACTAAGTGAGATTATAATAGGGGAAATTAGGTTAGGGTTTGCTCACTTAGAAGTAAAACAAAAAGGTTTGAGAGAGAGCACTAGAGAAGTGCACGACGGCCAAGAGGGAAAGAGAGAGAGGAACGGCGCAAGAGGAGAGGAATAGGGCAAGGAACTTCGAATCCTTCAAGGCTAAGGTAAGGGTGGGGTTCTAGCTCTATAATGGGTCCTATGAATGGTTTTATGTAGGGGTTAGGGTTTGATAAGTTGTTGTAACGCCCAAATATTTAATTAAATTATTTAATTAAATATTTAGGTATTCAATTATTTTTTTCTATTTATTTTAGTTGGTGTAATTATATTAGCGTTTGATTAAGAGGTGTGTAATTAAATATTAGGGGATGGTGTTAGTGATCGGGCTTAAGCTGGAAGAAAGACCGTGACCCAAGTCCACTAGCTAGGCGCATAGGTGAAGCGCCTAGGATAGGGTTTGGTGCTCATTTGCGAATTGCTTGGAGAAAGAAAGAAAGAAAAGTTGCGAAATAGAGAGAGGAGAAGAGAGAAAGGGTTTCGGCGCACCTAAGGGAGAAGAGGAGGAGGAGGAATCCGCGAATTCCAGGGAGCAGAGAGGGGCTGTGTTGCTGAGGTTTTGTTGGTGACTCGATCAAGAGAATTGGTGTTCTCCTACTATAAGGTAAGGGTGGGGTTCTTCCTTATAATGGGGTTTTATGATGGGGTTATGTGGGAATAGATCCTATGATGCCTAGGGTTTGATTTTGATGTGTAGTTTGATGCTAGTTGAATCATAACTAGGTTGATTGAAAGTACTTGCTTGTTGGTGATTGTTGTGACCCTAAAAATTGGTGATTCGTTGTTGTTTTAACTAATTGCATGCTAGGTGTTCGATAAATTGTTGTTTGGTGTGATGATTGACAATCCATGATAATTGACATTGGTGGTTGAGAATTGATGAGCTAAATTGGTCATATGATTTGCATATGTGGTGTTTTGGTGAATTTGGTGTGATGATGTTTTTGGCGCCCTGGGTGTGGGCACCGTGTGCCAATGTTGCTTGGTGTCATGTTGCTGTTTCTGGCGTCCAGTGCATGGGCGCCGTGTCTGGTGCATGTCCCTGGTTGTGTTGCGTTTCGTGTTGCTGTTTTTGGCCCCCTGGGTGTGGGCGCCGTGTTCCAGTGTGTGTTGTGTTGCGCGCTGTTGGCGCAGGGGCGCCATGGGCGCCATGGGCGCCACATCCTGGGTGTGTTGTGTTTTCTGTGTGTTGCTATTTTAGGCACCCAGTGCCTGGCCGCCGTGTCTGGGCGTGTTTCCTGTGCCATGTTGCGTTCCTGATTGTGTTCCCTGCTGTCTGGGCGCCAAGGGCGCCAAATCCTACAGTGCCTGCTGGGCGCTTCCCTGGGTGCCACATCCTGCCATGTTGCGTTTTGTGTTGCCTGGGCGCCAAGGGCGCCAATTTCTGTTCCTGGCCAGTTTCCAGCGTGTTGCCTGCTAGGCGCCCATTTTCAGGATGTCCGTCAATTTTTCCCCGGTTTTGTTTTTGACATATCTTTTGACTCGGAAGTCCGATTTAAATGTTTCAAAATGTTTTGGAAAGCTTATTCTGAGGCCAAGCTGAATATTCTAATCTGAGGCAAAGTAGTCCATTTTTCTGGAAAAATTGTTAACCGTTGGTGTAGTCGTTAAATGGTGATGTTTTAAAAAGAAAGTTGTCATGTCTCAAATACTTTGGAAAAATTGTCGTGGTCCCAAATGTTTTGGAAAATTGTCGCTTGTCTTCAGTGTTGGGAAAAATCATCGCGTCTCAAATGTTTTGGAAATTGTTGTCCTCTTGGTGTCTTGGTGCGGTTTGAGCTAGGTGTGAAGGTTCAAACCTTGGTGTTGTATGAGCTAGGTGTGAAGGCTCCAAATTTTGGTGTTCCGTTGTTTCGGGTGGTTTGGTGTTTTGGTGTCGTTGGGCTAGGTGTGAAAGCTCAACTTTGGTGATATTCGGTGATTAATTTTGGTGTGTCACACTGTGACTATTTTGGATGATTGTCTGTGTGCATTCATGGTGTCGCATACAGCATGTGCATTTTTTTTGGTGAAGGCCTTTGGTCTTGGAGCTGGGTGTGAAAGCTCAACTTTTCTAAAACTAGTGAGCCGGGTGTGAAAGCTCAATTTTTGGTGAATTGGTGAGCCGGGTGTGAAAGCTCCCAATTTTGGTGACGCCTCTATTTACAGTCAAAATTTTGGTGATTTGGTACCACATGCATATTCCCGTTGGTGTGGGTTGCATTCATGCATTATCATGACATTTGGTGACTGATTGTGGTGTTCGTAATTTGACGTGTGTTGATGATTTGGTGTGTGTAGTGAAGTGGTAGATATAGTTGTCATATTCAAGCATATTTCCTATCATTTTACGCTATTATATTGAAGATATCTCACCCCTTCTGTTTGAATGTTACCCCTATGCGGTAACGTGCAGGTGATTGCGAGTGAAGGACTAGGTACCTTTGCTATTCTGAGTCGTTGTCCTTTGCTTTGATGTGTAACACTCAAGGGGGGGATAAACGCTAAACTCTGGTTGTTGCATTTTATTTGTCTGGAGTCCATTTAGGATGTTATTATTTTATGTTTTAGAACTTATTTCTTTTTTGCTGCGTGGTGATGTATTTTTGACAAAGTGTTATATATCGTATGAGACGTTTTGTTTATCGATGAATGTGTGACATCTCTTTTCGAAGTATGAAATAAATTTTTGAAACTCTGATTTTATTAAATAATTACCGGGTAGAAAAGGGGTGTTACATTAGTGGTATTAGAGCAAAAGTTCGGTCTTTCCGGCCAAGTTGTCCAGTTGTAGTGTCAATTGACAATGGTGTGTTGTCAATTATATCTAACTGTTGTTTGTTTTGTAGCAAGTGAGTTGAAATGGCTGGGAGGAACGATACTGCAATTGCTGCTGCTCTGGCTGCTATGGCGCAGGTGTTGCGCCCGAAAAAGTCCCCGTGGGAGAACCTTCCTCGTTCACAACTTTTCTAAAATCAATGAAGCCGCCACCAATATTTATTAAGGAAAATATTAGGAAAACCTTTTTTGGAAAGCGATTGGTCTTGCGAAACTAGAGAATAGGGTTCGGGGGTCGGTTACGCGCAGGGAAGGTGTTAGCACCCCACACGTCCTCTCTACTGAGAGGGAACCTTTAATTAAATGTGTGGTTTTAGTGTGTTGACTTGAAAATACTTAATTTTGCCTCTCTACTTCTTATTAAGAAAAATCTTAATGAAAATCTTTATTTATTATGAGAAAAAAAAAGGGGGGGAAAATGGGTTTTTAGAAAAAACGCTTGACGGGACATGGCCCGCTCCTACGTATCTCCCGGTGCGATGGAGAACTCAAAGCTACGTAGTTCTTCTTTGTCCTGAAAAAGGTTTTTGTCTTTTATCTTTTTAGTGAGTTTTCGAAATAGGACGAGCATTTAGTGAATGATTAAACTAACCAAGGTTATGGGTAATCACCGCTAAGTACTCTTGAAAATGACAGTCACTACCTCCAGTCAGACAAACAAAGGTTCTGATTGACTATTAGTAGCGACTCATTTTTATTTGTTCTTTTGAAAGGGGTTTTCGAAAGAGATTGATTGGCACGAATGATCAAACTAACAAAGGTTATGATGGATCATCATTTATCGTTCTTTTGGGAAAAAGACATCGCTACCAATGGCTAGACGAACAAAGGTTCTGATTAGCCACTAGCGACGATGGGTTGAAAATGTTTTTAGAAAGGAAAAGGTTTTCGTTCTGAAAATGATCTTGGTTTGCAAAAGTGCTTCTTTTTTGTTATGAAAATAACTCTTTTCTTTTTATTATGCAAATGCTAAACTTTCTATGATCGCGCTTGACGAGAATGTGACTCGCTCCTACGTATCCCAAATGGGAATCAAAGCAACGTAGTTCTAGGGAGCCTTGAAAGTGAAAGTCTTTTTGCTTTGGTTTTGGAAAGTGACGGTCGCTCATGATGATCAAACTAACAAAGGTTATGGGTGATCATCACTAACACTTGCTATGACTTTTGATGCTTAGGAAAATATCTTTTGAAATTGAAAGCATTCATGATATCAAACTAACAAAGGTTATGGGTGATTATCACTAGTAGCTTATGCATATGAAAACATCCTTTTTTTTTGAAATTTAGGCTCTTAGGACAACCAAACTAACAAAGGTTATGGGTGATTGTCACTAGTCACCATTTTCATGCTAGGCCATTTAGAAAAGAAAGCAATGAATGCAAATCGAATCCTTAGGCAAACAACAATCTCATTTGAATTCTTGAGCAAATATTAGCCTAGACTACACATGTTAGACCACAACACATAAATAGGCAAAGAAGGAACTTGAATTGCGCATTAAGCAAAAATACAAGAGTGGGCAAGATTGAACCTAAATGCACATCTAGTGGAAGATGCTAGGCGAGAACCATACTCAAATATTTCTACAAAACGCAAGGGAATCTAAATGCACATCTAGTGGAAGATGCAATGTGAGGAATGGGCCTATCTAAGTATTAATGATTCCACATGGGAGTAGACAAGGAAGTGGTAGGCACAAATGAATTCAAAAGAGTAGCCTCAAGCATGATCATTGGCAAACCCTAAACAAGCAAGTCATCTTAACAATCAAACACCAAAGCATGTTGAATCACTTTGGTCAATCCTCAACACTTAAATTAGTATGCGTAAGTGCACAAGTGTGAATCTTCTTGCCAATCATCAACTTAAACAACATATAAACTAAAAGGGTTGAATCATATAGAACAATCCTCATCACTTTAGGCAAGGTGCACTAGGCACAAGTGAGAATCATATTGCCTATCATCAACTTGAGACAATAAGCAAACATATAACAACTATATTTATTCTTCATGACTTGCGAACCCAATACATAGTCAAACAATAAATTTATTCATCAAACTCCCAAAATCAAGCAAGCAAAAGATACTAACAAGATTTAGGAACAATTAATCACATAATTTAAACACTAAAACCTCAAATCAACATTTATTCTCAAACTCTTTACTTTTTGCGAAATCTATGTGAGAAAAGAAATTTGCAAACCTAAACAAAGTATCTAAGCCTGAAAACACTAAAATCAAACATCTACAACATGATTAAGCCCCATCAAGCAAAGAGAAACAACAAAATCAAATTAAAGCTAACTTTAATAGGATATGCGAACCAAACAACACATGAAACAACAATTTTATTTCTCAACAAATGCAAAAAATCAACCCAAAACAACATGACTCAATTTATTCAAGAGTGAGAGGCACCTTAAACACCCAAGCCTCCCTAAGTGCTTGTCAATAGTGTTTAAGGCTCCTCTCACCAACAACAACAAGCTACATTTTAAACAAAATGATGATGATATGTGAAATGCAAAGTGAAGAGGAAAATGGGTTTTAATGCAAAAAGGTTGAAGATGATGCAAGGGTTTGAAAGTTTTTACCTCAAATCCAAGCTAGAAAATGCAATGAGATGAAGAAAATAGAAACCAAATCAACAAGAACCTCCAAGGAACTTCAACTCCAACCCAAAAAAGGCTTGATGAAAACCTTCCTTGATGATGATGTTTTGATCTTGAATGGAAAATGGAGAAGATATATGAAAGAGGGATGAGAATGAAGTGAGATGGTGGTGTTTGGGTGAAGAGGAAATCAAAAATGGATGAAGGAAGGGAGTAGGGAGGCCACGGTTTTTGGAGAGAAAAGGGGAGGTTTTTGGTGTGTTAGGGTGTCCAAAATGAGAGGCCAAAGATCTAATGGGTTTTAAGGTTGTGAGAGGGAAGTAAAGAAACTAGTGTGTATTTAGTGGTGTAGAGAGAAGAAAGGTAAAAAATATTTGTGTATTGAATGTTATTGGACTCAAAGGTGTGCTTGTCAACGAAATGATGAGAGGCTTTTTGTGATGTGCACTTGATGTGGGCTGATGTGAGGAGTGGTGTGGGGCATGAGGATGGAGTGAGGGAGGTTGTTTGCTTGTAAAATTGGTGCTTACTTTAGCCAAAAATGGATAAAAGCAAAAAGCACCTAAAAAGGAATTAGCCCTAATTCTAAAAATACAATAAGCATCCAATATTATTTGTTATTCATTTTTATTTTGATTTCAGATTTCTATTTTTAATTATACATATTTTTGGGCCTTTTTGAAAAAAAACCGTTATAATTGACCAAAATACCCTTTTTGACTCTAAAACCCTAATTTGCCCGAAAAATGCGTTCCAACCCTAAAAATGATTTTAAGAACGTTGGAATGCCTTCTAGGATCCGAAATGCAGTGCATAAGGCTCTTCGCTCTTCAATTTATTTATTTTTTTTTGTGGAAAATTAGGGTTTTGACCTAAGCCGGACAAAATTGGGGTATGACAGCAGGCTGTGCAGAATCAACAGAATGCTGGTGAAAATGCTGGGTCATCGAAGTAGGTTGAGTATCCATCCAGGAGCTACGAAGATGTATCAAGATCTGAAGAAGTTGTTTTGGTGGCTTGGTATGAAGCGAGATGTAGTGCAGTTCGTTTATGCCTGTTTGACTTGCCAGAAGTCAAAGGTGGAACATCAAAAGCCTGCTGGACTGATGCAACCGTTAGAAATTCCGGAGTGGAAATGGGATAGCATTTCGATGGATTTTGTAACGGGATTGCCTAATACTGCGAAAGGGTATGATCGATTTGGGTGATTGTTGACAGGTTAACGATTTCGTCTCATTTTGTTCCTATCAGCATCACGTATCCGGTGTCGAAGTTGGCAGAGATTTATATCCGGGAGATTGTGAAGCTTCATGGAGTTCCTAAGAGTATTGTTTCGGATAGAGATCCGAGGTTCACTTCAGATTTCTGGAAGAGTTTGCAAGAGAAGTTGGGGTCTAAGCTGAGGTTGAGTTCGACATATCATCCTCAGACAGATGGTCAGTCAGAGAGGACGATTCAGTCATTAGAAGATTTGTTGAGGGCTTGTGTTTTGGAACAAGGAGGTTCGTGGGATTCCTACCTTTCGTTGATTGAGTTCACGTATAACAATAGTTACCATTCTAGTATCGGGATGGCACCTTTTGAGGCATTGTATGGTCGAAAGTGTAGAACCCCGTTGTGTTGGTATGAGTCTGGAGAGAGTGTGGTGCTTGGACCGGAAATTGTTCGGGAGACAACCGAGAAGATAAAGTTGATCCGTGAGAAGATGAAGGCTTCGCAGAGTCGTCAGAAGAGTTATCACGACAAGAGGAGAAAAGATTTAGAGTTCCAGGAGGGTGAGCATGTATTCTTGAGAGTCACTCCAGTGACTGGTGTTGGCCGTGCTTTGAAGTCGAAGAAGCTCACTCCTCGATTCATTGGTCCGTATCAGATTTCTGGGAGAGTTGGGAATGTGGCGTATAGAGTGGCTTTACCGCCAAATCTTTCGAATTTGCACGACGTGTTTCACGTGTCGCAACTTCGAAAGTACATTTCGGATCCATCTCATGTGATCCACATGGATGACGTGGAGGTGCGGGATAATCTCACGGTGGAGACTATGCCTGTGCGGATTGAAGACCATGAGGTGAAGGTGTTAAGAGGCAAAGAAATTGCATTGGTGAAGGTGGTCTGGTTAGGAGCAGCCGGTGAGAGCATGACTTGGGAGTTGGAGAGTAAGATGCGGGAGTCGTATCCAGAGCTGTTTGATTCAGGTGAGTTTTCGAGGACGAAAACATTCTAAGTGGGGGAGAGTTGTAACGCCCAAATATTTAATTAAATTATTTAATTAAATATTTAGGTATTCAATTATTTTTTTCTATTTATTTTAGTTGGTGTAATTATATTAGCGTTTGATTAAGAGGTGTGTAATTAAATATTAGGGGATGGTGTTAGTGATCGGGCTTAAGCTGGAGGAAAGCCCGTGACCCAAGTCCACTAGCTAGGCGCATAGGTGAAGCGCCTAGGCTAGGGTTTGGTGCTCATTTGCGAATTGCTTGGAGAAAGAAAGAAAGAAAAGTTGCGAAATAGAGAGAGGAGAAGAGAGAAAGGGTTTCGGCGCACCTAAGGGAGAAGAGGAGGAGGAGGAGTCCGCGAATTCCAGGGAGCAGAGAGGGGCTGTGTTGCTGAGGTTTTGTTGGTGACTCGATCAAGAGAATTGGTGTTCTCCTACTATAAGGTAAGGGTGGGGTTCTTCCTTATAATGGGGTTTTATGATGGGGTTATGTGGGAATAGATCCTATGATGCCTTGGGTTTGATTTTGATGTGTAGTTTGATGGTAGTTAAATCATAACTAGGTTGATTGAAAATACTTGCTTGTTGGTGATTGTTGTGACCCTAAAAATTGGTGATTCGTTGTTGTTATAACTATTTGCATGCTAGGTGTTCGATAAATTGGTGTTTGGTGTGATGATTGACAATCCATGATAATTGACATTGGTGGTTGAGAATTGATGACCTAAATTGGTGATATGATTTGCATATGTGGTGTTTTGGTGAATTTGGTGTGATGCTATTTTTGGCGCCCTGGGTGTGGGCGTCGTGTGCCAATGTTGCTTGGTGTCATGTTGCTGTTTCTGGCGCCCAGTGCATGGGCGCCGTGTCTGGTGCACGTCCCTGGTTGTGTTGCGTTTCGTGTTGCTGTTTTTGGCGCCCTGGGTGTGGGCGCCGTGTTCCAGTGTGTGTTGTGTTGAGCGCTGTTGGCGCAGGGGCGCCATGGGTGCCACATCCTGGGTGTGTTGCGTTTTCTGTGTGTTGCTATTTTAGGCGCCCAGTGCCTGGGCGCCGTGTCTGGCCGTGTTTCTTGTGCCATGTTGCGTTCCTGATTGTGTTCCCTGCTGTCTGGGCGCCAAGGGCACCAAATCCTGCAGTGTTGCATGTTGGGCGCCTCCCTGGGCGCCACATCCTGCCATGTTGCGTTTTGTGTTGCCTGGGCGCCAAGGGTGCCAGTTTCTGTTGCTGGCCAGTTTCCAGCGTGTTGCCTGCTAGGCGCCCAATGCCTGGGCGCCATTTTCAGGATGTCCCTCACTTTTTCCCCGGTTTTGTTTTTGACATATCTTTTGACTTGGGAGTCCGATTTAGACGTTTCAAAATGTTTTGGAAAGCTTATTCAGAGGTCTAGCTGAATATTCTAATTTGAGGCAAAGTAGTCCATTTTTTCTGGAAAAATTGTTAACCGTTGGTGTAGTCGTTAAATGGTGATGTTTTAAAAAGAAAGTTGTCATGTCTCAAATACTTTGAAAAAATTTTCGTGGTCCCAAATGTTTTGGAAAATTGTCGCTTGTGTTCGGTGTTGGGAAAAATCATCGCGTCTCAAATGTTTTGGAAATTTTTGTCCTCTTGGTGTCTTGGTGCGGTTTGAGCTAGGTGTGAAGGCTCAAACCTTGGTGTTGTATGAGCTAGGTGTGAAGGCTCCAAATTTTGGTGTTCCGTTGTTTCGGGTGGTTTGGTGTTTCGCTGTCGTTGGGCTAGGTGTGAAAGCTCAACTTTGGTGATATTCGGTGATTAATTTTGGTGTGTCACACTGTGACTATTTTGGATGATTGTCTGTGTGCATTCATGGTGTCGCATACAGCATGTGCATTTATTTTGGTGAAGGCCATTGGTCTTGGAGCTGGGTGTGAAAGCTCAACTTTTCTAAAACTAGTGAGCCGGGTGTGAAAGCTCAATTTTTGGTGGATTGGTGAGCCGGGTGTGAAAGCTCTCAATTTTGGTGACGCCTCTATTTACAGGCAAAATTTTGGTGATTTGGTACCACATGCATATGCTCGTTGGTGTGGGTTGCATTCATGCATTATCATGACATTTGGTGACTGATTGTGGTGTTCGTAATTTGACGTGTGTTGATGATTTGGTGTGTGTAGTGAAGTGGTAGATATAGTTGTCATATTCTAGCATATTTCCTATCATTTTACGCTATTATATTGAAGATATCTCACCCCTTCTTTTTGAATGTTACCCCTATGCGGTAACGTGCAGGTGATTGCGAGTGAAGGACTAGGTACCTTCGCTATTCTGAGTCGTTGTCCTTTGCTTTGATGTGTAACACTCAAGGGGGGGTTAAACGCTAAACTCTGGTTGTTGCATTTTATTTGTCTGGAGTCCATTTAGGACGTTATTATTTTATGTTTTAGAACTTATTTCTTTTTTGCTGCGTGGTGATGTATTTTTGACAAAGTGTTATATATCGTATGAGACGTTTTGTTTATCGATGAATGTGTGACATCTCTTTTCGAAGTATGAAATAAATTTTTGAAACTCTGATTTTATTAAATAATTACCGGGTAGAAAAGGGGTGTTACATTAGTGGTATTAGAGCAAAAGTTCGGTCTGTCCGGCCAAGTTGTCCAGTTGTAGTGTCAATTGACAATGGTGTGTTGTCAATTATATCTAATTGTTGTTTGTTTTGTAGCAAGTGAGTTGAAATGGCTGGGAGGAACGATACTGCAATTGCTGCTGCTCTGGCTGCTATGGCGCAGGCTGTGCAGAATCAACAGAATGCTGGTGAAAATGCTGGGTCATCGAAGTAGGTTGAGTATTCATCCCGGAGCTACGAAGATGTATCAAGATCTGAAGAAGTTGTTTTGGTGGCTTGGTATGAAGCGAGATGTAGTGCAGTTCGTTTATGCCTGTTTGACTTGCCAGAAGTCAAAGGTGGAACATCAAAAGCCTGCTGGACTGATGCAACCGTTAGAAATTCCGGAGTGGAAATGGGATAGCATTTCGATGGATTTTGTAACGGGATTGCCTAATACTGCGAAAGGGTATGATGCGATTTGGGTGATTGTTGACAGGTTAACGATTTCGTCTCATTTTGTTCCTATCAGCATCACGTATCCGGTGTCGAAGTTGGCAGAGATTTATATCCGGGAGATTGTGTAGCTTCATGGAGTTCCTAAGAGTATTGTTTCGGATAGAGATCCGAGGTTCACTTCAGATTTCTGGAAGAGTTTGCAAGAGAAGTTGGGGTCTAAGCTGAGGTTGAGTTCGGCATATCATCCTCAGACAGATGGTCAGTCAGAGAGGACGATTCAGTCATTAGAAGATTTGTTGAGGGCTTGTGTTTTGGAACAAGGAGGTTCGTGGGATTCCTACCTTTCGTTGATTGAGTTCACGTATAACAATAGTTACCATTCTAGTATCGGGATGGCACCTTTTGAGGCATTGTATGGTCGGAAGTGTAGAACCCCGTTGTGTTGGTATGAGTCTGGAGAGAGTGTGGTGCTTGGACCGGAAATTGTTCGGGAGACAACCGAGAAGATAAAGTTGATCCGTGAGAAGATGAAGGCTTCGCAGAGTCGTCAGAAGAGTTATCACGACAAGAGGAGAAAAGATTTAGAGTTCCAGGAGGGTGAGCATGTATTCTTGAGAGTCACTCCAGTGACTGGTGTTGGCCGTGCTTTGAAGTCGAAGAAGCTCACTCCTCGATTCATTGGTCCGTATCAGATTTCCGGGAGAGTTGGGAATGTGGCGTATAGAGTGACTTTACCGCCAAATCTTTCGAATTTGCACGACGTGTTTCATGTGTCGCAACTTCGAAAGTACATTTCGGATCCATCTCATGTGATCCACATGGATGACGTGGAGGTGCGGGATAATCTCACGGTGGAGACTATGCCTGGGCGGATTGAAGACCATGAGGTGAAGGTGTTAAGAGGCAAAGAAATTGCATTGGTGAAGGTGGTCTGGTTAGGAGCAGCCGGTGAGAGCATGCTTGGGAGTTGGAGAGTAAGATGCGGGAGTCGTATCCAGAGCTGTTTGATTCAGGTGAGTTTTCGAGGACGAAAACATTCTAAGTGGGGGAGAGTTGTAACGCCCAAATATTTAATTAAATTATTTAATTAAATATTTAGGTATTCAATTATTTTTTTCTATTTATTTTAGTTGGTGTAATTATATTAGCGTTTGATTAAGAGGTGTGTAATTAAATATTAGGGGATGGTGTTAGTGATCGGGCTTAAGCTGGAGGAAAGCCCGTGACCCAAGTCCACTAGCTAGGCGCATAGGTGAAGCGCCTAGGCTAGGGTTTGGTGCTCATTTGCGAATTGCTTGGAGAAAGAAAGAAAGAAAAGTTGCGCAATAGAGAGAGGAGAAGAGAGAAAGGGTTTCGGCGCACCTAAGGGAGAAGACGAGGAGGAGGAGTCCGCGAATTCCAGGGAGCAGAGAGGGGCTGTGTTGCTGAGGTTTTGTTGGTGACTCAATCAAGAGAATTGGTGTTCTCCTACTATAAGGTAAGGGTGGGGTTCTTCCTTATAATGGGGTTTTATGATGGGGTTATGTGGGAATAGATCCTATGATGCCTTGGGTTTGATTTTGATGTGTAGTTTGATGGTAGTTAAATCATAACTAGGTTGATTGAAAATACTTGCTTGTTGGTGATTGTTGTGGCCCTAAAAATTGGTGATTCGTTGTTGTTATAAATAATTGCATGCTAGGTGTTCGATAAATTGGTGTTTAGTGTGATGATTGACAATCCATGATAATTGACATTGGTGGTTGAGAATTGATGAGCTAAATTGGTGATATGATTTGCATATGTGGTGTTTTGGTGAATTTGGTTTGATGCTATTTTTGGCGCCCTGGGTGTGGGCGCCGTGTGCCACTGTTGCTTGGTGTCATGTTGCTGTTTCTGGCGCCCAGTGCATGGGCGCCGTGTCTGGTGCACGTCCCTGGTTGTGTTGCGTTTCGTGTTGCTGTTTTTGGCGCCCTGGGTGTTGTGCGCTGTTGTCGCATACAGCATGTGCATTTATTTTGGTGAAGGCCTTTGGTCTAGGAGCTGGGTGTGAAAGCTCAACTTTTCTAAAACTAGTGAGCCGGGTGTGAAAGCTCAATTTTTGGTGGATTGGTGAGCCGGGTGTGAAAGCTCTCAATTTTGGTGACGCCTCTATTTACAGGCAAAATTTTGGTGATTTGGTACCACATGCATATGCCCGTTGGTGTGGGTTGCATTCATGCATTATCATGACATTTGGTGACTGATTGTGGTGTTCGTAATTTGACGTGTGTTGATGATTTGGTGTGTGTAGTGAAGTGGTAGATATAGTTGTCATATTCTAGCATATTTCCTATCATTTTACGCTATTATATTGAAGATATCTCACCCCTTCTGTTTGAATGTTACCCCTATGCGGTAACGTGCAGGTGATTGCGAGTGAAGGCCTAGATACCTTCGCTATTCTGAGTCGGTGTCCTTTGCTTTGATGTGTAACACTCAAGGGGGGGGGGGGATAAACGCTAAACTCTGGTTGTTGCATTTTATTTGTCTGGAGTCCATTCAAGACGTTATTATTTTATGTTTTAGAACTTATTTCTTTTCCGCTGCGTGGTGATGTATTTTTGACAAAGTGTTATATATCGTATGAGACGTTTTGTTTATCGATGAATGCGTGACATCTCTTTTCGAAGTATGAAATAAATTTTTGAAACTCTGATTTTATTAAATAATTACCGGGTAGAAAAGGGGTGTTACAGTTGTCACCATGTATGATCATATATTTATGTTGCCTTGTTGAACAATTTTTGTGTGATTGGTGTTCTATGTTAGTAGCCCTAGAATTATATTTGTGCTTTGCCATGTTCATAAGGAAAACGATTTGGTGTGATTGATGGAGCCCTAGGCGCCCTGCTGCTGATGGCGCCCTAGGCGCCCTGTACCTGTTTGTTGCCTGCTGCTGAAAACTGGCGCCCTATGCGCCTTGTGCCTGTTCCTGCATGTGGCTACTGAAACTGGCGCCCTATGCGCCCTGTGCTTGATGTTTTGTTGTCTGATGGGTGTTGGCGCCCAACGCGCCTTGTTGCTTGCTGGCGCCCTTAGCGCCTGTGGCTGTTGCTGTTTGATTGGCGCCCTTAGCGCCTAGGTTCCCTGTTGCTTGCTGGCGCCCTTAGCGCCTGTGGCTGTTGCCCGTTTGATTGGCTCCCTTAGCGCCTAGGTTCCCTGTTGCTTGCTGGGGCCCTTAGCGCCTGTGGCTGTTGCTGTTTGATTGGCGCCCTTAGCGCCTAGGTTCCCTGTTGCTTGCTGGCGCCCTTAGCGCATGTGGCTGTTGTTGTTTGATTGGCGCCCTTAGCGCCTAGGTTCCCTGTTGTTTTGTTGGCGCCCTTAGCGCCTAGTGTTGTCACTGGCAGTTGGCGCCCTTAGTGCCCATTGCAGTGCTTGTTTATTGCGGCCTTGTTCCTTGCTGCCGTCTTGTTGGCTGATGAGCGCCTTTGGCGAGTTAGGCTCATAAGTGGCCAACTGTTGATTAAGTGGCTAAGTGTCGAACTGTTGAATTAATAAATTAATAAATTGCTGAGTTGTCGAGTTGTTGAGTTATTAAACTGTTAACTTGTTCGGTGGCTAAATTATTGGCTCAAATGTTGTGTGGTGATGATGTTACACCTAGTCGGATTGCCTCTATTTATTGGCATGGATATTATGTCGTAGGCCTATGGCCAATGTTGAGATTCAGGTCGTTGTTGTACTGAGATATAATTATTGTTATTGACTGTCTGTGCTTTCACCATTGCGTCGCATGCATAGCATTTGCATTATAGGGCAGATGGCCCTGGAGCGAGTCTCCAACAGTCGTTGATGCCTCTATTTATTGGCAAATTTTAGTCGTGAAGCCTCTGTTTATTGGCTGGATTATGGTACCACATGCATGTGCATAGTTTTGAGTCGCATTCCGCATTCATGTTGCATATTCTGTTGATTGAAATTATTGAATGCTGTGAAGAGATGATATTGACTGCTGTGAAGTGATGATTTTGATGTCCTAACCCGAATATATATTGTTTTTCATATGATTCATTATATGGTTCGATATCTCACCCCTTCAGTTTGAATGTTACCTCGATGTTGGTAACGTGCAGGTAACCACGAATGAAGGCTTTTACCTTCATTAGTTCGGGTCGGTGTCGTCGCTCTGATACGCAGTACTCGGGGGGGATGACCGCTTATTTTTCTATTACTTATGTCGTTTAATCTGTTGGATTTCGAGTTTATTGCTGTTATGAAACTTGCTTAGATGCCACGGTTAATTAAGTTGAACCTTTTGAATTTCCGCTGCGTAGTAAATGAAATTTGACTTGTTTTGAAAATTGAAAATGTTGTGTGTCAGGTTCATCCATGTTAGGGTGTTATGTATCCGCTTTTCAGAAATGACCTTATTATGTTTGTTTATGATTTTAAGTCTAAAAATGTAACATCTGTTTGTTTGTGAAAACTCTGATTTTACTATATTTTACCGGGTAGAAATGGGTGTTACATTAGTGGTATCAAAGCAATGGTTGGTCCGTCCGACCAAGTTGTCGAGTTGTTGTGTCAATTGACGATCAAGTACTGTCAATTATTTCTAACTATTGTTTGTGTTGTAGTGTTAAGTTAAGATGGCTGGAAGGAATGATTCTGCTATTGCTGCTGCTATGACGGCTATGGCACAGGCCTTGGGGAATCAGCAGAGCGTTGGTGAGAATGCTGGGTCTCGGAGTTTGGCGACCTTTCAGAGAGAGAATCCGCCTACCTTCAAGGGTAAGTACAATCCTGATGGAGCGTTGGCTTGGCTGAAGGAGATAGAGAGGATCTTCCGTGTGATGGACTGCACTCCAGCGCAGAAAGTTCGTTATGGTACTCATATGTTGGCGGAAGAGGCTGATGACTGGTGGCTAGAGACTAGTCAGAGGTTGGAGGCTGCAAGTGAAGAGATCACTTGGGTTGTGTTCCGTAGGGAGTTTACGAGGAAGTATTACCCAGAGGATGTTCGGGGTAAGAAGGATAACTGTAACAGCCCAATTAATTGAGTTAATTATTTTGTTAAGTGATTTAATTATTTAATTGATTTAACTGTGTCAGTAATTAATTTACGTAGTTAAATATCTAGGAGTTGTGTTTTGAGAAAAAATAAGTGAAATAATAAAATATATGGATGCTTGTGTATGTGAGCTTTATTAGGAATTGGAACGAATACAAATAAGAGGATTAGAGGAGAGGGCCTTGTGTGGATTAAAAATAATAAAATTAGAGGTGTTAGTGTTAAGCCCTTGATTAATTCGAATTAGCCCAAGAAGAAGCCCAAGCCCGTTAGCTGAGACATTAGGTGCTGGGGTTAGGGGTTTTGCGCCTCCAGCTTGTGAGAAAGAAAGAAAAACGTAAAAGAAAGAAAAGAAAGAAGAAGAGAATCGCAAAAGTGAGAAGAGAGAAGAGAGAAAGAGAAACTTGCGCACAAGGGAGAGGAGAAGGAGAAGGGGATTCGCGAATCAAGAGGAAAAGAAGAGTTGTTGCTGTGGTTTTGTTGGTGACTCTGTAGGAAGGACCTCGTCTTCGGTGTAATCAAGGTAAGGGTGGGTTTAACGGTTATAATGGGTTATGATGGTGGTTTATGGGTAGTTAGGTGTTGTGTATTTGCATGATTAAAGTGGATATGAAATTGAGTGATTGAGATGTGGATTATTGTGTGATTGAAATGTATGTTGAGTTGATGCCCTATATGTGTTTGTTGAAATGTGCAAGAGTTATGAGATGTGTGTAAGATTTGTATTGTATGCCAATAATTGATAAAATGTGTAATTGAAGATATGAGAGTGGATTTGAGGTGTTTGAAATAATTATTGAATGATTGAGCATGTGAAATTTGGAAGAAAATTGAGTTTGAAGGACCCTAGGCGCCTTAGGCGCCATTGTTGTTGTCAATCTGTGCTTTGTTGCTGCTGTCTGGGCGCCTGTTGCCAATTCTGCCAATTTGCGCCTCACTTGCGCTCCAGTCGCGCTTCAAGCGCAAGTTACTGGGCATTTTCTGCCGTTTCGCGCTCCAGTTGCGCCTAAGTCGCGCCCCACGCGCGAAGTTTTGTCCCAAATTTGTTTTTGACATATCTTTTGACTCGGGTGTCCGTTTTAAGTGCTTCAAAATGCGTTTCGAAGCTCGTTCAGTCCTCTATATGTGTATGCTACTGTAATGTGAAAAATATAATTATTTGCTGAGCTGAATAATTTTTGATGAGCTGAATATTTATTGATGAGCTGAAATATTTATTGTTGAGAAATTACGAGATAGCTGTGATGCTACAACACGAGATAGTTGTTAATGTGGTATAGTACTTGTTACGTGCTTTGTTGTGGTTATGTGACGAGGTAGCTGTGATGCTACAACACATGGTATTTTTTTGAAATGATTTATAACGAGATATGGTGATATAGTATTTATTAATTGAATGCTTTGAGTTGGTGTAATTGGTACATGAGTCATGAGTCGCATTGTCATATGCATTCTTACGAGGTAGCTGTGATGCTACAACACGAGGTTTATTACGAGTTGCGCCCGTCGTGGCCTTTACGAGATCGGTACCGCATGCATATGCCCAGAGGGGTTGCATTTCATACATTCCTTCATGGTCCATGTGTACATAACTATTGTGGTTGACGTTTTATGTCTGATAGAGATATGAATCTTGTGCTGTTGTGTGATAAGGTATATACGTGTTTGCCGTGTTGTGCCTGCTGCTTATGTACTGCTGTCATGTGCTTATTATTTCTGTTAAACTCACCCCTTCTGCTTGGAATGTTGCTCTTCTGTGGCAACGCTGCAGGTGATCGTTAGCACTCGTGGAGGATTGCTAGGTGTAGTCTCCTTCGCGTTGGGTCTGTGTCAGCTCTGATGCGTAGCACCGGGGAGGGGTCTTAGGGGTCGTTTATGTTTTATTATGTTGTTTACTGCTGGAGACTGATGCCTTAATTATTCATGGTGATGTTTGCACGAGTTTGAGATTCCGCTGTTTAATGTTATTCTGAGATTAAGTGTTTTTGAGGATTTTAAATCATTTGTTATTTGTTTTTGGTGAGAAAAATGTAGCGCCCTTCTGAGGTGACTCTGATATTTGTTCATTTAATTATAAATTAGAAAGGGGGTGTTACATTAGTGGTATCAGAGCAATGGTTGGTCCGTCCGGCCAAGTCGTCGAGTCGTTGTGTCGGTGTACGACCAACTGTTGTCTTTTAAGTGCTGACCAATATTTGTGTTGCAGGAAGGCCAAGAGTTGCTAATGGTAAGTGAACTAGTGGGGGAGATGCCCCTACTGGTACTGTGTGTTCTATTGCATTTCCGTGTGTGAACTTTGTGTCCCTGTTGTTGTTAATACCGATGCTACTTATTGTTTTGTCATTGTTGCATGCTGCGAAACGTTTAAGTACTGTATTATCTGTATGACTGTAATGTGTTGCCTGGTGTGTTTTCTGTGTCTCTTGTCGATCTTCGACAGAGGCTTTGTTGTGAATTCTTGTTTGTTGCCGTTAAGCGGGTTAGGTGCAATTGGGTATGAACTGGTTAGAACATAACCATGTTCCTATTAGTTAAATTTTCGAGGACGAAAATATACTAAGTGGGGGAGAGTTGTAACAGCCCAATTAATTGAGTTAATTATTTTGTTAAGTGATTTAATTATTTAATTGATTTAACTGTGTCAGTAATTAATTTATGTAGTTAAATATCTAGGATTTGTGTTTTGAGAAAAAATAAGTGAAATAATAAAATATATGGATGCTTGTGTATGTGAGCTTTATTAGGAATTGGAACGAATACAAATAAGAGGATTAGAGGAGAGGGCCTTGTGTGGGTTAAAAATAATAAAATTAGAGGTGTTAGTGTTAAGCCCTTGATTAATTCGAATTAGCCCAAGAAGAAGCCCAAGCCCGTTAGCTGAGACATTAGGTGCTGGGGTTAGGGGTTTTGCGCCTCCAGCTTGTGAGAAAGAAAGAAAAACGTAAAAGAAAGAAAAGAAAGAAGAAGAGAATCGCAAAAGTGAGAAGAGAGAAGAGAGAAAGAGAAACTTGCGCACAAGGGAGAGGAGAAGGAGAAGGGGATTCGCGAATCAAGAGGAAAAGAAGAGTTGTTGCTGTGGTTTTGTTGGTGACTCCGTAGGAAGGACCTCGTCTTCGGTGTAATCAAGGTAAGGGTGGGTTTAACGGTTATAATGGGTTATGATGGTGGTTTATTGGTAGTTAGGTGTTGTGTATTTGCATGATTAAAGTGGATATGAAATTGAGTGATTGAGATGTGGATTATTGTGTGATTGAAATGTATGTTGAGTTGATGCCCTATATGTGTTTGTTGAAATGTGCAAGCGTTATGAGATGTGTGTAAGATTTGTATTGTATGCCAATAATTGATAAAATGTGTAATTGAAGATATGAGAGTGGATTTGAGGTGTTTGAAATAATTATTGAATGATTGAGCATGTGAAATTTGGAAGAAAATTGAGTTTGAAGGACCCTAGGCGCCTTAGGCGCCATTGTTGTTGTCAATCTGTGCTTTGTTGCTGCTGTCTGGGCGCCTGTTGCCAATTCTGCCAATTTGCGCCTCACTTGCGCTCCAGTCGCGCTTCAAGCGCAAGTTACTGGGCATTTTCTGCCGTTTCGCGCTCCAGTTGCGCCTAAGTCGCGCCCCACGCGCGAAGTTTTGTCCCAAATTTGTTTTTGACATATCTTTTGACTCGGGTGTCCGTTTTAAGTGCTTCAAAATGCGTTTCGAAGCTCGTTCAGTCCTCTATATGTGTATGCTACTGTAATGTGAAAAATATAATTATTTGCTGAGCTGAATAATTTTTGATGAGCTGAATATTTATTGATGAGCTGAAATATTTATTGTTGAGAAATTACGAGATAGCTGTGATGCTACAACACGAGATAGTTGTTAATGTGGTATAGTACTTGTTACGTGCTTTGTTGTGGTTATGTGACGAGGTAGCTGTGATGCTACAACACATGGTATTTTTATGAAATGATTTATAACGAGATATGGTGATATAGTATTTATTAATTGAATGCTTTGAGTTGGTGTAATTGGTACATGAGTCATGAGTCGCATTGTCATATGCATTCTTACGAGGTAGCTGTGATGCTACAACACGAGGTTTATTACGAGTTGCGCCCGTCGTGGCCTTTACGAGATCGGTACCGCATGCATATGCCCAAAGGGGTTGCATTTCATACATTCCTTCATGGTCCATGTGTACATAACTATTGTGGTTGGCGTTTTATGTCTGATAGAGATATGAATCTTGTGCTGTTGTGTGATAAGGTATATACGTGTTTGCCGTGTTGTGCCCGCTGCTTATGTACTGCTGTCATGTGCTTATTATTTCTGTTAAACTCACCCCTTCTGCTTGGAATGTTGCTCTTCTGTGGCAACGCTGCAGGTGATCGTTAGCACTCGTGGAGGATTGCTAGGTGTAGTCTCCTTCGCGTTGGGTCTGTGTCAGCTCTGATGCGTAGCACCGGGGAGGGGTCTTAGGGGTCGTTTATGTTTTATTATGTTGTTTACTGCTGGAGACTGATGCCTTAATTATTCATGGTGATGTTTGCACGAGTTTGAGATTCCGCTGTTTAATGTTATTCTGAGATTAAGTGTTTTTGAGGATTTTAAATCATTTGTTATTTGTTTTTGGTGAGAAAAATGTAGCGCCCTTCTGAGGTGACTCTGATATTTGTTCATTTAATTATAAATTAGAAAGGGGGTGTTACATTAGTGGTATCAGAGCAATGGTTGGTCCGTCCGGCCAAGTCGTCGAGTCGTTGTGTCGGTGTACGACCAACTGTTGTCTTTTAAGTGCTGACCAATATTTGTGTTGCAGGAAGGCCAAGAGTTGCTAATGGTAAGTGAACTAGTGGGGGAGATGCCCCTACTGGTACTGTGTGTTCTATTGCATTTCCGTGTGTGAACTTTGTGTCCCTGTTGTTGTTAATACCGATGCTACTTATTGTGTTGTCATTGTTGCATGCTGCGAAACGTTTAAGTACTGTATTATCTGTATGACTGTAATGTGTTGCCTGGTGTGTTTTCTGTGTCTCTTGTCGATCTTCGACAGAGGCTTTGTTGTGAATTCTTGTTTGTTGCCGTTAAGCGGGTTAGGTGCAATTGGGTATGAACTGGTTAGAACATAACCATGTTCCTATTAGTTAAATTTTCGAGGACGAAAATATACTAAGTGGGGGAGAGTTGTAACAGCCCAATTAATTGAGTTAATTATTTTGTTAAGTGATTTAATTATTTAATTGATTTAACTGTGTCAGTAATTAATTTATGTAGTTAAATATCTAGGATTTGTGTTTTGAGAAAAAATAAGTGAAATAATAAAATATATGGATGCTTGTGTATGTGAGCTTTATTAGGAATTGGAACGAATACAAATAAGAGGATTAGAGGAGAGGGCCTTGTGTGGGTTAAAAATAATAAAATTAGAGGTGTTAGTGTTAAGCCCTTGATTAATTCGAATTAGCCCAAGAAGAAGCCCAAGCCCGTTAGCTGAGACATTAGGTGCTGGGGTTAGGGGTTTTGCGCCTCCAGCTTGTGAGAAAGAAAGAAAAACGTAAAAGAAAGAAAAGAAAGAAGAAGAGAATCGCAAAAGTGAGAAGAGAGAAGAGAGAAAGAGAAACTTGCGCACAAGGGAGAGGAGAAGGAGAAGGGGATTCGCGAATCAAGAGGAAAAGAAGAGTTGTTGCTGTGGTTTTGTTGGTGACTCCGTAGGAAGGACCTCGTCTTCGGTGTAATCAAGGTAAGGGTGGGTTTAACGGTTATAATGGGTTATGATGGTGGTTTATTGGTAGTTAGGTGTTGTGTATTTGCATGATTAAAGTGGATATGAAATTGAGTGATCGAGATGTGGATTATTGTGTGATTGAAATGTATGTTGAGTTGATGCCCTATATGTGTTTGTTGAAATGTGCAAGAGTTATGAGATGTGTGTAAGATTTGTATTGTATGCCAATAATTGATAAAATGTGTAATTGAAGATATGAGAGTGGATTTGAGGTGTTTGAAATAATTATTGAATGATTGAGCATGTGAAATTTGGAAGAAAATTGAGTTTGAAGGACCCTAGGCGCCTTAGGCGCCATTGTTGTTGTCAATCTGTGCTTTGTTGCTGCTGTCTGGGCGCCTGTTGCCAATTCTGCCAATTTGCGCCTCACTTGCGCTCCAGTCGCGCTTCAAGCGCAAGTTACTGGGCATTTTCTGCCGTTTCGCGCTCCAGTTGCGCCTAAGTCGCGCCCCACGCGCGAAGTTTTGTCCCAAATTTGTTTTTGACATATCTTTTGACTCGGGTGTCCGTTTTAAGTGCTTCAAAATGCGTTTCGAAGCTCGTTCAGTCCTCTATATGTGTATGCTACTGTAATGTGAAAAATATAATTATTTGCTGAGCTGAATAATTTTTGATGAGCTGAATATTTATTGATGAGCTGAAATATTTATTGTTGAGAAATTACGAGATAGCTGTGATGCTACAACACGAGATAGTTGTTAATGTGGTATAGTACTTGTTACGTGCTTTGTTGTGGTTATGTGACGAGGTAGCTGTGATGCTACAACACATGGTATTTTTTTGAAATGATTTATAACGAGATATGGTGATATAGTATTTATTAATTGAATGCTTTGAGTTGGTGTAATTGGTACATGAGTCATGAGTCGCATTGTCATATGCATTCTTACGAGGTAGCTGTGATGCTACAACACGAGGTTTATTACGAGTTGCGCCCGTCGTGGCCTTTACGAGATCGGTACCGCATGCATATGCCCAGAGGGGTTGCATTTCATACATTCCTTCATGGTCCATGTGTACATAACTATTGTGGTTGACGTTTTATGTCTGATAGAGATATGAATCTTGTGCTGTTGTGTGATAAGGTATATACGTGTTTGCCGTGTTGTGCCTGCTGCTTATGTACTGCTGTCATGTGCTTATTATTTCTGTTAAACTCACCCCTTATGCTTGGAATGTTGCTCTTCTGTGGCAACGCTGCAGGTGATCGTTAGCACTCGTGGAGGATTGCTAGGTGTAGTCTCCTTCGCTTTGGGTCTGTGTCAGCTCTGATGCATAGCACCGGGGAGGGGTCTTAGGGGTCGTTTATGTTTTATTATGTTGTTTACTGCTGGAGACTGATGCCTTAATTATTCATGGTGATGTTTGCACGAGTTTGAGATTCCGCTGTTTAATGTTATTCTGAGATTAAGTGTTTTTGAGGATTTTAAATCATTTGTTATTTGTTTTTGGTGAGAAAAATGTAGCGCCCTTCTGAGGTGACTCTGATATTTGTTCATTTAATTATAAATTAGAAAGGGGGTGTTACATTAGTGGTATCAGAGCAATGGTTGGTCCGTCCGGCCAAGTCGTCGAGTCGTTGTGTCGGTGTACGACCAACTGTTGTCTTTTAAGTGCTGACCAATATTTGTGTTGCAGGAAGGCCAAGAGTTGCTAATGGTAAGTGAACTAGTGGGGGAGATGCCCCTACTGGTACTGTGTGTTCTATTGCATTTCCGTGTGTGAACTTTGTGTCCCTGTTGTTGTTAATACCGATGCTACTTATTGTTTTGTCATTGTTGCATGCTGCGAAACGTTTAAGTACTGTATTATCTGTATGACTGTAATGTGTTGCCTGGTGTGTTTTCTGTGTCTCTTGTCGATCTTCGACAGAGGCTTTGTTGTGAATTCTTGTTTGTTGCCGTTAAGCGGGTTAGGTGCAATTGGGTATGAACTGGTTAGAACATAACCATGTTCCTATTAGTTAAATTTTCGAGGACGAAAATATACTAAGTGGGGGAGAGTTGTAACAGCCCAATTAATTGAGTTAATTATTTTGTTAAGTGATTTAATTATTTAATTGATTTAACTGTGTCAGTAATTAATTTATGTAGTTAAATATCTAGGATTTGTGTTTTGAGAAAAAATAAGTGAAATAATAAAATATATGGATGCTTGTGTATGTGAGCTTTATTAGGAATTGGAACGAATACAAATAAGAGGATTAGAGGAGAGGGCCTTGTGTGGATTAAAAATAATAAAATTAGAGGTGTTAGTGTTAAGCCCTTGATTAATTCGAATTAGCCCAAGAAGAAGCCCAAGCCCGTTAGCTGAGACATTAGGTGCTGGGGTTAGGGGTTTTGCGCCTCCAGCTTGTGAGAAAGAAAGAAAAACGTAAAAGAAAGAAAAGAAAGAAGAAGAGAATCGCAAAAGTGAGAAGAGAGAAGAGAGAAAGAGAAACTTGCGCACAAGGGAGAGGAGAAGGAGAAGGGGATTCGCGAATCAAGAGGAAAAGAAGAGTTGTTGCTGTGGTTTTGTTGGTGACTCTGTAGGAAGGACCTCGTCTTCGGTGTAATCAAGGTAAGGGTGGGTTTAACGGTTATAATGGGTTATGATGGTGGTTTATGGGTAGTTAGGTGTTGTGTATTTGCATGATTAAAGTGGATATGAAATTGAGTGATTGAGATGTGGATTATTGTGTGATTGAAATGTATGTTGAGTTGATGCCCTATATGTGTTTGTTGAAATGTGCAAGAGTTATGAGATGTGTGTAAGATTTGTATTGTATGCCAATAATTGATAAAATGTGTAATTGAAGATATGAGAGTGGATTTGAGGTGTTTGAAATAATTATTGAATGATTGAGCATGTGAAATTTGGAAGAAAATTGAGTTTGAAGGACCCTAGGCGCCTTAGGCGCCATTGTTGTTGTCAATCTGTGCTTTGTTGCTGCTGTCTGGGAGCCTGTTGCCAATTCTGCCAATTTGCGCCTCACTTGCGCTCCAGTCGCGCTTCAAGCGCAAGTTACTGGGCATTTTCTGCCGTTTCGCGCTCCAGTTGCGCCTAAGTCGCGCCCCACGCGCGAAGTTTTGTCCCAAATTTGTTTTTGACATATCTTTTGACTCGGGTGTCCGTTTTAAGTGCTTCAAAATGCGTTTCGAAGCTCGTTCAGTCCTCTATATGTGTATGCTACTGTAATGTGAAAAATATAATTATTTTCTGAGCTGAATAATTTTTGATGAGCTGAATATTTATTGATGAGCTGAAATATTTATTGTTGAGAAATTACGAGATAGCTGTGATGCTACAACACGAGATAGTTGTTAATGTGGTATAGTACTTGTTACGTGCTTTGTTGTGGTTATGTGACGAGGTAGCTGTGATGCTACAACACGTGGTATTTTTATGAAATGACTTATAACGAGATATGGTGATATAGTATTTATTAATTGAATGCTTTGAGTTGGTGTAATTGGTACATGAGTCATGAGTCGCATTGTCATATGCATTCTTACGAGGTAGCTGTGATGCTACAACACGAGGTTTATTACGAGTTGCGCCCGTCGTGGCCTTTACGAGATCGGTACCGCATGCATATGCCCAGAGGGGTTGCATTTCATACATTCCTTCATTGTCCATGTGTACATAACTATTGTGGTTGGCGTTTTATGTCTGATAGAGATATGAATCTTGTGCTGTTGTGTGATAAGGTATATACGTGTTTGCCGTGTTGTGCTGTTTACCGGGGAGGGGTCTTAGGGGTCGTTTATGTTTTATTATGTTGTTTACTGCTGGAGACTGATGTCTTAATTATTCATGGTGATGTTTGCACGAGTTGGAGATTCCGCTGTTTAATGTTATTCTGAGATTAAGTGTTTTTGAGGATTTTAAATCATTTGTTATTTGTTTTTGGTGAGAAAAATGTAGCGCCCTTCTGAGGTGACTCTGATATTTGTTCATTTAATTATAAATTAGAAAGGGGGTGTTACAATAACAATGCGCATTATAAGATTATTAATGAGAAGAGGAGCAAGCCGCAAAATCGTGGTAAGTCGTATGATGCTCCTGCTGGTAGAGGTAAACCAAGAGTCACTGATGGTAAGAGGACTAGCGGGGGAGATGCTCCTGCTGGTATTGTGTGTTTCAGATGTGGCAAGGCTGGTCATAAGAGTAACGTGTGCAAGACTGGGGAGAGGAAGTGTTTCCGTTGTGGTAAGACCAGGCATGACGCACCTGCGTGCGAGCATAAGGAGATGATTTGCTTCAACTGTGGCGGGGGAGGACACATTAATAGCCAGTGTCAGAGACCGAAGGGAGATCGAGCTAGTGGAAGAGTGTTCGCTTTGGCCGGGTCAGAGGCTTCTGAGGAAGACGGGCTTATTAGAGGTACATGCTTCATTAATGGTACTCCTCTAATTTCTATTGTTGATACCGGTGCTACTCATTGTTTTATTGCTGCTGATTGTGTTTCAAGATTAAGTCTTGCGTTGTTTTCTATGAATAGAGAGATGGTTGTCGACACTCCAGCTAAGGGGTCGGTGACTACTTCTCTTGTGTGTTCTAAGTGCCCCTTGTCGATCTTCGACAGAGACTTTGTTGTTGACCTGATTTGTTTACCGTTAAGCGGGTTGGATGTGATCTTAGGTATGGACTGGTTGGAGTATAACCATGTTCATATTAATTGTCGTAGTAAGTCTGTGAGTTTTGCTACTCCTAAGGAGGTGGGATCTGGTTTGTTGTCTGCGAGAGAGTGCGAAAGTTGATGCAGGAGGAAGTCCAGTTGTTCTCGCTGATGGCTTCGCTGTATGTTGAGAATCGAGCCAGAATTGAAGAGTTGCAGGTAGTATGCGAGTTTCCTGAAGTTTTTCCTGATGAGATTCCAAGTGTACCGCCAGAGAGGCAAGTTGAGTTCGCTATTGATCTTGTACCTGGTACCAGACCTGTTTCTATGGCACCATACAGGATGTCGGCATCAGAATTGTCCGAATTGAAGAAGCAACTGGAGGATCTGCTCGAAAGGAAGTTTGTGAGACCAAGTGTGTCGCCGTGGGGAGCTCCTGTGTTGTTAGTAAAGAAGAAAGATGGAAGTATGAGGCTATGTGTTGATTACAGGCAGTTGAACAAGGTAACGATTAAAATAAGTATCCACTTCCAAGAACAGATGATTTGATGGATCAACTGGTGGGTGCTCAAGTGTTCAGTAAAATTGATTTGCAGTCGGGTTACCATCAGATTAAAGTGAAAGATGAGGATATTCAAAAGACGGCTTTCAGAACTCGCTATGGGCATTATGAGTATTCGGCGATGCCTTTCGGAGTTACCAACGCACCGGGAGTATTTATGGAATACATGAACCGTATTTTTCATACTTACTTGGATCGGTTTGTGGTGGCGTTCATTGACGATATCCTGGTTTATTCTAAGTCGGAAGAAGAGCATGCAGAGCATTTGAGATTAGTGTTGGAGGTCTTGAAAGAGAAGAAGTTATATGCGAAGCTGTCAAAATGTGAATTCTGGTTAAAAGAGGTGAGTTTCCTTGGTCACGTCATTTCAGGTAGTTGCATTGCGGTGGATCCATCTAAGGTAGATGTTGTGTTGCAATGGGAGAGCCCGAAGTCGGCTACCGAGATTAGAAGCTTTTTGGGATTAGCTAGTTATTATAGAAGATTCATTGAGGGTTTTTCTAAGTTAGCACTTCCGTTAACTCAGCTGACTTGCAAGGGTAAAGCCTTTATATGGGACGCTCGTTGTGAAGAGAGTTTCGCCGAATTGAAGAAGAGATTGACGACGTCTCCTATCTTGACGTTACCCAATCCGGGAGAGTCTTTTGTGGTGTATTGTGATGCATCCAAGATGGGTTTAGGAGGTGTGCTTATGCAAAAAGGAAAGGTAGTTGCTTATGCGTCAAGGCAGTTGAGGACTCATGAAAAGAACTATCCTACGCATGACTTAGAACTTGCTGCGGTTGTTTTTGTGCTGAAGATTTGGAGGCACTATCTTTATGGTTCTAGATTTGAAGTATTTAGTGACCATAAGAGTTTGAAGTATTTATTTGACCAGAAGGAGTTGAATATGAGACAACGACGGTGGTTGGAGTTATTAAAGGATTATGATTTCGGATTGAATTACCACCCGGGAAAAGCTAATGTCCTGGCTGATGCTTTAAGTCGAAAGACTTTGCATATGTCGGCGATGATGGTTAAGGAGTTGGAGCTGATTAAGCCGTTCAGAGATATGAGTTTGGTTTGCGAAATGACACCTCAGAGTGTTAGGTTGGGGATGTTAAAGATTAGTAATGACTTTTTGGATTTGTATCCGAGAAGCTCAAGTTGGATGTTAAGCTGGTGGATTCGATGGTTGGGATCGATCAGTCTGGGAAAGATGATTTCAAGTGGGATGCGCAAGGTGTGTTGAGGTTCCGTAATAGGATTTTCATTCCCGATGATGCAGAGATGAAGAAAGCAATTCTTGAAGAGAGTCATAGGAGTAAGTTGAGCATACATCCAGGAGCTACAAAAATGTATCAGGACTTGAAGAAGTTGTTTTGGTGGCCGGGGATGAAGCGTGCTGTGGCGCAGTTTGTGTATGCATGTTTAACTTGCCAGAAGTCGAAAGTTGAACATCAGAAGCCTGCGGGGTTGATGCAACCGTTAGAAGTTCGAGAATGGAAATGAGATAGTATTTCTATGGACTTTGTGACGGGATTGCCTAATACCGCAAGAGGGCATGATGCGATTTGGGTGATTGTTGATAGGCTAACGAAGTCGGCTCATTTTGTTCCTATTAACATCACATATCCAGAATCGAAGTTGGCAGAGATTTATATTCGAGAGATTGTGAAGTTGCATGGTGTCCCCATGTGTATCGTTTCGGATAGAGATCCGAGGTTCACTTCGGATTTTGGAAGAGTTTGCAAAAGGAGTTGGGTTCTAAGTTGAGATTGAGTTCGGCGTATCACCCTCAGACCGATGGGCAGACAGAGAGGACTATTCAGTCGTTGGAGGATTTGTTGAGAGCTTGTGTTCTGGAGCAAGGAGGTTCGTGGGATACCTATCTTTCATTGATAGAGTTCACTTATAAAAATAGTTACCATTCTAGTATTGGGATGGCACCTTTTGAAGGGTTGTATGGTCGGATATGTAGGACTCCTTTATGTTGGTATGAATCTGGAGAAAGTGTAGTACTTGGACCTGAAATTGTTCGAGAGACTACTGAGAAGGTGAAGTTGATTCGGGAGAAGATGAAAGCTTCGCAGAGTAGACAGAAGAGTTATCATGATAAGCGAAGAAAAGATCTAGAATTTCAAGCAGGTGAGCATGTGTTTTTGAGAGTCACCCCGGTGACCGGTGTTGGACGCGCTTTGAAGTCGAAGAAGCTCACTCCTCGTTTTATTGGTCCGTATCAGATTTCAGAGAGAGTTGGAAAATGTTGCTTATAGAGTGGCCTTACCGCCTAACCTTTCGAATTTGCATGACGTGTTTCATGTGTCGCAACTTCGGAAGTATGTTTCAGGCCCATCTCATGTAATTCGCATGGATGATGTGCAAGTACGGGATAATCTCACTGTGGAGACAATGCCGGTACGAATTGAAGAACATGAGGTGAAGACTCTAAGAGGCAAGGAGATCGCCTTGGTGAAAGTAGTCTGGCAAGGAGCTGCCGGAGAAAGCATGACGTGGGAGCTGGAAAGCATGATGTGGGAGTCTTATCCCGAGTTGTTCGAATCAGGTAAATTTTCGAGGACGAAAATATTTTAAGTGGGGGAGAGTTGTAACGCCCCTAAATAATTGATTAATTATTTAATTAATTATTTAGGAATTAAGTGGTACAAAAATAATAGAATAATAATATGCTGGTACATGTGGGCCTATTGTTAGGGTTAGGAGTAGTAAAATGAGAGGTATTAAGGAAAGCCCATGATGTTAAGTCGAATTAAGCTAAGAAAAGCCCATAAGACTAAGTGAGATTATAATAGGGGAAATTAGGTTAGGGTTTGCTCACTTAGAAGAAAAACAAAAAGGTTTGAGAGAGAACACTAGAGAAGGGCGCGACGGCCAAGAGGGAAAGAGAGAGAGGAACGACGCAAGAGGAGAGGAATAGGGCAAGGAACTTCGAATCCTTCAAGGCTAAGGTAAGGGTGGGGTTCTAGCTCTATAATGGGTCCTATGAATGGTTTTATGTAGGGTTTAGGGTTTGATAAGTTGTCACCATGTATGATCATATATTTATGTTTCCTGTTGAACAATTGTTGTGTGATTGGTGTTCTATGTTATTAGCCCTAGAATTAAATTTGTGCTTTGCCAAGTTCATAAGGAAAACGATTTGGTGTGATTGATGGAGCCCTAGGGGCCCTGCTGCTGATGGCGCCCTAGGCGCCCTGTCCCTGTTTGTTGCCTGCTGCTGAAAACTGGCGCCCTATGCGCCTTGTGCCTGTCCCTGTATGTGGCTGCTGAAACTGGCGCCCTATGCGCCCTGTGCTTGATGTTTTGTTGCCTGCTGGGTGTTGGCGCCCATAGCGCCCTGTTGCTTGCTAGCGCCCTTAGCGCCTGTGGCTATTGCAGTTTGATTGGCGCCCTTAGCGCCTAGGTTCCCTGTTGCTTGCTGGCGCCCTTAGTGCCTGTGGCTGTTGCTGTTTGATTGGCGCCCTTAGCGCCTAGGTTCCCTATTGCTTGCTGGCGCCCTTAGTGCCTGTGGCTGTTGCTGTTTGATTGGCGCCCTTAGCGCCTAGGTTCCCTATTGTTTTGTTGGCGCCCTTAGCGCCTAGTGTTGTGGCTGGCTGTTGGCGCCCTTAGTGCCCATTGCTGTGCCTGTTTGTTGCGGCATTGTTCCTTGCTGCCGTCTTGTTGGCTGATGAGCGCCTTTGGCGCGTTAGGCCCATAAGTGGCCAACTGTTGATTAAGTGGCTAAGTGTCGAACTGTTGAATTAATAAATTAATAAATTGCTGAGTTGTAGAGTTGTTGAGTTAATAAACTGTTAACTTGTTCGGTGGCTAAATTATTGGCTCAGATGTTGTGTGGTGATGATGTTACACCTAGTCGGATTGCCTCGATTTACTGGCATGGATATTATGTCGTAGGCCTATGGCCAATGTTGAGATTCAGGTCGTTGTTGTACTGAGATATAATTATTGTTATTGACTGTCTGTGCTTTCACCATTGCGTCGCATGCATAGCATTTGCATTATAGGGCAGATGGCCCTGGAGCGAGTCTCCAACAGTCGTTGATGCCTCTATTTATTGGCAAATTTTAGTCGTGAAGCCTCTATTTATTGGCTGGATTATGGTACCACATGCATGTGCATAGTTTTGAGTCGCATTCCGCATTCATGTTGCATATTCAGTTGATTGAAATTATTGAATGCTGTGAAGAGATGATATTGACTGCTGTGAAGTGATGATTTTGATGTCCTAACCCGAATATATATTGTTTTTCATATGATTCATTATATGGTTCGATATCTCACCCCTTCAGTTTGAATGTTACCTCGATGTTGGTAACGTGCAGGTAACCACGAATGAAGGCTTTTACCTTCATTAGTTCGGGTCGGTGTCGTCGCTCTGATACGCAGTACTCGGGGGGGGGGGGGGATGACCGCTTATTTTTCTATTACTTATGTCGTTTTATCTGTTGGATTTCGAGTTTATTGCTGTTATGAAACTTGCTTAGATGCCACGGTTAATTAAGTTGAACCTTTTGAATTTCCGCTGCATAGTAAATGAAATTTGACTTGTTTTGAAAATTGAAAATGTTGTGTGTCGGTTCATCCAAGTTAGGGTGTTATGTATCCGCTTTTCAGAAATGACCTTATTATGTTTGTTTATGGTTTTAAGTCGAAAAATGTAGCATCCGTTTGTTTGTGAAAACTCTGATTTTACTATATTTTACCGGGTAGAAATGGGTGTTACATTTGGAAGGATCAGGGAATCTTCGACCTGATTCGAATCTCAAGACATGGGCCTAAGTATCAAAGCCCAATGCTTATTGCAGCTCTACATTTTTGGGAGCTTACTACTAATAGTCTTCATTTAAAATGTGGCATGCTTGCCCCCACTCTATTTGATGTGGCTGCCATAACGGGTTTGAACCCATTCAGGGAGATTTTCGACCCTGCTACCACTGGTACTGATCATGTATTCGACTTCAAAAAGGCTGGTTTCAAAGGGAATGTGGAGGACCATCACATTACTACCTCTGAGGATGTATCTGATGAAGAGCACATTGCTTTTCTCACTTTCTGGTTATCCTTTTATGTATTTTTCTCTTCGTCACTTCAAGTGGCTAAGATGTACATTTCTCTGGCCATTCAATTACATGAGTGTCGAAACATAAACTTGGCCAATCTTATTTTAGGGTCTCTTTTCGACAGCCTGAGAAAAGGAGTTATTGATCTGAAAGCACTTAAACCAGAAGGAAACTACTTGGTCTCTGGACCAATTTGGCTGTTTCAATTGTGGCTCCTTGCCACTTTTGAGTCGAAATTAACAATGTACATTCCCGATGACTGCCTTGATCTAGTTTCTAACAGAGGGGTCGAAGGTGAACGACTTGCTTTGTTAAAGCCTAAGCAAATAGGAGTGTCCGTCGAAGATCTTTTTGCACAAGCTTTCGACATGTTTTTTAATTGCACGGAATTTGTTCCTTCCATGGCACCCTTTGCTGGAAGGACTTATGGACCAACTTGGTTCACTAGAGAGTTTCCTGCTACTAACCCTGTCGAAGAGGAGGAAACCAACCAAATTTGGGGGGCCTTTTTAACTCCTACATTGTTATCATCTCGAGTCTCTCTTGGGAAATCATCATCCTTGTTTGGCGTATTCTCATATCATCCCAGTTTGACTGCGCGACAATTTGGGTTATGCCAACTTCGACCTAGCCCTTTCTTCAGGTCTAAGAGGGAACTGCTGATTCCCGAGAGTGAAGAGCAATGGGTAGATCGCCTCAACGATTTTCCTTAGGTTTCTTTTCATCTTTCTCCTATCCCTTTTGAGCCAAACTTCTCTTGTACCCACGGATTTTCTCAGTGGTGGAACGAGTATCTTACCAGCAAATCTACTGGTGTCGAAGAAGGCACTCTTCTGTCGAAACTAATTTCTGCTTTTCCTTCTTCGCAGAGAAAGATGACCAAGTCGAAAGGTACACATATTCAAGAAATTCGAGCATTTCAAAAATATTTTGAAACTGTGTATATTCCAAGTAAACTTAGTCGAACTGTTTCTCAAGCTACAAGAGTTTTAAAAGATAAATATATCGAAAGAATTCCAACTATGGTTTTTCCCCCTTTTGTAACTGATAAGTATTCTTTTGCTTTAGCACAAAATAAACTTAAATTTCCGCCTATGCCAACTTGTAACTTGGCTTTGGCATTTCGACCACCACTCCCACCATGGTTTATCTGTGGTTCGATCAAGGGACTTTACAATTTTCTTTCGAATAAAACAGCTGAGAAAATAGTTCCGACTAAGTATACCTTACACACATTTGAAGGTCATCTTCATTTGGATATTCAAGATGTTCGAGTCACATCCATTATCAAAGAAGGTGATGTATAAGTGTAACAGCCCAGGTCCACCGCAGCGGCCACCCCGGTCCCACTGTTACCTCACGGTCTTTTCTACCCCCCTTGTAGAATTTTTGCCTTCCGTGGGAATCGAACCTTGCACCTGAGGCATAAGTGCAAGTTAAACCCCCTTCCCACTACCAATTGAGCGCGCGCTCAATTGGTAGTGGGAAGGGGGTTTAACTTGCACTTATGCCTCAGGTGCAAGGTTCGATTCCCACGGAAGGCAAAAATTCTACAAGGGGGGTAGAAAAGACCGTGAGGTAACAGTGGGACCGGGGTGGCCGCTGCGGTGGACCTGGGCTGTTACATAAAAAGGGGCTAGTCGAATATAAAACTGGTAGGAGCATGCCATTAAGGGGCTAGTCGAATATAAAACTGGTAGGAGCAGTTACAGTAGTTACACCCATAACTGTCGAAGAAGACAGTGGAGCGGTTACTCCCGCTATGGTTGGAGAAGATACAGGAGCAGTTACCCCTGGGGAAGACACAGGAGCGATGATTACTCCTGAAGTATTTGCATCATTTGTATCATTAACTGACGCTTGGGAATGTGCGTTTGATGTAGATGCAGTATTCATATTTGAACGTGGCATTTCAGTAAGGCACTTACCACTTCTTAAACGCATGCAAAGTATAAAATACTGGTTTTGGGTTTGATAACGAACCCAGAATTTTTTTAACAAAAAACTTTAAAATTTTGCACAAGAGTCCCACTGGTCGTGCCAATTTTTTTACCGTGATTTTTGGTAAACACCGCTAGTTACACGTGTGTGTTGCTTGCGAGACCAACTAGAAACATCTCAGAATATTTGTGTTAAAGTTTTTTACTAATGTTTGCGGTTTGTTATGAAAAAGGGTGATGATAGTCGTTTTTAATGAAAGAAAACGATAATGAAATGAACAAGTGTTTAATGAATTGCAGTAAAGTGCATGAAGTGTAAATGAAGAAAAGAAGATTAAAAGCAGTAGATTGCAGGAATTCGTAAAGAAGAATAAGTAAACTGCAGAATTCTTTTAAAGGAATGGTAAATACATTGCTGAATTTAAAGGATTGGTACACAGATCACATACATTGTTCGTACTTGACTCGTTTTCTCTGACGCAGAAGTATGAGTGTTTTTCTGAACTTTGTATAAAATGAATTGCGACCCTATTCTCATCGAGAGAACTACTATTTATAATAAAAAGTAAAACTATAACCGCTAGCGGTTTTCTAAAATAGAATAACTGCTAGTTCGACAGGTTAACTGCTCCAACCTTCGACCATGTTACTATTTCTCTCTTTAACAATACTCTTTGACTTGGCTTGTTGCTCGGCTAACATTCTTCTTTCTGTCGAAATATTGGCCTTAACTTCCCAAATTTAACTAAGTTAAAAACTTAGCTGATTTCTCTTGGCTATCACTTCCTGGTGTCAAAAAATGATCCTTCTCCTTAAATTTGCTAAATCAAACCTTGTTGGCTGCATTTAATTTTAGCCTGTTGAAAATGCAGGCTAACAGAAGGAAGTCCAAAAAGAGAATAGAAGAGGGTAGAATCATGAGAGGGAGAGAGAAGACCGATAGGAAGAAGAAGAGTTTCATCACTAATTTCCTAACCTCCTCCCTTTGGGGTGTGATTGTGTTGTTCATGGATGTTTGGATTCACTTATCGAAAAAAAATGGATGTTTGGATTCCAGAAAATGTTTATGTGTTGTTAGAAATTGTAACATCCCTAGTTTCGTTAATTCCGGTTTACGAAATTAACTCACAAATTATTATTCAATTAAATGATAAATCGAGTCTCGGATATGGCTATGTCGCGAAAGCAATATTTAATTGCCCGATCATATGATTTACATGCAATTTTATCCGAATTGTGTGAATTATTGTGGGTTTTAGAGCACAAGGGTAAAATCGTCATTTTGCCTCATGTTGAAGATGTCTTATTCGATGAAATAATGGATCGAGTCCTAAGCATGCCAGGATTATGGAAATGCTATTTAAATTGCTAAATTATATGGATTGTTGAGTGCTTGATGGATTAGAATGAATTTAAGAGAGAAATTAAGGGAAGTTAGGTAGAAGGGTATTTTGGTCACTTACACTCTATTTAAACCTTCAGATGGAATTAAACACTAAACCTATTCCTCACTTCCTTAAGACAACAACCAGAATTTGAGAAAGATATATTGAGTTAGTGGTTGGTTAGAAGTAAATTAAGGTGATGTAATTAGTTAAGGGCATAATTGTCTTTTCCCACCCAATTAAGTGCCATACCCTCAGCTCACACAAGACACAAAGTCACACTTCAGCCTTGCTGGGTTTCAGAAAGAATAAAACAGAAATGAGGGCTGAAGAGAAGAGAGAGTTTGCAATAGAGAGAGCCACTACAAAAAAACGTTATTTGCGACGGACATTAGCGACGGAATATGATTCCCTCGCTAAAACTGACATTAGCGACGGAATTTGTGAGGGAATAAGGGTCTTCGTTTTTTTGAAAATTAGCGACGGAAGTTAGTGCTTTAGCGACGGAGCAGTCCGTCGCTAATTGTTTGGAGGGAAACTGAAATCAGAACAGCACGGAAACCGAAGCGATTAGCGACGGAAATACTGGTCCCTCGCTAATGTTTTTGACCGTTCCACCTTGGTTAGCGTGAAGGGATTAGCGACGGAATAGTCCCTCGCAAATTCCGTCGCTAACCCCAATTAAATAGAATCAGATCCCTTTTCCTCTCTCTGTTTCCTCTTCTCTGTTTCATCTTCTCTCTCACTCCCTCACTCTTCTCTCACGAACCCCAGCCCCACCACACCATTTCCAGCACCACCACCCCACGACCACCGCACCACCGCCACCACACCACTGCTCACCTGTCGCTCCTCTCTCTCTCTCTCCTACGCGACGTCGCTCTCTCTCCTCTCTCTCCTACGCGAACCTCTCTCTCACCGGAGCTCTCCGTTTTCACCACCACCGGAGCTCGCCCTCCTCACCACCACCGGAGCTCGCCCTCCTCCCCACCGGAGCTCTACCTTTGGAGGTTTTTTTTTACTGATTTTGATTTTTTTTTACCAACTGATTTTGTTTGATATTGTTTTGTTAGGATTTGTAAAATAATCTTTGTGATATTGTTGCTTGGTGATTTTAGTGAATTTAGTTTTGTGATATTGTAAAATTAATTTTTAATATTGTTTTAGTGAAATTGTGTTTAGGATTAGAAATTAAAATTGGGTAGAAATTGAAATTGTGTTTTAGGTTTTAGGATTAAGTTTAGGATTTATAGAAATTGTGTAGGAAAAAAATTTGAAGTTGAAATTGAAATTGTTTGTTGAAAATGAAGAAGTTGTTTTATTGAAGTTGAAATTAATAGTGAATTGATTTATGTTTTTTGCTTGAAATTGAAATTAATAGTTGAAATTGAAGTTGATATTGAAGTTGTTGTTGAAATTAATAGTTGAAACTGAAGTTAGTTATTGAAATTGAAGTTGAAATGGTTTAGGATTGAAATTGTTGGTGTTTGAAGTCTCACAACCGCACCGGAGTGCGCACCGTCACCGAACCACGTACCGCACCAGACCTCAATCTCATAACGGTTTGTTTCCAAAATAAATTAATTGTTGTTTTCATGAACCCTAGGTTAGATGACTGTGTGTTGTTGATGGAAAAGGGTGAGGTGATGCCGTCCCTCACCCCCATATTTCGCTCGAAATCATCTCCATTGAGATAATTGCGAGGCGATACTAACAATTTTAAGGTTGGGAGTTAGAAATAACTTCGATCCTTCACTACTTATATGGAAAAGGGTTTTGTCTGATCTGTCCTTAACCCCCATATTCGGCTCGAAATCATCTCCGCTGAGATCATATCGATTCCACTAACTTGATAGATTATTGGGAATGTTAAGGGAATCTAACACGTTTTCTTAAATGCGTGTAGATGAATTTGTATGAATTTAATCGTGAATGGGTGTATGATCGGTTATATCCGAGAAGAGCGGGTTTGAAGGAATCTTTTGTAATTGGGGTTGAACAGTTTCTTGTGGTAGCGTGGCGACATGAATTGGCTAAACGGGAAAAGGGGTTAGATGTCCATGCTTAAAATGCGACGGTGTACCTATTAGGACCGATAATGAAATCAGGGAGCACTTGTATCAATGGGGGTTTAGGCCTAATTATTGGATTTGGGTGGACCATGGAGAACAACGACGTCAAAATTTTGAGGTAGGGGCTTCAAGCAGTTCTGGTGTTGGTGTTCCACGTAATGAAATTTTTGAGTCGATGGAAAACATGATTTGTGATGGTCTCAGGGTGAATGTGCCATTTGATGAGCCTCAATATGACGATTATGATGAACTTCCAAATGAAGAAGCACAAAAATTTTATAATTTGTTAAGAGATTCAAACAAACCGTTGTTTGAAGGCTCGCCACAGTCAAAATTATCTATATGTGTGAAACTTTTAGCTCTCAAGTCCATGAGTAATATTTCTGAGGTGGGTTTAGACTCTGTGACTGAAATGATGTTGGAAGCGACACCTAATAAGGATAATTTGCCAAAAAGTTATTATGAAGCAAAGATGTTAGTTTCGAAGCTGGGATTGAAATTTAAGAAGATTGATTGTTGTGAGAAAGTGCACATGTTGTTTTACAACAACGAATTTGGTAAATATGATGCTGAGCTACTTGAATGCAAATTCTATGGAAAGCCAAGGTATCATGATCGTAAAGGGGCAAAACGTAATTATAAACCTATCCCTGTAAAGTCGATGTTCTATTTGCCTATAGTTCCAAGGTTGCAAAGAATGTTTGCCTCGACCGAAATTGCGCAGAAAATGACTTGGCATTATGACAATAGGCATACCTCAGACGACATTTTACGCCACCCATCCGACGGTGATGTGTGGAAGCACTTTGATCAAGTGGATTCAGATTTTGCCTCAGACCCACGGAATGTTCGGCTTGGCTTGTGCTCTGATGGGTTTACTCCATATATCCAAGCATCGGCGTCACCCTACTCTTGTTGGCCAGTCATTGTTACCCCTTACAATCTTCCTCCTGAGATGTGCATGACTAAAGCGTATATGTTTTTGACTTGTCTGATACCTGGTCCATCCAATCCAAAAGCTAAAATTGATATCTTTTTGGAACCTCTGATTGATGATCTTAAGAGATTGTGGGGGGGTGTTTTGACATATGATGCAGCACGAAAGAAAAATTTTATGATGAGAGCCGCATTGATGTGGACAATTAACGACTTTCCTGCTTATGGTATGTTGTCTGGTTGGGGGACTCACGGTAAATTGGCATGTCCCCACTGTATGGAACACACAAAGGTGTTTACGCTAAAGTATGGGGGCAAGAGTTCTTGGTTTGACTCGCATCGCAGATTTTTACCGCAAGATCATAAATTTAGAAAGAACAAGAAGGCCTTCAAGAAAGGGGCAGTTGAAACAGATGGACCACCGCCTTTGTTGACATCAGGTGAAATCTGGAGCAGAGTTATGGATTTGCCACAAGCCACAGAGGTAGGGGAGCTCACCCGGCTGGATGGTTATGGACAGGTGCACAATTGGACAAAAAAAAAGCATATTTTGGAATCTCCCATATTGGAAAGATAATTTGTTGAGGCACAATCTTGATGTTATGCACATCGAAAAGAATTTTTTTGACAACATATTTTTCACTATGATGAATGTGAAAGATAAAACCAAAGACAATAATAAGGCTAGATTGGATTCTGCTCTTTATTGTAGCAAACATCGATCTGATTTGAATTTGGTGGAAATGCCTAATGGGAAGATGTTAAAACCCAAAGCCAAATACTGCCTAACACCAGATGAAGCGAAAGATGTTTGTCGATGGTTGAAAGAATTGAGGATGCCAGGTGGTTATTCTTCTAACCTTGCAAGATGTGCCGATGTGAACACCGGGAAGATGTATGCGATGAAAAGTCATGATTGTCATGTATTCATGGAGTGTTTGCTTCCAATTGCTTTTAATTCATTACCAAAGTGTGTTTTGGAACCACTTATTGAAGTGAGTTAATATTTTAAAAATATGTGCTCTTCAACATTGAGAAGGGATGATCTTATTAAGATGGAGTAGAATATTCCTTTCATTATTTGTAAGTTGGAGAGAATATTTCCTCCCGGTTTCTTTGATTCCATGGAGCATCTACCGGTTCACCTTGCGTATGAAGCAAGGCTTGGTGGACCAGTTCATTATAGGTGGATGTATCCATTTGAGAGTTAATTATCTATTTCAACATTTTATTAAATTTATCTTAATTAGTATGATTATTAGTTTAATGAAGTATTTTTCGTTCAATAAATAGATTAATGGGTGATTATAAACGATCGGTGAAATTCAGTTGCACTGAAGTTAAACCATATCTTGAGTAAGTATGCTCCAATTCAGTTGTTAATCTATACTGTATGATGTTAAATCAGATTTTGATCAACTTTCAATCTAAGAGTAATAATAATTCTTTTTCAGTGCATTCTTACGAATTGAGGGTATAGGCGCTGAAGAATCTTCTATTCGTATACATGGAAATTTTCCATCCTAGTTTAAGACAAGAGTAAGTAACCAAATCCCCAAGGCGCTGAATAATTCTTTAAAGTAGATATGAGACATGACTTATTTTTCCATATGTTGTTTACTTAGGTTTATGAAGCAGAACCAACTCCCCAAATCCGACACTTGAGGAACTTAGCCGATGGTCCTTTTCTTGAGGTGACCGAGTGGCACACGTACCTAGTTAACGGTTACAAATTTGACACCCAATCATGGAGTGAGGGAAAAAAAACAATTAATAGTGGGGTATATGTTAAAGGTGAAACAGGAGGAGGTGAAAATGACTACTACGGTGTGATCGAACACATATATGAACTTGAATACCCACCGTTAGACTATGAAAAGAGAATAGTTTTGTTTTTTTGTAGATGGTTTGATCCATCGGTTAGAGGAATGAAATTGAATCCAAAATGTAATACCGTGGACATTCGAATGAATGGAAGGTATAAACTTTATGATCCGTTTATCATGGCAGAAAATGTGAGGCAGGTGTATTATGTTCCATATCCATCAACTCAGAGAGGATGGTGTGTTGCAATTAAGACAAAACCACGGGGTCGCATTGAAGCCATTGATACGAAGGATGAGGTTCCTTATCAGGTGGATGAAATTTCAGGAGTAGATGAGGTAATTGAACTTGAACCGATTGACTCATTATGTGATGATCGACTCCTAGTTGAAGAAGTTGATGAAGATGAAGAACACAATGAAGATGAAGAACAGAATGAAGATGAAGAACAAAATGAAGATGAAGAAGAGAATGTTGTATTTGATTAATCTTATATATATTGTCTACTTATGTTGACTCCTTATGTTGTCTTTAAATTTATTAGAATCATTAATATATCAATATTGTTCTTGTTAATTTACTTTATTTAAATTAATTATAAATATATTAAATTAATGTTGTTAGTATCACATTTCGTTTCTATTTTTTCATAGATATGGATCAGGAGGAGGTTCTGACCGACCGAGACGTAATAATAAAGGGAAGAAGACTATGACCGATGAACCTCCTAGGAGGAAGCGTAATCGTGAGGTGGAACTTAATATTGAGAATATGAGGGTTCATATGTATATGGGCCCACCAGCTACCGCCCCACAACCTCCGCCTCCATCTAGCCCCGGATGGTTTCATTTACCATCACATGGGCATTATATGGGCCCAGCAGATGCGTATGCAGGGTATGGCCCACCAGCTGGGTATGGCCCACCAGCTGGGTATGGCACAACAGTTGGGTATGGCACACCAGCTGGGTATGGCACACCAGTTGGGCATATAGGCTCATCATCTGGACATATGGGCCCATCAGCTGGACATATGGGCCCATCAGCTGGGTTATCTATGCCTACACCAGAGCCCCGGGATGATATTCAGCATGATGTTGGTGTTGGTAATGTTGAAGGTGATTCATCCACCGATGACGAGAGAGTGGAGGTGGTTGTTATTAATGGTATTAGACTCAAAGTCATTTATAGCCGTGGTAACGCGTAAGTATTATATTGTTTGTTTTTTTAAAGTTAATTATGCAACGACTTATATATATTTGATTGTTCGATATATCTTTCATTATGCAGGCTTCTTCCTGCAAAGGTAGCTTCATCAAGCATCACCTATGTCATCCAGAAAAAATATTTTCAAAAGTTCCATAAAAAGTGGAGCAAAGTCGAAGAAGATGACAGGAAGGATCTGCTTGACTTCTTTAGGGTAAGTGTCAATTATTTTGTCATTACTTATATTGTTTGTTTATATTTTATGTTTAATAACGTTTAATATAATTACTAATGGATATTTTCATTTTACTTAATACAAACCAAGGTAACTTGGGACATAGAAGATGATGGCAATGTGCGGAGACTTTTTTTCAAAGGGATGGGCGCTCAGATTTCAGATTTGCTTTATAAGCTCCGCTGTAAAGATAAAAAGCCTGACTTCATGGGTGATGATATTTGGAATGCCTTCAAGAGCCATTGGGCTACAGAGACTTTCAAGAAAAATGCTGCAAGCGCCAAAAACAATAGAAACTCAGAAAAGGGTGGCTCGCTTCACTGCGGCGGGTCCATCAACCAGGCTCAGCATGCTGCTAGATTGGTAAATTATTTTACAAATCTGTGTGTTTTTTACATTATTTAATTAGTTAGCAATTTTTGAAAATGTGTTTCATTTTACAGAGTAAAAAGGCAGGACGCCCTATCACTGCTCCTGAGCTGCATAGAGCCACCCATGTGAGGAAAGGCACTGGCGAGTATGTTGATGAGCGCTCCAAGATGACTCAGGTAAATATACAAATTGATTTGTATTATATAATGTTGTTTTGTCAGAATGGAGCGCTAATTTGTGGTTATTCAAAACAGGAGCAAGTAAATGAGTTCATGACTCAGCTAACTCAGGGGAGCTGGGACCCTGAAGCACTTGGCCAACTTACTCCTGAGATGATAGATCTGGCAAATCAACATTGGGAGAAGACAGTTGGTTGGTCTAAGGGTCACCTGTATGGTACGGGGCCCTTGGCTCCATGTATGGGCCAGTCTGGGGCCGGGAGCAGCAGAAGACGCAGTCGACCAGCTTCTACTCCTACAGATACAGAACATCTGAGGCAGAAGGAGCAGGAGCTGCAGTCTACTCGACAGGAGCTGCACGATAGTCGACAGGAGGTCAGGACCTCTTCTGAGGCGATGAAAAAGATGCAGCAAAACTTTGAGAAGGTGAGCTGTAGGCAGGCGATGATGTTAAAGTATTTTAAGAATATGCATCAAAATCAGCAGCAAGATGAGGAGGAAGATGAGGAGGAAGATGATGAGCAAGATGAGGAGCAAGATGAGGAGCAAGCTGAGGAGTCTGATGGTGGCAGCTTTTAGTGTTGTTGATTAACGTTTTTGTTATAACATTTCAGATTAAGTGTTGTGGATTCAAATTTTATTCTCGTAATTTTTATTTATTGAAGAATTTTAATTTTAAACTATTTTATATAGTTTAGATTTTATTATTTATTAATAAAATAAACAGGTATAAAAGCAGATTAATCAAAAAAAAATACAATCAGATGGGCATTAGCGAGGGAATTAGCGAGGGAAAGTGGACGCGTGGCTAGGCGTTAGCGAGGGAATTAGCGAGGGAAAGTGGACGCGTGGCAAGGCATTAGCGAGGGAATTAGCGAGGGAAAGTGGACGCGTGGCTAGGCATTAGCGAGGGAACGTGGACGCGTGGCTGTCTGAATTTTCCCACGTGGCTGCCATTAGCGAGGGAATTAGCGACGGAATGGTCCGTCGCTAATTAGCGACGGACTCAGATTCCCTCGCTAATCCCATTAGCGAGGAGCAATTTAGCGACGCAACAGGTCCCTCGCTAATTCCCTCGCTAACGGTCATTAGCGACGGATTTTGCTCATTTTGCGAGGGAAATTTCCGTCGCTAAAAACCAATTAAGGGAAGTTAAGAGAGAAATTAAGGGAAGTTAGGTAGAAGGGTATTTTGGTCATTTACACGCTATTTAAACCTTCAGATGGAATTAAACACTAAACCTATTCCTCACTTCCTTAAGACAACAACCAGAATTTGAGAAAGATATATTAAGTTAGTGGTTGGTTAGAAGTAAATTAAGGTGATGTAATTAGTTAAGGGCATAATTGTCTTCTCCCACCCAATTAAGTGCCATACCCTCGGCTCACACAAGACACAAAGTCACACTTCAGCCTTGCTGGGTTTCAGAAAGAATAAAACAGAAATGAGGGCTGAAGAGAAGAGAGAGTTTGCAATAGGGAAGAAAAAGAGAGAATTCCTTTACTACTTGATGCATGTTTGATTTCTTTTCACCATTAGAATCCTGGTCATCTCCTCTCCATATTGATGCTAATTTCATCACCAAAGAACCAGCCATTCTCTCCTCACCATTTTCGCACCTAAGCTCCATTTTTGGAGAGAAGTGAGTTTCAAATTTTCATGTGGTTCCAATGGAGGTCCTTAGAGCTGTTTGATGATGCATATCAGTTTGGAGTGTTGTTTGTCAACTTTGAGAAGCTACATTTCGAATTAGGAGCTGTTGGAGAGGGTTTTAGTTGCTGAAATTCGAATTTGGGGGTTTTGGTGAGTTGGTGGTGTTCATGAATGTTGGTTCTAGCTCAAGTTCCAAATACTGCAGTAAATCAGTTTTGACACCCTTTGGTATTTCCATCGTAACTCACAGTACAAACCTCTTTTTAAGCTCATTTTTATTTCATTAGAAAGTAGACACGAAATCCTTCATTTTAGGCACAAGAACCACTTAATTTTACTGAGTATTGCGGGAGAAAAATGATTTACAAGTTTTATTTTTGAATCAGTGTCAGTTTTGAATCAGTCACGGTGTTTTAGCCATAACTCCCTGAATACTCATCATATCAGTGTGGGACTTGAACCATATGAAAGTAGACAAAATTATCTACACATTAGGCACTGGTTTGGAAGGTTTTGACTAAGAATCGAATTATTTATGTTTGTTACAAAACATCCCACAGATGCTGCGAATCCGGTCTTTGGAGTTCATTGACGCATTCTAGAAGTTGGGGTTAGATCGGAGTAAAAAGGGAATCACATTGTGGATTCGAGATGCATTTGGGGAAGCTTCAGTAACTGGACACGTTTGGGGATCCATAAGGGGTCGATTTGATGTTCGTGGAAGCAAGAAATTCGAGTACGGGGATTGTTCGTGCGGTTTTGTGTGATCGTTAAAGTCTCGTTGTTATCGTTGTGTGTGATTTCATCGCTAAAGGCGAGTTCTACTCACGCTTAGGATCATTTTTTTATTTCTGAAATGATTGTTATGTGACCGTTTTGTGGCTGTTCCGTGGTTTCGAAAGTTTTAAGAGTCGAAAACCGTTTTCGGGAAAATTACGTTTTACGGTTTGTTTATCAAAATATATGTTAATATGTGAATGGTTGATTGCTATTGTTTGGACTGGATTGACTTGAATATTGTCTGTGTTTATGTTGGATTCTGATCGGAATACGGATTGGACTCGAACGGAATTGCGAAAATGAGAAAAACGGAATGAATTGGTGTACTGACAGAAGCGCACGAGTCGTGCGCCTATGACACATGGATTGTGCGCCAACTTCGCAAATGGTTTTAAAACAATGTTCAGTGCGCACGGGTCGTGCGCCCAGGGCACACGGACCGTGCGTGAGCTTCTGTTACCGGACACTGAATTCTCATTTCGTCACTCCGTTTGATTCCAAACCTCTTCTAATCTCCTTTCCAACCCTTTGTCGTGATTTTTCACTTTTAAGACATTGTTTTTGACATGTTCAAAGATGGTTTTGAAAATTTCCCTCAAACCTATAAAAGTTTCAAAAACCGAAAGATAGTACATGTGAGTGGACATGGGTTATGTTTAAGGTTATGGAACTATATGTTCGTTCAAGTTTATGTTTATGTATTAACATGAATGACATGTAATAAAAAGGGATGAATAAACATTTTCATCAAAGACTGTTGAGGCTTAAATATATAAATTATAAATTATATTGAATACAGGAGACGACCCAATGCGGGTATTATATAAAAGACGGCCCAAAGCGGGTGGATATATAAATTATATCAAAAGGATGGGTGACGACCCAGTAGATTAGTATACTAGGGGAGGGGAAGTCATGAGCCCCAGAACCTAGGGCTCAGAGGTTTGAAGCTAGCGTAAATTAGTGGAGAAGTTCGACGGTAAAGGCGTGGTCATTACCGAAGATGTACTATGGCATGAAAGGAAAAGACATAGGCACGTAGGACCTATATGGACTACGATTAAAGGAAAAATGAATAAAAAGACCGAGAGTTATTGTGAGGGGTTACGGTAGGACTCACTGAGATAATGTTTATCTCACCCTTTATATGTTGTTGTTTTACAGAGAAACAAGGAAAGAAGAAAGCGACGAGGCACGAGTAGGTGACGTGCTTGAGGAGAAGTTAGAAGATTTGGTTCTTTTATCCTTGAAATTGAGTTCCCTTGTTGTCTTTGTAACTCGATTGTATGACTTGAATTGTTTTAAGCTATGTAATCGTTTCCGCTTTTCTTGTGATGGTATTGAACACTAGGTTATGAGGATATTGAAAGACATGGAACCTATATGGTTTTAATTAAGTTATGGAATGTAAGACTGTTTGATGTTAATCATCGAGAAAAATTTTAGTCGTGTTCAATATCTAAACAGGAAATATTACTCTGATGTATGTCATTTCGTACATCTTAGCATTTCTACTCGATAGAAATATTAGGGTGTTACAGGAATGGAGGGACAATTGTGTTCAATAAGAATAAGGTTATTATGGCACTAAAGTCTATAGTTTATGATGAGTGTGGCCCTTTTTGTAAGTACTCATCAACTTGCGATAATAGAGTGAGCCAAAATGGAATTCGATTTGACCTTGAAATTTTTAGGACTAAGACAAAAGGTGTTAGATCCCATAATAGCATTCTAGGAGTTTTATATGTGAATGGTGAGCTTCTTAAAGATAAGGAAGTTGGGGAGGGGAAATGGTTAATAGTGATGAGTATTTGTTTGATTTTTGGAATAATTACGATGAACGTTATTATTATAAACATTTCTCACTATATTTGATAATAGGAATGCTATATATTAACAACTCTTTTTTTCTTGCAAGAAAACCAGGAGTTGTAACATGTTATTTTTAAAGACGGGAGAAGTAGACACTTTCAGATTTTACAATAATCAAGGAATGAGTGTGTAAACATAGACAATAAGGTTATTCATAATACTTAAATAAGTTGTAATACTCAAAATTTCTGATATGAAAATAAGAGTTTTTAACTATTGACATTATTGCGAAAGGAATCTCCCTTTACAAATCCAGAACCCTAATTTTTCAATTTAGGGATGAAGATGAAGGGGAGGAAGAGAAAAGCGGGGGAGAGAGAGAGAGAGAGAGGTTGTAGTGGTGTTGTAGTGGAGAGAGAGTGAGAGGGTGGTTGTGGTGGGGTGGAGGGTGCTGGTGGTGGTGGTTGGGAATGAAGATGAAGTTTTTTTCTGTAAAAGTTCACTTTGTGCTTTTATGTTTCACCAAAATATCAGTTTCGCTCTTTATGTTTTTTTCCCTGTCAGAAATGCCATTTAAGACACCACATCAGCAGTTAATGGTCAGCGTGCCGTTTGCTAAAGATTAGTGGATAGAAATGTTAAAAAAATGACCACTTTGACACATATTTGAAACTTAAAAGACCAAAGTGAGAATAAAAGATGAATGACCAAAAATGTAGTTTGGTCATTAATAAACCGGAAATTACAAAAAACTAATTTTCGGTATATTAAATAATTTATCGAAAATTAGTTTTTTGTAATTTTCAGTATGTAATATACCAAAAATTATCTAAAAATAATTTTTCAGAATGGTTTACAAAAAATTTCAATACAAAAAAAGTTCGGAATTGTTATTATATCGGGAATTTTTTTTGGAACAATTATATACGAAAAAGGGTGCTTCTAGGATGAGGGAACAAATAAATTTCCTCACCGGTGAACCATTAAATATGACCGTAGAATGTAGTATAAAAATTCATCAAAAGTTGAGATTTAGTACTGTTTGATTCAACCTTAACCACTTAGCATTTTACACAATATCCTAAAGTCAATTTTAGTGGTTCACCGATGATGGATTTGGTTTGTGATAACTCTATTTTATATAGAGTTATTCATATGTTTAAACTTAATAATTTACTCTCTTTCAAGCAAAGATAAAGAGTTTATATAGTATTTTATGTAATATGTGATAACTTGAGTGTTTGACATGGTTATAGTTGATAATAGGCCATTTTGGATACATTGTGGTATGTTTGATAAGTTTGTTCAGTGCAGTCTAGATGCTCCTGCATCAAATGCTCCTGCATTGATCCTGCACTGGTTTAGTACAATGCTACTGCACTGCAACTGCATTACCTGAAGGTTGGAGCCATCCACTTGCATTTGATGACCTCATACTTGGTCCCCTAAAGCAAGAACACTTCAGATTTCGTTGCCTACAATTCCCACATAGCTTTGAAGAGTCATCAACGTAGGGACACATGTTGTTATCTCATTTGACCTCCCTATACACTTGATTGAAGACTTCACATGGGAATCACCTGCTGTAAAACAACCATGAATACAGCCATCAAGGTTACTTCAACATGAAGGAAGGGAGCACCTCTCTTGAAGACTATAAAAGGACCTCACTCCTTCACTTGAAAATAGATCACAATCCATAAGTTAGATTTAAATTTCAATATACATAGTTAGGTTCTATTTTGTAAGAAGGAAAGGAAGGAAGTGAAAAATCCTCCTTACCACGATTTCATAGTTTTATCAAAGTGCTAAGAAGCTAATGCAACTACATTGCTAGGAAGGATTCATGCTAAGAGCTTCAACTTGTGTAACTTCCATCTTGTTGTTTCTCTTTTGTGATTTCAATTATATAAACATGTTCTATTTTGTTTATATTTGCCTTGCAATGTCTATGTTGAGCTAAACCTCTCTTAGTTGGAATGTTCTAACCATTTAATAAGCTTTTAAGTAAGTTTAATACAAGTATATGATGTGTGCACTTTAGTTCTTGCTTGATAATACTTTCAACACTTATTTTGAGGTTGATCACTTAGAATAAGTAGATTTGTAAAAGCAGACATGGTTTACAATTAAGAACTCAAGAACTAATATGGGTGAGTGTTTTACATAAAGGAAACTTTGTGAAAACCATACTAAGTCCTAGACATAGGATAGTATAGTCCATAGGGTGATACTGTGGGTATTAAAAGACAGAAGTGAACTTATTTAGCAAGTCTAGACATAGGAAGCTTGTAATGAAACTCTGAAGAGAAGTGACTGAAAGGTGTAACACCCCATTTCTACCCCGCAATTTAAAATTAAAAATATCAGAGTTTAAAAATTATTTTTCAATTCATCCAAACGGGATGCTACATTTACTTCAATTCCAGCATACACAATTGATAATAAAATTCATCATTTCAAAGAAAAACATAATACGTAGCTCCTCAATAAATTGGGCGAACCCTCCAGTACTCAAAAGTCTACAACAAATAGTTCATCAACACGCAGCGGGTTAAAAGAAATAGTTTCCGAACATAGTTGTAATAACATCAATACAAATCCATCAGTGTCACATAAAATAAAAACAAAAATAACATTTATTCGCCCCCCAGGTGCTACGTATCAGAGCATGACCGACTCGAGGGATGAAGGGTTAAAAGCTTTCACTCACGGTTACTTGTAGTAATAATCAACATAAGGGGTGAGTCTAACCGTATAATAAAGCTTATAATAAGCAGTATGCCAGAGTACAGAACTATACCAATCACAGCAATACATATATATAACAATTTTTACAATTTATATATATATATGTAACAACTATAGTAATACATTTATAAGCAGCAGTCACCCCAATATATATATATATATATATATATATAGCGCTCACTACGCAACCACGTCAACATTTATATTTGCCACACAAATATATTGCACACCGACCAAAATAATAATTGTCAATGATGAGAATGAATGTATGAAGTGAAAGTATGCATGTGGTACCATCATCGTCACTAATTTTGCCAATTGGGCACATCGTCACTTTTTGAGCCTTATTCATCGTCACTAGCTCGAGACCGCAGCCTTACATCGTCAATATATGCACATGTATGCATGTGACTTCATGAACAACCAACAAAACATAATCATCACAACAACAACGTCATCCATATCATCATCGTCATTTTTGTCATTAGACCCATCGTCAATAACCACATCATTATCATTTGGTCATTAGACCCATCGTCATTAACATCAACATGGCAACACAAGATTGGCGTCCATAAACTATCAGAAAAATAATCATTTTTCACCTTAAAGTAGAACATACATATAGAGGACTGAATAAGCTTCGCAACACACTTTGGAGCACTTAAAACGGACACCCGAGTGAAAAGATATGCCAAAAACAAAGTGGGAACAAAACTGAGACACAATGCTGAAAATGGCGCCCAAGCACTGGGCGCCTAGCAGGGAACAGCAGCACACAAAACTGGCGCTGGGCAGCAACACTGGCGCCCAGGCGCCCCTCTGCGCCAACATCCTGGCGCAACATCAAAACTGGCGCAGGCAGGGATCCTGGCGCCCAAACACAAAAAACTGGCGCAGGAGGGATCCTGGCGCCCAGACACAGAAAACTGGCGCAGGAGGGATCCTGGCGCCCTTGGCGCCCAGGCACAGGGAACCTGGCGCCCAGCACAGACACCAACAGCAACACAGCAGGCAACATGCGCCCTTGGCGCCCAGGCACAGGGAACCTGGTGACATTTCAGAATACGCAACCTAGCAACCAAAATTCAGCACCAATGACATCCAAGCAACATAACTACTCAGAAACACAACTTAGGAACGCAACACGGGCAGCCAAAATTAGGCGCCCCTGCGCCAAGGCAGCAACACTGAAACGCGACAAGACAGGCAACAGGCGCCCATGGCGCCCAGACAGCAACAACAATGCGTGACAATGGCTACAACAATGGCGCCTAAGGCGCCTAGGACTTGAAAATCAACATCACTAAATTTCCCAATACCTCATACGCATCCATGACAACATCAAATCACCAATTTCTTTTATAATCATCATAAAAACACCCAATTTCAACACGCCACTATCAATCAAAAACTTCAATCAACATGGTTATATTTCAACTATCAAGTTATCAAACATCAAACAACAATCCTAAGGCGACATAGATCCTAACCCCACATACGTCCCATTATAAACTCTATTATAAAGCAAGACCCCCCTTACCTTAGTTTTTCCGAAGATGATGAGACCTCTACGAAAGCACCGAAGTAACCACAGCAACAGCTCCTTGCTCCTCTTCTCTCTTGGCCGATCGCACCTCTCCTTCTCCTCTTCTCCCTTGTGCGCCGTACACCCTTCTTTTCCTTCTCCTCTCTTCGCAAACTTTCTTTCTCTCTTTCTCACCAAAATGCGACGCCTAACTCAAGACCCTAGCGCCTAGGAGCCTAAGTCTTGGGCTTGGGCTCTTGGGCCATTCCTACTACGCCGTAATTACTGGATGCTACTCCCTTCATTTAAATAAAAACACTTTATTAATAATTTTATATAATAATAATAATGCAACACTTAAATAATTTAATTAAATTATTTTGGGTGTTACAAATCTCCCCCACTTAGAAAATTTCGTCCTCGAAATTCTTACCTGATTCAAACAGCTCTGGATAAGACTCCCTCATCTTACTCTCCAGCTCCCAAGTCATGCTCTCTCCAGCAGCTCCTAACCAAACCACTTTCACCAAGGCAATCTCCTTTCCCCTCAGAACCTTCACTTCCTGATCTTCAATGCGCACAGGCATAGTCTCCACAGTGAGATTATCCCGTACCTCCACATCATCCATGTGAATCACATGAGACGGGTCTGGAACATACTTTCAAAGTTGCGACACGTGAAACACGTCATGCAAGTTCGAAAGATTAAGCGACAAAGCCACCCTGTAGGCAACATTTCCAACCCTCTCAGTAATCTGATACGGACCAATAAAATGAGGAGTGAGCTTCTTCGACTTCAAGGCACGCCCAACACCAGTCACTGGAGTGACTCTCAGAAATACATGTTCACCTGCTTGGAATTCTAAATCTTTCCTCCGGTTATCATGGTAGCTCTTTTGTCGACTCTGCGACGCTTTCATCTTCTCACGGATCAACTTAACCTTCTCAGTTGTCTCGCGAACAATTTCTGGTCCAAGCACCACGCTCTCATCAGACTCATACCAACATAGTGGGGTTCTACACTTCCAACCATACAACGCCTCAAAAGGTGCCATCCCAATACTAGAATGGTAGCTGTTGTTGTATGTGAATTCTATCAATGGAAGGTAGGAATCCCATGAACCTCCCTGCTCCAAGACACAGGCTCTCAACAAATCTTCCAGTGACTGAATTGTCCTCTCTGACTGACCATCTGTCTGAGGATGATAGGCTGAACTCAACCTCAACTTTGATCCCAACTTCTCATGCAAACTTCTCCAGAACTCGGAAGTAAACCTCGGGTCTCTATCTGAAACAATACTCATAGGAACTCTGTGAAGCTTCACAACTTCCCGGATATAGATCTCTGCCAACCTAGGCACTGGATACGTGATATTAATAGGAACAAAATGGGACGACTTTGTTAACCTATCAATAATCACCCAAATGGCATCATACCCTTTCGCGGTATGAGGCAAACCCGTCACAAAATCCATAGCAATGCTGTCCCACTTCCACTCTGGGATATCCAATGGTTGCATCAACCCCGCAGGCTTCTGGTGCTCAACCTTTGACTTCTGACAAGTCAAACATGCATACACAAACTGTGCCACATCCCGCTTCATCCCCGGCCACCAAAACAGTTTCTTCAAATCTTGGTACATCTTTGTAGCCCCCGGATGAATACTCAACTTGCTTCTGTGACTCTCCTCAAGAATCACTCTCTTCATCTCAGCATCATCAGGAATACAGATTCTATCCCTGAATCTCAACACACCTTGGGAATCTAACTTTAAATCCCCATTCTCAGCTTGATCATTCACAACTATCAAGTCCACTAGTTTCACATCTGACTTCTGGGCTTCCCTGACACTAGTCAAAAAGTCATTGCCAATCTTCAACATTCTCAATCTAACACTCTGTGGTGTTACTTCGCAAACTAAGCTCATATCTCGGAATTGCTCAATCAACTCCAACTCTTTAACCATCATTGCTGACATATGCAAGGTCTTTCGACTTAAAGCATCAGCCACGACATTAGCTTTGCCTGGGTGATAGTTCAAGCCGAAATCATTGTCCTTCAACAATTCTAACCAACGTCTCTGTCTCATATTCAGCTCCTTCTGATCAAACAAGTACTTCAAGCTCTTATGGTCACTAAACACCTCAAATCTAGTACCATAAAGATAGTGCCTCCAAATCTTCAGCACAAACACAATCGCAGCTAGCTCCAAATCATGCGTAGGGTAGTTCTTCTCATGGGTCCTCAACTGTCTAGACGCATAAGCTACTACCTTACCATCTTGCATAAGCACACCTCCCAAACCCATTTTGGACGCATCACAATACACCACAAACGGTTGATCCGGAATGGGCAAAGTCAAAATAGGAGATGTTGTCAATCTCTTCTTCAACTCATTGAAGCTCTCTTCACATCGAGCATCCCACACAAAAGCCTTTCCCTTACAAGTCAATTGAGTCAACGGAAGGGCTAACTTAGAGAATCCTTCAATAAACCTCCTATAATAACCAGCTAACCCCAAGAAGCTTCTAATCTCAGTAACTGACTTCGGGCTCTCCCATTGCAACACAGCATCTACCTTGGCTGGATCCACAGCAATACCATTACCAGAGATAACATGACCAAGGAAATTTACTTCATTCAGCCAGAACTCACACTTAGACAACTTTGCATACAGCTTCTTTTCTTTCAACACTTCTAGCACTAACCTCAAATGTTCTGCGTGCTCCTCTTCCGTCTTAGAATACACCAGAATGTCATCAATAAACACCACCACAAATCGATCCAAGTAACTATGGAAAATACGGTTCATGTATTCCATAAATACTCCCGGCGCGTTGGTAACACCAAACGGCATCACGGAATACTCATAATGCCCATATCTAGTTCTGAAAGCTGTCTTCTGAATGTCTTCATCCTTCACCTTGATCTGGTGATAACCCGACCTCAAATCAATCTTGCTAAACACCTTAGCACCCACCAATTGGTCCATCAAATCATCAATCCTCTGGAGCGGATACTTGTTTTTAATTGTCACCTTGTTCAACTGCCTATAATCAACACAGAGCCTCATACTTCCATCCTTCTTCTTCACCAACAACACAGGAGCTCCCCACGGTGACACATTTGGCCTTACAAATTTCTTCTCAAGCAGATCTTCTAGTTGCTTCTTCAATTCTGACAATTCTGATGCTGACATCCTGTACGGTGCCATAGACACAGGCCTATTACCAGGTACAAGATCAATAGCAAATTCAACTTCCCTCTCTGGCAGGACACTTGGAATCTCATCAGGGAACACTTCGGGAAACTCACACACCACCTGCAACCCTTCAATGATAGCCTGATTCTCAGCAGACAACGACGCCATCAGAGCAAACAGACTAACTCCCTCCTTCATTACTTTATGCAACTGACCAGCAGGCAACAAAACAGATTCTTCCTCTTCGGGAGAATGGAAACTCACAGACTTACTAAAGCAATTAATATGGACATGGTTATCCACTAACCAGTCCATACCAAGAATAACATCCAACCCACCCAACGGCAAACAAATCAAATCAACAACGAAATCTCTGCCGAAGACCGACAGAGGGCACTTAGCACACACAAGAGAGGTAGTTACCGAACCCTTAGCTGGAGTATCGATAACCATCTCCCTCATCAAAGAAGACAAGGCTAGACCCAATTTCTTAACACATATAGCAGCAATGAATGAATGCGTGGCACCGGTATCAACAATAGCAATCAAAGGGATACCATTAATAAAACATGTACCTCTTATCTCATTAGCCTCCTCTGATCCCGCGAGAGCAAACACCCTCCCACTACTCTTCTCTTTCTTCGGCTTAGAACACTTGGTGCTAATATGACCCACCTCACCACAGTTGAAACAAACCACGTCCTTGCGTTCACAGTCAGACGCCAAATGACCCTCTTTGCCACAACGGAAACACACTCTCACTCCCGACTTGCATTCGTAGCTTTTATGACCAGACTTACCACACTTAAAACACACAAGGTTAGCGGGAGCATCTCCCCCACTAGACTTCTTACCCTCAGCAGACTTCTTACCATCAGCATATCTCTGTTTACCCCTACCAGCAGGAACCTCATATGGCTTACTACGGTTCTGAAATTTACCCCTCTGATCCCTCATAACCTTAGAGTGAGCACTACTGTCTTCTTCAAAAATCCTACAACTGTCAATCAAATCATCGAATACCCGAATCTTTTGGTACCCAATAGCTTTCTTAATGTCAGCCCTCAACCCATTCTCAAATTTGATACATTTGGAGAACTCAGAGTTAGCATCAGTGTAGTGAGGATAGAATTTGGCCAATTCAGTGAACTTGGCAGCATATTCTGTTACAGACATGTTTCCTTGCTTCAGCTCAAGGAACTCAATCTCCTTCTTGCCCCTGACATCTTCTGGAAAGTATTTTCTCAAAAATTCCCTACGGAATACAGCCCAAGTAATCTCTTCATTAGCAGTCTCTAACCTTTGCCTAACCTCTAACCACCAATCATCAGCTTCTTCTGCCAGCATATGAGTACCATATCTGACCTTTTGAGCTTCATTACAATCCATGACACGGAAAATCCTTTCCACTTCCTTCAACCACGCTAGAGCACCATCAGGGTCATACTTGCCCTTAAAAGTAGGCGGCTTCTCCCTCTGAAAAGTGGCCAGACTGTGAGTTCCAGCATTTTCACCGTCATTCTGCTGGTTCCCAACAGCCTGCGCCATAGCTTGCAGAGTAGCAGCAAGAGCAGCATCGTTTCTCCCAGCCATTTTCAACTTAGCACTGCAGCACAAACAATAATTTAGAACTAATCTAACAACACTTAATTGTCATAAGACACTATGATTGGACAACTTGGTCGGACAGACCGAACTGCTCTGATACCACTAATGTAACACCCCATTTCTACCCGGCAATTTAAAATTAAAAATATCGGAGTTTAAAAATTATTTTTCAATTCATCCAAACGGGATGCTACATTTACTTCAATTCCAGCATACACAATTGATAATAAAATTCATCATTTCAAAGAAAAACATAATACGTAGCTCATCAATAAATTGGGCGAACCCTCCAGTACTCAAAAGTCTACAACAAATAGTTCATCAACACGCAGCGGGTTAAAAGAAATAGTTTCCAAACATAGTTGTAATAACATCAACACAAATCCATCAGTGTCACATAAAATAAAAACAAAAATAACATTTATTCGCCCCCCAGGTGCTACGTATCAGAGCATGACCGACTCGAGGGATGAAGGGTTAAAAGCCTTCACTCACGGTTACCTGTAGTAATAATCAACATAAGGGGTGAGTCTAACCGTATAATAAAGCTTATAATAAGAAGTATGCCAGAGTACAGAACTATACCAATCACAGCAAAACATATATATACATTTATATATATATATATAACAATTTTTTACAATTTATATATATATATATATATATGTAACAACTATAGTAATACATTTATAAGCAGCAGTCACCCCAATATATATATATATATATATATATATATATATATATATATATATATATAACAACTTTTTAATATATTTATAACAACTATAATAACATATATACATATATATATATATATATATGTATATGTGTATATATATATATACAGCGCTCACTACACAACCACGTCAACATTTATATTTGCCACACAAATATATTGCACACCGACCAAAATAATAATTGTCAATGATGAGAATGAATGTATGAAGTGCAAGTATGCATGTGGTACCATCATCGTCACTAATTTTGCCAATTGGGCACATCGTCACTTTTTGAGCCTTATTCATCGTTACTAGCTCGAGACCGCAGCCTTACATCGTCAATATATGCACATGTATGCATGTGACTTCATGAACAACCAACAAAACATAATCATCACAACAACAACGTCATCCATATCATCATCGTCATTTTGGTCATTAGACCCATCGTCAATAACCACATCATTATCATTTGGTCATTAGACCCATCGTCATTAACATCAACATGGCAACACAAGATTGGTGTCCAGAAACTATCAGAAAAATAATCATTTTTCACCTTAAAGTAGAACATACATATAGAGGACTGAATAAGCTTCGCAACGCACTTTGGAGCACTTAAAACGGACACCTGAGTGAAAAGATATGCCAAAAACAAAGTGGGAACAAAACTGAGACACAATGCTGAAAATGGCGCCCAGTGAACAACAGCACACAAAACTGGCGCTGGGCAGCAACACTGGCGCCCAGGCGCCCCTCTGCGCCAACATCCTGGCGCAACATCAAAACTGGCGCAGGCAGGGATCCTAGCGCCCAGACACAGAAAACTGGCGGAGGAGGGATCCTGGCGCCCAGACACAGAAAACTGGCGCACGAGGGATCCTGGCGCCCAGATACAGAAAACTGGTGCAGGAGGGATCCTAGCGCCCTTGGCGCCCAGGCATGGAACCTGGCGCCCAACACAGACACAAACAGCAACACAGCAGGCAACATGCGCCCTTGGCGCCCAGGCACAGGGAACCTGGTGACATTTCAGAATACGCAACCTAGCAACCAAAATTCAGCACCAATGACATCCAAGCAACATAACTACTCAGAAACACAACTTAGGAACGCAACACGGGCAGCCAAAATTAGGCGCCCTTGGCGCCCAGGCACAGGGAACCTGCGCCCAAGGCGCCCCTGCGCCAAGGCAGCAACACTGAAACGCGACAAGACAGGCAACAGGCGCCCATGGCGCCCAGACAGCAACAACAATGCGTGACAATGGCAACAACAATGGCGCCTAAGGCGCCTAGGACTTGAACATCAACATCACTAAATTTCCCAATACCTCATACGCATCCATGACAACATCAAATCACCAATTTCTTTTATAATCATCATCAAAACACCAAATTTCAACACGCCACTATCAATCAAAAACTTCAATCAACATGGTTATATTTCAACTATCACTAATCAAACATCAAACAACAATCCTAAGGTGACATAGATCCTAACCCCACATATGTCCCATTATAAACCCTATTATAAAGCAAGACCCCCCTTACCTTAGTTTTTCCGAAGATGATGAGACCTCTACGAAAGCACCGAAGTAACCACAGCAACAGCTCCTTGCTCCTCTTCTCTCTTGGCCGATCGCACCTCTCCTTCTCCTCTTCTCCCTTGCGCGTCGTACACCCTTCTTTTCCTTCTCCTCTCTTCGCAAACTTTCTTTCTTTCTCTCTTTCTCACCAAAATGCGACGCCTAACTCAAGACCCTAGCGCCTAGGAGCCTAAGTCTTGGGCTTGGGCTCTTAGGCCATTCCTACTACGCCGTAATTACTGGATGCTACTCCCTTCATTTAAATAAAAACACTTTATTAATAATTTTAAAAAAATATAATAATAATAATAATGCAACACTTAAATAATTTAATTAAATAATTAATTAAATTATTTTGGGTGTTACAAAAGGCACACAACCAATGCAACAGCATTCAGTGCAACAGCATCATAATTGCATTAAACACTTATAAGTAAATTACTTGGGGAAGAAATTCCAACTAGTTTTTCTCTATTGCATTACAACTACTTACACTTTGTTTTATTCTAACTTACTTGTGATACTCACCATCATCAACTATCTTGTTAAATTGATTACCTTCTTCTAAATTACATAATATTGACTTTTGAAAGAGTTCATCAATCCCTGTGGGTTCGACCTGTTCTAAACACTGTATTACTTGTTATGGACTGTGTATACTTGCACATGTTTTCCACACACCAAGTTTTTGGCGCCGTTGCCGGGGATTGTAGTTTAATTCTTTTAAAAATCTGATATACTGTAATTTTGTGTATATTATTTCTGGTATTTGCAAGTTTCTGTCATGCAGGAGCACATGGTGCTTTAGCATATGTACAGGATCAGAAACAGGACACCGGAATACAGCTTAGATCCAGAGATAGAAAGAAGATTTAGGAGATTGTTAAGTCTCTAAAAGCAAAAAGAACAAGCCTGCAAGATGTCTCACAGTGAAGGACAAAGCTCAAGACCACACTCAGTAAGAGGAGGTCCTGGCTCTCATCAAGATAGAGAAGAAGATCACAGAGAAAGATTCATTCACATGGATCCCATAGGTATGATTAATGATAGGGATAGACCTATGAGGGATTATGCTCAGTTTGATCATCAAAACATGCAAACTAGCATATCTAGACCTCATATAGATGCTGTGCATTTTGAATTTAAACCTATGATGTTTCAAATGCTTCAAACTATTGGTCAATTTGGAGGAACTCCTCTAGAGGATCCTCACTTGCATTTAAAACAGTTTATAGAAGTATGTAGTAACTTTATCTTACCTGGTGTTAGTGAAGATGCTTTCAGATTAAGGTTGTTTCCTTATTCTTTGAAAGATAGAGCTAAGGCTTGGCTAAACTCTTTAGAACCTAACTCTATCCATTCATGGAATGAAAGGGCTGAAAAATTTTTAGGAAAATATTTCCCACCTATCAAAAATGCCAGGATGAGAACTGATATTACATCTTTTATACAAAAAGAGTTTGAATAATTATTTGAAGCATGGGAAAGATGGAAAGAACTTTTAAGAAAATGTCCTCATCATGGTTTACCTGTTATTATTCAAATGGAAACTTTTTATAATGGTTTAGAACCTCAAACCAGAATAATGCTTGATGCATCTTCTGGTGGAGTGTTATTAAATCTGTCATACAATGAAGCATGTGAATTAATTGATAGAATAGCAGCTAATAGCTCTAGTTGGCCTACTGAGAGGGTGAGTGCCCAAAAGAAACCATCAGGGGTACATGAGGTTAGTGATATAACAGCCTTATCTGCTCAGGTAGCCACTTTAGCTAATTTGATAAAAAAAAACTTCACTTCAGTTAATGCAACTGCATCTAATGCAACTGAATCAACAGACAGCACTGCAGCAGCAGTAGAACAAGCACCTCCAGGTACCACCAGTTGTGTATATTGTGGAGGAGGTCACTTGTATGAGGAATGTCCTAGCAACCCTATTTCTGTAAATTATGTAGGTTATAATAGAAATAACAACCCCTATTCTAACACTTACAATCCTGGGTGGAAAAATCATCCCAACTTTAGATGGGGCAATAACAATGCATCTGCATCTAATACTGAACCATCTACACAACCAGGATTTCCACCTCAAAAACAAACCACCAATATGCTCAAAGCATTCATAGGAGAAGCAAGAACAGCTAGACAAACTCAAGATGCTTCCATTAAAAATCTAGAGACCCAAGTAGGACAGTTAGCCACAGCTTTGTATCAAAGGCCATCAGGTGCCTTACCTTCTAATACAGAAGCTGCTCCTCCCCGGAAACAGGGAAAAGAGCAGGTTAAAACTGTTTCCTTAAGTATGTCTTAAGTATGTCATTCTAGGAGAAAATGAGACCTTACCAGTTATTATTGCTTCTGATTTAACCTCAACAAGAAAATGATCTCATCAATACTCTAAAGAAACATACCAAAGCAATAGGTTGGCAAATGACAGACATCAAAGGAATTAGTCCTTTTGTGTGTATGCATAGAATCATCTTAGAAGAAAATTCTAAGAACAGTATAGAAAGCCAAAGAAGACTAAATCCTATCATGAAGGAGGTTGTAAAAAAAGAAATTATTAAATGGCTAGATGCTGGCATCATATACCCAATATCAGACAGTGCATGGGTAAGCCCTGTCCAATGTGTACCAAAGAAATGGGGTGTGACAGTAATAGCCAATGAAAAGAATGAATTGATACCTACTAGAACTGTAACAGGTTGGAGGATATGCATGGATTACAGAAAACTCAATAAGGCTACCAAAAAGGATCACTTTCCTTTACCATTCATAGACCAAATGCTAGATAGATTAGCAGGGAAAGAGTTTTATTGTTTTCTAGATGGCTATTCAGGATACAATCAGATAACCATTGATCCTAAAGATCAAGATAAAACCACTTTTACATGCCCTTATGGAACCTTTGCCTTTAGAAGGATGCCATTTGGACTATGTAATGCACCTGCAACTTTCCAAAGATGCATGATGTCAACATTCTTAGATTTCATTGAGCAATCAATGGAAGTGTTTATGGATGATTTCTCTGTCTTTGGAGAAACATTCCAAGATTGTTTATCAAACTTGGAACAAATTCTCAAAAGATGTGAGGATACAAATCTAGTGTTAAACTGGGAAAAGGGCCATTTCATGGTGCAAGAGGGCATTGTGTTAGGACACGGAATTTCAAAGAAAGGTCTAGAGGTAGACAAAGCAAAAATTGAGGTGCTTGAGAAATTACCCCCACCAACAACAATTAAAGGTATCAGGAGCTTTTTAGGCCATGCTGGTTTTTATAGAAGGTTTATCAAAGACTTTTCAAAAATTTCAAAACCATTATGTATGCTTTTACAAAATGATGTACCATTTAACTTTGATGAATCTTGTTTGGATACTTTTGAAAAGCTTAAAAAAGCTTTAGTAACAGCACCAGTGATAGTAACACCTGACTGGAGCAGGCCTTTTGAATTAATGTGTGATGCTAGTGACTTTGCAGTAGGAGCAGTCCTAGGGCAAAGGTATGACAAGGTTTTTCATTCTATTTATTATGCTAGCAAGACATTAATTGAAGCTCAAGTAAATTGCACAGTCACAGAAAAGGAATTATTAGCTGTAGTATTTGCATTTGAAAAATTTAGATCATACTTAGTTGGCACTAAAGTAATTGTTTATACTGATCATTCTGCCATTAAGTATTTGATTTCAAAGAAAGATGCAAAGCCAAGGTTGATAAGATGGATTCTATTCCTACAAGAATTTGATCTTGAAATTAGAGACAAGAAGGGAGTAGAAAACCAAGTGGCAGACCATTTGTCAAGGCTTGAAGGTGAATCCCTAGAAGGAGAAATCAAGGAGAGTTTTCCAGATGAAAAATTATTGGCAATCACAGTCAATGCACACAGTGCAACTGCATATGCTATAAGCAATGCAGGAGCATCAAATGCATCTGCACCATGGTATGCTGATATTGTAAATTTCCTTGCAAGTAGAGTGACACCAGTGAATATGACATATCAACAAAGGAGAAGATTCTTCCACACAGTAAAACAATACTATTGGGATGATCCATTCCTTTACAAGATGTGTCTTGATAAATTAATGAGGAAATGTGTTCCTGAGGAAGAACAACAAGCAGTGCTTCTGCATTGCCATGCTGCACCATATGGTGGCCACTTTGGAAGCACAAGAACAGCAGCTAAGGTATTACAGTCTGGTTATTTTTGGCCTACTTTATTTAAAGATGCATATTTTATGATCAAGAAATGTGATAAATGTCAAAGGGCAGGAAATATTTTTGATAAACATGAAATGCCAAGAACCAATATTTTAGAAATTGAATTATTTGATGTATGGGGAATGGACTTCATGGGACCTTTTCCACCCTCCTTTGGCAATTTATATATTTTAGTAGCTGTTGATTATGTGTCCAAATGGGTAGAAGCAGTAGCATTACCAAATAACAATGCAAAATCAGTAAGTAGATTTCTTCAAAGGAATATATTTACTAGATTTGGTACTCCTAGAGCTATAATTAATGATGAAGGTTCACACTTCTGTAATAAAATCATTGAAAACCTTCTAGAGTATGGAGTTAAGCATAAAATTGCTACAGCTTACCACCCTCAAACAAGTGGACAAGCAGAAATCTCAAATAGAGAAATTAAAAGAGTGCTAGAAAAAATGGTAAGTCCAAATAGGAAAGATTGGTCTTTACATTTGGATGAAGCTTTATGGGCTTATAGAACAGCATTCAAAACACCCTTAGGAATGTCTCCTTATAGAATAGTCTACGGAAAAGCATGCCATCTACCTGTGGAGTTAGAAAATAAGTCTTATTGGGCTATCAAGAAGCTCAATTTTAACTTAGATAAAGCAGGTACACAAAGAATGCTAGAGCTTAATGAGTTAGAAGAGATTAGGCAATTCTCTTATGAAAATGCTAAAATCTACAAAACCAAAACAAAGGCATGGCATGATAAGAGAATTCAAATGAGAGACTTAAAAGAGGGAGGACTAGTTCTGCTATACAATTCCAGATTGAAGCTTTTCCCTGGAAAGCTTAGATCAAGGTGGTCAGGACCATTCAAATTGGTTAAAATTTATCCTCATGGAGCAGTTGACTTGTTAGATGAAACCTCAAACACCATCTTCAAGGTAAATGGCCAAAGAATCAAAATGTACTAAGGTGAACATGTGGTGAGAGATAAAGTCACCACTCATTTGAAGAATCTCTAAAAGAAAGAGGTAGTCAGGCTGATAAGACTCTTAAAACAAGCGCTTAATGGGAGGCAACCCATCATTTTTACTTAATTTTGTTCAATTTGATGTTTTAAGTGTTTTGTAGGAAAAACGGGAAACTGATGCAGCTGCATTGCAATGCTACTGCATTACATATGCATTGAAGAAAAAATGTGCCATGTACCCAAGTTCAAAAGTTTGAAGAAATTGATCAAGTGTGAGTGATAACTCATCAGAAGAAAAGTTGGAAATTAAATGAAGTGTTGAGTAACCAAGGAAGACACGTGGCTGCACGCATGTCCACCACGACCTTACCTAACGGCTACTACCTCAAATCAAATCAAAAACTTCTCTCAACTCCTCACTAAGAAAACCCTAAAATCATTTTCGTTATCCCGTCCACTCAATCTGAAACCTCCCACTCCAATCAAACAGTTACACACATCAATTCCATATCCAACAAACACAATGGTGAAGAAGCAATCAGCATCAAAATCTTCAGGGAAACATGCATCATCATCATTCCAAAAGGGCAAGAAAGACAAGACCAATGCACCAGCATTGATCAGTGAAGAGAAAGCTCATCTATGGAAAATGCAAATGCTACCAGAAAGAGGATACGATTTGAAGAAAGCAAGTCCATCCTTCATGGCAACAGTGGCCAATCTTCACTGGGATCACTTTGTGTTGCCACGAGGAGGATACATTGAAGAGCTAGTAAGAGAATTCTATGCTGGACTGTCTGAAGGAGAAAGACCAGAGAAAAGCTACACTTCTAAGGTTAGAGGTAAGATAGTTCATTTTCATCCTAAGAAAATAAATGAACATTATCTATTGAAATACAATGGACTTGAATTTGAGAAGAAAGTAGGGAAGGCTAATAAGAAAGAAATGGAAGAAATTAGGAGTAGAATTGCTACACCTGATTCTATTTGGGAAAGATTTACACCAAATGAAGTTAAGCTGAGAAGTACTTATTTGATAGATGCTCTAGGAAATTGGCATTTGTTCATTACAACATCAATCTTACCTACTTCACACACATATGCTATGACCAAAGAGAGATTGATCTTACTAGATACAATTCTCTCTGAGGAAAATGCTGATCTAGGTAGATTGATTGCAAGAGAAATATATACATGCACAACAAAAATAAAGGGATTTATGTTTTTCCCTTGTCTCATAACTGAATTATGCATGAAAGAAGGTGTTCCTATTGCTGCTAATGAACAAAGGAAATTCCCTCCTACTAATTTGAATGCTGAGATGAAGGAGAGAATAAGAAAAGTGAAAGAATCAGTGCCTATGCCTGCAATGCAAGAGCATTTCATGCAAAAGCAAGCTGCAGTGTGGAAATTTCAAAATGAACAACATGATTGGCTACAGCTTGTTTTCCAATATTTGTCTAATGAATTAGGCAATATTGAGGCACCTGTGTTCCCAAGCTGGGTGTTAAGAACTGAAGGACAAGAAAAAGAGGAGAAAGAACAAACTGATGAGGATAAGGAAGGAGAAAAAGAAGAGGAAGATAAGGAAGAAGAAAAAGAAGAGGAAGAAAAGGAATAAGAGAAAGAAGAAAAGCCTAGTAGAAAGAAGAAAGTGACTAGGAAACAAACAAAGGGAAAGAAAAAGGTAGTAGTGGAGCCTGAATTTGAAGACACTTATAATTCAGAAACTGAGGATGAAGATTTATAAAAAGAAATGGATAAGGAGAGTGAAGATGAAGAAGAAAGTACTGAAGTTGAAAGTGAGGAAGAAGAACATGCTAGAGGTGTCATTCTGGAAGAAATTGCCAGACAAAAATATGCCAAGAAAACACCACCACAAGCCCAACAAGAAACAACCCACACTTCACCAATCACATCACCTATTCAATCACCAATTCACTCACCTACCAAAGAAGCATCTCCCCAACTAAAATCACCACTACCCTCCCTTACTGATCCACCAATACAGTCACCACCACAAACAACCCCTCCTCCACCCTCTCCACCAACTGAAACAGAACAACAAACTCACACTGTGCCACAAAGCCCAATCCCAACCTCACCTATCACTGAGCCACAACCAGAACAAACAACTCCTACTAGCCCTACTAACATTATAACTAATGTTGTTTCTGCTCTTGAGCATGAAAATGTGCAGGACACTGATGAAGATCCAACAGAAGAAGCAGAACCAGAGGCATTACAGGAGGAAGAAACTGAAGTTGTCACAGAAGCAGTTGACATGCAGAGTGATGCATCTGCATCAAATGCTTCTGCATCTCAACAGAAGGCTGCAATGAAACCACAACATGATGAGGCTGCTATGCAACTAGTTCTGGAACAGATAGCTCAAAGAAAGAGAGAGGAACTGGGAAATACACAACAATTCTTCAAACAACCAGCTGTCAAGGCACCAAAGAAAGATCTCTGAGGCAATCCCAACTGATGCTACTGCATCAAGTCCTGCATCACCACCAGTGGAATCAGGTGCATCTGCACCAGTAAAAGTAACTCCAATCTCCAAGCCAAAAGAAAAGAAGCAGAAAGTGAAGAACACTCCTCCTACCAGACAGTGTAACAGCCCAGGTCCACCGCAGCGGCCACCCCGGTCCCACTGTTACCTCACGATCTTTTCTACCCCTCTTGTAGAATTTTTGCCTTCCGTGGGAATCGAACCTTGCACCTGAGGCATAAGTGCAAGTTAAACCCCCTTCCCACTACCAATTGACCCGTTTCTACCCCTTTCATTTATAACAATTATCAGAGTGCACAAAATATTTTTTTTTGAAACGGAATGCTACATTTACTTCAAAAACACATCATTTGATTAACTTAAATTAAAAATCATTACGTGGCATCATGGGCGGGCCATCACTCAAAAATACGGTTACAACGTTAAAATAAAATCCAACAAGTCGTACAAGACAAAATCACTATCTAATAAGACGCCCCCCGGGTGCTACGTATCAGAGCGACTCGAACTCAAAGGAATGAAGGTCAAGGCCTTCAAGTACGGTTACCTGTAAGGTAAAAATCAACAAAAAGGGGGTGAGTCTCAAACCCTATAATAAAGTACATAAGGAGTAGTATGTACAGATACATGACTACATCAACACAGCAATATTCACTTTAATCACCAGTTCAGTCAATCGAAATTAATCACCAATTCATCACCAACTAAATATTCACCAAACAATCACCAAATAAAAGTAGTCACCAATAATCACCAAATAAATAATCACCAAAACATTCGTCAACTGTATGTTTAATGTATGAGATGCAACCCAAAACTCCACTGGGCATATGCATGTGGATCCATTCACCAAAAATGAGCCTTGAGGGCATTCACCAAAATTTATAATAAGGCCGAAGCCCGAGGCCGAAGCCTATTCACCAAAATCATGCATATGATTATGCGACACCATGACAATGCATCACACACCAGAACCACCAAATAAAAGTATGCCACAGCATATTCACCAACAGTTTGTTTATTCACCAACACCCAAAAGAGAATCACAGACCCCATTCACCAATAATAATATACACCATATATATATATATATATATATATATATATATATATATATATATATATATTTATTTGCATACCACACTGTTACACAGAACACTACTTTCACCGTGACAACACCATTTCAAAATACAAGGATCAGTCCCTTAGTCTCATGAAGAACACCAACATTTTATTTAAAAGGAACAGTAGCGATTTCCAATCCAAACAACAACTAGTACACAGTCACTTGGGACTTTCAGAAAACGACCGGGGAAAAATATTAAGTTTTGGTTTTGGCCTGGACAACCAGATAGACAATTAAATGAGCTTCGTAACGCACTTTGAACCACCTAAAACGGACACCCGAGTCAAAAGTTACGTTAAAAACAAAACCGGAAAAATACTTAGACATCCTGGAAACTGGCGCCCAGGCGCTGGGCGCCCAGGGGCAACACAGCACTTGGCGCATGGGCGCTTGGCGCCCAGGAAACAGCAACACGCGCTTAGGCGCTGGCGCGCAGGAAAAACTGGCGCAGGGCGCCCAGCACCCAGACACAGGCGCAGGAAACTGGCGCAGGGAACACAGCGCCCATGCACAAGGCGCCTTGCCAAAACACGCCATAAGACTCTTTTAGATTCGAAATTAATTTTGCACGAGCCAAATGCTCAGAATAAGTGAACCCAACAAAGATTTTGGCAAAATGTGACACGCCTCTTTGGCGCCCATGGACTAGGCGCCTAAGGCCAGAACAAACCACAACTCCTATGACTCCAAAAATTGTTTTACACGAGCCATTTAGCTTGGACATGAAAACCCAGTATCAATTTTCACAAAATGAACAACAGAAAATTGGGGCCCTTGGCGCCCATGACACAAGGCACACGGCCAAATTTTTGACCCAACACCAGAAACTGACTCTTTTTGTGCCCAGGAACCCCCATACCAAATTTGAAAGCAAACCGAACACCCAGTCTCCGGGACCCCCGGTTCCCATGGTGCCTAGACACGAGCAACACAATTCTGCAACACAGACACAGCACATGGAAAACTGGCGCAGAGGCAACATTCTGTGCAACACAGCACACAAAAACTGGCGCAGAGGCAACATCCTGCGCAACACAGCCAGACACAAAAACTGGCGCAGAGGCAACATTCTGCGCAACACAACACACAAAAACTGGCGCAGAGGCAACATTCTGCGCAACACAACACACAAAAACTGGCGCAGAGGCAACATCCTGCGCAACACAGCCAGTTTTCCAGCAACATCAAAAACACCTAAAAACTAATTTTTGCCAATTTCAAAACATCAAAATATACTTTTTGACACACCCAAAATTCCAACCACCAAAAATCAAACTTTATTCACATCATCAAAATCATTTTTACTCTTTATCAACATCAACACTATGGCACCCTAGGCGCCTATGCACACACATATGTACGTATAAATTCATCATCAAGGACAAATCAAGAGCATCAAGAAACATCAAGAAACATGGGATGCATCAATCTCATCAACAACACCAAATTATATAATATGTTCAAAAATACATCGTTTACGCAATTATTCGAGCACTTAGCAGGAAACTCAAATTCAACATACAGAGCAACAATTCGCATATCATCACAACGGGCACCAATAATAACAACAACATACTCATATATCATGAACAACATAAAAATCAATATAAACAGGACATAGGACCTAACCCCTACATACATCCCATTATGCTCCCTATTATAAGGCAAGACCCACCCTTACCTTAGTTTCACCGAAGACAGGGACTCCTCCACGTGCACACCGAGTAACCACAGCAACTGAGCTCCTCTTCTCCTCCTTGGGATTTTGTGCCTCTCCCTTCTCCTCTCCTCTCCCTTGCGCTATTTTTCTTCTCTTTCTTTCTCTCCTTTGCGTTTCTTTCTTTTCTTCTCTTTCACGCTCCTCTCTCTTTTTTTTCTCAAGTGAGGCGCCTCTCCCCCAACCCCTAGTCACATGCGCCTAAGTCAACTCTTGGGCCTGGATCGCGGGCCTCCATCCACTTAAGCCCATTTAAAAAATTAAATATCACCACCCTCTAAATAATTAAAACCACCCAATATTATTATTATTATTATCATTATTTCTATCACCAACTCCTATTTAATTTAATTAACTAAATACTAAATAACTATTTAATTAATTTCGGGGTGTTACAGACAGAGTGCAAGAACAAGGAGTGGAGCCAAGAAGTGAGTATCTGTTACATGCTTTCTGCAATTTTACCTACTATATTTTGGATGTTATCTTACTACTAACTCTTCCATGGTTGTGTTTTTAATCCCTCTCCCCATATTTTGAACAAATATTTTGGAAGTATTTTGTGAACTTTTGGCAGTGAGGACACTGCCATCCCTTAAGTTTGGGGGGAGAACTTATCATATTATCATATTAAGTATGTTATGTATGTTATCTATGTGTGTTTTTAGCAAATGTATGCTTTTAAATAAATATTTTTGTATGAATGTATTAGATGTACTTAACAAAGTAGTATCCAAATACATGAAACTAATTTTCCAAAGATACATTTTCATTGGAAAATAGGGACAAGTATGAGGAATACTATAAATTGTTAAGAACATTTTAGTAGATGATCAGTTTGAAAACATTTTACAAACATATGGTGCACCTATGGATGGATTTTTGAAAAGCAAGAAAAGAAAAAGAAGCCTTATTTCTCACAAAAATAACCAGAAATATTTTTCTTCCAAATACCTCAAAACTGAGTTTGAAAAAAAGAACCTTGCTATTTAAAGAGCAATCTGATGCAAAGGAAAATTTTGGTGAGCTAAGGTCAAAACAAATTTTGATTAAAAAGTTGGAATAGCTTAAAGAATTAAGTTTGGGGGTGTTTTTATGAAAACCAAGGCTGAATTTGAAAAGTAAGAGCAACAATGCAAAAGAATACAAAAAGAGTGGTAAAAAGATCAAAGATCAAAGCCATATTGACCTGAATCAATTGAGCTATACCTGTGCCTAAGTGCATGATTGCGTCTGGAGTTCAAAGACCTGTGCCATGCATGAATAAATGCATCTGGAGGATAGTTCAAAACTGTACCTGTGCCAAAGTGCATGAATGCATCTGGAGGTCAGTGAAAAGCTGCACCTGTGCCATGCAGGAATAAATGCATCTGGAGGACAGTGAGGAAGGCAATATAGGCTACAAAAAATAACACAGTGTAGAAGCAATGCAACTGCACTGCAGAAAATAAAAAGCAGAAAAACATCAATGCATAAACACTTCAAAGAAGTAATGCATCTGCATCAAAGAAACCACCAACACAAGAAAAATAGTGCATTAACTCAAAAAGCTTTGAAAAATTCAATCAAGTCATTGGTTGTAAAACTCCCCAATACTTGAGGATTTTGTGAGTCTAACCTTTCTTTTAAAAAAAAATATTTTGGTGTGACCAAAGATAAACCAATCTTTTCAAAGGCTAGGAGGAAGTTTTAACTTAGTCTTGGAACCAATCTCAACACACACAAAGACTGTTGATAATAATTCTAGAAGTTTGAAAAGAAATAAAGGCACAAGAAAAATTGATAAGTAAAGTAGTTCATAGAGAGCACCTCATGAAAATCCAAATATCAAGCTGATTTATCTTCTGGAAACTATAGTATTAATTAGTTTGTCTTTGTCATTACTTGAGGACAAGCAATGGTTTAAGTTTGGGGGTGTGATAACTTTATTTTATATAGAGTTATTCATATGTTTAAACTTAATAAATTGCTCTCTTTCAAGCAAAGATAAAGAGTTTATATAGTATTTTATGCAATATGTGATAACTTGAGTGTTTGACATGGTTATAGTTGATAATAGGCCATTTTGGATACATTGTGGTATGTTTGATAAGTTTGTTCAGTGCAGTCTAGATGCTCCTGCATCAAATGCTCCTGCATTGATCCTGCACTGGTTTAGTACAATGCTACTGCACTGCAACTGCATTACCTGAAGGTTGGAGCCATCCACTTGCACATCCACTTGCCATCCACTTGCATTTGATGACCTCATACTTGGTCCCCTAAAGCAAGAACACTTCAGATTTCGTTGCCTACAATTCCCACATAGCTTTGAAGAGTCATCAACGTAGGGACACATGTTGTTATCTCATTTGACCTCCCTATACACTTGATTGAAGACTTCACATGGGAATCAGCTGCTGTAAAACAACCATGAATACAGCCATCAAGGTTACTTCAACATGAAGGAAGGAAGCACCTCTCTTGAAGACTATAAAAGGACCTCACTCCTTCACTTGAAAATAGATCACAATCCATAAGTTAGATTTAAATTTCAATATACATAGTTAGGTTCTATTTTGTAAGAAGGAAAGGAAGGAAGTGACAAATCCTCCTTACCACGATTTCATAGTTTTATCAAAGTGCTAAGAAGCTAATGCAACTACATTGCTAGGAAGGATTCATGCTAAGAGCTTCAACTTGTGTAACTTCTATCTTGTTGTTTCTCTTTTGTGATTTCAATTATATAAACATGTTCTATTCTGTTTATATTTGCCTTGCAATGTCTATGTTGAGCTAAACCTCTCTTAGTTGGAATGTTCTAACCATTTAATGAGCTTTTAAGTAAGTTTAATACAAGTATATGATGTGTGCACTTTAGTTCTTGCTTGATAATACTTTCAACACTTATTTTGAGGTTGATCACTTAGAATAAGTAGATTTGTAAAAGCAGACATGGTTTACAATTAAGAACTCAAGAACTAATATGGGTGAGTGTTTTACATAAAGGAAACTTTGTGAAAACCATACTAAGTCCTAGACATAGGATAGTATAGTCCATAGGGTGATATTGTCGGTACTTTAAAAGACATGAGTGAACTTATTTAGCAAGCCTAGACATAGGAAGCTTGTAATGAAACTCTGAAGAAAAGTGACTGAAAGGCACACAACTAATGCAACAGCATTCAGTGCAACTGCATCATAACTGCATTAAACACTTATAAGTAAATTACTTGGGGAAGACATTCCAACTAGTTTTTCTCTATTGCATTACAACGTACTACTTACACTTTGTTTTATTCTAACTTACTTGTGATACTCACCATCATCAACTATCTTGTTAAATTGATTACCTTCTTCTAAATTACATAATATTGACTTTTGAAAGAGTTCATCAATCCCTGTGGGTTCGACCTGTTCTAAACACTGTATTACTTGTTATGGACTGTGTATACTTGCACATGTTTTGGTAAGGATAAAAGTAGATAAAAATTATATTCGAGGGTACGAGGTCTAGGAATGGGGGTGAAAAAGTAAATAGCCAACCAGAAAAGACGTTTGTCACGTTGCCTTAGGGTCTGTGGTCATGTTGCCTGATTTGGGCCTTTATCATTGTGGGCTGGTTTGCAGAATTTTTGGTTGATTTTTATAGGGATTTTGTTTTGTACCCCCATCTTTTCAGCTTATAGCCCCATAATAAATTTTAAGACGAAAATACCCCTGGTTAAATTGACTTAAATCAGATCTACATATAAGGTAGGTAGATCCGATTCACAAAATTGAAAAGCGGATTTACGTATATCCGATTAGAATTAGTGGGGGGAAATCGGATCTACCTTTAGTGAGGTAGATCCGATTTGTTAAAATATAAAAGCGGGTGTACCTATCAGGTAGGAAAATCTGCTTTGCAATTAACAAAGCGGATATCCCTATCAGTGGGGGTATGTCGGCTTTGTTAAAATGCAAATCGGATTTACCTCCCTGATAGAGGTAAATCCGATTTGTACTAAATTCGACGGGTAGGATTTGCCTGCCAATGTTGATCAACGGTGTGGATTGCACCGACAATATCAACGGTTGATAATCATTGACGAATTCTATAAATACTCATTGCCAACCTCATTCTTTTCACTCAAAAATTTCACTCTCACTTGCTTATTTCACTCATCCAAAATGGAGATATGCCTCACTAACGCTCAGATGACAATAGGCTTTGCGGTATACATCATCGGGACCAAATCACGATGAGAGAAGATGGTGTCCACTTCTGGAGTCCTCAGCCAGTGTTATGCAGAATCCACCGCGGCATGGGGTTTGAAGGTTTGAAGGATAAAATGTGGTCTAAAGTTCAAGTGACTGGTGACGACCGTGACGTCACTAGTATCACTTATCGCAAACCCTATCTTGGAGACGATGGTTGCGTTTCCTTCTCGTCCATGACAATCAAGACTGACGAAGACGTGGCGAACATGTTAAACATCCATGACACGCTTCAGGGGTATAAGCCGTTGGAGCTGTACGTGGAAACTCAACGAAGTGTGAATGAGATTTTACGTCGTGTTCGAGGACCAGAATTTTAGGAAAATGTATCTGTCTATTGTTATTGTAGTTGGTTATGTTTTATCTTTTATCGCATGAATGAAATCGAAATTTTAATGAAACTCCACAAATATAATAAACAAGTCATATAAAATAGTTCGAACATACAATCCCACAAAACACCCTAGTCACGCCTCGGTAGCATATCCAGTAACCGCGTGAGGCGAGCGTATGTCTGACTACCCATTCTAATGTCTCCGCTCCGAAGCCCCCTCCGAATCTCCTCCTCCACAATCTCGAGCAAATCTAGTTGTACTGGTGGTGCAGTTGGGTGTACTGGTGGTGGTGGTGGTGATGCAACCCGTAAGAGTCTAGGAATAGATGCTCTCACATACCAATGTAAGTAGTCCGGAGCAACCTGACCCAACTCCTCAGCAGGATAAGTAGTACGCAAAACCTCCTCCACCACAGGCATATAATGTGCAATACGAAAAATGCAGTCTGCATGGCTTGGACGACTAGTAAGAGAGTGACGTGGGATGACCTGCACGTACCCAAACAGTCTGAGGCACCTATCTGGCATGTAGGGAACAATGATGTCTCCCCAGCTGATGTGTCCCCTGTATAATGGACCTGCTCAAAGTCTCTATCCCCCGGGTGCTCTTCAAAGGGTTGCCAACAGACATCATCCGAGGTCAGGGCATCAATCATCTGCCTGTATACTCCCAGCTTCACTCCACTTGTCTTCTTCTTCCTCCAACGCCCACACAGTGCTCCAGCCCGCAATCCACTCTTCCTCTCCAGTAGCTGAGGAAAATACCATAAAATCCAGCTCTGAAATGCAAAGATAAACAACATGGTTCAGCTAAAAACTGTTTAACACAAATTTAACCAAACTCGGAAAAAATAAATCTAAAATTATTACCTGTAATAGGGTCGCATACCCTCCTAACTGATGCACCTGGTCCAAACAGGCGTAGTTCAGCTGGTCATACATGAAAGCAAACCCCAATGCCCCTCATGCATATGATCCAACAGCAGCTGCACTGACATCCTGAAGTAGAAGCAGCCACTTAGCCTCAGCCCTGTCGCCGGTCTTGACAGTGAAGATGGACCAGCTCAGGATCAGAAGGATAAAGGCCCTGTGATAACTCACAGAAAGGTGAGTTATTTGCACTCATTCAAATAAGAATTGCACTTATCCACGAGTAAAATGTGCAAATAAATGTAGCAGATCTCTTCATATTAGTCACTAATTGATTTTTGGTTGTTGATTGTAATCTGGGCACGAAAGTGCCATTTTTGTGGAATATAATTTGTGTGCTAGTATGCAGGGCATTCTATAGTAAATCAGTGCTACAGCGAGTGCTGTGGAGGCAGAGAAGCAAACTAATAGGGCAAGAGCGTGATTAGGCAAGCGCCTCACTTTGCGCTGCAGAAAAGGAAACATATCATTTCGGCAAGCAAGGCGCCTCACTTAGCGCAACAGAAAAGGAAGTTATCATTTTAACAAGCAAGGCGCCTCCTCAGCCAAAAAAAAGTCAGCGTGAATCCCTAGGGTTTGTTGCAAGCAACCCGTTGGAGAAAACCTAAGAGAGGCGCGCCGTGTGCCAAAACTCTATAAATAGGCAGCATAACCTACTGAAGTAGGACGCATTTTTTTCTCATACGCAAATCCTTGAGAGAAACAGAGAGAACGAGTTCAGAGCACGAGATGCCCACCTCCATTTCACATCAGACTCAACCATCCGCATCCATACTCATATACAAAACCCCTGTTAGCCAGTATTCCCATTTTACGATAGCACCTTTTGTTATTGGTTGTGTAACAGCTTCATGCTCGTCGGTGTAACACAACTCTTACTTGCTTTTCTTATGTTGGTGAATCTGTTTATGGTAATTTTGTGGAGTTTTATCATCTCTACGCTCACCTCTATGAGATAAATGTTTTGATAGTCAAGACAATGGTGATATGAATATATTCTTTTAGTTGCTTTTATGTGATCGATCTATGGTACCTTATTAACTTGTGTGTTTTATTGTTATAAAATCTTTTCGAACTTGATCACTTTGTTTAGGGTAGCGTGTTTTAATAACTGAAAAGGGATTAAATCACCCATTTCACAAGTTAATATAGTTTGAAGGATATAGAAATATTATTCTTTCCTAACGAAGGATAGAAATATGAAGTTGGGGCTATAGTGTGAACGGAAACATTCTTTTCAAACTATGTGATGAACCTCAATGGGTGCTTAGAAATAAGGAAACCTTGACGACATCATGTTTCATAGGATAGAAATATCCACATTCATTCTTCGCACTGAGTGCTACCACAGCATTGATCACAGCACTGCATCTATAAGCGTTGTTCATTGATCCTAGTCTCGACTATTAACATCTCTCATATCTTTTACTCGTTTATATCTTATCACTCTCATCCTGTTTACGTTGGTTAATTGCACAATAATCTTTACTCAATTATTTGGTTACGTATACTCACTAAAACGCTATTACATAGATTTAGAAGTTAGTCCTTAATCCTCGAGGGAACGATCTTACTTATCATTTTATTATTTGTTGACTGTGTATACTTGCACACGTTTTTGCACAACAAGTTTTTGGCGCCGTTGCCGGGGATTTAACGGATTTAATCACTGAGTCTTAAGTAGTATTTGTTTTGGTGAGCTTTAATTTTCTCATCATTCTCATTGTGAATTTCAGTTTTAAAGAAGTGTATGCGCAGAGCCCATCAGCCAGGGCACCACATAGACCCTGAAATTGAAAGAACAGCAAGAAGATTGAGAAAAGAGGCTCGAGAAAGACTTGCAGCGCCAGAAGCAGAAGCCATCCCAATGGCAGAACATAACGACGACGCTGTAGTTTTAACAATCATTGAAATGGCCAATGACAGAGAGCGGCCATTGAGGGATTATGCTGTATTTGATCCCACCACCATGGAAACGGGTATTGTGACACCTGCCATCGGGGCTGCATCCTTCGAACTCAAGCCTCTGATGTTTCAAATGTTGCAAACGGTAGGCCAATTCGCAGGAGGACCCACTGAAGACCCTCACTTACATCTAAGACAGTTCCTCGAAGTCTGGAACAACTTTAAAATGCCTGGGGTAACAGAAGATGCATTCAGGCTAAGGCTCTTTCCATACTCATTAAAGGACAGAGCTAAAGCTTGGTTGAATTCTTTGGAGCCCAATTCAGTGGACAGCTGGAACAAGATGGCCGAGAAGTTCCTGGTAAAATATTTCCCTCCGGTCAAGAATGCAAGAATGAGGAATGACATCACATCATTCAGGCAACAAGAAGAAGAATCATTATATGAGGCCTAGGAGAGATTCAAGGATGTGCTCAGAAAATGCCCACATCATGGCATTCCATTTGCTATCCAGTTAGAGACATTCTACAATGGCCTGATTTTCCAATCAAGGCTGTTGCTGAATGCATCAGCAGGAGGAGCCATTCTGAATCACTCGTACAATGAAGGATATGATTTGGTGGAAACTATAGCTGCAAACAGTTATCAATGGCCCACAGCCAGAATCAGTGCTGCCAAGAAGGTAGCAGGAATCCATGAGGTATCTGAAATAATAGCACTATCTGCACAAGTGGCCAGTCTAACCAACATGCTGAAAAATCTGTGTACCACTTCTGCACCAGCTTCAGCTACAGCCACTGCAGCTGTTGCCACAGCGCCTGCTGAAACAGCGGCTGCAGTACAAACAGAAGCACCATGTTGTGTGTACTGTAATGGGGGACATTTGTTCGAAGAGTGTCTAGGGAATCCAGTCTCTGTTAACTATATTGGAAATTTTAGCAAAAACAACAACCCCTATTCTAATACATACAACCCAGGGTGGAGGAACCATCCTAACTTTTCATGGAAGGATCCAAATGTTGCTACTGGTCAAGGAAAACCTGCTACACCTCCAGGATTCCCTGCACAGCCTGCTCCAAAAGCCAATGCTGACAACTCCTTGGCCGAGGCACTCAAAGCATTTATGAGTGAAACCAAAGCACAGTACCAAAGCCAAGGGGCAGCCATTAAGAACCTAGAGAATCAGATTGGCCAAATTGCAACTGCAATCACAACTAGACCAAGTGGCACACTACCAAGTGCTACTGAGCAACCCAGCACATCTGGTAAATAGCATGTTAAGGCCATCACACTACAGAGTGGGAAGAAAACTGCTACTGTACCCACAAATGTTAATACTGGTGCTGTCACAGGTGCTGACAGCACTGGAACAGAACCCATTGCTACAAATTCTGATGCTACAGAGGATGCTGCCACAGCACCGGCAGCGAGTACGCCCCAAAAGCTGACCCCTGAGAGGCCGCCTCCACCTTTTCCCCAAAGGTTGAAGAAGGCCAATCAGGATAAGCAATTTGGGAAATTTATGGAGATTTTAAAGCAGCTTCACATCAACATCCCATTGGTGGAAGGTTTGCAACAGATTCCGAACTACACTAAGTTCATGAAAGATGTGTTGACCAAGAGAAAAAGGCTTGGTGAGTTGGAGACAGTAGCAATGACACAGGAAACAAGTATGCTGTTACAAAGTAAGGTGCCTCAAAAACTACAGGATCCAGGTAGCTTTACTATCCCTTGCTCCATTGGGGGTAATTACTGTGGAAGGGCTTTGTGTGATTTGGGTGCAAGCATCAACTTGATGCCCAAATCCATTTTTGCAAAGCTAGGAATTGGTGAGGCAAGGCCCACCACAGTAACACTCTCATTGGCAGACAGATCCACTGTCTATCCTGAAGGTAAAATAGAAAATGTATTCATTAAAGTGGATAAAATTGTTTTCCCTGTTGATTTCATAATACTTGATTTTGAGGCTGACAAGGATGTGCCAATTATCTTTGGAAGACCGTTTTTGGCCACAGGTAGGACGCTGATTGATGTACACAAGGGAGAGCTTACCATGAGGGTGAATGACCAGGAGGTCACTTTCAATGTTCTGAATGCTATCAAGTACCCTGATGACAGTACCGGTAGTGCTGAATGCCATTTTGTGACTGAAGTGGACTGTTTGGTCCAGAAGCAACTGTTATCCCAGCATGATGTTCTGAAGCAAGAGCTGGGGCAGCTAGAAGAGAAGGAACTTAATGAGGAGGGGCAGGCTCAGATCAAGGAACACAAGCTAGAGGCTAAAAATTGGACAACGAGGCATGAATCCTTGGAACTAACTGTTGAAGGTTTCAAGGATAACATACCATCCATTGAGAGGCCACCTAAGTTGGAATTGAAAGACCTCCCCCCTCATTTGAAGTATGCCTACTTGGGAGAAGAGGACACCCTCCCTGTGATCATAGCTGCTGAGTTAAGTGAGCAGCAAGAAGAAGAATTGATTGTTGTATTGAGAAAACATAAGAGAGCCATTGGTTGGCAAATGGCTGATATTAAAGGGTTAAGCCCAGCTTTGTGCATGCATAGAATTTGTTTGGAGGACAGCTCCAAAAATAGTATAGAAGCACAGAGAAGTCTTAACCCCATTATGAAGGAAGTCGTGAGAAAAGAAATAATCAAGTGGTTAGATGCTGGCATCATCTACCCTGTTGCTGACAGCACTTGGGTGAGCCCGGTGCAGTGTGTCCCAAAGAGAGGAGGGGTCACTGTGGTCAAAAATGAAAAAAATGAACTAATTCCCACCAGGACAGTGACTGGTTGGCGTATCTGTATGGATTACAGAAAGATGAATAAGGCCACAAGGAAAGACCATTTCCCCTCCCCTTCATTGACCAGATGTTAGACAGATTGGCCGGAAAGGAATTCTACTGTTTCATTGATGGTTATTCTGGGTATAATCAGATTGCCATAGCTCTTGAGGACCAAGAGAAAACTACATTCACTTGCCCTTATGGAACCTTTCCCTTTCGGAGGAAGCCCTTTGGGTTGTGTAATGCTCCAGCCACATTTTAGAGATGCATGATGGCCATTTTTTCCTGAATTCATTGAAAAATCCATGGAAGTGTTCATGGATGATTTCTCAATGTTTGGGGAATATTTCCAGGCATGCTTGCTCAATCTCGAGGAGATACTCAATAGGTGTGAGGAGACAAACTTGGTTCTTAATTGGGAGAAATGCCACTTCATGGTCCAAGAAGGAATTGTACTTGGGCACAAGATATCAAAGAAAGGTATAGAAGTTGATAAAGCCAAGGTGGAAGTGATTGAGAAGTTACCACCTCCCACATCAGTCAAAGGGATAAGAAGTTTCTTAGGCCATGCTGGCTTCTACAGGAGGTTCATCAAGGATTTCTCGAAAATTTCAAAACCTCTCTGTATGTTGCTGCAGCATGAAACTGTGTTCAAATTTGATGAAGAATGCTTGGTAGCATTCAATAAGCTGAAGGCAGCACTGGTGACAGCACCTGTAATAATAGCACCTGATTGGACCAAACCATTTGAACTTATGTGTGACGCCAGTGATTATGCTATTGGGGCAGTGCTAGGACAGAGAAATGATAAGGTATTCCATACCATACACTATGCCAGCAAGACTCTTGTGGACGCTCAATTGAACTACACCACCACAGAAAAAGAGCTGCTGGCAGTGGTGTTTGCCTTTGATAAATTCAGGTCGTACCTCGTCGGAGCTAAGGTGATAGTGTACACTGATCACTCTGCTATAAAATACTTGTTTGCCATGCCAAGGCTGATTCGTTCGGTGCTCTTGTTACAAGAATTTGACCTGGAAATCAGGGATAAAAAAGGAGGGGAAAATCAGGTAGCTGACCACCTGTCAAGAATACCAAACATGAACTCACTTCCTTCCTTTTAAAGCAGAAATTAAGGAGCAGTTTCCTGATGAGCAGTTGCTGGCCATTTCAGTAACTGTGAAGGCTCCAGCACTGAAACTCTGTGGTACGCTGATTTTGTGAACTATTTGGTGAGTAACATGATACCTGGAGATCTCATAGCACAGCAAAGGAAGAGGTTCTCCCATTCCACAAATCAATACTTTTGGGATGAACCCTTCCTATACAAGAAGTGTGCAGACCAGGTTCTGAGAAGATGTGTTGCCGAGTCAGAAATTGAAGACATCTTAAAGCACTGCCACTCCTCACCATATGGAGGCCACTTTGGAGGAGCAAGAACTGCAGCAAAGGTTCTACAAACAGGTTATTTCTGGCCCTCCATTTTTAAAGATTCTCATGAATATGCTAGAAAGTGTGATAGGTGTCAAAGGGTGGGCAATATATCAAATAAAAATGAAATGCCCTTGAACAATATCCTAAAAGTCGAGCTCTTCGACGTTTGGGGTATTGACTTCATGGGACCTTTTCCACCCTCCTTTGGCAACTTATACATACTTGTGGCCGTAGACTATGTGTCAAAGTGGATAGAAGCAGTTGCACTCCCCACTAATGATGCACGGGTTGTGCTGAAATTCATTCAGAAAAATATCTTCACAAGATTTGGCACACCTAGAGCTATCATTAGTGATGAGGGCACCCACTTCTGTAACAAATTGATGGATGGGTTGTTGGCAAAGTATGGAGTAAAGCACAAGATTGCCACAGCTTACCACCCTCAAACAAGTGGCCAAGTAGAACTATCTAATAAGGAGATCAAGCGAATTTTAGAAAAGATGGTGAATCCATCAAGGAAGGACTGGTCCATCCACCTGGATGATGCTCTTTGGGCATATCGAACAGCCTTCAAAACACCCCTTGGCATGTCTCCCTATAGATTGGTATTTGGTAAGGCTTGCCACTTGCCCATTGAGTTGCAGCACAAGGCTTTTTGGGCAACCAAGAAGCTGAATTTTTATTTAAAACAAGCTGGCAAAGCCAGAATGCTGCAACTCAGTGAGCTTGAGGAACTAAGACATTTTTGCTATGAGAATACGCCATAGAGCTCTTCACCTCCTCCACCCAGTACCGAAACCCACTTCCCGAGCGTGGGATAGCCCAAAAATCCCTAACCTCTGCAACCACCGAAATCTTCACAGCCCTCCAATGGGAAAAGCTAATCAAGCATCCCCCATACATTCTCCCTGTACTCACCAAGGAGTTTTATGCGGGCATGCCAGAAAAGCTTAAAGGAAAACCTGAACCCACCTTTTCGGTGGTCCAAGGGAGGTTAGTGTCCTTCGCTGCAGAGAAAATCAATGAGGTACTAGGTTTGCCCGAGGTAGAGGAAACCCTGGGAGATACTGTGGCTGGTGCATCGGAGAGGGACTTGGCCAGCATGCTGAGAGTACTCTGTATCCCCAGCACTGAATGGGTACAAGAAGATTCAAGCCTTCTGCGGGTCAAAAGAACAAAGTTGAAGCCGTTCTTTCGATCTCTCTCATTATGGGTCATGAACACCGTGCTGCCCCCAAAACACAATCTTTACTGGCACAAGGAGTGTCTGTTCCTCCTTAAGGCTATGATAGACTACCGAAAGTTCAATCTGGGCCAACTAATAGAGAGAGAAATATTAGCCTGTGCCAAGAGAAGTAGTGGGTTGTTGTTCTACCCAAATCTGATCAGATTACTGTGTGAAGTAGAAAACGTGCCTCGTTTCGACCAAGAGGAAGAAGAGTTTGCCCTGGACCATAAGGTGATGCTGTCATGTGAGGATGAGAGCAAAGAAAGAGAGAAGAAGGAGGAGGAGGTAAGGCAAGAGCAGAAGGAAGAAGGGAGTAAAGAGAAAAAGGAGGATGAAGCCATGGGCACATCTGAGGTGGCTCTGCTGCTGCAGAATCACATACTTAAGCAGGAAGCAGTGTGGGTGTTCCTCAAGGCAGGCCATGAATGGCAAACACAGGGGCGTGATGCTCCCAATTTATCACCCCCTGTGTTCCCTGATTGGGTGCTGCCAGACGCTGGTCCAAGTGGCCATGCCAATCACAAGCCTACTGCCACCCTTGCCCCTGTTAAAAGCAAACCAGATGCTGCACCTACCGTGGTAATTGACTCTGATAAGGAGCCCACCAAGAAAGGAAATTCTAGTAGTTCCTCCCCAGTCAGTTCAGTGGGAGGAATAAACTCGGAACGCAAGGAAGAAGGAAGCGAAGAAGCTGAGAGAGAAAGGAAATCAAAGAATGACCAGGAAAGGAAGAAAACCCCTACCAGTGCTGGGAAGAATGCTGCCACAAGGTCCTGCCACTGCTACTGCGCCGTTCCAACTACCTCCTAAGTCCACCTGGACGAGAAAAAAAATGTGAGCCTTCAGACCACCGCGGAGGATTAGAATGATGATGATAGCAAGTGAAAGTGATGAAGAGGAAGAAGAAGTAGAGAAGAACCAGCAAACTGAGAAGGAAGCAAGCCAGAAGAAGAAAAAGCAGTGGTCACCTCCGGTGTCTCCACTTTAACTCAGTAACTCCCTTTCTTTTGTTTGTTTGTTTCTGCTATAGCCCATCTCCCGCTTGGTAGTAAACAGTGAGGACACTGTCTCTACTTAAGTTGGGGGGTGGTGCGAATATAGATCTCTACTTTCGTTGCATGTGATATTTTGTGATCTGATACTACTAATGAAAAGAATGCTATATCTGCTATTATGCACTGAACTGTCTTTGTTAGATATATAATGCAATTAAGTGCTAGGGTAGCATCTGAAAAATGTAGTGCTAGGGTAGCACTTGTGATAGCATAAAAAAAAATTTCTCAAGGCAAACCCCGATGAGGATAACCAGAGAAAAGAATGTAGGCTGCAAAATGTGAAAGAAGTAGTCTAGCCCTCTTAGCCCCCACTTAACTCTTTGTCTTTTGAAATAGGTGTAAGGCTTACTTAGGTAGAAGTTAGGTGAAAACTTAGCAAGGACCCAAACTGCTTAGAATTTGAAAGAAGCTGCGGGTAAAATAGAAGTCAAGTTTGGGGGTAGTATGCTAGTAGCAAAGGCCAAGAAATGTAAAAGAGGGTGCACATGAACAAGCAAGTTGCGCAAATGCAACAAGGTGAATTTGGCCACTGTGTAGGGAGGCTGTTTTGTGGAGACACCATTACAGTTTCAGTCAAAGCTTTGGCCAAGCTAACCTTCAAAAAAAAATGTGCACCCATCTAACCTCAATCAAAAGATCAGCCCAAATAACCAAAGAAAATAGCTACCCCTGTGTGAATCAATGTAATAACCTGCCCGTAGCAATTAAGAAGGATAAGTAGCGTAGGAAATTCTCAGTGGGATCCGAAGCCAAGCCTAGTAAGTATCGGAGCCTGTGGAAAAAGTACAAAGGGAGCACACACACACACTAAAGCTAGGGGGAGAAAGCTACGAATTCACATGATAAGCAGTGCAAACAGTGTCAATTCTGAGGGAAACACCTTGAGAAAATAAGGAGCTTTTAAACTGCAATCACGTGCTACCCTGGCTAAATGCTGTGGGTAGTGCTGCCCTGGTGCTGTCATTTCTTGATGACAAGCAATGGTTCAAGTTTGGGGGTGTGATAACTCAGAGAAAGGTGAGTTATTTGCACTCATTCAAAAAAGAATTGCCTTGATCCACGAGTAAAATGTGCAAATAAATGTAGCAGATCTCTTCATATTAGTCACTAATTGCTTTTTGGTTGTTGATTGTAATCTGGGCACGAAAGTGCCATTTTTGTGGAATATAATTTGTGTGCTAGTATGCAGGGCATTCTATAGTAAATCAAAGCTACGGCAAGTGCTGTGGCAGCAGAGAAGCGAACTAATAGGGCAGGAGCGTGAGTAGGCAGGCGCCTCACTTTGCGCTGTAGAAAAGGAAACATATCATTTCGGCAAGCAAGGCGCCTCACTTTGCGCAACAGAAAAGGAAGTTATCATTTTAACAAACAAGGCGCCTCCTCAGCCAAAAAAAAATCAGCGTGAATCCCTAGGGTTTGTTGCAAGCAACCCATTGGAGAAAACCTAAGAGAGGCGCGCCGTGTGCCAAAACTCTATAAATAGGCAGCATAACCTACTGAAGTAGCACGCATTTTTTTCTCATACGCAAATCCTTGAGAGAAACGGAGAGAACGAGTTCAGAGCACGAGATACCCACCTCCATTTCACATCAAACTTAACCATCCGCATCCCTACTCATATACAAAACCCCTGCTAGCCAGTATTTCCATTTTACGATAGCACCTTTTGTTATTGGTTGTGTAACACCTTCATGCTCGTCGGTGTAACACAACTCTTACTTGCTTTTCTTATGTTGGTGAATCTGTTTATGGTAATTTTGTGGAGTTTTATCATGTCTACGCTCACCTCTATGAGCTAAACCTTTTGATAGTTGAGACAATGGTGATATGAATATATTCTTTTAGTTGCTTTTATGTGATCGATCTGTGGTACCTTATTAACTTGTGTGTTTTATTGTTATAAACTCTTTTTGAACTAGATCACTTTGTTTAGGGTAGCGTGTTTTAATAACTGAAAAAGGATTAAATCACCGATTTCACAAGTTAATATAGTTTGAAGGATAATAGAAATATTATTCTTTCCTAACGAAGGATAGAAATATGAAGTTAGGGCTATAGTGTGAACGGAAACATTCTTTTCAAACTATGTGATGAACCTCAACGGGTGCTTAGAAATAAGGAAACCTTGACAACATCATGTTTCACAGGATAGAAATATCCACATTCATTCTGCGCACTGAGTGCTACCACAGCATTGATCACAGCACTGCATCTATAAGCGTTGTTCATTGATCCTAGTCTCGACTATTACTATCTCTCGTATCTTTTACTCGTGTATATCTTATCACTCTCATCTCGTTTACGTTGGTTAATTGCACAATAACCTTTACTCAATTATTTGGTTACGTATACTCACTAAAACGCTATTACATAGATTTAGAAGTTAGTCCTTAATCCTCGAGGGAACGATCTTACTTATCATTTTATTATTTGTTGACTGTGTATACTTGCACACGTTTTTGCACAACACCCTGACAGCAAGACGCATGTCGTTCTGTATGGACTCTCTACTAACTATCTCCTGCAGCCACTCAAAACGAAAATATGGACCAGAAGAAGCTCGACACTCCAGCCCCGCCTCCTCCATAGTCGCTCCTAGATAAACATGTGCTAGGTGAATGGCCTGATCAATGGTGACAGAAGTAGGTGGAGCTCTGTAGTTGTTCCCCGTAATGGGTAGATGCAGCAAAAAGGACACATCATCCAATGTAATTGTCATTTCACCAAATGGTAAGTGAAATGACGTTGTCTGAGTGCCACCTCTCAAGAAAAGAAGACATCAGCTCATGGTCCACCTTTATATGTCCGGTCGAAACGAGGGGGGCTAATCCGTAACCTGTGATATACTCTCACAACTGGTGGTTTTGGGAATACCCAAGTAGTCTCTGACCCAACTTGTTACCATGGTGGTAACCTTCAATTTACGCTCATATGTCTGAATTAAAAATAAATAAATAAATAAATAAATAAATAAATAAGGCTATTCCTGATGCTGTGGAGGCTGATAGTAGGGTTCCTCCTAGTACTGCTCCTCCCGGTGGTGATGCTGCTGATACTGCTGCTTGATACCGCTGCTGCTCAGGCTTATACTGGTCCTCAGACATATACTGGTCCTCAGACATAGACTCATCAAAAGGGTGCCCCTGCTGGCCCTCCTCATAGTGATAGTTTAGGGCCTCCTCCACCTCCAACAGTTGCTGGTGTCGGCTACGCCGGGTAGACGCATGTCCCGCAATCCTGTGGCGGGTGCGTGTACTGGGAGCAGATGGTGAGGCCTGAGCCGATGACTCCCCTCGATACCTATTGGACACTGGAAAAAACAAACAAATTGTTAAACAAAATTTTCCGACTTACTAGATACGATGGGAAAATCGGGTATAGCTAGATCCGACTTACTATTTACGCTGAATCTGAGGAAGATCGAATGTATGTAGATCCGATGGTAAAACGGATATAGCTCTCTGAATGGTAAATTCGATTTTCTCAGAAAACTTTCTGGTCAAACGGATGCAAGTGAAAATGGTAAATATTTTGTAAATTTGTATAAATTTTATGGGTATTTTCGTCTTTTCGCAGGGTCCATGGGGGTATAATTGAAGATGGTGGGGGTACCCAAAAAAACCCATTTTTATACCCCCAACAAAATACCAAACTTTCCATTTTACCTCTAACCACATAAATCTGAAAACAAAAGTAACTATCTTTTGTGTTTTTTCTGGATTTACCTCACAATAGATGAATTCGGGAAGTGATTTATTTTCGGATTTATCTACTACAGATAAGACTGGAACACGGAGTCAATTTCGATTTTATCTATTGAGGTAAATCCGAAAATTTCCTAAAAGAAAAACCTTCCAAATTTATGTCTAGAGTATAAATCTGGAACCCAATTTTAAAAAATAAAAAATACGTAAATTTAAAAATTATAATGCTAAAATTAAGGTAGGAAATAAAAAAACAAGTTAAATCTAATCTAAAAATTATAAAAAAACTATGAAAATCTAATAAAATCAAAAGAAAATTATGCAAATTTTTTGAGATTATGAAAGATTTGAAAAAAATAATAAAAGGTAGTAAACAAGGAAATTCAAGACAATCAAAGAAGAGAGTCTGAAAATCGATGTTTAGTCTAGAACCATCGAACTGAGTAAAACCAGTAATGCCGTATAATTGACAAAAAAAAATGCTGTGTACTGTCCGTTTACCATCACATGGCTAGCTAGCCTAGTATTGGCATCAAATTTGAAGCAACACAATTAAATGCACACACTCATCATTTTCATTATTTTTATTAGACTTTATTTTTCAGTCAAAAAAAGACGTTTGGAACAAGAGAACCCAGTTTCAGTAAAAAAAAAAAGAGAGAACCCAGTAAGAGAGAGAAAGAAAGAACTACCTCAGGTATCTGCTGAGATTTCATATTTTCAGTAACTAACAAGGTAGGTCAACTACAACTGCAACGTTGACATTTCTTACCAATATTTCCTGTAATAATTCTATAAACACCCAAAGAGAAAAAAATTGTATCTCTCTTTATTTTATTTGTTTAATCCCTTTTCTTACCCTTATTATAATGTGTCTATTGCTTGTTTTTTCACAAATTTATGAGTTGGGTTTAACCCCAAAACAAGCAAAATTAATAACTTTGTTCAAAAGCACTGCATAATTCACACTTTCTCTCTCTAATTTGAATTCAGAAATACCATTTTCTGAAAATGCATTTTGTTAACTCTCAAATCAGTTTCAGCAATGGTGCTACCACAAATCCCTCTATTCTTTCTCCATATTCTTACAATTCTAACTACCAGAAACAATCAGCACCATCCCCAATTTCTTCTTCATCAGGGAATAAAATAAACCCAGCAATTCTTTTCATTATAATTATATTAGCTATTATATTTTTCATTTTAGGTCTTCTTCATTTGCTTGTTAGATTCCTCACAAAGCATAGATCTTCATCATCATCATCGTCAACATCAACGTCAATTTCTCAGTCAAATAGGTATCCAGAAATGTCTGAATCTGATGCTTATCAAAGACAATTGCAGCAACTTTTCCATCTTCATGATTCAGGTTTAGATCAAGTTTTCATTGATGCTCTTCCTGTATTCTTTTTTAAAGAGATAATAGGTTTAAAAGAGCCTTTTGATTGTGCTGTTTGTTTATGTGAGTTTTTGGAACAAGATAAGTTGAGATTGTTGCCAAATTGTAACCATGCTTTTCACATTCATTGTATAGATACATGGTTGTTATCTAATTCAACTTGTCCTCTATGTAGAGGAACTCTTTATACACAACAAGGTTTTTCATTAGAAAATGAAAACTCAGTTTTTGACTTTGATTGTTCGAGGGAAGAAAATGGGGCTTCATTTGAAAATTCAGTTAACAATACTACAGAAAATCACATTATGAATGGGAAAAGAGTGTTTTCTGTTAGGTTAGGGAAATTTAGAAGCTCAAATAATGGACAAGTGGTGGGAAGAAGTGAAGGTGAAAGTAGTAGTAATGGTAATTTAACTACTTTGGATGTGAGAAGATGCTATTCAATGGAGTCTTTTCAATATGTTCTTACTGATTCAGATTTGCAAGTGGCTTTGAATCCCTTTAGAGCAGCACCAAATGGAAGTTCTTCTATTGATGGGGGAGATCTTGAGGGCAAAAAGGTCAATATTGCAAGGAAAGGTGAAAGCTTTTCTGTTTCCAAGATTTGGCAATGGTCTAAGAAAGACAAGATAACAAGTTCATCAGATACCCATTCTCAAAATTTTGATGTCAATGCAACTTCCTCTTACATGATATATTAGGCCACTCAGAATTTTGTATTTTAACTACTTTAATGTTTTCAATGAATTTATTTAGTTTAGCTCCTACTTCCTCTTACACTTTGAGTTTACCTTTTTTAGTGCTAAAAAATGTATTTATGCCACAAAACACATAACTTAATCAAACATTTTTCTTTATGTGTCAATGTAAAATAACTCCTAATCCTGTTTTAGGTTGTAGAGTTATTATACCTATGAAGCACACAGACACCATATATGACACAGACACATAGACACCGGTTTTAATTTGAGAAATGTAAGTAATTGAAGTGTCAATATTAGTTTCTGACACGGCACATGTCAGACACTAAATACGTCTTCAACCTGAAGTATCCGTGCGACAGAAGTTATACCAAACCTATATCTAGTAGATGTTCTAAAGAAAAAGGAATAGTAAAGCTAATACATGAAAAGAATCACACCATATGATCTTGATCATAATTTTTTAATGTGGGTCCCTAATGCCATGTGATTCTTTATTAAAGGACAAATGTGTTTTTTATCAGCAATTGCTTGCACCTTTCTTGCAAGGTGTATGAAGATGAAAGTGAATTCATATTGGGGTTGTTTAATTTTTTTGGATGCTTTGAATTTCTCTAGAGGTATGTTTTTTCTTTTCTCTTTTTGGTTAAAAAAAAGTAAAACTACAAGGAACAAGAAAAGATTCTATTCTTCTTCTACATCCTTTATGGATGGTTTAGCACTTGAATCATGTTTTGGACTGGGTCACGAGCCCACCCCAGCTATAGGCCCTGGATCACTCCAATAACCAGGTGTCATATTCAATGTAATTCACCTTTTTTTTATAAGTCAATTCATCTCACCTATGACTATCATACATCAACGACTCAGATTTATCCAATCAATCCAACTGACCAGGGCTTGCGCAATGATATAAATACGGGCCCACCTAACTGAAAAATGAACATTATTCATTCTCTGCTACACTCTAAGATTTTCATACGCTGACTTGAGCGTCAGAGTGACTTTGCAGGTACCACACCTAGGGTTGACTCTGAGACTCGACCTCGAGCAGGAGTCCTACCAACTGCTATCTCGAACCTACCCAAGCTAAGGAAAGATACATATCAAATCCCAAGATGAAAAGTTGGGTGGAAACGGAAATATAGGGTGGAGGAGTTTTTCAGATGTGCGAGATTACAAAAAGTGTCAATATTTTATAATATTTTTCTATTTTAAGGATTTTTTAAGAAAATCATGATGGTGAAAATAAGATTTTTATTTTTATTATCATAGATTACAAAAAATAAAAATATACTGTCTTTATTCTGATTCAGTTTTACTTTGATAATTATGTTTATAATATTTCATACATATTCACTTGTTGACCTTAATATTATAATTTTCACTGCAATTATTTACTAGTATAGGCTAGTGTTGATATTTTTTGGTTGGGAGGTAGAATTTTTTTTCTGTTTCCCGTGTCCATCTGTTATGGATTGGGCCTCGATGGCCAATCCACCAAAAAGGCCCAACACCAAGGATCCAATTCATCCAACGGTGGAGATTGTAGACCTAGATCCAACAGCCCTCCTCCACTCCAGATACCTATAAATAAGCATTGAATGTTCACATTAATGGTATTCATCTCTCACCTACTCTCACTTGTAATTGACTCACTCACTGACTTGAGCGTCGGAGTGTCATTGCAGGTACCACCCCACCTCGGACCGGAGCACCAACTCGGACAACCAAGGATAAACGTACCAACTATCTCGGACCGGTCTACCTATCCCAGATCGGATACGTAGCAGGAGATACGGTACCGAACATTGGCGACCACAGTGGGAGAGCCTTATACTCTAGTCTTTCCCCCAACCTCCTTGATCATAAATGGCTCCGGAATTACGACGGAGAAACGTCTCCAGCGTCGTGGTCAGACCCGACCAGCAACAGGAAACCCCGGAGGGGGTAGCGATTACTCTCCCTCGCAGCTCGGCCCATGGCCGGAACTCATCCAGGGCGATGGTCCCTATAAGCTCTGCTAGAAACCAGTTTCAACCTCCAGCCCCGACTGTCCCGGTACCGATCGATGTTGTCCAACAGCTCATCCAACTGCTAACAAGGCAGGCCGAGGCTGATCAAAGGAGTCAGCGTTACTCCCAGCTGGAGGCCGAGATGGCCGAAGTTCGGGCCAGAGATATCCCGGATCGTACCTCCCCTCAAACTTACTCTCCTAGCAGAAGGACCTCCAGCAAAAGACGCCACCGGTCCCCTGCTTGGAGGAGACACCACCATCATTCGCCACCACGCAGAAGAGGGAGGCAAGAATCTGGAACTCCCCCAACCGAGACTTATGACGAGACTTATTACCCCGGGGACTCAACTCACCAAAGCTCATCATTAGCGTCTTCGTCCCCAAGGCGACGTTCTATAAGCCGGGGAAGTCCCCCGAGGCATGAACGTCGGCGACCTCGATCTCCCCGATCCCCTGCCCGACACCCTGTCAGAAGGCCTCCTCCGAGGGAAAGGTCCGCGACGCGGAAGGGACCCTTCACTGTGGAGATCGACTATTTTCCGGTACCCAAGCACTTAGAGAAGCCCCTAGAGGGTTTAAAGATGCATGACGGGACGGGCGATCCCGACCGACATCTGGATTACTTCGACACGATGATGCAATACCGGAATGTTCCAGAGGATATCAAATGCCGAATCTTCCCTCTCACCCTTGAGAAATTGGCTCTGGACTGGTTCAGAGCCCTCAAGCCAAACTCGATATCATCCTGGGACCAACTTGCAAAGCTATTCTCGGCCCAGTTCGCCCACTCCAAAATGAAACCTAAATCTCGGAAAGTCTTACAAGCCATCCGGCAAGGAGAGAACGAGTCTCTCCGAGACTACATTGAAAGATTTAACAAAGAGGCGGCTCAGGTCCGGAACTTAGACGATTCATTTCGACTATTCTTCATGGAAGCCGGTCTGCGGGAAAGAAGTCTGTTTCAGATTGATGTCGGAATCAACCAAACTGAGTCGCTTGCCGAGTTCCTCCAGCGATCTCAAAAATACATTGACCATGAAGAAGGCGCTGTTGCAAGAAAGACAGATGCCGACCCCGGAACGAGCAAGCCTCGGTATGAAAAGGAGGCTCCGGTGCGTCAGGCAGCAGAGGCCCGTTATGAAAGGGAACCCCGGAACGACAATAGGCTCCGACCTCGGAACCGACACCAACAATATTCCGATCTGAATGAAACAAGGGCCAGGATTCTGGCGGAATGTATGAACGCTGAGTTCAAAGAAGTCAAGTTCCCTGATCCGCTCCCACACAGGCCGGGACAGAGATCCAACAAATACTGCCGGTATCACCGGAGCAAAGGGCACGATACAAATCGGTGCAATGCTTTGAAGGATGACATCGAGGACCTGATTAAGAAAGGGAAGTTAAGCCAGTATGTGGCTAAAGCACCCAGGCACGAGGGCGAGGTTAAAGAAGAAGAAGCTGATCCGAAACGAAAGGGTAAAGCCCCACAGAAACGAGAAGAGAGCTCAGAGGACGAGCGCGACTATCGGAAATCAAAGGGCCGACCTGTGATGATGATGATATCTGGGGGCTATCCCGACGAGGCATCGGGCAAAACAATGAAAAGGAAATGGAAGGAAGTCATGTGTGCTGCTTCCACCTCTGCAATCAGCTCAGGCCCGGAACGCCCACCCTTGGCCTTCAGCGACCGAGACTTGTTGGATGGCAAGCCAAATAAGCACATACCCCTCATTATCAGGGCGGTCATGGCAAACCACGAGATAAGAAGGATCCTGGTCGACCAGGGGAGCTCCGCTGATATCATCTTCATCGACTTGGTAAGAAAGCTGCAGATCTCAGAGGAAGACTTCACCCCTTACCGGGGATCGGATCTTTCGGGCTTCAACGGGTCTCGGACCAAACCTCTTGGCTACTTGGAAATGATGGTCACCTATGGAGAGGAGCCACTAGAAAGGACGGTCAAGACCAAGTTCTTAGTTTTGCCATGCCCCTCGGTGTACAATTGTATCATCGGGAGGCCCACCCTTGGAAGGCTGGGAGCCGTAACTTCAACGGTTCACCTCAAGATGAAGTTCTACTCATTGATTGACGAAGTTATCACTCTTGACGCCGACTTAGAGTCCGCCCAAAGATGCTTCTATCTTCATGTCAAGGCGGACAGGCAAGCCTCAGAATAGGGGGTTCCCCCCATAGCGGCAAGGACTCAGAGGAGCCCAAAGAAGAAAAGAGCCGGTCCAGCGGCCGAGGTCAACGTCACGGACCTCGACGCGAGATATGACCCGGACAGCTCTGAGGAGGAAAGCGACGACGAGTTGGCACGAGAGCTAAAGAAGAAAATTAGGCGACCTCAACCTGATGGACAGTTCATGCAAATCCAGCTGGGAGAGAACCCGATCCAAACTGTCCAGATCGGATCCGATCTCCCCGACGAGGTAAAAGCAAAGCTCACCCTCTGCCTCAAATCCCACGCCGATCTCTTCGCGTGGTCAGCAAAGGACATGCCCGGGATTCCCCCCGAGGTCGCCTGTCATCAACTAGCAGTGAACCCCGGTGCAAAATGGGTCGCCCAACGTAAAAGAGCTCAAAGCCAGGAAAAGGCAGCTGCTACGGCTAAGGTCGTTGAGGATTTAATTAAGGCTGATTTTGTAAAAGAGGTCAAGTATACAACTTGGCTCTCAAACCCTGTACTTGTTAAGAAAAGCAATGGAAAGTGGCGAATGTGCGTTGATTATACCGATCTTAATAAAGCCTGTCCTAAGGACGCTTTCCCTGTTCCTAGCATTGATCGGCTCGTCGATAATGCTTCAGGTTTTCGTTTACTGTCGTTCATGGATGCCTATTCCGGATACAATCAAATTCCGATGTTTCCCCCCGACCAAGAGAAGACGGCCTTTATGACTGACCGCGGTAATTTCTGCTACCGGGTCATGCCATTCGGTTTAAAAAATGCGGGGGCCACTTATCAAAGGATGATGAACAAGGTATTCCGAGATCAAATCGGTCGGAACGTAGAAGTCTATCTCGACGACATGATTGCGAAAAGCGAAAGGGAAGACCTCCACATATCCGACCTGGAAGAAATTTTTGCTGAAATCCGAAAAAATAATATGCGGCTAAACTCGGAAAAATGCACTTTCGGGGTCCGGGCTGGAAAATTCCTGGGTTTCTATCTCACGGAAAGGGGCATTGAAGCCAACCCGGATAAATGCCGAGCAGTAACAGAAATGCGGACCCCGTCCACTAAGAAAGAGCTCCAGAAACTCAACGGCATGATAGCTGCGTTGTCTCGCTTCATTTCCAACGCCGCTTTCAAATCGCTCCCATTGTTCAAACTTCTTAAGAAAGAAGCAACTTTAGAATGGACACCAGAACGGGACGAGGCACTCTCCCGGCTCAAAAAGGTCCTTTCCGAACCGCCCATACTAAGTCGGCCGAGCCCAGGGGAAGATCTATTTTTGTATCTAGCCATCTCAGATGAGGCCATCGGAGCCGTGCTTGTCAGGGAGACCGGAGCTGGCCAAAGCCCGGTATACTTCGTGAGTAAAGCTTTGCATGGACCAGAAGTGAGATATCAAAAAATAGAGAAGATCGCTTTTGCTCTACTCATCTCGGCACGCCGCCTCCGACCTTATTTCGTCGCCCATCAAATCGTGGTGCGGACGAATTATCCAATTCGGCAGATCTTGCACCGACCCGACTTAGCGGGAAGAATGATCAAATGGGCAGTAGAACTCTCCGAGTTCGAAATCAAATACGAAACAAGACCGGCCATGAAAGCCCAGATACTTGCCGACTTTATCACAGAAATGGCACCCGCCGATCCGGATGACGGGATGTGGACACTCCACGTAGACGGGTCCTCAAATCCAAAAGGAAGTGGTGCCGGGTTGATGCTCGAAAGCCCGACGGGCGTCGTAATCGAAGTATCACTCACGTTCGGTTTCCCTACCTCAAACAACCAGGCGGAATATGAGGCGTGCATAGCTGGACTCCGGCTTGCGACCGATCTCAAGGTTTCCCGGCTTTCACTAAATACCGACTCATTATTGGTGGTATCCCAAATCGGGAAGCAGTACGAAGCTAAAGATCCGATTTTGCAAAGGTACCTAACCCAAGTGCAGGAGCTGCTCTCCCTTTTTACATTCACGGAGGTGAAGCACGTTCCAAGATCGGAGAATATCAGGGCCGACATACTTTCCAAACTTGCCAGCACCAAAATTCCGGGGAACCACCGGTCGATAATCCAGGAAACACTGAGCAAGCCGAGCGTAATCTTGAACCCGGAAGCAAATTTTTCTGTTAATGTAGTGGAAGAAAGCCAGGGTTGGATCGCGCCACTAATAGACTATATCAGGACGGGGAACGAGCCCCCGGACCCGAGCAAAGCCAAGAGTCTCCGGAGGAAGGCCTCCTCTTTTTCCATAATCGATGGAAGCCTCTACAGAAGAAGCCTGTCGGCACCACTGTTGAAGTGCATCGAAGGAGGAGAAGCGGACTACGTCCTGGCCGAGATCCACGAGGGAATCTGCGGGCAACACCTTGGAGGTCGATCCCTGGCTCGAAAGGCATTAAGGGCGGGATATTTCTGGCCAACCATGGAGACCGACGCAAGAAATTATGTAAAGAGGTGCAGTAAGTGTCCGATCCACGCCAAGGACCACATAGCACCCCCTACGGAGCTCACCAGCTTAAGCTCGCCGTGGCCATTCGCTTGGTGGGGAATAGATCTCTTGGGGCCATTCCCAACTGCCCCCGGCCAGATCAAATACCTCATAGTAGCGGTGGATTACTCCACCAAATGGATTGAAGCTGAGCCCCTGGCCATCATCAGCGCTAAGAATTGCATCGAATTCTTCAAGAAAAATATAATGACTAGATTCGGGATCCCCGAGGTTGTAGTCACGAACAACGGAACACAGTTCGCCGACAAAGGCTTCAGGAAACTCATGTCAGACCTTAAGATCAAACACCGGTTTACCTCGGTAGAGCACCCTCAGACAAACGGTCAGGCCGAGGCTGCCAACAAAGTCCTTCTCAATGGACTGAGGAAACGACTCGACGAAGCAAAGGGAAACTGGGTTGAAGAGCTACCTTACGTGCTGTGGGCCTACAGAACTACTCCACAGAGCTCAACGGGGGAAACCCCTTTCCGACTTTCGTACGGGACGGAGGCCGTGATTCCGGTGGAGATCGGAGAGCTGAGCTGGAGGACACTCCACCCGAAACCTCCGGGGGACAATAGCCAGGCGTTGAAGGAAAACCTCGACCTCGTCGACGAGGTCCGAGGTCAGGCTTTCCTTAAAGAAGCAATAATAAAGCAGAGGGTAGCAGGACGATATAACTCGAAAGTGATCCCCAGAGACCTTGAGATCGGTGATTTAGTTTTACGAAGAGCCGATGTCGGTTTGAAGAACGCCGCACAGGGCAAGCTCGCCCCCAACTGGGAAGGACCTTACCGAGTTTTATCTAAAACCGGCAGAGGTGCCTACGAATTGGAGACCTTGTCCGGCAAGGCGATCCCAAGAACATGGAACGCAACTAAACTGAGAAAATACTACAGCTGACTCTCATCTTACCTAAAGAACGGTGTATACCGACGTTGTAATTCATGTTATCTGAAGAGCGGTGTATACCGACGTTATTCTTATTTTATCTGAAGAACGGAGCATACCGACGTTATTCTTATTTTATCCGGAGAACGGTGTATACCGATGTTATCAATTATGTTTGCGGTGTATACCGATGTTGTAACTCATCTTATCTAATGAACGGTGTATACCGATGTTATCCTATATGATTGCGGTGTCTACCGATTTTATCGCCTATTCTATTTTCCTTTAGATGACCGAGGTTTGTCGCTATCCTAAGGGGTGAGTTCGATCTGGGCCGAGTCCCGGTAAACTACCCCGAAGGCGATCATTGTTACGACTATTTGGCCGAGGTTGCCACAACCCTAAGGGACGAGTTCGATCTGGGTCGAGTCCCGGTAAACTGTCCTTAAGGCGACGTTTACCACTTGAGCGAATCAAACGCAAGTGCACAAATGTAAAACAACAGTATAAAGACTAAACCGAGGTAAATGAAACCGGAAGCACATTAAATTACATTTTCATTACAAATTATCCCAGATACGGCCGGGTCCTCTAGTTCAAAAAGGTAATGGCATATTACAAAATTCCGGCTCCGCCCGGAACCCGGGGCTTTATTTCCCCACCGGTTCCACCCGAAACCCAAAAAGCAGCAAATTCAAAACTTCCCCATCAGCAGCAATCACGGCAAGGAAGGGGGAGGGTAAATGACATCGAACGCTTCAGACTCACGATAGGGCCGGACAATACGCCCGTCTGCTACGGTATGGTTCAAGCGAATAAATCCCCGGTCCAGAGGAAGGGATGGATGGATGACAGTGACTTGAGCAAGGGCTTTTTCGAAGCTCTCCTCGGCCACGTCCACAGCCAGTTGAGCCACCTCCACCACCTCGTCCTCCAAGGTTTCTGCTTTGGCACGTACCTCTTGAAGCTCTCTTTCCAATTCAGCAATCCGAGGCAAAGAATCAACGCTAGACCCGACCTGGGCCTGCCTCGCCTTCACCAGATCGGCCTCGAGTTCCTGAATCCGAGCCCTCAGGGAAGAAATAACCTCGGCAGACTGCCTATCTTGACTCTCGAGATCTTGGATTCGAACCTCGTGTTCCATGCACAAGTTAAGGGCAGAGTCCCTCTCCTTTTCAAATTTTTCCGCAGCCGCTTTAAGTTCGGTCTAATCCCTCTCCAGAGTCTCGTATTTCTTTTGCAGCTCCTCCCGGGCTCTTCTTTCGTTGTCCCTCTCCACCAGGGCTCCTGTAATAACAGAAACAAGCAAGTCAACAACAGAGATAACTGATAACCTTATTTTATATAGGTTATTTATGCTCCTAATACTTTTGTTATGCTTATTTCTCAAGTAATTTTAGTGCTTAAATATGTGAATATATGAATATTAGGATAAATATAGGTTATAAGTCAATTCCTTAAAACTTGGGCATAGTTAATGCCTTTGTGAATATTTTTGATGTTTTGCTTTAGCGCTGCAGCGTGTGCTATCAAGGAAACGCTACAGCGTTATATGACGGCTGACCATTGAGATATTTGTGTGGCCACTTGAGGACATGATGAGTCACCACCCTTATCTCTTCCTCTCAGCTAGAATTGTTGACTTTCAAGTGGATGCTAAATTACACTTGGCGCCTCCTAAATGGAACCCATGTGATAGTTGTTGTATTCCATCATTACCACTTTTTGTAAAAGTGCTTTAAGGATAATATCTAAGTCTAAATAATCATCATGTAATATTATTATATTATTAAGACTTAGATATTAATTAGATTAATTAAGATTGCTTCACCAATAGGCAATGTACGTAGACAAGTGTGGTAACTTGGAAGGACAACTACATACATACGAAGTAGCTATTCTCCATTGATACACACTCTTGAGCTTTTATTTTTATAGCATAGTTTTCTAAGTTCTCATTCAAGGTTTTGCTCACGCCTCAACTTCATCTCTTGTATACTACTTGGGAACATTGGAGTGCATCTTTTGCAACTACTCTTCTCTTGTCTTCATACGGTAATACATACTCTCTAGTTGTATTATGTTGATGGAACTTGTGATGAGCTAACTTTGTTGTAGTTGGATTGTTCTTGATATGTAATGAACCTTGAGTAACTTTTGTATAATATTATGATGTTTGTGTTTTATTCCTTGTGTCATAATACTTTCAATCTTGGTTTGGGAATGATCAACTAAAACAAGGTAACTTTGTGGGTACAGACATGGTTCACAAAGAGAACTCAAGGGATGGTATGAATGAAAACCCTTTAAAGACATTTAAAGGAAGCACTGCTTAACTCTAGACATAGGGGAGTAGTAGTTCATAAGGCAAATGTTGTAGGAGCTTAATATACAGGGGTAAAACTTATTTAGAGCCTAGACATAGGAGTCTTGTAACATAGCCCTGACGAAAGTGACTGAAAGGCACGCCACCAAGGCGCTACAGCGTCTAAGGATTCTGAAGCGCTACAGCGCTTAACGCTACAGCGTCTAATATTATTTCCACATTACTCTTGGGGACTTACATAACTATTGAACTATCCAACTCACTTTTAATTACTGCAAACTTAATACCGTTTTATCACAACTTATAATGTTTACAACTCTTCACCTTTACTTGTTACTTAATTCTTTTCACTAAGATTCTAATCACTTAAACTTCTTAGATTAATTCCAATCCCTGTGGGAACGAACTTTACTTATCAATATATTACTTGTTGCGATTGTGTATACTTGCACATCACCTTTTCGCACAACAAGTTTTTGGCGCCGTTGCCGGGGATTGCATTTAATTTTCATTGTTTAAGTTTTTAGTAAACTTAGTGCCTATTTTACACTGGTGTGTTGTTTCTTGTTGCTGCAGCAGTAAGCGCTACAGCGTATGCCCAGGTCTCAACCACCAGAATTTGAACCATACTCAGAACCAGAGAGAAGGTTCAGGAAGCTAAGGCATCTTCACAAGCTCAGACCCACCATGTCAGAGCATAGCCATAGGACCATTTCTGGTAGAGCTAACACTCTACATGGCAGATCTAGCTCTGGTAGAGGAGGAACTGAACCAGGTGGAAGGGGTAGAGGTAGACACCAGCAGCCACCCACTCCTACCTTACATGACCAAGAGGACTGGTACAGACATCAATTCATAAATGAAGGACCTGCTCAAATGGTAAATGACAGAGATAGACCAATGAGGGACTATGCTGTGTTTGATCCACAAACCATGGAGACAAGCATAGCAAGACCTACTCTCAACACAGCTCAGATTGAATTCAAACCTATGATGTTCCAAATGTTGCAAACAGTGGGACAGTTTGGTGGTGCTCCTCAAGAGGACCCATATTTACACTTAAAGCAATTTTTGGAAGTCTGCAGTAACTTCATCATTCTAGGGGTAAGTGATGATGCATTCAGATTAAAACTTTTTCCTTATTCCTTGAAGGATAGAGCAAAGGCCTGGTTAACTTCTCTTGAGCCTAACTCTATCCATACTTGGAATGAAATGGCTGAGAAATTCTTAGCAAAATACTTTCCCCCAAGTAAGAATGCAAGAATGAGGAATGAGGTTACTGCATTCAGACAAAGAGATGCTGAAACACTGTTTGAGGCATGGGAGAGATGGATAGAGTTGTTGAGAAAGTGCCCTCATCATGGTATACCTGTAATTATCCAAATGGAGACCTTCTACAATGGACTAGATCCAACAACCAGACAAATGCTAGATGCTTCTTCAGGGGGTGTGTTGTTGAAAACCTCCTATAATGAGGCATGTGAACTGATTGATGACATTGCCACAAATAGCTATCAATGGCCTACAGAAAGGTTAGCTCAGCAAAAGAAGGTAGCTGGTGTGCATGAAGTAAGTGAAGTTTCTGCTTTATCTGCACAGGTTGCCTCTCTTACTAACATGACAAAATCTATGAGCACATCAAACGCTGTAGCGGTCACCGCTGCAGCGGTACATGAACCTTCAGTAGCTGTCATTGAGCAAGCCTCTCCAGGGTCAGTAAGCTGTGTATATTGTGGAGGAGAGCATTTGTATGAAGAATGTCCTGGTAATCCTGTCTCTGTGAACTTTGTGGGTTTCAATAAAAACAATAATCCCTATTCAAATACATATAATCCTGGTTGGAAGAACCACCCCAATTTCAGATGGGGAGCCAACAATGCAACAGCACCTAATTATAGTGCTCCAGCAAATCCACCAGGATTCCCTGCTCAGAATTACCAAAGACAGAATGCCCCTGGGATAGATAATTCATTAGAAGGATTGATGAAAGGTTTCATGAGTGATTGCAAGACAGCCCTGAAAACTCATGAAGCTTCCATTAAAAATCTAGAAGTGCAGATGGGGCAGATGGCTAATGTCCTTTCCCAAAGAATTAGTGGATCATTACCATCCACTACAGAAGCTTCAACTTCAGGCACTGCAGGGAAGGAGCATGTAAAAGCTATAACCTTAAGGAGTGGGAGAGATTTGGTAGGATCTTCAACTGTTTCAGATGATGAAAAAAACAAAAATTCTGAAAAACAAAAAGAACCTACAACAGGCGCTATAGCGCCTGAACCTACCGCTACAGCGCCTGTTGTTGAGAGAATACCACAACCACCCAAAATTATTCCAACATACCCAGATCCTCCATATCCTCAAAGACTTCGAAAGGCTCATGAAGACAAGCAATTCAACAAATTCCTGGAAGTCCTTAAACAGTTGCACATTAATGTTCCTTTGGTGGAGGCTCTCCAACAAATGCCTAACTATGCAAAGTTTATGAAGGATGTGCTTACTAAGAGGAGGAGACTAGGGGAGTTTGAAACAGTGGCAATGACTGGGGAATGCAGCATGTTGATGCAAAACAAGCTCCCACCCAAATCAAAGGATCCTGGCAGTTTTACTATACCATGCTCAATTGGAAATTTTTACTCTGGCCGTGCCCTATGTGATTTGGGAGCCAGCATAAATCTCATGCCTAAGTCCATATACACTCAGCTAGGAGTGGGAACTGCCAGACCTACCTCACTTACACTGCAGCTTGCTGATAGAACTCTTGCATATCCAGAAGGAATCTTAGAAGATGTTCTAATAAAGGTAGACAAATTTGTATTTCCTGTTGATTTTGTAATCTTAGACTTTGATGCAGATAAAGAGGTACCCATCATATTGGGAAGACCATTCTTGGCCACTGGAAGAACTTTGATAGATGTGCAAAGAGGAGAATTGATCATGAGGGTCAATGACCAAGAAGTCAAGTTCAACATTCTCAATGCTATGAAATTTCCAGATCCCAATATTGGAGAGTGCTCCTTTGTGTCTGTTATTGACAAAGTAGTTCAAGATCACTTCCAGAAAAGCACAGATCATCTGAGGCAATTACTGAGCAACAGTAAAGATACATGGTCTGATACAGAAGCTACAGGAGAAGAGGAACAAACAGCCAAAGAAATTTGGGCTAAGAAATATGAATCTTTGGAGCAGGAGAATTCAGACATAAGAAAGGATCTCCCCTCCACTGAACAACCACCAACTCTGGAACTTAAAGATTTACCTTCACACCTCAAATATGCTTATCTAGGTAACAATAGTACTTTCCCTGTTATAATTGCTGCTGACCTTTCTGAAAAGCAGGAATAGGATCTGATTCAGACGCTACAGCGGCATAAAAAGGCAATTGGTTGGCAAATGTCAGACATAAAAGGTATCAGTCCAACCATTTGTATGCACAGAATAGTGTTAGAGGAAGACTCTAAAAATTACATTGAGGGGCAGAGGAGGTTGAATCCAATTATGAAAGAGGTGGTGAAGAAGGAAATCATCAAGTGGTTGGATGCAGGTATTGTATACCCTATTTCTGACAGTGCATGGGTTAGTCCTGTGCAGTGTGTGCCAAAGAAGGGAGGGGTAACAGTAATAACAAATGAAATGAATGAGCTACTTCCAACCAGAAAGATAACAGGCTGGAGAATATGCATGGATTACAGAAGGTTGAATAAGGCAACAAGAAAGGACCATTTTCCATTACCTTTCATTGACCAGATGCTGGACAGGCTAGCAGGTAAAGAATTTTATTGCTTTCTTGATGGTTATTCAGGTTATAACCAGATTGCAATATTACCTGAGGACCAGCAGAAGACTACTTTCACTTGTCCATATGGCACCTTTGCTTTTAGAAGGATGCCATTTGGCTTGTGTAATGCACCTGCCACTTTTCAAAGGTGTATGATGGCAATTTTCTCTGATTACATTGAAAGATCCATGGAAGTCTTCATGGATGATTTCTCTGTGTTTGGAGAAACATTCCATCTATGCTTATCCAACTTGGAAGAAATCTTGATTAGATGTGAAGAAACTAACCTTGTGCTGAACTGGGAGAAATGCCATTTTATGGTGCAAGAAGGTATAGTTTTGGGGCATAAGGTATCCAAAAAAGGATTGGAAGTGGACAAGGCTAAAATAGAGGTCATTGAGAAGCTATCTCCTCCAACAAACATCAAAGGTATTAGAAGCTTTTTGGGGCATGCTGGATTCTATAGGAGATTCATAAAAGATTTTTCAAAAATCTCCAAACCTTTGTGCCAACTGTTACAGCATGATAACCCCTTTATATTTGATGAACCATGCATATTAGCCTTTGATAAGTTAAAAAGAGCTTTAATAACTGCACCAGTTATTATAGCTCCTGACTGGAGTAAGCCTTTTGAGCTTATGTGTGATGCTAGTGACTTTGCCATTGGAGCTGTCCTTGGGCAAAGGTATGATAAAATTTTTCACTCTATATATTATGCTAGCAAGACACTTGTAGAAGCTCAATTGAAATACACAGTCACTGAAAAAGAACTATTAGCTGTAGTCTTTGCATTTGATAAGTTTAGATCATATTTAGTTGGCACCAAGGTAATAGTCTTCACAGATCATTCAGCCATTAAATATTTAATAACAAAAAAAGATGCAAAGCCTAGGCTAATTAGGTGGGTTCTCCTACTCCAAGAATTTGATTTAGAAATAAGGGACAAAAAGGGAGTGGAGAACCAAGTTGCTGACCATCTTTCTAGATTAGAAAGAGACATTGCAGGTACAGCAGGTGGGGAGATTAAGGAATACTTCCCAGATGAACAGCTGTTGGCAATGGCTGATGACTCAGTAACCGCTGTAGCGGTCAATATAACAACACTTGACGCTGTAGCGGCTGAACCAGCAACACCTTGGTATGCTGACATAGTAAACTTTCTGGTTAGCAAGGTGGTACCTGCTGAGATGACTTATCAGCAAAGAAGAAGGTTCTTCCACACAATGAAACAATATTATTGGGATGAACCTTTTTTATACAAGAAGTGTCAAGACCAGTTAATGAGGAGATGCCTAGCAGAGGAAGAACAAATGCAAGTGCTACAGCACTGCCATTCTGCACCATGTGGAGGGCATTTTGGTGGTGTTAGAACTGCTGCAAAGGTATTGCAATCTGGCTACTTTTGGCCTTCACTTTTCAAAGATGCTCAAGACTTTGTTAAAAAATGTAATAGGTGCCAAAGAACGGGGAATATTTCAAACAAACATGAAATGCCTTTAACAAACATTCTAGAGGTTGAACTCTTTGATGTTTGGGGAATGGATTTCATGGGACCTTTTCCCCCTTCTCATGGAAACCTATACATTTTAGTAGCAGTAGACTATGTTTCAAAATGGGTGGAAGCTGTTGCTTTACCCAACAATGATGCAAGGTCTGTGAGCAAATTTTTATTAAAAAACATTTTCACTCGTTTTGGAACTCCTAGAGCCATCATAAGTGATGAGGGATCTCATTTTTGTAATAAACTAATTGAGACCCTATTGGCTAAATATGGAGTCAAACATAAAATAGCAACTGCTTATCATCCACAAACTAGTGGTCAAACTGAATTGTCAAATAGAGAAATAAAGAGAATGTTGGAAAAAATGGTAGGGCCTTCAAGGAAAGAATGGTCAATACATCTAGATGATGCTTTATGGGCCTACAGAACAGCTTATAAAACACCTCTGGGGATGTCCCCCTATAGGTTGGTTTATGGGAAGTCCTGTCACCTACCAATTGAACTTCAACACAAGGCCCATTGGGCTCTAAAAAAACTCAATTTTGACTACAAGAAAGCAGGAGATGCTAGATTGCTGCAATTGAATGAATTGGAAGAACTTAGGCATTTTGCCTATGAGAATGCAGCAATCTATAAAGAGAAAACCAAGGTATGGCATGATCAAAAACTGATAAAAAGAGATCTCACAGAAGGAGGACAGGTATTGCTTTACAACTCCAGGTTAAAATTGTTTCCTGGAAAGTTAAAATCTAGGTGGTCAGGCCCTTTTCAATTGATGAAAATATATAGCCATGGGGCTGTGGACCTCTATGATGTAACAACCAATACCACCTTCAAAGTGAATGGCCAAAGGGTTAAACAATATTTTGGTGAAAATGTGGTAAGGGACAAAACCACAATTGAGCTTAAAGATCTCTAATTTGAAAGAGAAAGTCTGGCTGCAGACTTTAAAAGCAAGCGCTCTTGGGAGGCACCCCAAGAATTCTAACAAAATTGTTATGTTTATTTTCTATGCAGGAATTGAGATAAGCGCTGTAGCGGTTGCTTATAACAACGACGCTGTAGCGTTTGTCTTAAATCAGGACTGGGTGAGGTCAAACAAAAAACTAAAAAGATCCTGCTCAGGATGAGCTGGCACTGCACCCCCATCCTTAGCCTGACAAGCACGTGCACCTACTCACCTGCCATTGTCAAATCAACAGTTTCATCTTCTCTCTCCCACTTCAATCACAAAACCGTAACTTTAATATCCACAACTCCCCACGCCACCATTTTCTTTTCTCTTTCTCTTTCCTTAATCGCAGAAACTGCTCGCAACCGTTACAATCACCACTCATAAACTTCCACTCCTTCTTCTTCCTTCGTCCCAACACACACCAACATTTCCCAAAACACCCAGAAACAAATACACAAAACTCTTAACCAACCATGACCAAAAAGCAAGCCGCACTCAAACGATCTGGTAAGGGAGCTACTAAGAAACCAGAACCCTCAAATCCTACGAAAAACACCATGCCTAAGGCAACTCAAGATCCTCAGAGGTTTTGGAAGATGGATTTCATAGCTGAAAGAGGATTCAAGACAGAAAATGCTCCTGAGGCGTTTTCAACCGCTGTCACATCGCTGGGATGGGAGAGCTTCATCAAGCATCGCAAAGATTACATGACATCTTTGGTACGAGAGTTCTATTCTGGCATTGAAGAACCTAAGGAGGGAAAGCCTCAAACCCATTCACTGGTAAGAGGAGAAACTGTAAACTTCAACTCCAGAACAATCAATGATATCTTCCATTTGGGTTATCATGGAAAAGCGCTGGAAACTAAAATTCTGAACTGGGGAGATGAGGAAATGGAAGCTGTTCGAAGAAGGATTTGTGTGGAAGGAGCGACTTGGGACAAATTTGGAGCTGAATACAAAATTAAAAAAGCCTATCTCTGTGAAGAAGCAAATCTGTGGTGTAGTTTTATCAAACACTCCCTCCTGCCTACATCTCACACAACATTTGTGGAGAAAGAAAGACTCATTGTCATTGATGCTATAATGGCAGGAGAAAAGATAGACGTGGGCAGATTGATAGCCAGAGAGATAGAGAAATGCAGAGTTAAAAAGGGAGGTAACTTATATTTTCCTTGTTTAATTTCTGAGTTATGTCAGGAGGCTGATGTAGAAGTAGAAATGAAAGAAGAAAGAAGATCCCCTCTTGGGGCATTTCCTTGCATTTTCAAAGTTAAGCAGAAACCTGCCGCTACAGCGTCTTCTGACTCTCAAGCGCTACAGCGCTTAGAGCTGAAGCAGCAGGTCCTCTGCAAATTTGTGAAAGAAAAATTTGATTGGGAAAAAGCATTGTATGCTCAAATTTCCAAAGGAAAAACATCAATTCCCCCTCCTCAATTCCCTGATTAGCTGCTGGAAGAAGAGCCAACTAAAAAGCAAGAGAAAAAGGGAGTTAGGGCAGAAAAGAAAAAGGTTGTGGCTAGTCCATCAAAGAAAGCAAAGGCTAGTCCAACAAAGAAAACAAAGCCTAGCCCAGCCAAGAAAGTGCAAAAAGCTGTAGTAGAGGAGGAAAGCCTGGATTCTGATGACATTGAGAACATTAGTGAGGAAGATGAAGAAGAAACAATTGCAGTTATGAAAGAGATGGAAAAACAAGATGATGAAGAATCATCAGGAGAGGAGAGTGAGTCGGAAGAAGAAACTGAGAGTGAGGAAGAGGAGCAAGCTGAAGAAATACAATGTGATCCAACCCCAAGCCCAAAGAAACAAAAAACCCCCCCTGCCAAACCAACCAATCCACCATCAACCCCCACCACCATCCCTGAACTAGCCAAACCAACACCTAAGAAAGCACCTGCCAAGCAACTAACACCAAAGAAGCCTGAACCAAAACAACCAGCAGCAAAAGAAAAACCCACTGAGCAGCTCAAGAAAATTTACCAGTCATACATAAAGCCTAGAAGAGCCACAGGTGTCAAACTGGCTGAGTACCCAGAAGAAGGTATTCAGCCAGTAGGTGCTGCAGCAACTATGTCTGCAGTACCTAGTGACCCATTGCCTGAGGTGCATCTCGCAGAAGAGGAATCTGAAAAAGAAGCTGCTGAGGAGCTGGTGAATATGCAGGATGAAAAGGAGCCAGTGCTTGAAGAACAGGAGGATGAAGAGGACCAAGAGAAATCAGAACAGGAAGAAGAAATTCAGGAATCAGACGCTGCAGCGGCAGCAGTTCAGGAATCAAGCGCTGTAGCGCCACCAACCGCTGTAGCGGCTGAAAGCCCGGCTCCACCTCAGCCAAAGAAGAAGAAGGCAGCAAAAGGAGCCCCAGCACCTTCAAGAGCCAGTAAGTGTAACGCCCCGAAATAATTTAATTATTTATTTAATTAAATTATTTAAGGCTTACAATATTTATTTAATTTAATTAAATAATTCAAGGTTTAATGTATTTATTTAATTTTAAATTATTAGGAGGTGTTGTCTCGAAATTGATGGTGCACGGAGCCCATGACCCACAAGTGAGCCCATGACCCATGGGATGGTCATAGGATTCGACTCACTATGGGTCTTGTGGCTTAGTGGCATTTTTGTCTCATTTTGTGAAAAGAAAGAAAGTAACGTAAAAGAGAGGAGAAGTGAGAAGAGAAAAGTGCGAATAGAAGAGGAGAAGTAGAGGAGAGGGGCGAAGCTCAAAGAGAAGGAGAGGAGGCTCAATTGTGATTCGCATTCTTCCCTTGAAGCTTGGCTATCAATTCGAATTTCTCAAGGTTAGGGGGTCCTCTTTTTGTTCTTAATACTTATGTGAATTGGGAATTGCTTGGGGTTAGGGTCCTAGGTTAGTTTCCATGATTGAATTGTATTGTTGTTGAGAAATTATAGTATTGTGATGTTATTATTGAATTAACATGTTGAGAATTCTATGATTGATGTTGGAATTGGGGCAATATGCGAATTGTAGGCCAATTGTTTGAGTGTATGATTGTTTGGTGATTTTGTGGTGAAATTGGGAAATTATGGTGACATTTTGATTATATTTATAAATAGGATTGTTGGTAAATTTTAATTGGTAATTTAAAGTGGAAAAATTTCTGTTTGGATGCCCCTAGGCGCCTTAGGCACCATATGGATTGTTGCTGAAAATTCTGTTTTGCGCCATGGTCATGGGCGCCAAGTGCCCAGCAGTGTGCTGCGCCAGTTTTCCAAAATTCTGTGTTGCCTGTGTTGCTGTCCCTGTTGCCTGTGTTGCTGTCCCTGTTGCCTGTGTTGCCTACTGTGTTCCCTGTGCTGCCAGTTTTGGCGCTTGTTGCTTGAGTCATGGGCGCCAAGGGCCCCAAAGTTCTGGTGATAGTTTTGTGAAAATTGTTTTCAGGTTTTTATACTTGGGTAAAATGGCTCCTGAAAACTGATTTTGGTCAAGAAATGAGTTGAGTTGCGAAAATTCAATAGGTGCCTAGTGCATGGGCGCCAAAATTAAAGTTTAGTTTTTGGGAAAATTTTTATTGATTTATCATGTCCTGAGCATTTGGCTCGTGTAAAATGAATTTCGAAGCAAAATGAGTTGTGTAGCATGTTGGCCTTAGGCGCCTAGTGCTTGGGCGCCATGTTGCTGCTGTTCCCTGGATGTTGCTTCTGGGCGCCAGCGCCTATGTGCGCGTGTTGCCTCCTGGGCGCCTAGCGCCTGTGCGCTGTTGCGCGCTTGTTCCCTGGGCGCCTAGCGCCTGTGCGCTGTTGCGCGTGTTGCTCCTGGGCGCCAAGCGCCTATGCGCCTGTGCGCTGTTGCGTGTTGCCTTTCCTGGGCGCCAAGCGCCCATGCGCCAAGCGCTGTGTTGCCCCTGGGCGCCCAGCGCCCATGCGCCTGTTTCCAGAATGTCTAACATTTTTCCTAAACTGTTTTTAACGTAACTTTTAACTCGGTTATCCAAATTCGACGGTTCAAAATGCGTTTTGAAGCTAATTTCAGTGCCTATCCAATAGCCACAATTTTATGCAAAAATAATTTATTTTTACTGGTGTTTCTGGCTGAGGGTGTTCAAGTGTCCAAATGGCTATTTTTACCCACTTCCCTATGTTGTGTCAATTGTCCTAAGCTGGTCTATTTGAATGGGTGTTGATGTGAGTGGTGAGCTGAATTGGTGAGTGTGATAGGGTGAGATTGGTGAGCAGAGGCTACGGCCTAATTTTAATTTGGTGAGCTGATTATTATACAATGGTGAGATCATGAATTTTAAATGATGAATTGCTTGGACTTGGTGTGTTGTAATGCATTTTCCATAGCATCTCATGGACATATGCATTATTGGTGAGCAGAGGCTACGGCCTAATTTTGATTTGGTGAGCAGAGGCTACGGCCTATTTGTATTGGTGACGGATCCGACATGCATGTACCCGTGGAGTTTGGGTTGCATTACATGCATAAATCATATATTGTGTGGTGCTGTTTGGAAATAAAATATTGATGCGATTGTTCCATTATTGTGAATTGATGTGCCTGACTTCCTTTTTCCTATGCATTGCTTAATTTTCATATGTTATTAATTATGAAAAGAGACTCACCCTACTGCCTTTATGTTGCTTCTTATGTCGGCAACGTGCAGGTAATGATGAGTGAAGGTTTCCTGTATGCCTTCGTCTGGTAGGAAGTGTCACGCTCTGATACGTAGCACCAGGGGGGGGTGTCTTAGGTTTATGCTTTATTTTCTTAAAACTGCTAGACTTTGTTGGTGATGTATTGGTTTTAATTTTTGAATTGATTATTATTCCGCTGCTGATGGTGATTGGATTTAGTTGATGCGAGCTAAGCCTTTTTCTTATGGTGTTATGTATCGTGATTTTTATGAAGTAAATGTAGCACTCGCTTGAATTGTTTTCAAAAAAAAAAAAAAAGAGACTCTGATTTTATTAAAAGTAAAGTTATTAGAAAAGGGGTGTTACATTAGTGGTATCAGAGCAGTTTCGGTCTGTCCGGCCAAGTCGTCTTGTCATAGTGTCTTATGACAAATAGAATTGTTAGATTAGTTCTAAATTTCTGTTTGTGCTGCAGTGATAGTTTGAAATGGCCAGACGGGACGATGCTGCACTTGCTGCTGCCTTGCAGGCTATAGCCGGGGCGATGGGTAATATACCCGGTGCTGTTAATGATGGGACGCGCAATTTGGCTACGTTCCAGAGAGAGAATCCACCTGTCTTTAAGGGCAAGTATAATCCAGATGGTGCTTTGGCATGGCTGAAAGAGATTGAAAGAATATTCCGGGTCATGGATTGTGATGATGCGCAGAAGGTCAGGTATGGTACCCATACGCTGGCAGAGGAAGCTGATGATTGGTGGATGGAGGTGAGGCAGAGATTAGAAACTGCCAATGAAGAGATAACTTGGGCTGTTTTCCGCAGAGAGTTCTTGCGGAAATATTTTCCTGAAGATGTGAGGGGTAAGAAAGAAATAGAATTCCTTGAGCTGAAGCAAGGAAGCATGTCAGTGACAGAGTATGCTGCCAAGTTCACCGAATTGGCTAAGTTTTATCCCCATTATGCTGATGCTGATTCTGAGTTCTCAAAGTGTATCAAGTTTGAGAATGGGCTGAGGGCTGATATTAAGAAAGCTGTAGGGTACCAGAAGATTCGGGTATTCGCTGATTTGATCGACAGTTGCAGGATATATGAGGATGATAGTAATGCTCACTCCAGGGTCATGAGGGATCTGAGGGGTAAGTTTCAGAACCGGGGAAAACCGTATGAGGCTCCAGCTGGTAAGGGTAAGCAGAGGTATGCTGACAATAAGAAAGCAAGTGGGGGAGATGCCCCTGCGAAGGTTGTGTGCTACAGGTGTGGCAAACCGGGTCACAAGAGTTTTGACTGCTCAGATAATAAATGTTTCAAATGCGGTAAAGAGGGTCATGTGGCTGCGAAATGTGAGAAAAGGGATGTGGTGTGTTACAATTGCGGGGAATCAGGTCATATTAGTACTAAGTGTACTAAGCCGAAGAAAGAGAAGTCCCATGGAAAGGTGTTTGCTCTCGCAGGATCAGAGGACACTAATGAGATTCGAGGTACATGTTTTATTAATGGTATTCCTTTGATTGCTATTATTGATACTGGTGCTACGCATTCGTTTATTGCTGCTTTGTGTGCTGAGAAATTGGACCTTGTTTTATCTTCTATGATGAGGGAGATGGTTATTGACACTCCAGCTAAGGGTTCAGTAACTACCTCTCTTGTGTGTGCTAAGTGCCCTCTGTCAATCTTCGGCAGAAATTTTCTAGTTGATCTTATTTGTTTGCCGTTGGGAGGGTTGGATGTCATTCTTGGTATGGACTGGTTAGTATTTAACCATGTGCATATTAATTGTTTCCGGAGATCTGTGAGTTTCCTTCCTCCCGAAGAGGAAGAATCGGTGTTGTTGCCTGCTGGTCATTTGCATAAGGTAATGAAGGAGGGAGTTCATCTGTTTGCTTTGATGGCGTCATTGTCTGCTGAGAATCAGGCAATCATTGAAAGGGTTCGAGTAGTGTGTGAGTTCCCTGAAGTGTTCCCAGATGAGATTCCAAGTGTTCCGCCAGAGAGGGAGGTTGAGTTTGCCATTGATCTTATACCTGGTACTAGGCCTGTGTCTATGGCACCGTACCGAATGTCAGCCTCAGAATTGTCTGAATTGAAAAAGCAATTAGAAGATCTGCTTGAGAAGAAATTTGTAAGACCAAGTGTGTCACCGTGGGGTGCTCCGGTACTGTTAGTGAAGAAGAAGGACGGGAGTATGAGACTTTGTGTCGATTATAGGCAATTGAACAAAGTGACAATAAAGAACAGGTATCCGCTTCCCAGAATTGATGATCTTATGGACCAGTTGGTAGGTGCTAAGGTGTTTAGTAAAATCGATTTGAGGTCGGGTTATCACCAGATCAAGGTAAAGGATGAAGACATTCAGAAAACCGCTTTCAGAACGAGATATGGGCACTATGAGTATTCTGTTATGCCGTTTGGGGTTACCAATGCGCCGGGTGTGTTTATGGAGTACATGAATCGTACCTTCCATAGTTACTTGGATCGGTTTGTCGTTGTGTTTATTGACGACATTCTGGTGTATTCTAAGACAGAAGAGGAGCATGCAGAACATTTGAGGTTAGTGCTAGAAGTGCTGAAAGAAAAGAAATTGTATGCAAAGTTGTCTAAGTGTGAGTTCTGGCTGAATGAAGTAGGTTTCCTTGGTCATATTATCTCTGGTAATGGTATAGCTGTGGACCCAGCCAAGGTTGAGGCTGTGTCTCAATGGGAGAGCCCGAAGTCAGTTACTGAAATCAGAAGCTTCTTGGGATTAGCTGGTTATTATAGGAGATTTATTGAAGGTTTCTCGAAGTTGGCACTTCCGTTGACTCAATTGACGTGTAAGGGAAGAGCTTTTGTGTGGGATGCCCGCTGTGAGGAGAGCTTCAATGAGTTGAAGAAGAGGTTGACTACATCGCCCGTTTTGACTTTGCCTGTTCCTGATCGACCGTTTGTAGTATATTGCGATGCTTCCAAGATGGGTTTGGGAGGTGTATTGATGCAAGAGGGTAAGGTAGTAGCTTATGCGTCCAGACAGTTGAGGACCCATGAGAAGAACTACCCTACTCATGATTTGGAGCTGGCTGCAATTGTGTTTGTGCTGAAAATTTGGAGGCATTATCTGTATGGTACCAGATTTGAAGTGTTTAGCGACCATAAGAGTCTGAAATACTTGTTTGATCAGAAGGAGCTAAATATGAGACAGAGACGTTGGTTAGAGTTGCTGAAGGATTATGATTTCGGCTTGAACTATCACCCCGGCAAAGCTAATGTCGTGGCTGATGCTTTAAGTCGGAAGAGTTTGCATATGTCGGCTATGATGGTGAAAGAGTTAGAATTGATTGAGCAGTTTCGGGACATGAGTCTGGTTTGTGAAGTGACACCGCAGAGTGTCAGATTGGGGATGTTGAAGATTGGAAATGAATTTTTGGTTAGTGTCCGAGAAGCACAAAAGTCAGATGTAAAGTTGGTAGACCTGTTGGTTGTGAATGATCAAGATGTGGGTGGAGATTTCAAGTTAGATTCCCAAGGTGTATTGAGATTCAGAGATAGGATCTGCATTCCTGACGATGCTGAGATGAAGAGAATGATTCTTGAGGAGAGCCATAGAAGCAAGTTGAGTATTCATCCCGGGGCTACGAAAATGTACCAAGATTTGAAGAAACTGTTCTGGTGGCCTGGTATGAAGAAGGATGTGGCACAGTTTGTGTATTCTTGTCTGACTTGTCAGAAGTCTAAGGTTGAGCATCAGAAGCCTGCAGGGCTGATGCAACCATTGGAGATTCCGGAATGGAAATGGGATAGCATTTCCATGGATTTTGTAACTGGGTTGCCAAATACAGTGAGGGGGTTTGATGCTATATGGGTAGTTGTGGACAGGTTGTCTAAGTCTGCTCATTTCTTACCAATTAATATGACTTATCCAGTTCCAAAGTTGGCAGAGATCTACATCAAGACTATTGTGAAGTTGCATGGCGTTCCGCTTAGTATTGTGTCTGATAGAGATCCAAGATTCACCTCTGAATTTTGGAAGAGTTTGCAGGAAGCATTGGGTTCTAAGTTGAGGTTGAGCTCCGCTTATCATCCGCAGACAGATGGTCAGACGGAGAGGACTATTCAGTCGTTAGAGGACTTGTTGAGGGCATGTGTTCTTGAGCAGGGAGGTTCATGGGATTCTCATCTTTCGTTGATAGAATTCACCTATAACAACAGTTTTCACTCTAGTATTGGTATGGCACCGTTTGAGGCATTGTATGGTCGGAGATGTAGGACTCCGTTGTGTTGGTATGAATCTGGGGAGAGTGCAGTGTTGGGGCCTGAGATTGTGCGAGAAACAACTGAGAAGGTAAAATTAATCCGTGAGAAGATGAAAGCGTCGCAGAGTCGACAAAAGAGCTATCATGATAAGAGAAGGAAGGATTTAGAGTTTCAGGCCGGTGATCATGTGTTTCTGAGAGTCACTCCGATGACTGGTGTTGGGCGTGCCTTGAAATCTAAGAAGTTGACTCCCCGTTTCATTGGTCCGTATCAGATTACGGAGAGGGTGGGAAGTGTTGCCTATAGGGTGGCTTTGCCGCCTAATCTTTCGAACTTGCATGACGTGTTTCACGTGTCACAACTTCGAAAATATGTTCCGGACCCGTCTCATGTGATTCAGATGGACGAAGTAGAGGTACGGGATAATCTCACGGTTGAGACTATGCCGGTGCGGATTGAAGATAGAGAAGTAAAGATTCTGAGAGGGAAGGAAATTCCGTTAGTGAAGGTGGTGTGGTTGGGAGCTGCTGGTGAGAGTATGACTTGGGAGCTGGAGAGCAGGATGCGGGAAGCATATCCGGAGTTGTTTGATTCAGGTAATTTCGAGGACGAAATATTCTAAGTGGGGGAGAGTTGTAACGCCCCGAAATAATTTAATTATTTATTTAATTAAATTATTTAAGGCTTACAATATTTATTTAATTTAATTAAATAATTCAAGGTTTAATGTATTTATTTAATTTTAAATTATTAGGAGGTGTTGTCTCGAAATTGATGGTGCACGGAGCCCATGACCCACAAGTGAGCCCATGACCCATGGGATGGTCATAGGATTCGACTCACTATGGGTCTTGTGGCTTAGTGGCATTTTTGTCTCATTTTGTGAAAAGAAAGAAAGTAACGTAAAAGAGAGGAGAAGTGAGAAGAGAAAAGTGCGAATAGAAGAGGAGAAGTAGAGGAGAGGGGCGAAGCTCAAAGAGAAGGAGAGGAGGCTCAATTGTGATTCGCATTCTTCCCTTGAAGCTTGGCTATCAATTCGAATTTCTCAAGGTTAGGGGGTCCTCTTTTTGTTCTTAATACTTATGTGAATTGGGAATTGCTTGGGGTTAGGGTCCTAGGTTAGTTTCCATGATTGAATTGTATTGTTGTTGAGAAATTATAGTATTGTGATGTTATTATTGAATTAACATGTTGAGAATTCTATGATTGATGTTGGAATTGGGGCAATATGCGAATTGTAGGCCAATTGTTTGAGTGTATGATTGTTTGGTGATTTTGTGGTGAAATTGGGAAATTATGGTGACATTTTGATTATATTTATAAATAGGATTGTTGGTAAATTTTAATTGGTAATTTAAAGTGGAAAAATTTCTGTTTGGATGCCCCTAGGCGCCTTAGGCACCATATGGATTGTTGCTGAAAATTCTGTTTTGCGCCATGGTCATGGGCGCCAAGTGCCCAGCAGTGTGCTGCGCCAGTTTTCCAAAATTCTGTGTTGCCTGTGTTGCTGTCCCTGTTGCCTGTGTTGCTGTCCCTGTTGCCTGTGTTGCCTACTGTGTTCCCTGTGCTGCCAGTTTTGGCGCTTGTTGCTTGAGTCATGGGCGCCAAGGGCCCCAAAGTTCTGGTGATAGTTTTGTGAAAATTGTTTTCAGGTTTTTATACTTGGGTAAAATGGCTCCTGAAAACTGATTTTGGTCAAGAAATGAGTTGAGTTGCGAAAATTCAATAGGTGCCTAGTGCATGGGCGCCAAAATTAAAGTTTAGTTTTTGGGAAAATTTTTATTGATTTATCATGTCCTGAGCATTTGGCTCGTGTAAAATGAATTTCGAAGCAAAATGAGTTGTGTAGCATGTTGGCCTTAGGCGCCTAGTGCTTGGGCGCCATGTTGCCGCTGTTCCCTGGATGTTGCTTCTGGGCGCCAGCGCCTATGTGCGCGTGTTGCCTCCTGGGCGCCTAGCGCCTGTGCGCTGTTGCGCGCTTGTTCCCTGGGCGCCTAGCGCCTGTGCGCTGTTGCGCGTGTTGCTCCTGGGCGCCAAGCGCCTATGCGCCTGTGCGCTGTTGCGTGTTGCCTTTCCTGGGCGCCAAGCGCCCATGCGCCAAGCGCTGTGTTGCCCCTGGGCGCCCAGCGCCCATGCGCCTGTTTCCAGAATGTCTAACATTTTTCCTAAACTGTTTTTAACGTAACTTTTAACTCGGTTATCCAAATTCGACGGTTCAAAATGCGTTTTGAAGCTAATTTCAGTGCCTATCCAATAGCCACAATTTTATGCAAAAATAATTTATTTTTACTGGTGTTTCTGGCTGAGGGTGTTCAAGTGTCCAAATGGCTATTTTTACCCACTTCCCTATGTTGTGTCAATTGTCCTAAGCTGGTCTATTTGAATGGGTGTTGATGTGAGTGGTGAGCTGAATTGGTGAGTGTGATAGGGTGAGATTGGTGAGCAGAGGCTACGGCCTAATTTTAATTTGGTGAGCTGATTATTATACAATGGTGAGATCATGAATTTTAAATGATGAATTGCTTGGACTTGGTGTGTTGTAATGCATTTTCCATAGCATCTCATGGACATATGCATTATTGGTGAGCAGAGGCTACGGCCTAATTTTGATTTGGTGAGCAGAGGCTACGGCCTATTTGTATTGGTGACGGATCCGACATGCATGTACCCGTGGAGTTTGGGTTGCATTACATGCATAAATCATATATTGTGTGGTGCTGTTTGGAAATAAAATATTGATGCGATTGTTCCATTATTGTGAATTGATGTGCCTGACTTCCTTTTTCCTATGCATTGCTTAATTTTCATATGTTATTAATTATGAAAAGAGACTCACCCTACTGCCTTTATGTTGCTTCTTATGTCGGCAACGTGCAGGTAATGATGAGTGAAGGTTTCCTGTATGCCTTCGTCTGGTAGGAAGTGTCACGCTCTGATACGTAGCACCAGGGGGGGGTGTCTTAGGTTTATGCTTTATTTTCTTAAAACTGCTAGACTTTGTTGGTGATGTATTGGTTTTAATTTTTGAATTGATTATTATTCCGCTGCTGATGGTGATTGGATTTAGTTGATGCGAGCTAAGCCTTTTTCTTATGGTGTTATGTATCGTGATTTTTATGAAGTAAATGTAGCACTCGCTTGAATTGTTTTCAAAAAAAAAAAAAAGAGACTCTGATTTTATTAAAAGTAAAGTTATTAGAAAAGGGGTGTTACAGTAAGAGGCTCAAGAAGGCCTAATAAGGCAAGAATTGTTGGCTTCTTATGCCGGTTATGTATTTTGTACCTTATTTTGTAGTTGTTCTAAGGCCTCTCCCTTTCTTGTCAAGCAAGCAGTGAGGACACTGCTGATTTTAATTTCTGGGGGAGGACCTTATGGTTAACAGTGTTTTTAAATTAAGTACAATGATGTCTTTAAATATTTAGTATAATTATGCCATATTTTGCATGTGTTGCATGTTTTATATTTTGTATGCTTGAATGGGAAGTATGATTAGCTGCATGTTTTAAATTTCTTAGTAAGCAAAAGCTGATTCATATAGCCAAATATAAATAAGAATTTTTGAGTAAGGCAGCATTGTGTAAACAATGAAATGATGTTGTTGCTGCTTTTACACAAAATCCAAGCTTACTGAAAAACCTAGTCAGCCAGGAATAATCTAAGGATAAAGTCAAGTTTTGGATAACCAAAGGGTTAGTCAAGTTTTCATTAAAAATTGAGAGTTGTTTTAAAAGCTAAGTTTGGGGGTGCATCGGTTATGTTAAGGCTAGGAACAAAAGATGATAAATTGGTCTTTGCAAAATGAAAAATAAAAATGAATGTGGTCTTGAAAAAAGTTGCAAAATATCTTAAATAAATTGCTGAGCTGTTCCAAAAAGCATAAAAAGAAAATGCAAATAAGGAGCTCAGTAATGAAGATAGCATCTAATTTTAATCATAAAAATATAGCGCTACAGCGTCTACGGACTTTGAAGCGCTACAGCGTTTGATCACTAGACCAAAAGTTTTTGCACTGACCAATAATCTGAAAAATGCCTAATTAAAGCCCTTTGCTGTGCTTTGAAGCCCCTCAGATCTTGTGTGAAATTGTTATTCCACTCTTCTTTTTGAAAACATTCTTTGCCTAACCCAAAAGAAATCCATTTTTCCCAAACCTTAGAGAAATTCTGAAATTAACTAGGTACTAAGTTGAGCTTTGATATCACACGCTCACAACTGAGCAGTAATGATTCTATTTGAATTGTGGACCACTATGGTGTGTGAAAATGATAAGATTTAGCTTTTGAATAAATCCTGTTTAATTTAAAAGCTGCAGCTAGTTATATAAGAACTTTATCTTGCTCAAGTGTCATTCCTTGGGGACAAGCAATGGTTTAAGTTTGGGGGTGTGATAACCTTATTTTATATAGGTTATTTATGCTCCTAATACTTTTGTTATGCTTATTTCTCAAGTAATTTTAGTGCTTAAATATGTGAATATATGAATATTAGGATAAATATAGGTTATAAGTCAATTCCTTAAAACTTGGGCATAGTTAATGCCTTTGTGAATATTTTTGATGTTTTGCTTTAGCGCTGCAGCGTGTGCTATCAAGGAAACGCTACAGCGTTATATGACGGCTGACCATTGAGATATTTGTGTGGCCACTTGAGGACATGATGAGTCACCACCCTTATCTCTTCCTCTCAGCTGGAATTGTTGACTTTCAAGTGGATGCTAAATTACACTTGGCGCCTCCTAAATGGAACCCATGTGATAGTTGTTGTATTCCATCATTACCACTTTTTGTAAAAGTGCTTTAAGGATAATATCTAAGTCTAAATAATCATCATGTAATATTATTATATTATAAAGACTTAGATATTAATTAGATTAATTAAGATTGCTTCACCAATAGGCAATGTACGTAGACAAGTGTGGTAACTTGGAAGGACAACTACATACATACGAAGTAGCTATTCTCCATTGATACACACTCTTGAGCTTTTATTTTTATAGCATAGTTTTCTAAGTTCTCATTCAAGGTTTTGCTCACGCCTCAACTTCATCTCTTGTATACTACTTGGGAACATTGGAGTGCATCTTTTGCAACCACTCTTCTCTTGTCTTCATACGGTAATACATACTCTCTAGTTGTATTATGTTGATGGAACTTGTGATGAGCTAACTTTGTTGTAGTTGGATTGTTCTTGATATGTAATGAACCTTGAGTAACTTTTGTATAATATTATGATGTTTGTGTTTTATTCCTTGTGTCATAATACTTTCAATCTTGGTTTGGGAATGATCAACTAAAACAAGGTAACTTTGTGGGTACAGACATGGTTCACAAAGAGAACTCAAGGGATGATATGAATGAAAACCCTTTAAAGACATTTAAAGGAAGCACTACTTAACTCTAGACATAGGGGAGTAGTAGTTCATAAGGCAAATGTTGTAGGAGCTTAATATACAGGGGTAAAACTTATTTAGAGCCTAGACATAGGAGTCTTGTAACATAGCCCTGACGAAAGTGACTGAAAGGCACGCCACCAAGGCGCTACAGCGTCTAAGGATTCTGAAGCGCTACAGCGCTTAACGCTACAGCGTCTAATATTATTTCCACATTACTCTTGGGGACTTACATAACTATTGAACTATCCAACTCACTTTTAATTACTGCAAACTTAATACCGTTTTATCACAACTTATAATGTTTACAACCCTTCACCTTTACTTGTTACTTAATTCTTTTCACTAAGATTCTAATCACTTAAACTTCTTAGATTAATTCCAATCCCTGTGGGAACGAACTTTACTTATCAATATATTACTTGTTGCGATTGTGTATACTTGCACATCACCTTTTCACACAACAATAACCAAGAAAGCAAATCAAAGAGTGCACCTCGGAACTTGGGGTCACCTTTTGCCTAATTCTCAGCCTCGACCTTCTGAAGCTTCGTCACGTCGGCCAGATGCCGGAATAACCTGAGAGACGCCTCAACCGGGTTAACCCGGGAATCCTCCAAATGCTTCTGCAGGAAGTCGGCGTCAATTGAAATACCGGAAGACCTAGAAGTCCGGTGCTTTCCATGACGCCCCTTTTTTGAAGCCCGGGCAGCCGGAGCGTGTGAAGTAGAAGCAGGGTCTGCTTGCGGTAGGGGGCGTTCCCTTTTTCGAGTCAAGAGATCCGCAGCCCGATCCTCTGCTCCAGCCGAGCCGGCCTCCGGGATTATGCTGATCGGAACGGCGGCAACAGGTTTTTCTTTTCGAACCCCGGCCTTCCTTTCTGCAAGAGCTGTCAGGCGGGAGAACTTGTCAGGCCCCATGCTATCTGCAAAAGAAGGAAAATAAACAATGTTAGAAGAAACGGCAGTCAAGAAAATATGATGGGCGGGATTGCCAATCAATAAACCTACCAAGAACGGCGACTACTTGAGATTTTGACCCGGCCCCAACCAATCGGGCTACGTCAATCCCAAATTTCTTGGGGTCCCGGTAGACAATCAGGTCGGCAAAGTTCGTCAAGATCGCCAACGAGTCCTGATCAACCTGGGATAGCCGCCCTAAGCCGACGGTGTAGGAATGAGGTTTCCGGTTGAAATGAGAGAGCGACCACCCCAGTTGAAACTTCGTGAACTCCAGTGACTTCCGGTCCGCAGAATATTGGCCGACGTGCCTCACTGCTTCCTCATTCACGGGCTCCACAAAGAAATACTTATTTTTCCAGTTCTTAAGAGAGTCGGAATAAGGCATGAAAATCTTTATCCCTCTCTTAGCCCGGAAGCTCACATGTTCCCACCGGTCCTTGGTTCCATCCTCATGTCTCCGGTTTACCTCAAAAAGGTGGAAGAAGAGGTCGCTGGAGATTGGCCTCTCCAGATGAATGCACATCAACTCAAAAGCCCGGAGGAACGCCCATGAGTTGGGATGTAGTTGGGAAGGAGCGAGGTTCAAGATCTCCAAAGCCTCTTGTTGAAAGGCGGTGAACGGGGGTGTAACGTGCATATCCAGGATCGTCACCCCGTACATCACAAATTTCAGAGCTTTCGGCCAGATGGCCACATGCTGGTCTTCAGCCATTCCCTCCACATTCTAGATCTGATCCTTCCGGGAAAGGCGATTGACGAAGAAACTCATATCGTCCCCGGTCCTATAAAGGGACGGAATCCCCCTCAACGCCTCCGACACCCAGGAATATTCCCGGGGAACAGTGAGAGGTAGGGACACGGGAACATTGACCGGCCCTACTCCGGCTCGGGGATATTGGTCGGAATCACCTGCTTCATATGCGGGCTCCCCGCAGTGTCCAAGACCGTCTTCATTGTTCCGGCTCTCAGCCACCTCCGCCTCACTCTCTTCCGAACTCCAACTCGTACTACCCTGTTCTTCATGGTCGGGCTCGGCGTCAGAATCACCCGAATCAAGGACCACCACCTCTGTGTTATCTTCATCTAACGGCTCGTTGCTAGGAACCCCGGGAGACCGGTCGTCTGCGTGAGTAGGAGCGGAGCCCAAGTCATCTTGAACCTCTGGAATAGCCGACCCGGGGGGACTAGCACGAATTTCCATCGACTCTCTAATACCGGAAGCCATTGTTTGGGCGAGATTAGGGCGATCTATATCAGCAACCCGACTGGTTTGTTTCGTCCTCGCCAGATCGGTCCTGCAGAAATGGGGGCTTAACGAGTCAGGTTGATACGTAAACAGTGGGTCCACAACCAAGTCGGAACCCGACCTGACGACCCCCACTCTGTATCTACAAATGCGGGTCCGGAGAGAACCCGGTCGTGATCTAAAGCCGGAAGCAATAAAAGAAAAAAGGAAAGCTAACCTTATGAAAAACGAAACTCGTCGAACACTGGAGGCAGGTCGCGAACAGTAAAGGCGTTACCGAGACTCAGCACAACTCGGAAGAAAGAAATAAGCTCCGGAACGACTTTAAGATCGGGATCGGAGCAATTAGCAGAAAAACAATCCAAGTAAGGGGGATCCCCCCTCCTATTTATAGGAAATAAGAAGGCCACAGATGGGCCTGGGCCTGGGCTACGTTTCCCAAGACTAGCCCCTAGACAGGCGCGTCGTTCCAAGCGCCATCATTACCCCAATCATCCTCGAACGACGCGTCCCATCAATGACGTTTCCAGCTGGCACAGAAATCAAGGCACTGCCATGACCGGATCGCTGCGTTTCCATCGATTCGCCCCGGCCTCTCTATCCCACCATGACCGGAATCTCTCAAAGTGGACAGCCTCGAGTCACTCGGCGCGACCTGAGTCCCTCAGATCGGCCCGGTATGCCGGACGAAATCTCTAAACAAGTCTAGCTCGCCTCAAGGCGACCCGACTTGGGGGGCTACTGTTATGGATTGGGCCTCGATGGCCAATCCACCAAAAAGGCCCAACACCAAGGATCCAATTCATCCAACGGTGGAGATTGTAGACCTAGATCCAACAGCCCTCCTCCACTCCAGATACCTATAAATAAGCATTGAATGTTCACATTAATGGTATTCATCTCTCACCTACTCTCACTTGTAATTGACTCACTCACTGACTTGAGCGTCGGAGTGTCATTGCAGGTACCACCCCACCTCGGACCGGAGCACCAACTCGGACAACCAAGGATAAACGTACCAACTATCTCGGACTGGTCTACCTATCCCAGATCGGATACGTAGCAGGAGATACGGTACCGAACACCATCTAATATCCAGCCCCGTTCCTGACATTTTATGCGTCCTAAGCAATTTGTAAGAAAATGACCCCGTTCCATAACTATTTTTTAATTTAAAAATATCTCAATAAAAGACAAAAAAACTTATTTCATTTAACATAATACGCCGTAATACATAATAATAATAATAGTTTTACAAAATATCAAAAAACTTCTCTTTTATCGGAAAGTCATAAGAAGTGGTTTCTTCGAGCATTTTGAGATGCAAAATCATTTATAATCACATCAACATCTCTCCAACATATCCTTCTTAATTGGCAAAGTTGCCAAACCGTTCAATCTCTCTTGTGACATTGATGATCTCAAGTAGGTTTTAATCAACTTCAATTTTGAAAAACCTCTTTCAGCCGATACTACGGTCACAGGCACCGTCTGTAAAACTCTCTAAGCAATTGCTACATCCGAATAGCAATCTGCAAGTTTGACAAATTTAAGAATATCAATGGCAGACATTGTGTCAATTGGCAAATTAAATTGTAACACCCTTAATTTAGAGAAAAGATCTTCTACATCAACATTTGATAAATTGACCCATTTGCAGTCTTGCAGAATCGATTACCAATGCCGAAATTGATCCCTTTGGCAGTCTTGTAGAATCGATTGCCAAAAATTACTAGAAATTGATTGCCAGAAAGGGGATCTTTGAGCTTGCAGTCTTGTATAACAGAAAGGGGGAAGTGAAAGGGAATTGGGAATTGATTCAATTGGGGGAGTGGATTCAATTGGGGATTGGGGAATTGAAAGGGAATTGATTGTACTATTTATCTTGTTGCTTTTTTTACAGTTGCCATGATAATAAATTTAAAGAAGAAGGTGAATAGGTGAAGAAAGATGTGAATTGAATGAAAAAAAGGTGAATTGAACGGTTTAAAGAATGAAGAAGAAAAAACAACAAGTGTTTGACTCAAGGAGTGTCATACCCTAATTTTGTCCGTTAGATTAATGTGATTTGTTTTTCTAAAATAATAATAATCTTGTAGACATTTGATTTTAATCGGTTTCTTGTTTCATTTTCGAAAAATCCCAAAAACATGTTCCATGGTGCACACGTATTATTTTTAGTCGCGTATTAACGTTTTCGCATTGTTGCGTGCATATGTTATTTCTAACTACACACGCGTGTCATTCCTAATCGTGTGCGTGTCGTTACGCTCTTTGCGCGCGCGTGTTCGCCTCTCATCGTGTACGCTTCTTTTTTTACCGCTTTTATTATCATCAAAAAATAATAAATAATAGTAATAAGATAAAATCAGTTTTTTTTGTTACATATACAAACAAAAAAATTAAAAAAAGAAAGGGCAGAATTGTACAAAAAAAAGTCAACTCTTTTATAATACAAAAATTAAAATAAAATAGTACATTTCTGAAACAAAAAAACAAGGCAGCAGCGACTGCTCATTTGGAGAATGAGGCTGAGGTTGCCTTCTCCTTGTCCCTTGGCTTTCTTCCATTTCCAGCAAAAACACTGCTGCAGTGGCAGCAGCCCTGCTGCCATCCTTGCTGCTCCACTGTGTCACTGCTGCCAACAGCTTTGTCCCCCATGAGCTTTGATCCTCTGCTTCCATCCACACCTACACCACACAATTAGCCTATAAATGCAACAGAACAGAAATCGGGAAGGGGACGGATACACAGTGACACAAAAAACACACACACTGAAACAAAACAGACACAGACAAAGGCACAGGAAACGCACACAAAAAACAGAAAAAATTCAGAAATCTGATGAAAGATTAAGGGTTGCTCACAATGAAACCCTAATCGATACAACACTCAAGGCAGAGACCAAGTTTTGTTTTCAGTAGATAGATAGGGAGTAGAAAACTGAGTAAAATCACAAAAACGAGTAAAATCGTGAACTGACCTCCGCTCACCGTATGCGGTGGTCGTCGCGATTCCGATCGTGGTAGCCATCCTTTTGGTACATTCGCGCGCCGTAGAGACCCTCCTCCGTTTGCGTTCGCCGTCGCCGGAACCACCACGGTACCACCCGTGTTGGCTCTCCTCCGGTTGACTGTCAGAGTCCGTCAACAGCCACGCCAAGCGGTCACCACTACTCAGCCATCATCAACGCCTCGCGTTATATCTCGCCCTCCACCGTCACCATCAACTCCGTCGCCTTCGCCAGAGACGAGCTCACCACCACCGTATACACCACCGGCCAAGGGACGGCCGGTCACCCTCTCTGGAGCCGTCGCACACAACCGCCGCGCGTCTTCCCACCGTCGTTCTCTCTCTTTCTTTCTCTGGACATCTCACGCTCTCTCTGCTGAAAACGGAGGGGAGGTTAAAATTGGAGATAGGGATAAAGTTTTTTTGTAGATCGGTCGTGAAGAGGAGGAGGGAGAAGTTGAGAGTGGCGGAGGAGAGAGAGAGAGAGGGATCCGGTTCATGGTAGGGGAGGGAGATGAGAAGAGAAATGGATAGCTTCTGCGTGAAAAAAAATTGATATTAGGGTCAGGGATTGGAAGGTGCGGCGCTGAGTGATGGTTTAGGTTAAGGGAAGTTAGGTTTATTCTGATTATAGGGTATTGGGCTTGGGTCGTGGGCTGTGTGGCTTTATTTTTGTTTAGAAATTAGGTTCATAATCACACCCCTGGATTTCGTAATGCGCCCTCCTTTTTTTTTAAAATCATATTGATCTTCACGCCCCAGATTCCACTGCGTACACCCCCTCATACGGCCCATCTCCATTTTTTGCAGCCCAGCCTACAAAAACAAGCTGGGCTCGTTGTTTGCACCTCCCTTTTAAAAATACAACCTCCTGCTCCTTTTCACACCCCTTTTTAAATATGCACCCCCTACTTCTCCCTTTTTTTTAAATTTCTTTTCCATAAATAAACGTTTTCTTTCACAAACCTATTTCTTCTCAAGTAACAAATAAATGTTTTCCCCAAACATAAAAAATGGTTTGTCGCTAATGGTCACTCTGAGCTTAGCTTGTTTGACCGTTAATAACAGCTTCAGTTTTCAAACGAGCTGTGAGTGACGACCACTCTGAGTTTCACTTGTTTGGTCGTCACAAATACCTCTCCCGATTTCAAAAAAATAAAAAAACATCAAACACACAAACATTTTCTACCAAGAACTACGTGCGATTTGATTCTCTACCAGGAGATACGTAGGAGCGGAGGGCGGCCGACCTCTGTCAATTGCATTAATAAAAAACCTTTTTTTCTTTTTTCTTTTAATTCATTTCTCTCTTTTTTTCTCAAACACTACAAAAATAACTAACCGTTTATCGAGTCTTTTTTTTATTATTATAAGGGTAAAAACATTATTTTTGAATTAATAAACGCTTACACATTTAGTTAAAAGGTAACCTTCCTTAGGAAGGATGTCGTAGGGTGCTAATACCTTCCCTACGCATAAACGACTCCCGAGCCTAAATCTGGTCCGCAAGACCCCTTTATCCACTCAATAGGGATTTTCCAATGTTTGCCCTTAAACAAAAACTTTGGTGGCGGCTTCATTCAAGAACTTCGAAGAATCCATTCCGTCCGGATTTTTCGGTCGCTACAGCTGGCGACTTCACTGGGGACAATTAAGAGAGTCAAGCCAAATTAACTAAATGTGTAAGTATTTGTTAATTTTATATTTTGTTTTTGCCCTTATGCTTATTTTATTTATTTCTTTATATTATTGAACCTTAGGGTAGACGACTTTTTTGTATTGTTGTTGTATGTCTTTTCCAGTTTGGTTAGTTTAGGTATTTTGCTCTCATCACACACCTCACTTACACTTTTGCACACACCTTTGAGTGGGGCCCTATACCCGGGTCTGCAAATAACCTAGGACGAGTGGAGATTATTAGTGACAGTCATTCTGGATTTTATCTGTCTGACTCTCATGAAAGTCTCAACTAGAGTACGCTCTTTCATGGTATCCCACACCAGGTAGCTCGCTATCGTTGTGGTTCATGTCATGAAAGGGATTTTAGCTCTGGGGACCTTTGTGAGGAAGTGAATAGAGCCACCTGAGAGATCGATCACATAAGCGACCCTAGACATGTTGAAAATCCCAATTTAGACATGACCCACCTAGGACACAGGGGCATTATATTTACCGTCTCTATTAATCTGGTTAGCGTTTCTCCCAAATTAAAATCATTCAAAAAAAAACATCTTAATGCTCCTTTCTTTCGTTTGCATGCACATGAGGCGACGTCATTATATCAAAAATCTTCATGCATTCATAATAAAATAAAATCATTGTTATGTATCCCATTATCATTGCACTACCATACATCTCATCATATTTAAAATAACAAAAGCGTCAATTTTTTTATTTGTCCATTTTATCCTAGTTGCATCATCTCTCATACTCATACATCGCATCGCTATTATAAAAATTTATTTTTTTTAAATGCATCATCTTCATGCATCATAAAAAACAAGGACAAAAGTCATTTATTCATATCCATCTCAAATGCATCAGTCCTTCAACATGCGTCAAAACAAAAATTATAAATTTCTTCATTATTGCATCATTCATCACCCAATAGCATTTTGTTAGCTTTTTATTTTAGTTGACGCATAAAAAAGGGATAAACCATCACGCATTTCATTCATCTCCATTGTTGCTCATGTACAACAAACATCCGTATGTTCATGCATTATACTTTATTCAAAGAAAACACACAAAAAAATCATGATTCATTCATACTAAAATCATTCTTCCATAAGCATTTCATTGCATTATCATGCATCGCGAAGGTATCATTTTTTTTTTTTTCAAAATTGCACTCCTGCATATCCGTACCCCCAAAAATATTACCCCCATATTATATAAAGGTTATGTTCATTACTCTTTTCCACGCATTAAAAAAAATCGCTGCGAGTGTCATGCATTTTGTTTCCTCGCACACAAAAAAGGCAATAGCATCATTGGCACCGACATTCATTCATAATCATTCAAAGTCATGATCACACAGTGTATGTACCACATCATTCATAAAGTCTTGAATTACATTTAAAAAAAAAACATGACATTCATACATCATTTCCCTCATGTGGTCATCCTAGTTTAAATGCAACAATTCCATATTCATGTGTCATTTCCCAAATAAAACAAAAAAAATCATTTCATTATAATTGTATTATTTGTCATCCAATAAATCAAAAAATAGGAGTCTGCATACATGTTGCACTACCTCTCGGAAAACGAAAATAATTGCATTAGAATCAAACATTTATTTCTTCATGCATTCGCATTTTTCATACATATCTGTCATCATGGGCATTATATTTTGCTAGAAAATAAAAAATCACCATAGAACGAGTAACTTGTTTTCATATACATCTCGTTCTCATGATACTAACATGCACATCATCCTCCAAAAAAAAACAAAGACGCTACGTATTTGTCCAACTTTCATCATCTTGCATACTCAAAGATATACTATATTCGTTACTCCTCTTCATGCATAGAAAAGTAAAAAAAAATGCATTAGTCATCTAGCATGCAAAATAAAAGAAAAATAATAAAATAATGCCACTTTCTTGCATTATTCATCATCATATTGCATTGCCTCCGAAAAATCATTTTGAATAGTCAATCCTTTCAAGTGATCCTTCATTCACATTCCTCACATCTGCATCATGCAACGATTTCGTTCATTCATACATTACATTATTTTCATGAAAAAGAAAAGAATAAAAAAATATGATCACAATTAAAAAATTGTTGTCTTATTTAGCATGCATTCATAATCATTCACAAAATAATATAGGCATTTCATTCACGCACCCTTTCACTCATCCAAAAAACTGTTGTTTCATTGAAGCACCCGTACTCCATTTCATCCACACATCATTTATATACTGTTTCAACATGCATCATTTCAAAAATTACGTCATCATTTTCGCATCATTCATAGATACGTATTTAGCATTTCATTTTGATACATGAAAGAGGCTCTGCATCGGTCACGTGCCGCATTGTCCCCAAAAATCATTTAGAATAACTGACATTTCCAAGTGATCATTCATGCACGCGTTTCATGCATTCGCATCTGCATTTTCGTCGTTTTTCACCATGTGTTCGTTCATGCATTAGTACACAAGGTGCGTTTAACTTGATTATTCTTGTTACGTGAGCATAGTTAGTCTTTCAACTAGAAAATAAATAATTATCATGCATTCATAATAGAATACGGTCATCATTTTCATTATCATGGTACCAACATGCATCTCATCATCTAGAAAATAACAAAATATCATATTTTTTTTAAGCCACACGCCAATAATGAGAAAATAATATCACATTGGTATTATAAAAAAAAATTACATTCATTCATTATTTCATTCAAACGTGTTACTCTTCTTCATGCATCATAAAAAATAATGAAAAATAAAAGTCCTTTATTCCAAACCACCTCACACGCATCAGTCATCCATGCATGAGTCATTTTCAAAATTAAAAAAAACACAAAAAGTCATTCATCATCCAAAACATATTTCAGTTAGCAATAAACAACGATTTGCATCATCTGTATGCTATACTGTCCCCAAAAAGTAAAAAAAAATCGTTTGGAATAGCCGATCTTTTCAGGAGATCATTCCCTTCACGCATTTCACGCATTTACATCTTCATCATACATATTCATCATCACGTGCATCACATTTTTTTAGAAAAGAGTAGAAAACAATCATGAGCACAATTTCAAAAATTGTGAATATCTTTTTTTTTTTTTTTGTATTTCCATTCATTCATAAACCATTCATTCACACATTTTAGGCATCTGCATTTGCATCATGCATGTACATTATCATGTGTTCATCCATACAAAAAGCATGAGCATTACCTTTTTCAAAAAATTTGATGAGAGATGAGGCGAAGTCGATTATTTCTTCTTTGGAAAAGTTTAGCTTAGCGATAAACTCAAGGTGTTTTCAGACACTCAATTTTCAAAAAAAAAGAAGTTATTCACTGTTTGCAGCTCATGCATTTCTTCAGCAAAATGACGCATCTCATCAATCCCATGATAAATGATCCAAATGGTCCAATTTGTTAACTAACGTGTTATCGAAATTTTCTATCATGTCGTTGACTATGTTAACTCTCTGTGAAGCATTCTTATGGTGAACTTGTATGCAACGTGCATTTATTCTTGTCTGAGTCAGTTAATATCCACATCTTTCCATTGTATCATCATCCCTTTACACGTCCGGTCCCACCCCGACCACCCAGGGCATATTCTCCACACAAGTACCTAGTTAGCCATTTGGTTTGTTCCCAATGATGAAGTTTCATGAACTAACACTTTAGGCCCCCATGCTGGGGCAAGTTTGTGATCACTAGATATCTTGCCAACATTGTTTTCACTTGGTGCAAGTCCTTTACAAAAAAATCAAAAAGCCTGTTAGGTTGAAAACTCGCAAGAGCAGCCTAAGCAAAAAATTAGGGCAAATAAAAGAAATAAAGAGAAAAAGAGCGGATATATAAAAATAAATAATTTTTGTCCTTAGATTAATTTTTGAGAAAAACAAGCAACCATGATTTGAAATAAAGTTTGGTCGTCTTCCCGTATCCTCAAAAAATTTACTACCCCTTTGAGCCAAAAAAAAAAAAAATCAAAAAATTTTACAGTCACCCTAGACAATGATCAGTTCCACATCAAAAATGGTGTGTCACTTTTATCAGCTCACCCTACTCAAAAAAAATCACAAAAAAATGTGAAATTCAAAAAAGAGGATTGAAAAAGAAATCCTCAAAAAGAAAAAGGTAAAAGCAGTAGAAATTGTGAGCTGATACAGAATATCACCAAACACAGAAGATATCATTGTCCGAATGAACCCTCAAACACTCTTTGGACCTACTCATCCTTTCTTTCATAAGAGGTCATCGTCTCATTTAAGCCCTCAAACACTTCTTTGGACCCAATTGCCATTTCTTTCATAAACCCTAACCATTGGCCATGTTACAACCCCAAAAAAGGTCCGTTCACATCGATGATTGATTGCTTTCATTTTCTCAAAGTTTTAATTTTAGGACAACTAAGTTTATTTATTTACAATATATTTGCTCAAAAAAAAATCAAAAAAAAGAAAAAACCAAAGGGCCTGCACTCCAATGTTCGTTCAAATCACACTGATATCAAGACAAGGTTTAGTGATCACCAATTGAAATTCTCATCATATAAAAAACTCAAGACTGTCACAGTCTTTGGGATTCACCTAAAAGAGAACCAAAAGTTTATACTAGGACCATCACCTAGATCCCAAAGTGGGGCACACCTTTCACCTTTCATGCTTCTTGAACTTGGAAAATGTCCGGCATCCATCCAATTCATATACCCCATCCAATCCATACGACCAATTCCAAAGACCCATGACCCAAACTCAGTCACCTTTCACAACCCCACTAGAAGCAATCATTTGAAATACCATTCCAAAGTGGGGCAATCCCGTCACCCTTCACTCCACCTAAAGTCGGGGAAATTCTCCTTACACCCATCTCATACCCTCGCCATATTCACATCCATAAGACCACACCAGGGCAATTTCTCAACCCACCATGCTGGATACAGCCTTTTGCGAACTCTAGTCAAGATTGGGGCAACACCAAACGCCATGGTTTGAGACAAAATCTCTTGCTTACCACCCTTCATTCCAAAGTCATGACATTCTCAATTCATTATTTCCTCTACACCCCTAGCTGTTGTCATCACTAGACAGGGGCAAATTATTCACTCACCTTCACCGGTAGTCTAAATTGGGGCAGTCCCACATTTCTTGAGTTAAGGAGAACCTACCCTTTCATGACTTTGCCCAAAAACCCGTCATTTATCCCTTCATCCGTCCATACCCTAGGTCTCGAGAACCCCAAGTTAACTGACTCATTCATCTATGCTTGCATTATTATGCATATTTGCTAAACAATGTTTCAAAAAGAGAAAGCACAAGTTAATAGTGTGAAGTTGGAAACTCACGTAGTTAACTTCGTAGACCTAAAATTCAGTCATCATGGGACACCGTAATGAAAGAACAATGTGAAGAAGCTTGCAAATGCAATCAAATACTTTTGCACATCAGTGTCCGTGAATAACAACTTTGAGATTGCCATGTCTGAATTCAAATCATTTGTTTCAAGGAATGATTATTTCAAAATATTCACCTCTTTTCCTCTCGCATCAAGAGTCTCATTTCTCATCGTTACAAAAAAGAAAATTTTTTGCACCATCAACCAAATCATAGCATAAATCGTTCCACCATGCAATCATGCATCTACCATAGCACCTGCGCCTAAGCAGCACATTTGCATGTCATCTACCGTCGCATACACGGCTTGTCGATTCCTGTTTTCGACCAGCTTCAGCATCCATCATTCACGGGCTTTTTGTAGTCCATTTACTTTCGCATTGCACACATATAACACTTTTTTGCTTCGATACACGCGCCAAGTGTCGGTCTCATCGTTGCCAAAAAGCTCTCTAGTTCACCAATCATATCATCCACCATAGCATTTGCATCAAAGTTCACATTGCATGCATCAACAAAAGAAGCAAAATAAATAAGAAAAAGTAAAAAGAAAAGTCCATCCATTACATTTATCATCACACCAAAAAATTAATCACTACAATCACAATCACATCTCATACACCGTGTGTCAACTTTCCCATTCCGTCAGTTACAACACCCATTGTCTGCCCCATTTCATTCATCATCAGGTACCAATCATTGCACATTCATCACATTCCATGCATAACATTTTTGCACCAATCATGTCATTTACCATGCGTTCATGTGCTTCCTTTTATTTACCATAGCATACAATCATTATAATCACATTCATATCTCATCTGCATCCACATACAACCGTTTGTCGATTTTCTCATTCCATCAGGTTCAACACCCATTTCATTCATCATCCCACCAGATACCAATCATTGCACGTTCGTCACACGCATAACACTGTTTGCTTCGATAGATGTGCCAAGTGTCGGTCTCATCGTTGCCCCCAAAAAAGAGTTTTTTTACATTACTAATCATATCTTTGTACCATGCATGACATTCGCGTCAAAACATTACATTTGCATCTCATTCACACTTTGCATTTCATACACTCATATACCAAGAAAAAGGAGAAAAGCAAAAAAAGACAAAAAGAGAAAAATTGCTCATTCCATTACAGTCATCATTCCACCAAAATCAATCAGCACGACCACATTCCTACTTTATCTGCATTCACACACGTTGTTCGTCATCCTCCATGTCCCATCAACTTCAACTCACAGCATCTGCCACACTTCATTCACCCCATCGAACACTTACCATTTCACATACCTATATTGCACGCATACATCATTCATTGCATTTTCAGACATACCAAATATAGATAGCTTTTCCCTTCTCAGGTAAATGTATTCATTAGGTGTGTTCTAGGCAAGTACGCCATCTGTCAATCCCAATATTTTGTTCCCCCAAAGTCAGCACTCCAAATGCTGGTCTCATACAACAATTCAGAATCTCAGCACCCCTCCAGACCCCCAGCGGTCCCTCAGAGCCCAAGCGCTCCTTCAGAACATCAATGGTCCTTCAATCCAGATCGCACGTCGCGTTATCGAGCAACCGACGGATCATCCGGCCCCAGGCCCTTCAGACTAGCTGTGTCCGCCTAAAAAAACACAGTGCACGTCCTTCGAGGTGTGCAAATCAGGTCAACGACCTGACTTTGCCCCCATGGCCGCTCGAAAAGGCCACCCCCCAAGCAGACCGTTTTGCTAGTACCGTTGCTAGTTTGCGCTCCATCAGACCCATTGGTCCATCAGGCTTAGGCATGCCCTTCAGACCTCGTCGGCCCTTCAGTTTAACTCCAATCAATGCGCCAAGCATCGACTGCGAATTAGACCATCAGAGCCCAGTGCTCCTTCAGATCCCCGGTGATCCTTATTTACTTTTGTTCTATGTCAACCCATTTTTTCAAGAATTTCTATTAAAAAAAAAAGAGGAATCATAGTCTTGACAAAATTAGTGTCGTTTTATCTTTATTTCTATTTTACTCGAGAAATTTGGAAACTCTTCACACTTCCTAGTAAAATATAAATAAAGAGGGGCAGCTGTCATACCCTAATTTTGTCCGTTAGATTAATGTGATTTGTTTTTCTAAAATAATAATAATCTTGTAGACATTTGATTTTAATCGGTTTCTTGTTTCATTTTCGAAAAATCCCAAAAACATGTTCCATGGTGCACACGTATTATTTTTAGTCGCGTATTAACGTTTTCGCATTGTTGCGTGCATATGTTATTTCTAACTACACACGCGTGTCATTCCTAATCGTGTGCGTGTCGTTACGCTCTTTGCGCGCGCGTGTTCGCCTCTCATCGTGTACGCTTCTTTTTTTACCGCTTTTATTATCATCAAAAAATAATAAATAATAGTAATAAGATAAAATCAGTTTTTTTTGTTACATATACAAACAAAAAAATTAAAAAAAGAAAGGGCAGAATTGTACAAAAAAAAGTCAACTCTTTTATAATACAAAAATTAAAATAAAATAGTACATTTCTGAAACAAAAAAACAAGGCAGCAGCGACTGCTCATTTGGAGAATGAGGCTGAGGTTGCCTTCTCCTTGTCCCTTGGCTTTCTTCCATTTCCAGCAAAAACACTGCTGCAGTGGCAGCAGCCCTGCTGCCATCCTTGCTGCTCCACTGTGTCACTGCTGCCAACAGCTTTGTCCCCCATGAGCTTTGATCCTCTGCTTCCATCCACACCTACACCACACAATTAGCCTATAAATGCAACAGAACAGAAATCAGGAAGGGGACGGATACACAGTGACACAAAAAACACACACACTGAAACAAAACAGACACAGACAAAGGCACAGGAAACGCACACAAAAAACAGAAAAAATTCAGAAATCTGATGAAAGATTAAGGGTTGCTCACAATGAAACCCTAATCGATACAACACTCAAGGCAGAGACCAAGTTTTGTTTTCAGTAGATAGATAGGGAGTAGAAAACTGAGTAAAATCACAAAAACGAGTAAAATCGTGAACTGACCTCCGCTCACCGTATGCGGTGGTCGTCGCGATTCCGATCGTGGTAGCCATCCTTTTGGTACATTCGCGCGCCGTAGAGACCCTCCTCCGTTTGCGTTCGCCGTCGCCGGAACCACCACGGTACCACCCGTGTTGGCTCTCCTCCGGTTGACTGTCAGAGTCCGTCAACAGCCACGCCAAGCGGTCACCACTACTCAGCCATCATCAACGCCTCGCGTTATATCTCGCCCTCCACCGTCACCATCAACTCCGTCGCCTTCGCCAGAGACGAGCTCACCACCACCGTATACACCACCGGCCAAGGGACGGCCGGTCACCCTCTCTGGAGCCGTCGCACACAACCGCCGCGCGTCTTCCCACCGTCGTTCTCTCTCTTTCTTTCTCTGGACATCTCACGCTCTCTCTGCTGAAAACGGAGGGGAGGTTAAAATTGGAGATAGGGATAAAGTTTTTTTGTAGATCGGTCGTGAAGAGGAGGAGGGAGAAGTTGAGAGTGGCGGAGGAGAGAGAGAGAGAGGGATCCGGTTCATGGTAGGGGAGGGAGATGAGAAGAGAAATGGATAGCTTCTGCGTGAAAAAAAATTGATATTAGGGTCAGGGATTGGAAGGTGCGGCGCTGAGTGATGGTTTAGGTTAAGGGAAGTTAGGTTTATTCTGATTATAGGGTATTGGGCTTGGGTCGTGGGCTGTGTGGCTTTATTTTTGTTTAGAAATTAGGTTCATAATCACACCCCTGGATTTCGTAATGCGCCCTCCTTTTTTTTTAAAATCATATTGATCTTCACGCCCCAGATTCCACTGCGTACACCCCCTCATACGGCCCATCTCCATTTTTTGCAGCCCAGCCTACAAAAACAAGCTGGGCTCGTTGTTTGCACCTCCCTTTTAAAAATACAACCTCCTGCTCCTTTTCACACCCCTTTTTAAATATGCACCCCCTACTTCTCCCTTTTTTTTAAATTTCTTTTCCATAAATAAACGTTTTCTTTCACAAACCTATTTCTTCTCAAGTAACAAATAAATGTTTTCCCCAAACATAAAAAATGGTTTGTCGCTAATGGTCACTCTGAGCTTAGCTTGTTTGACCGTTAATAACAGCTTCAGTTTTCAAACGAGCTGTGAGTGACGACCACTCTGAGTTTCACTTGTTTGGTCGTCACAAATACCTCTCCCGATTTCAAAAAAATAAAAAAACATCAAACACACAAACATTTTCTACCAAGAACTACGTGCGATTTGATTCTCTACCAGGAGATACGTAGGAGCGGAGGGCGGCCGACCTCTGTCAATTGCATTAATAAAAAACCTTTTTTTCTTTTTTCTTTTAATTCATTTCTCTCTTTTTTTCTCAAACACTACAAAAATAACTAACCGTTTATCGAGTCTTTTTTTTATTATTATAAGGGTAAAAACATTATTTTTGAATTAATAAACGCTTACACATTTAGTTAAAAGGTAACCTTCCTTAGGAAGGATGTCGTAGGGTGCTAATACCTTCCCTACGCATAAACGACTCCCGAGCCTAAATCTGGTCCGCAAGACCCCTTTATCCACTCAATAGGGATTTTCCAATGTTTGCCCTTAAACTAAAACTTTGGTGGCGGCTTCATTCAAGAACTTCGAAGAATCCATTCCGTCCGGATTTTTCGGTCGCTACAAGGAGGAATATACAACTTTTTTTGATATAGCACTATTATAAAAAAGCTGAGTACAAAACAATTAGAGCATCACTATTATAACACTTTATTTTTTGTTAAAATATTAATATAAAAAAAATGAATATAAATTTTTTTGGGCTCCCTACAAACCTGGGTCCTAGGCAGTTGCACCCCCAGCCTAGGCCTAGGGCCAGCCCTGCTCGTATCCTATAGTCTTAAGGGTCTCTTGGAATTTCATGTTTTAGTTATCTTAATATGTGCCGTACTTATTAAGTGCTAATATAAATGTGGCCTATTGTCAAAAAAATTAAGTGCTAATATAAATGTGGTCAGATCTATAAGCACAAATGTATATCCTAATTGGGGCTTGTTATCAGTCCTAATTTGGGAACAAGAGAAGCTCCACTCCCCAAACTTTTGTCTAGCAAAATAAAAACCCTTTGGTTATCATGACTAGACTATTTATTTTTGTGTGAAAATTCATGCATGCATTGAACCACTTATCATAATTGAATTGAAGATTGAAATGATGAAATATCTTAGACAGTTCCATTGATTTAATTCACGGTTGAGTTAAAAGACAAATAAGTAAAAGTTCATTCTGAACGATTCAGCCGCGAAATATATGGCTATATATATGAAGTCAATAACCAATATTGACCTTTTCAATTTAATAAGTGTTATTATAGTTAGAAAATTTCGTGTGTTTTTCAAGTCAATTTTTTTGAACCACTATTAAAATAATATTTTAATAGTTATGATCTTTTTTTCCGCGCAGTTATTGGCTGTAAGAAAGAGTCATTACTAGACTCTTGGTCGATCTTCATTTAAATAAAGGCTTGCTATTTCACTTTGCGATAACTCCATTCAGTAATCAATTTACTTCTTCATCTGCACCAAATCAAGTATATAAGCACGACATCCGTGTTTCGGTTGAGTTTCGGATTGCGGTATTGCAGTGAAGGTCTTTTCGCTCGTTTTGGGGTTTCACCGCTTTACCTCAATCAGAAACTCAACCTAAACAACGCGAAGATGAACTCTTGTCAATTTTCGTGGACTCTTCCACCACAAAGTCCACCACTATTCAAAAAGAAAAGCCACAATTTCAGTTTCCCCGTTAACGAACCATTTTGCACGTACAAAGAGAAGCACTATAATACGTTATTTTAGTAGTGGTTCAAATAATCTCGTGTTGAAAAACACAGGGAACTTTCTAACAATAATAACGTATTTTTATATTGCAATTGCTAAATTGAAAAAAATCAATCTTGGTTATTTGATACTTATCTACCTATATCTATCTATCTATCTATCTATCTATATATATATATATATATATATATATATATATATATATATATATATATATATAGAGGAGCTTACAATAAGTATGCAATTTAATTAGAAAATTTATTAACATAAACATGAATTATGAAATTTATTTACTTCCTTAATGCTAATAATTGTATTTGATATCTACACTTCATGGAATCACAAAAAATACATCACTTCATGGGTATTATTATTGTTCATAAAGATATTTAATTTCACGATTATCATTCATTCTCATTGTTTGGAGTATGAGTAATTTTCCCTAATATCTGGTGGTCAATAAAATATGAATTATGTTCAAACTATCACGACGTCTCAAGGTTTTCAGAAGAGTTTTTCTCATAATTTTGAATTGAATGCGATGACGATATTTTAGATTATTTGACATTTCTCTTAGCCATATTGGAGTAATGATTTTTTGTTTTTAGGTGCAAGGATTTGTTTCTAGGTTCAAGGATTATTTGCCTTTGCGAAAAAATTGTTTCTTGGTGCAAGGATACAAAAGAAAATACGTGAGCTTCTTTTCCCCTTTAATTTTGAATAATTTAACTTTATTTTATCCTTTCCCGATACCTCGTACATGTTGAATGTTCATTTTGGACTGACAAATGATGTCATTTTTTTTTCATATTTAAAGGAAAATAAATTCATAGTGGGAGTGACGGTTGTATCAACAATAGTATCTCTTGAGTGTCGGAAGTCATGCATAATTGGTGATAACTTCATATATGGTGAATCTTATTACACTACAAGAATGTGCTGATTTACCTACCACATATTTCCGAGGGATTTTTTTTTGTCGCTAATATTTTCGTTTCCGACGGATAGTTCCCTCGCTACGTGTTTAGTGCATTTCCCGCTTATATTTCCGACGGAATTTAAATCCCTCGCTACTTTCCGAGGGAAATTTCGGTCGGAAATGAATGAATATCCCTCGCAAAATGTTTTTCACTTAAAACAAAAAACTGTCTTCATCGTGCAACCAACCCATCATTCACTCTTACTACTTTCACTCTCCACTCTACTCTCTCAAAGAGCAGCGCGCAACCAACCCTAAATCCTCTCCACTCTCTACCACCACCTCTCCACTCTCCACTCTCTAGCAGTGCCGCAACCAACCCTTACCCACACCGCCTAAACCTAACCAACGCCGTCGCCGCCATCGACCACTTTGCGCCAATAACTCACATCGCCAGCCAGCAGCCAAACCTTTGCAACGCCGCATCCTTCGTGCATCCAGGAGCGACCCGATCCGTAGCGACCCACTCATTGAAGCGCTGCAACCAACCTTAGACAACCAAAAACCAATCGCTGCTGCATCCGTCCTTAGTCATCGCTGCCGCAACCAACCAACCCAAACCTTAACCCGTTGCCTTCACCAACCTCTACCCAAACCGCCGTTGTCTGTAACCTCACAATCGTCCATCTCAACCTCCTGACGTCCTTAACATTGGACCTTAAATTCCAGATAAGTAGTGCTTTTCTTTCTTTTGATTTTATTTTATTTTTTGTTTCTTTTCATTATGTTCTGGTCTGGTTTGTGTTCCCCTCTTGTTTTACTAATTTTTGATTTACTAAAAACCCTAATCTCATTAGAGTCGATTTACTCTGCTTGATGTTTTTTACCCTTTTTGCTTCTAGACCCGTGTAGATTTAAGTTTCATTTCTTGTTGCAAAGTGAAAAGTTAGCTGGAGGCAATGATTTGTCAGTACTGAGAAAAAAGATAATGTATTCCCGAATGGTTAGGCTTTAATTCGATTAAGAATGAAATATATGCTCTAATTTTGTGGGCTCTGAGTCTAATTGGTATAAGGCTATACTCATGCCATGTTTGTCATAGTTAATGTCTAATTGACAAGGGGCTAAATCAGTGGAGAGTGGTAAACAAATTGGACTTATTTAGATTCTAATCCTCTTCTTTCACTCTTTGCAGGGCTTTGGTGGGTTTTTTCTTGTGTAAGAGAAGAGACACTTCTGCTGCAACCTCAAGCAAAGCAAGGTTCCTTCTTTTGTGTAATTACCTTTGTGTGTGTGGTTGTGTCTGTCATTAAAGCACTTGGGCTGTTCATTGTCTAATATTTTTATACACTCTTGCTTGTTGGGTGATAGTAAGAAGTTATCATATTTTCTTCATTTTTTTTAGAAAATTTTTGGGATGGGGTTTTGAGAAGTTTGAACTTTGAAACATTGAAACTTGAACTTTACTTTGTACTTAGTTTTGGAAATGCTTCTTTTGGTTAGCAAGTTACTATGAATTTCTTAAATGTCTTTTGATTTCTTTGTTTTAATTAATGCATGTGCTAATAAGAAATAGGGTATACTTTACTGTTGGAAAGGCTTACTGCAGTTTTAATGAAAATCCTTGATACTTGAGGGACAATTACTATTTGTAAATTATAGTGGGTTTTGAGTTTTCGCTGAATATTGTTGTTGCTGTTGAATTTGGTAATTTTTCTTATTTATTACTTAACCAATATCTAGTTTGGTTTCTTTGGATATTAATGGATTTCTATTTGTTTCACAAACTAGTAAAATCATTATAGTTGCTGGCTTGCTGCTAACTGATATTTTAGATTGAGAAAGTTTGAGAAATTTATCAGAAGTTACGACATTCTTCGATTGATAGTTTACTTGCATTTTGATTCATTAAAAGTATATTTGGAATGATTGAAAAATGAAATGGTTTATTAATGAATCAATTGGTATATTTGGAATTGAAACTCATAAGCATAATGCATTATACATTGACATTTGAGATCTGCTGCTGTCTTAGCATAATGCATTATACATTGACCTAAGGCAAGGGGTTGGGAATTTGACATTTGACATCTGCAATGATTCATCTCCTTAAAGTATCAGATTCTAAATTTTCCACCTCTATGTTTTGGGTGTTTATTTGCAGATATGTGGCTATAAGACTGTCAGATGTACGCAAGGAAGTTCAATGTCCGATCTTCCTAGGTATGTTATTTATAACTGATGCTAGATTGCTTAATTTATTACTACAAGTATGGATAAATTTGCTGAAAATTTTGTTCTATTAAGAAAAGATAACAAGTAGTTTTGAAGGGATTGAATTTGTGTTTGGTATTACGGTGATAACCTAATAGACGTGTGTCGAAGTTGAAGCTCAGAGTTCTAGCTTCTGCATCAACATGCTTTCCACCGCGAATCCAAACATAAATTAGGAATCCGAGCTTTCTATTATTAGAGCAATCACTCACAAGTTAAGAAATTTTATAGATATTATATGTCATATTAGTTTATTTTCTAGATATTCATGAAATTTGGCATATAGTTTAATGAATATGTTCTTTGAATATTTTCTTAACATGTTTGAATTTGTTCTTCTGAATACATTCTACAAGAACAGATCTACGGTGATTTTCTTAACATTTTGGTATTACGGTGATAACCTAATAGACGTGTTTAGAATTTTCATTCATGCAGATGTGAAAAATTCTAAATACGATCTGTATGATAGTAACTCTTGATCCACTAGTTGATTTGAAAAATATTTATCCAGTGGTATGTTATACAATAGTGTGACAGTATCCAAGTGTTACACAAGTGTTAGCAGCTAAGTTTTTGGAATAGTTGGTATTTTTGGTATCTTTGACAGTTTTAAACTAGTTAAATTTAAGAAAATAATGTTTACTCCTTGGAGCCATTTAAAACCTTGTAGGGGCTGAAGCCAAGCTCACTAGTATTTGTATCTAGTTTCTGCTTGTAAAATAATACTCTTGATTTGATTGAATTGAACATAATTTCCCAGTGATTATCTGTTTTGTTTTTGTTATAGTTTTTGTTATAGTAAGCCTAAGGGTGGGAAGATGGGGACATCTATTCGAGCTACAAATGTGTCAGTAGAAGCAGTTGCAAGTGCTGAAAGAGAGTTGTCTGGATTGACTGATAAATTGACCGCCGTTCGCCAGCGAATGATGGATGCTGTGCGACGATATCAGGCTGCAGAAAAAACTGTTTCTGCTCTGGAAATGGAGTTAGCTAAAAGCCAGAAAGAGGTAATACTTATTTCAGAGTCTGGAAAATACTTTTCCAGGATTTGTTGGTATCAAGCATTAAGTTTTGTCCCCTTTCCTGTACAGGTTGACAGTTTGAATTCACAACATAGTTATATTGAAAAACAACTTGGTTCCCTTGAGGCTGCATCAACTTCAATACTATTTGTTTCCACTATCAGTTTTTCTTCATAGTATTTTCAGTGACATTGAAATAGAAGTGATGTGTTCTGTTGGTTCTTTAGTGTGTGAGTATTGATGTTGCTGCCTTTGATTTGTTGCTAAGCACTGTGAATGTGGGTCAAATTAGAATTATAATTTTGCTAATCAATTTGATTTGGAGTCCAAAACAATGTTTTTCTAATATTGTAGAGATAATCTTTATTTGAATTATTGATGTCTTCCTTTGAGATAGGATTTCCCATTTGTTGCTAAGCACTGTTAAATTTGAGATAGCATCAATTTGGTTCACATTATTTGTGGAGCTTGAATGGATGACTGTTGGGATTTAGTTTTTTTTTACAGTAAATTAATTTTTCCGACGGATTTTCGACGGAATTTGCGAGGGATTTGCGAGGGATATTTCCGAGGGATTTGCGAGGGATATTTCCGAGGGATTTGCGAGGGATTTGCGACGGAAACGTTTCCGAGGGAATTTTCCGTCGGAAATCGTTTGCGAGGACTGTTTATCCCACGGAATTTTGTCCGTCGGAAATTCCGTCGGAAACGTGCATTAGCGACCGATTTTCCTGCTTTTCCGAGGGATTTTTCCCTCGGAAATCACCGAAATTCTTGTAGTGTTAGTGATTTTTGCTCTTAACTTACATAGTCCAAAGGCTTGGGAACATGGTCGCAAAGACTTCCAGCGAAAACATAACACTTATTTATTTTTTCTTAAACAACATTCATTTATGTCCTTATTGTTCCGTAAGGACGAAAATAAACTACAAGTAGGGGCAATACTTTCTTCTGTCTTACATAAACTCTTTTGTTTATATTCATGGAAGACGGGAGCGATCGCGTATAGAAATAAAATATAAAATTTATTAGTACTTTTTTTGGTTTAGAGGTCTTTGACCCCGCTCCAGTGTCTAGGGGAAAGGGACCGGCCTTAAATAATCTAGAGTTCGGCTTGGAGGTAAGTAACACTACAAAAAAACGCAGGATAAGTGACGGAAATTAGCGAGGGAACCAAAATTCGTCGCTAATGTTTACTTAGCGAGGGATTTTAGCGAGCGATTCAAAATCCGTCGCTAATAATGACGAATGCGCGCTTTTTTTTAACAAAAAATATAAAATCCGTCGCTAAATTTAAAATCCGTCGCTAACGGTCCGTCGCTAATGCTAACGTGACCGTTGCGCAGACCTTGGAATGCGTAAGATTCTGAATCCGTCGCTAAATTTAAAATCCGTCGCAACGAATCCGTCGCTAATTCCTTGGGAATTGCGCCATTTCCAAATCCGTCTCAAAATTCAAAAGTCATCGCAATAATTCCGTCGCTAACTCTAATTTTTTTTATTAAACCGAATCCTCTCTCTCTTCTCTTCTTCTTTTCTATTCTCTCACTCATTTTTCTTTTCTCTTCTCTCCTTCAACCTCCTACAACTTGGTTTACAATGAAGAAGCAACAACCATCTCATAATCAAAGCAGGTATTCCAACTATCATCTCTCCCATTTCGTTTTTGTTTTCGTTTTCTATTTTGAATGTCTGCTTAAAATCCATGATTTCGTTTTTTTTATTTTCGTTTTCTCCGTTGATTTCGTTTTCTGTTGATTTTGTTTCCATGATTTCGTTTTCTGTTGATTTCGTTTCCATGATTTCGTTTTTTCTGTTAATTTCGTTTTTACTGAAGTATTCCTATTTTCCTTATCATGCAGATGATGAACTTTTGCTACAAACTTCCACTATTGTTGGATTCTTAGGATAAGCATGATGAACATAGGGCAGCTTTGTTGGGATATCAGCAACTACATATAACAACAAGTGTTTTGTTTGTAATCAATGTATCATCTATCTATTTCTATTATACTATGAGCTGAAAGTTGAAGCATAGAGTTCTGTTTGTAATCCACAAAATTATTACAATGAAATTCATATTACTGCCTTTCCTACTTTCTTTTGGTTTTTTCTCCTTTTGTTTTTGCTTTTTTATCCTTCAATATATATTTTGTGCTATTTCGGGTGTAGCAGCATATGAAGAGTTAACATGTACTGGACACGTGGCATAAAATAAAAAGCAGATTTTTTATAAAAAAAAATTAAATTAGCGACGGATTTGCTCTCACTAAATTCCCTCGCTAATTGGCGACGGATTTGCCCTCACTAAATTCCCTCGCTAATTGGCGACGGAATTTCCGTCGCTAACCATTGGCGAGGCAGTTTTTAGCGAGGGATTTTTTTCGCCGCTAATTCCCTCACTAAGGCACGTTAGCGACGAATTTTTGGCCATTAGCGACGGAAAAATCCGTCGCCTATACTGTTTTTTTTTGTAGTGTAAAGTCTGACTCCAATTTGTTCCATCGTTGGGGATCAAACCCGGTACTAGCCGAATTCGCCCCTTAAGATGAAGTGCATTAACCACTTCCACCCAAATTTATTAGTATATATATAAATATATATATCACTTTACATCGAATACATTAAAATTTTTTAATCTTTTCAAATTACATTTATTACACTAAATAGTAAGTCTTTATATAAATAAAAATATTATAATAAAAAATATAATAGTCGATTTAAATTAATAATGTTAAAAATATCTACTAAACCTCTATTATGAACTCAATTCAAAACAATGTATAACATATTAAAATAATTTCTTAAGTTGAACAAATCTTAGCAAAATTAATTAATAAAAAAGAAATCAGAAAAGGTTAAAATTTTGAAAGGAATTTAATAAGAATTTTTCTAAAATAGTAATAATATTTAGTAAAAAAATAAAAATATTAGATAAAAATCAATATTTAATATATTTATGCACATTTGTTACAAAATATATCAAAGGTTAACCGTTACTATATATTTATTTTTTTAACAAGTATGTTTT